>OY979704.1:38888727-39537118 GCA_963855925.1 Inga laurina | reverse complement strand
TCTTCAAGAGTTCAACCAAAGATCTTTTCTACATTTGATGGCTTCTTTACAAGGACTACAACTGAATGTGACAGCCCCAAAGGTAACACATTTGACTTATTGTTCTATATATGATTTGCATTACTCTGTTTTCTTAACCCTTTTTTTTGAAAATTTTCTATTTCTCACCATAGATTGCTTATCTTTCAAACTTGAACAACAACAACAAAGCCTTTATTTCATTAGGTGAGGTCGGCTACATAGATCACACGATGCCATTATGCTTTGTCAAAAAATCTTTCAAACTTGAACAGAAAAAACATATTTTCATGGATAAAAATTTGTCAAGACATGAATTTACTAAACTTTCATACATATAGAAATTTACAATTTACGTTTCATTTATAAATATTTAGTTTGCGCACTTGAAAAAATATAAAAATTTCTTCTAATAAATACTCTAAGGGCTTGTTTGGTATGAGGGGAGGGGAGGAGAGGGAAAGTGGGCGGAGGGAAAATTTTTTTTAGTTGAATTTAAAAAAAATTAGAGAAGTGGGGTTAAAAATTTTTAATTAATATTTCTTACTCTTTTATCTTATATATTCTCTTTATTAAAATTTTATTACCCTACCTCTTCAATCTTTTAAAATTCAACTCATAAAAATTTTCCTTCCTCTCCCTTCCCCTTCAAATTCCTCACACCAAACAGACCCTAAAAGAACTATGCAGCATATGTTTATCAATAGAGGCAATTAAACAAGGCAACTTATAATGCGTGTGTATATGTATAGACATTATATGATTTTAAGTGGATATAATTAAGCATAATTCATGCCTGTATGTCTTTTTAATTTGTAAGCATTACATGCATCAGTAGATAAAGTTTCTGCTTGTATAACTCAATGCCTATTAAGCCATCCATTAATATTGGGAAATTTTACAATTTTTGAATGAGATTATCTGAATTCATGCTGAAATTTTGAATTGATTTTTTTTATTAGGACTGGATGAAGATTTTTAAGGATGTGCAAAAGTTGACAAAGCTTAAAGTAAGTTTCTTAAAAATAGAAGAGGTTCTTGATTTGGAAGGAGTGGAAATTGAAGGTCCAGAATTGATATTAAGCTTAGAAAAACTATCGTTGATAAATCTAAGTGAGTTGAGGCATATATGGAAGGGTCCCAAATATATTTTGAGCCTTCTAAATCTTAGCCAACTAAACATCAGAGCATGTAAAAAGCTAAGAGCAATCTTTTCTATCTCAATAGTAAAATGCCTCCCACAATTGTCCTATTTAGAGATAGAACACTGTGACGAATTAGTTGACATCATTGAAGAGAACCTTGAAGACCATTTGCGCCAACTCTGCTTCCCAAAGTTAGAGTCAATTCTCATCAAGTGCTGTAATAGCTTGAAATGCCTTTTCTCCATCTTAAAGCCTGCCATGTTTCCAGAGCTGTCAACATTGAAAATAGAAGAAAAATCTGAGCTCGAGAAAGTATTCAAACACAAACAAGATGATATGCAGAAGATGACAATAATGGAAGAAGTATTTCCAAAGCTATCAAGAGTCAGACTTAGCAAGCTTCCAATGCTTATTACTATTTGTGAGGGAATTGATTTTCAGAGTTTGGAAGTTTGTGAAGTGGATGATTGTCCTAAATATCAAGGTATAAATCTAGAGAGAATAGTCACTTTTAATAATTGCTAGCTACTTTTATGAATATCAATATAAGATTGAAAAATTCAACTGCAGGAACTAATCATATCCGAGAAGAATCTGAAAATGGGGATTCAGAAAATCTAGCAGCAACAAATGTTTTATCAGACTTTGCAGAGGTATAGTAGACTAATTATCATAAGAACAAAAAATCAGTTTTTTTTTTGGTATTTTCTTTGGATTTAACATCAAACTCACTTATTAATTATGATGATGTTGGTTAGAGCTCTAATGGTGCAATCAAGACAAGTGTTGAAGAAGCTGTGTCATCAATGGTACCTTCTACCTTCACAAAATGATGGTCCTTCATAGTAGCGGCAAAAACAATTATTTTAAACAAAATGCATCAAATAGAACATAGGAATATGCTAGATAACTGAGCTTTCTTTTGTCAAATTAATCATTATTCAGTACTATATAACTAATACATCGGATAAAGATATAATAATAACTTCACCAACCCATTAGCGAAGATTCTTGGGGAAACGAACATTAGATATATCAGTGTTATTTAAAGTTTCAAATTTCAACATGACGGGAAGTTGCATCAGAAACTAGTCAGTATGGTTTTGTGCTAATTATTTACTATTTCAAATAGGAGTTGGAGGATGAACATAAAACAATTGAATCAATCACGCAGTTCCAACGTGAGGACCTTGCGGAAACAAAAACAGCCAATGAAACTTCTTACAAAATCAATACTCCACTTGATGATTATGTACGTTATAGTGTAGAAGACAAGTTATTTTCAAGTTTGATCATTACAAAATATGATACCTCCTTATTATTACGATTTTGTGTTGTCCAGGGTATTGATGTCATATTAAAAGAAAGATCTGAACAAGTTCCTACCTTAGAGGATGTAGCAGTAGCTGATTTGAAACCAAGGAACTCATCGGTTAGTTTACTGTGACCTATTTTGAATAAAGAATTAGGAATATATTCTAAATAAATGGATTAAACATGTACCTCTACTTTCTGTATTCATTGCTTGACTGAGGATTTGAAGCCATCAAAATCAAGAAGCGAAACAAGCATGACACACCAACAAGAGCTAACAGATATGATGATTATTGTATACTTGAATCTTCACAAAATGTTAAAGGATCTAAGGATTATAATTAAACAACTTGATATTTACATATATGTTCACAAAGTACTTTTGCAGAATGTTACTTCCTCTTTTGTCTCACAAGTGGGAAGCTTGCAATCTGATCCATCTACATTGGTAATTTAATTTATAACATATATCTAATCTCAACTTAAGTTTTATTATTTATAAAGTTAAATGTTTCTAGAAAAAGAATTGAGTATTAGAATATATATATATATTAATGAATTAATTACCTTACTGAAGTACTTAGTTACATCTTTTGGTGTAATTCAGGCTTACAAAGAAACAAAGAAGGAAGTTGGCAAAGCAATTCCTGCTTCAAGTTTACCAGTGACAACTTCACCTGATTTTGAGGTGATTAAAATAGAATCTCTAACGTACATGTTTTTATATATCTTATCAAATAAAAAACTTGCAAGTTCAAGTTAATGATATTTTAAATGGGGGTTGGACTATAAGGTACTTGAGACTGACTCTTTTATATATAACAGGTGATCGTTGGACAGCCAAGGATAGATCAAAATTTGGTAAATCAACCCAATCAATTTTGTATTTCTACTTTTTGTATTTATATACTTAACTGATCTTTTTAATTTGTATTTCTATAGAGTTGTATTGAAAATATTCCAAAAGACACTACACTTGCACAAGTAATTTTAGTAATTTTATTTTTACACTTATAGCATTTATTTGTTAGAAGAGCTCATTTGCATGAGAAATTTCTGTGTTTTCTAGGTTGCTAGTATGAAAGAAAAACATGAGCAAGGATCTCAAGGGGATGATGCAACAAGCAAAGCTGTGACAGCAATTCAATCAACTGATTCAGAGTCAATGAAGCAAACTAGAGTATCATCTATTATTGCACAAGTAAACACATAATTACAGATAAAATGCATTCTCCTTATTAATATACCATATGAATTGTGAAGTAGCTAGATGAGATTTTCTTCCTTTTACTTTCTCTTATTTATAATTATGGTAATCATGTTAAAACAATTATATTCAGGAAGATTTCCAACTCTTGAAATATTACTAATGGCAACATTGTTATCACATTCAAAATTTCACTTTCATAGGCGTGGTGAAAATAATATTCTTTTATGGAAGCCTTACCAAAGAAAATATATTGCATAGTTAAGATTTTAATTGCTCAAATTACTTTTTTTTTTCAACTGATAATTTAATTTTATTAGAGATTAAAGAGAAAAATTATATTCTATGAATATCTATCTTGTGATGTTATTCAGAGTTTAGAAGAAATAGAAAAAGAAGCTCTTAGGAGACACGCTTTACAACTACCAATAACTCCAACTTCCACAAACTTGAAGGTGATCAAATTGACATTCCAAGCCCTATTTATTACCAACATGAAATTATTTTAAGTATGTTGGTCAAGATCTTTTTAATGTATAAAGAGGTTATAAAAGTTAAGACTCACTTGTATTTCTTTATTATGATTAATTAATAAACAGCCGTTGATTAAACAAGCAGCTTTTGGATTCTTGATTCTTGAACATTGAAAAATATAACTACAGCTTATGTGGCATGTGAAGTTGCAACTTATTTCTTCTTACTTTTAGATTACTTAGAGCATCAAAGATACAATGGAACAAGGTCTTAAACAAAATTATCCAGAAGATGATGCCATGATAGCAGTTGGGAAAACTAATTCAAATTCAAGGAAGCAATATACTATAAGACCAATTGATAATCTCCCTAAAAAAGATTCCACAATTACCTTTTTTCAAACTAGAGAAATTGAATTTGTCCAAAAAAATGAACTAGAGAAATTGAAGTACTTAGTATGATTATGTTATTTTTATTCTGCACAAATTAGATTGCATGCTCACATGTTGATGTCTGTTAGAGTGCTAAGGAAAAAGCAAAAGGAGTTTATGAAAAAGCTAATGCTACAGACACATCTCCAATGGCAACTCCATTTCAGTCGAAATTTACAAGAGAACTTGTATGTGTTTGATCTCTAACACAATCGTAATTAGCAATGACTCATTTTAAAGGAGAACAAAATAAAGACAAGTACATGCTCTTTTTTTTTTCATTTTGTTTGATATGCAGCCTGTTAAAGAAGCAAGAGATCACTCAAGTGTTCATAAGGAAGCTGAATCAGAGAACCCTATAAAAGCGGTCCTTCCCCAAGTTGTTCCTTCTCTCCATCATCGTGAGTGTCTTCTCCCCAAGTTATACGACCCTTTTTTTCTTCGAAACATCTTCTAACATTTTTAGGCTGTGACAGAATCGCAAATTGCTGATAAATTGGGGATATGTGAAATTTTCCGACTTGTGGAGTTGAAACATGGCGAAACGGCTTTACTTGCTCAAGCACTCGAGCAATATCCACAACTATTGCTACCTCGTGAACATCGAACCCATCGTATAATAGTTATGTCCTATAGAGTGCTAGTTGATATTTTGGTCATGCTTGCCACCAAGACTCCTAATACCATCACACCATCAGAAAAATCAACCTTGGAGGACAACTTAAGTGACGCAATTGTTCTTGGGTTTGACAAGGGCTGGGTTGAATCAGTTCATGCCAAAGTTTTTGGGGTGGACATGTCAAATGTTTCAAAAGCAAAGGAGGAAATTCAAGTGATGGAAGTGAAGCTTGGAGATATTGATTCTCAGTTGTTGGTACTCTCTGAAGATCGCAAGAAATTGATTGAGGAAATTCAAGTGATGGAAGTGAAGCTTGGAGATATTGATTCTCAGTTGTTGGTTCTCTCTGAAGATCGCAAGAAATTGATTGAGAGCATGACAATGTTTGGAGACATGATAAGTGCCAAGGATAAACCCTTTGGCATTTAGGTGTATTTACGTTGTGCTTTGTTCTTGGTTTTCAATAATTCTAGTAAGACTCCCAAAGAGTGAACCATTAGATGCCTATATGATATATCCCAGCATTCCTCTTCCCTTTAATTAACTAGAGATATTAATCACTCTCATGTATTCATAAATTTGAGACCTAATATTTGATGGATGATCTGCATCTAATATTGTCAATGATCTTTATTGATATATGTTTGTGGAATGTCACTTTCAAGAAAAGATTTCTGCAGTGATATATATATATATATATATATATATTTGATGGATGCAGGATGTATGTATAGATTTTTTGTTGCAACTTTGATTTGATTTTTCAATCCAAAACTGATTCTTATTTTGTTGCTCAGTAAGCGTGAATTAGAAACAAGTCTATATAATTAAGTTTTCTCCATGTAATTTCATTGGATGTGACTGCATTGGATAGAGAAAAAAAGGGCCGCTTGGTTGATCACTTCCATCGTTTTGTTGGGGACCTGAGTTGATCTCTTTCATTTGAACATTATCATTGTATTTTCAATTAGTAAATAAATACTATTTTATCAATAAATATCGTTTTATAATTAGGCAAGGATATTTTTCGCATATTTTATTAAAAAAAACAGCAAATATTAGAAGAAAGAACCTAGAAAAAATAATAATTATTGAAGATGAACATGAAAAACGTAATTATTTAGAAAAACTAAATATCAAAATATAAGTTTAATCCTAACTGTTTTCCCACATGAAAATTCTCAAAAAGGAAGAAGGGCAATACTCTTTTTTTGTCATCTTCAATTAATACACCCCGTACAGAACCAACAATTCCGATTTGCGGGTTTTTTTGGTATAACACATCCATATACAACTGATTATTTTGATTTACAAGAATATAGGGTCATAATGAGGAAACAATATAAGGTATCTTTTTGAAAGCATCCGATGCTCACGGTAGGCCTAAGAGACAATTTGGGCCAACTCAATTGTTAATTACTTGTGTCATATAATATCCTTATTTTTCAGATCTTATAATATCATATAGTTGGTTGTATGGTTACATTAAATTTAAATGTCACGCCCTGAAAATTAAAAGATGGTCGGCATGAAATACAATAAAACTCATTCCACAAACCTTGAATATAAATAGTATTTATAATACCACAATTAGCATAATAATCTTGCATATATATATATATATTTGCCATTTCTAGATCATGTATAACATATTCCTTATAAATAAAATAAAGCTTTTTGTAGAAATTTTAAAATAGTCTCATCTATAAGTTGAGCTTCTAAAATTTTCATATAACAATCTATTAGTACAATACAGCATACAGAGCTCCGCTCCACAATATATACATGTTCATAAATCCCAAAATATCAAAAGAAGTCAGGAATCCCACCTATAGAATACATGGAGCAACTCTAATATATCATAGAAAAGTATAGGTTAAACATCTACAATAGTCTATGAAATAGAGGTAGCATTCATAGGCTTCTTATCCAAGGTGGGCTTAAGGAGTCAATAGGAGGAGCCGGTACACTTCTACCATCTGAGTACAAAAATATTTTTCCAGTAAATAACATCCCCACAATAAAATACAAATATACGATAATAATAAACTAGTCAAGTCGTAAAACGATAGAGTAACTTCGCATATAAATAGGAAAGGATTAATTATCTATCATGTACACAATTAAACAACTAACAGTATAACAAACGGCCGTCGGACTTGGGGCTGCTGGTTAGGGCACGATACTCTCACCTAGTAAAGTCACTAGCTCGAATCCATGGTATGCCTTCATCATCAAACTCTCAAGAGTATAAGAAGCGAATAAAGAAGTAATCATTGCTATTTAATATAAATGTATATTCAAAGAACTTTTTATTTGGAAATCGAGAATATGATTTTTTTTTTTTAAGAAAAACTAATTTTATTCTTAATAAGGACTTAAACAGAACGATAACAGACGTAGTCACACAATCCATGAGGGTAAGTAACCAATCCGACACGGCTACAAGCCACGAAAAAAAAACTGGGGTGAGTATCACTCACAAAACTCTCCCTCCATTCCACATGTGTAGGCCATCACATGGGGCTAGAACCTCTTAATCACCATGCAAGCTGGGTATGCCATGGCACACCAAGGGCTAACGGATACTGCCGTTAGCAACCAGTGTTCTGCTTTTAGTCCCTTGAAAACATCTTTTCGGCATGCATGGAAGTAAACATCCTTGTAATTCAAATCAACTTCATTATAGAATGGATAAATAATTCCTTTAGGAGAATTCTACCCCTTCCATGCATGTATAAAAAGTTTAAAATAATTAAAAGAAACTGAATAAAATACAATCCGTATTTTATTTTCTATCAAAAAGCTTTCATAAAGTCATTTTCTAACATATTAGACTCAAGAAAATATCAATGATAACACAGAAAGGCATGAATACAACAAGGAAAAATCCAGTAAAAATATCACTTATAGATCAAGTGGGTTATTACTTACTTACGTAGTAGTCCCAATAGCTATATTCTATCATACTTAACAGTCTTCAAATACGGTCCAACCTTTCCCCTAGTATACAACAATATTTTAGTCATTCCAACAAGAAATCTATAATATCTCAGTTAATAAAGTTCTTTCGTGTCTTTTATAAGAATCTTTCTTATATTTGTAGAATATTTAATCACAATCATAAGTTTCATAAGTTATCTAGAACAATAATTCTAATGACCAATATAGATATATATAAACACAGATATATTTGCTTATATTCACAACTCTGTTTTTATAACAATTTACAGAAATAGAGAATTATTTAGCTTCTACATGCATATAAAGTATATACCATTCAATTTAATCAATAATAAATAAAACCATAGTCCACACACACACACACACACACATATATATATGCAAACCTAGCATATTATTTTCCAAATCTTAACATAGAATCTAATTAAATAACTCCTAATCAATCATTACTGTAATCTACGTACTCATCTTATCACACAATGAATTTCATTTTTATTCAAACATTTCCTCAAACAATTTATATGCATTCAATTAGGTAACCCAACTAAATAAACTTAATCGTTAAATCCTTATGCAAAACACCCTTCCATTCCCATAGTGAAGTCACTGAACTTACTAAATTTCACTTAACAAGGACTCAAATTAACACTACTTCAATCAGAACATAGGTTCTTCTCTTACACATTTTTACCAACACCTTGTGTGCATTCTAACAACCAACATAACTTGAATAATCCTAATTAACCCAAATTCCCCTTCATTGCCAACAAACTTCTTTAATATATTATTTCAATCAGTGGAAGTCACCAAGAAAAATACGAGGAAACCCTTTTGCTTCAATAACTAACTAAACTAAACTCTCAATTTCTTTTGTGTTCCTCAAGTTAAGGAGCTGAAATAAGAAGATAAAATTAAACTCAAACAACCAACTCTACGATACCCACGCATAAATCATGAGGGAGGAGAAAGAATATTAAATATGCCCTTATCAAGTGCAGGGAACAGAAAAGACAAGGATCTGAAATCTTACCCACTTAAGGCTCATAATAAATCAAACAGAGGAGGAAACAGGTGAATCGGTAATGCACAACCAAAAACAATAAAACTCCCAGAGCGATGGAAGAAGAGCAATGAAGTGGAAGAAGCGGTGGTGCCAAACAATCCCAAAAACCAATTTCTGCTATGAACAGCGTCAATCAGGGAGAGAAAAGAGAGAAAGTAGTGACTTGAAATCTTAAGCAAAGGAGGAAGACAAAAGGAAACGATCAACTGAACACGCTCACACCATGACGAAGAAGACAACCGGAGAAGGACGGAAGCTGCGTCACAGATTTATGGACGGAGTAAATGAAGCTCAAGTTTCAGAGTTCTCAGAAATTTCTCTAACCACACTTGAATTCGGCAGATTGAGGGGATACAAGGAATGAAGGGGGGAAAATCTGAAGTGTATTATTTTTTTTTTTAATTTTATTATAATGTGTGTGTGTGTTTATTTAATGGGCTCTCTTGCTATCTTTTTTTTTTTTGGGACAGTGCCCTCACATTCTCCCCCCTTAAAAAATTCAGTCCTCCGAATTTAAATATGCATTTACCTTAATTGAAACTTTCAGTTAGTACAAATAGTTAGCATACACAATCACATTAATATACTGCTAAATTGATGCAAGTATCCAAACACATTTAATTCATGAATATTTTGTTTTAGTTCTTATGTTGTACTTGTATCTATGGATTCTAATGCCATGGGCAAAAATCTATTTATGGCAAAGAAGATGGAATAATCCATTGAAGGAACAATGGGTTATTCCAAGACAAGGGAAAGGAAATTGAAAATGCTAGCACAGAGATTAAAAGAAAATCAAATTATGACACTAACCTATCTTCTTAGTTCAATCGAGTGAGACACTCACAAAACATTATCTCAAACATCAAATAGAATAGGAATATTATGTTTATCCATCTATAAATTTCATAACAGTGTTTTAATGCCGCAATATATATATATATATATATATATATATATAATAACAAGCTTGGTATCGCGTCAACTGAATAGTTGCAATGACTTAAAATTGTAATGTATGAACAACCAATGCTTCGTCAGGAAAAAGAAAAAGAACATAAAACAAATGTTTTTTTTTAAGGAAGAAATAAACGTCCAACAAATAAATTTTTATTGTAGGACGGACACTGAACTGGAAGAAAACATTCAATGATAGCTCAATTAGAATTGAATCCAAATAAAAGTTCCCTAGCAGAATTCGAAAGTTCCGTTGACTCATTCTGTCTTGAAAGTCACAAACAGAAAAGATAATTTAAACAAACACACACTGTGGAAAAATTTGAAGATTTGAAGAATGCTAAGACCACTTTTAGAAACTGAAAGATACATGAAAAGAGGAAAGATACTTTCTATTGGTAAGAACTTTGGCTTATTATTTCAGAGAAAGGAATAGAGAGGTTGTTGAAGTCAGTCTATGAGCGGTTTTGGAAGTCACGTTTCACCTTTTTTTTTTTTTTTTTGGGCTTTAAATCTTCAACCTGGTCAAGGGGAAAGGTATAAAGGAATTTTGAAGTGCACCTTAAGCCTTTAGGGGGCGAGTACAAACCTCTTGAAAGCTTGGCAACCCTGTCTTGTTTTATAAAATCTATAGTGTCATTGTGTTGTGTCTATGTTTTGTTTCTTCTTAGTTTGTAATTGTTCTTTTGATTATCCCTTGTAACCTGATTTAGCTATGCAGCAATTTTATTATTAGATTGAAGTTATTCTCACTCTGTTATCTACTTCTGGTTTTAGTCTCGTTATCATATTTGTAGAAAGGGTTACAACAAAGAACAAGCGAAAGACAAACCAACTTCTATACCTGATAGCGGGAAAACATTAATTTCAATAGAGAATGTAGAATATTGTCATGCCAAAGATTTAAAAGTTTGGATGTTTTCAAGTTCTATGTTTGTTTGTTTTTACTTTAGTAGGGTCTTCCTCTATCAGAAAAATCAACAATGACAGTATTCTAAAAAAAATTGCAAGTAATCTAAATACTAAAGACCCATTGCTCAAAGACTCAAGCAATCTTGACATTGACGAGACTAGCAAAGAACCCCAAACTAAAGCCCAAGAAAAATTTGAAAATTCAAGCCAAACCTGCACTAAAAATGACAAGGAAGATGAACAACATTCTAAAGCACAACGCATCAAGAACTTGGTTATATTCAGAGGAAATCATGGCGACAACTACAATCATAAAATCAACAAAGGAAACTGAAGAACTCGACAAAGTTGAAAATCAATATCTCACAAGAGAAAAAGAAAAATTGATATTAAAGTTGATGAGAAAACTATATTAGAGGAATCAAAAGAGATGATAGAAGCCTCCGGTAAGCAGTTGAATGATATTGCAAAAAATGAGTAGGTATGCTTAAAACATTGAGCAATTTGCTTGTCTTTAACAATTTCATCAATGTCCTTCAAGAAATTACATCTACTTTTCTAATCAAAGAAAAAAAATTACATATACTTTAGGTTTAAAGATTATTATGATTTTTCTCTCCCTTGAAGCAATCATTCTCTAATTTTTAGCGGCTTGGATTGGCTTTGAATTCTACAACTTCTGAATAATATACAATAATGCTAAAAGTTACTACTTAAGACACGTACAATAGCAGGAGTGTCTAAAAATGAAACATTATCAAGTATCCTCGAACAACATTTGCTGCAAAAGAAAATATTGAGCACAGCTTTACAAAATGAGGTCTTAGGGATGGCGCAACAATGATTGATGAAGACGAGAGTTGTCTAATAGAAAATGACTCAAAGAAATAATAAAAAAATTGAGGTTTAAATATGGTACAATGAATTAAACTGAAATACAGAATACCTGCAAGCATCTCACAATCACTTATCTATTTGTATATATTAAAACATAGAAAAACATGCATTAACTTTCTTCATATATATATACACTTTTCCTAATTCTGAAATTTCACCTATATGGCTAGCTACCATGAAAAGATTATTGAGCCCGGTTAGGTTCTACTTGAACCATTTTAAAATATATATATATATATATGTCAGATATAAGAAATGATCACATCTGAGATCGATCAGCTCATAAATTTCATTTCTGCTTCTTATATAGATATGTTCCTTTAAGTCTCATTTAATCATCACGTAGCCATAGTAGAGTAGTAATCAACAAAATAATTGAACTGCAAAGCTATTGTTCATATACATGTATTTAGACATGCACAAACCTTTTACTATCTCTTTCTTGAGTAGATACTCTATCAGGAATCTTCAATTACTAGTCTTTTTATTTGACAATCAACATCTAGAGACATCTTCACTATAAAAGTAAACAAGAGATATGTTAAATATATATGTCTCGTGTATAAAAATAATAGAAGAATTGTAGAAAGACACAAAAGGGCATCCTATAAGCCCTTCAATGATACCTCAATTATGATTATGCCCAAGTTCATAATGATTATTGAGAAACCACTGAAGAATCCTTGTTCCATGTAACCATAGGAAACCTAAGCTCTAACACCAAATTGTCATGCCCAGAATATTAAGGGGTGACCGGCATGAAATACAAGAAAACTCATATTCCACAAGCCTTGAATATAATAGTATTTATAATACCATAATTAGTATAATAATCTTGCATATACATATGCCATTTCTAGATCATGTATAACATATTCCTCATAAATAAAATAAAGCCTTTTGTAGAAATTTTAAAATAGTCCCATCTGTAAGTTGAGCTTCTAAAATTTTCTATAACAATTTATTAGTACAATACAGCATAAGGAGCTCCGCTCCACAATATATACGTGTTCATAAATCCCAAAATATCAAAAAAAGTCAGGAATCCCGCCTATAGAATACATGGAGCAACTCTAATAAATCATAGAAAAGTATAGGTTAAACATTTACAGTAGTCTATGTGATAGAGGTACCATTCATAGACTTCTTATCCAAGGTGAGCTTAAGGAGTCAACAGTAGGAGCAAGTACACTTCTATCATCTGAGTGCAAAAATACTTTTCCAGTAAATAACATCCCCACAATAAAATACAAATATATGATAATAATAAACTACTTAAGTCATAATACAATAGAGTAACTTGGCATATAAATAGGAAAGGATTAGCTATCTATCATGTACACAATTAAACAACTAAGAGTATAAGAAGCGAATAAAGAATTAATCATTGTTGTTTAATATAAATGTATATTCAAAGAACTTTTTATTTGGAAATCAAGAACATAATTTAAAAAAAAAAACAATTTTATTCTTAATCAGGACCTAGACAAAATGATAACAGGCGTGGACACACAATCCACGAGGATAAGTAACCAATCCAGCGCGGCTAGAAGCCACTAAAACAGGCATGGCTAGAAGCCATGGAGAAAAAAAAAACTGGCGTGAGTATCACTCACGAAACCCTCCCTCCATTCCAAGTGTGTTGGCCGTCACACAGGGCTAGCACCTCCTAATCACCCTGCTAGCTGGGTGTGCCATGGTGTGCCAAGGGCTAACGGATCTTGCCGTTAGCAACCAGTGTTCTGCTTTTAGTCCCTTAAAAACATCTTTCCGGCATGCATGGAAGTAAATATCCTTGTAATCCAAATCAACTTCATTATAGAATGGATAAGTAAATATCCTTGCAGTTTCGTGCATACCATTCTGTCATTTTCCAAATTCGTGGCACTAAACTGTCATATATGAAATTCAAGCCCCAAATTACTATTTTCATTTTTAATCCAATTTTTGAAGAACCTACAACGAAAAATAATTAATTCAATATCAAATATTCTCAAAAATCAATGATTAAGGGTAATTATAATTATTTTGACAATTTTACCATTTTTTATTCTAATTCAATGCATTTATTTTTAATCTCAATTATTCATAATAATGGTATTTTATGCTCAATAACTATAATAAAATTTCTAAATAAAGTATGAAATTATATAACAAAAATAGAGATTTGTCGCAGTGCTTTACAAAAAAGAGGTAAGATGAAATATTTAGCAAAGCATCCTATTTGTATGGTATACTTTTTTTACATATTATATCAATATTTTTTTATTGATAATTGATTTTTTTAAAAAATTATAATGTAAAACTGGTTTTATTTTTATTCAAATATCCACATTCAAAACTTAGGATTTGAGAGGAGTGAGTAAGAATTGAAAATATTTGAATAAGTATTTCGAAAAATTTTAAATTTTTTAGCAGAGAATTCTTAAACTTTAATGACCTTTATAATATTGTTATTTTATCTATTTGTGAAGTTAATGGAAATGAAAATGTGAAACAAATTAATACACGGATTAAAGTATTAATTTTTTTTTCAGAGATTAAAGTATTAAATTACATAAGAAAATATCATCTTCTAAATGTATGCGTTATTTATAGAATTTTATTGCCAATAACCATAAACTTGTGACTTTGTAACTCGGGACAAAGGTTATGCCGTTATGATAAGAAGAATACCTGATTAGGGGACCTCAAAGGACAGAGAGAGTATAACTGGTCCGTACGCTTAAAATAGCATGACAGGATCTTAATTAAATTTTCGGGAGAATTACACTTATGTCCTAAGGAAGAAAATAAATAAAGAAATGGTTCCTATAGATTGCAAAATGAAAAAATGGTCCCATTAACAATTCCAAGAGCCCATATTAACAACTTCTTAACAATTCCATGAGCCTGTATTAACAACTCAATGAGACCATTTTTTCATTTTATAGTCTACAGGGACCATTTTTTCATGTCTCTTTTTTTTGGGACCTGAATATAATTTTCTCTAAATTTTTCTCTATGGGGCCTTTTCAACCAAACTAATTTCATGGAGGGCAATTTATGTGAAGGCTTTTTTTTTTTTTCCAATAATTGAAGGCTTGTTTTTTATGGATTGGATTTCAAAGCATGAAAAACATATGCACTTACTTACTACACTATTGATGACAATTACAACATTTTTATATTTTGTCAACTATTAAAATTATAAAAAAAACGTATTGTAAAAAAAACGTATTGGAGTGCCGTGAAGAGCTGGGAGAGAGGCGAGACACTGACCAATGACCTTCGTATCTTCTTCCACGATGACCTTTGTTCCCTCTCTCCATGAGCACAGGCGTCAACAATTGTTCACTACCACCGAAGACCGGTGAGGTTCAGAGTTTTGGAGAACTCAGAGCGCCGCGAGTTGGAGCTTCAGAGAACCTCATAACAGAGCTAACGCGGAGGACAAGCTTGAACCCAAAGAGCTTTGGTGACCTCCAGTACCACATCTGGCAAGCTCCTTTCACCATAACCACCTCAGTACCTTGTCTGATTCACGCCTCCACAGTGCCAATTCCAGAGTTCCAACTTCTTCATCTTTTCGTGTTTGAACCGGTTGACCCACTTCCATTCTCATTGAATCTATTAGTGCGCTCGTCTTCAATAGATTTTGGGTATTTTGAACTGTTGGCAGCTGCTATTGGTATCATGAGAGGCTAAATGGCTTGAGGTTTGGTAGCGAAGAATGTGGCTAGAGCTTCAATGCGCTATAAAGGGGAGTTTGTTAATTTTCCATTAGCTTATTATATGTATTAATTGTGATCTGTTTGGCTTGATTCTGTAGTTGGTATATATTCATGAGATTTGAATGAGTGTTCATTTGTCCTTATTGGTTAACATTTGTGTTGGATTTTGCTTTAATGCTTTTGAATTATGTAGTGAATTTATTTCCTTATGTTTTAATGAGATTATGCACTGTATGTGGTTACTATAGTGCGAAGTTGAGTTAATTCATACTAAATGTCGTTATTATGCTCTCATTTAAGAGAAGCAAGTGCATTAAAAGATTTTCAAACACACATCAAGTGATTTTTAACAATTTATCTAAGAGATGACTATGAATACGATCGTAGGATTAGTCATTAATTAGATAAATTGGACTCAATGCGATTGTTTGAGGTTTTCAATTTGAATTGATGCAACTACCAAGATTCATTTCCTCATATCTATCCTATTTTTATAAAAATACCAAAAACAATAGCTTAGCATTTAATTAAATTACATTCTTTTTTTCATTATTAATGCAAAAAAAACCCAAAACCAATTTTTTCCTTTGTTTAATTGCATTTGCATGGCATTTAGATTACTTATGAATCAATAAAAGGCTCCTCGTAAAGAGAGAAAGATCTTAGGTTTGTCTATACGCATTTACATATCATTTAAATAACCTCTTGTATAAAAGGCTTTTATTTTTTATTTTTTTTTAAAATAAAGGGCCAACTATGACGATTTTTTAGGCAAGTGTCATAGCTGGCTTTATTTTTTTTTTTAAAGAAAAAAATAAGGGTAAAAGTGAGAGATATGTGTCGTAAATTGCTTGAATGACTTTTTTTTTTTATGGTCGTGGAAGGCGTTTACCTAGCAAGCGCCTTCCAAGGCCAAACTACAACTAGGGCCATCAATGATATTTTAAAAAAAATGTTTTTTTTAAATTGTCTACCATTTTTTTTTGTTTGATTTTTTTTTTAAATTAGGGAAAGCATTGGGTAGCATTTTTTTTAATTTTTTTTAAAAATTGTCTGCAATATTTTTTTTTTAAATATTGGAGAAGCAATGGCACTTGCTAGGAAAGTGTCAAAGCTTCCCTAGGCCTTGTATGGCGTTTGTACATCAAGTGCCATACAAGGTTCTTTTTTAACTTCCAGCTTGTCATTATCGTCTTCTTCGCTTGCCCTCTAGCTCCCCATTTCTTAGAACTCCATTACTCTACCATCTTGTCTTATCTCTTCGGTCCCCATTCTATTGGTCTACCACCTTTTCTTATACATTCCCTCCACTCCCCTCTTCCTATATAATTATTTGTCCTCACTCGTGCACATTTCTTCATCATTTGGTTGCCGCTTCCGTTGCAGTACAAAGCTTGGTCTCCCACGTATTTTCCCCCCTATTGTCTCGGCTTTCTACAGAAACTCCCTAGCTTGTAAGTCATTTTTTAATATACAAAAGCTTAAATCCATACGTTTTCTTCTTCTTCTTTTTTTGTTTTAGTTAAAATCTTTTATGAATCTTATATGTATGCTTAAATTTTTTTTTCAAGTATTTACTTAAAGTTTCAACTCTGTCTTCTAAAACTTTCTATACATTGTAAATTTTTTAATTTTTGAGCTTCTAAATATAATAATACTAGTTTAATCCTCGGTAGAACTACATGTAGCACTAACGTGTATGGTTCAAGTTTAAGCAACTTAAATGCTGGAGTTCTTCTATGCTTGATAGAAGAAGACGGGAGTTCAATATTGCAAAAAATACCTGCAAGTTTGATGATGGATCATTCTACAAATATAATATATGGTCAGCAATTAGCTAATATTTAGGTATGTAGTTAATATTGTTTATTTAATAATGATTTTATGAATTAGTTATTTGTTTTGAGTAATTTCATTTTGCTGTGGATTATATTGTAAATTGCTGTGGATTTGGATTGTGAATACAGAGGATTTCATTAGAAAAAGGAAACAATTATGCAAATTTTTTTTTTTTAAAAAAAAAGACTTCCTATGGCACTTCTTTGGAAAGAACCATAGGAAGTTATACCACTTTTTATGGCTCTTCCATAGGAAGGGCCTCTCAATAGACATATAGATGTTGACTTTAAAAGTCACGTTTAACGATTCATTGGGGAATGTAGGAAGCGCCATAGGAAGTGGTCCCTTCCTATGGCACTTCCCGGGGCAAACGCTATAAGAATATTTTTTTTTAAGAAAAAAAAAGCTATAGCACTTTCTTAGATTCAAGAAGCGCCATAACTTTTTTTTTATGGCGTTGAAACCTATAGCACTTCCCAAACGCTATAGTACTCTTAAAAATAAGCGCTATATATTTTATTTTTTGTAGTAGTGATATCTTCACATACAACCTGCATACAATAACATTTATTTTTATCTCATTTATATTTTAGCATATAAAAATGTGAATAATTTTTTTTAGATTTCATCATAAATTAAATATAAAAAATTTTGAGCAAATTAAACTATTAACTACCGATAAAATTACGTTTGTAAGCTCAAAAATTAAAAAAATTTACAGTATATAGAAAATTTGAATACAATGAGATGAACCTTCAAGCACAAACATGAAAAAAAAATTAATAAAGGAAAAATAGAAAAAAAAAGTCACTTTTATTGCAATGCCTTCAGTTAAAGTAAGGGGTTATAAGTCACTTTTAATTATTTCATCCAATTCAAAAAAGAGGTAGTTAATTCATTAACTTTGTCTAAAAATTGAATATTTTTTAAACTTTACTCACTTTTAAGAGTTCAGAAAAAAATTATATCAAACTTTAAGTCTTTTTATATTAAGGGTTAAGGAGCAAATTTACCAACAAAGTTTTGTCCGAGGAGCGTCTGACACAAATATGTTTTAGAACGGGCAAAAATACCAATGAACAATTAAAAATGCGAGTTCAGCACAAAAACCATTAAATTCGTACAAATGCCATTAGGGTTTTCTTCTCTTATAATTTAACGCCGTTAATACGGATTTAACGGTTTTTGTGTTGAATGCCCCTTTTTAATTGTTCATTAGTATTTTTGCCCCTTCTAAAATATATTTGTGCCAGACAATCCTCGGACAAAACTTCATTGGTAAATTTGCTCCTTAACCCTTATATTAAATTATATTTTTTTTAGTAATACCTAGTATTCTAAAGGTTTTTTTTAGTACAAATTTACCCTTAAAGTAGTTTTCTAGTAGCAATGAGCACATATTCAGTATTACTGGAAAAATACTTTAGGGTGCGAGATGAATTCCAAAAGTCTACAATAATTTTATGATTACTCCCTCTTTTCGTTATTACTATAATACAACAACATAATATGTTATTTAATAAATATTTTAAAATTAATTAAAAATAATAAATATTTAAGAACTTCACTTTTTTAGCAACAGTACACATTTTTGTTTTGCCTTCAACACATTTTATCCTCTAACTTTATACAAAGTTTTAGTTTGGTCCTTTAATTTGTTTTTTGAAAAAATATGTTTTTAGGAATTTAACCTTAAAATGGTTAGTTTCAAATGATTAATTCTTGTATATATTGGTGTTTGCTATTTTCAAAATTAAACTTAATAGGGCACCGCATGCCACGTTAACTTTTTTTTCAAGTCATGTTTCAGTACTCACAAATGTGAAACAGATTAATATTTTCAATCTTGATCAGTGTTAATATTAAAAATTTTTGCCTTTTTACTATTAGATTAGTGGCCTACTCACTATTGTATTATTGTTTATGGATGCTTTTAATGATGCTTAATTAATTAGCGGAAGGGTATTATGGTTTTCCTTTCCCTCTCTAATGCACCAATGCGTTTACTGTTAGAGGGTTAGTAGCTGGGAATAGTCATTGGTTATTGAATTTAGTGGAAAAGGTGGGGATTGTAATAAAGACAATACTCTGCAAAGCTTTGGGATCATTAATTAGAAATAGTGCCTTTGAGGAATGTTGGACATTGACGTGTGAGATTTATGGGAACACATGCACGTGACTTTGGATTCGTACGTGACTCTCAAGATACACTAGTATATACTTCATCGGTCTCAATTATTGGATATATTTACCTAATTTAGAGAAATTAATGATAGTGGTTAAATTAGTTAATCATATTTATTTTTCTAAAATATCCTTATTTAAAATTTAAAATGACATCCAATTATGTTGATTCTCTATTTTTTCTTGTACTTTTCCTGCCTCACACACCACTTCTCCAAGCTCTCACATAATTCGGCATTGTCAATCTCCTTCAACAATTTCCAATATACTATTATTAAATTATTAATGTGTTTAATTATTATTGAGAAAGTATCAATATGAGGTATTTTAGGAAGAAATTGATAAAAATTAGAACTTTGTCCTATAATTAGGACCAATATCAACACTCAAATGTTGTCTTATAATTAGAATCGGTGGGAGTATAATGCACCAAAAACAAAATACCAATCATTATTAATATTATTAAAACAACATAGCCCTTTTTTGGCTCTGTTTCGCTGGAAAGTACCATATACCTATTTAATCTTTTTCTTTGTGTTTTTTTTCCCCCAAATGATCTACCTCTTCATCTTTTCGCATCCAGACAACCATCCTGCCACTGCCAATGTCTGATGTTTTGTCCCTCTTTTATTCCAATTCAGCAGCAGTTTAATTGAAAATTGAAAAGAGAAAGATACAGAAGACCGCCAAAAAAAAAAAAAAAAAAAGCAGCAAAACGCGTTGACGCTTCTAAATCCAAACGGTACACAGATTCACTGAATCATGCTCTTATCTATAAAAATGAACAGAAGGTGACATGCGTCTAATGTAATTTGTGAGATCATATCCTAAGAGTTATATGGTTGATTTCGAGTCAGATTAAATAATTAATTATATGGAGGCTGTGAAAGTGTGAAATTCTGGGTGATAAAATATCTGGAGGAATATCGGATATTTATGAAGATAATGATGGATGAAGAACCGTGAACAACTGAACTGATGAATAATATCTTACATAATGACAATTAAATTAAAATCTATTTTCAAGGGTCCAACCTATAATTATTAAAATGATATATATAGTAGTTATTTTAAATGAAAATAACTATAAATAAATATAAATGTTGTATAATAAATATGCCATAGTCCTCTGATCGTACCTATATAAATGCGTAAAAGGTTTTTACCTCTCTAAATAAGTTGTTATTGTATAGACTTTGTGAAGATGAAATAAGGATAAAATTGAAAAGTTATTAAATTTTAAGATACTTATAGTAATATTTAAGATTTTTCTTAATTCAAAACATTAAAAGTGACTTATAGATAGAAATAAAAAATAGACAAAAAAGTATTTTAGGACACTGAGTGATATTTAAAAAATATTTCAGGATTTAGGACCAATTATGTATTAATTAATTAATTAATTAATGTGAGTTAAAATATGACTCCCTCAAATGATGTAGACAGAGATAAAAAAGAAAATTGTCACAAAAAATAAAAATGAAAAAGTGAAGAAGAAATTGGACACCCCAGGGGAGGTGGGGATTTCTAGAGGGGTAGACTGGCTATAGAATTAAAACACACACTAAGCTTTTTGAAGGTTATGATTGGAGGTCTTAAAAATGTTTATGTATATAAGTCGAGATAAAATTTATCTTATATATTTATCTTATATATTGTAAATCATGATTAAAAAATTATTATTAAAAACTCCAATTGTTATTGCAAACCAGAGATTAATGACGGTAGACGGGTATAGCGTGGGTTATGCCACGGTTTGACAAGGTAGGGAAGGACGAGGGACTTGAATTTTAATTCTATTTGCAGTTAAATTTAGCTTATTTAAATATTGATGACAAGTTTTGCAAATAGGGCGAATGTTTCTTATGTATTCGAACAAAAACCTAGTCAGCGTCATTGGCTTCTATCGAGAACAAGAAATCTGGAATCTCGGAGAGTCATTAGTTAAATGCATTCTGTGCATGTAATCACGGGCTTGCCTTCTCCTTCTTTACCTTTTTTTTCCCTTTCGTTCTTTTCAAATCTTTTGTGATTTGGACGAAAAAGATGCAATGTTTGTTTGAGTTCGCGTTTAAAAAGTATATTTATATAAGTTGAGATAAAATTCATTTTACATATTTATTTCATATACCATAAATCATATTAAAAAAACAGTTTTCACTATTAATCCAAACAAACAACGTCTTCTTCGAGATATAGCTACTCCCTTCTACTTGCAGATGCAGAATTATGGCACCACTAGATTTTTGTCCATAATTTTTTTAAAAAGAAATCTATTGAATTTTTTTGGTAAATTTAAGGAATAATTAATTAATAAGTTTTTATAATTTTAACCAATTTTTAATTAAGCCCTTATACTTTCAGTTGTTTTTCATCAAATCTCTATAGTTTTTTTTTTTCTTTTTATTAGATCCTTATAGGTTCATTTTATTTTTATTTTTATTTATCAATAATATTTAAAATCAAATAAATAAATAGCATTTAATATAAATATTAGTAATAAATTTAAATTAATGGTTATATAATTATAAAATTAATTAATCTAATAAATTGGTATAGAAAATTTATCATTATGATTTGAAATGTATGATTATACAAATAAGTAAAAATTAGATTTATAAAAATAAATAATATAAATATACATTTAAATAAATTTATATAATATTAAAAATGAAATTTTTAGAATAAATTAATTTTAAATAATATTATTATGTATAAAATAATATTAAAAAATTATATTTGACAATGTTAATTTTATTTTATATAAGGATATTATTACAATTTACATAATAAAGAAAAAATCATAGAGATCTAATTAAAAATTAAATAATATTATAAAAACATGATAAAAAAATTATAAGAACTTGATTAAAAATTGGTTGACATTATAAATATTTATAGATTAATTTTTTTAAAATTTAATATTTTTAAATATTTTTATTGGTTTGTGTAAATTATTTAGATGGGATTAAAATTTTGGAGTAGCATGAATTGAGGAGAAACCGTAAAGCACTCTTTCTCTCTCATGAGGGCGTTGAAGTCACAGTGGCATGCATGGATACGGAGTCTGCTCCACTTTTCAGCCGCTCTGCTCTTCTTTCCATTTTGCCTTACCGTGTACTTATCATTAATTAAATGCTCTCCACATTAATTTTTGTCGTTATTTCCGCGTTTTCTCTCTCCCTTTTCCCTATAAACCAACACCTCCATTTTCTCTCCTCCTTCACCATTGTTGTTCCTCTCTCGTCTTTCTCTGTGATCCCCGGCTGTCAATTCCTTCGACGGGGAGAGCCCCGCCATGTTTGAACAACTTTTGTTCAAACCTCAAACAGAGACAACCTCCGTAGAGTACTCTAATAGAAGAATGTGTGTCGGCTTCAACCCCACAACCTCCCACGACATGTCTGCCTCAGGTAACCATGACGAACGACGTGGTTGCAGAATGACAACGCTGGCAAGTGGAGGCCAAGCCAGCTTTGATCTCTTGGGCAACAAGAAGAGAGGAATTTAAAGACGTCGTACCAGAACCACCACTCTGCCAACGCCGACGACATGTCTGATCGAAGATGGCAATTTAACACCGTCGTACCAGAACCACCACTCTGCCTCTGCCTCCTCTATCTCCTCCAAAAAAGCTCGACCCAACCCTCTTTCCCAACTCTTTGCATCCTTCTGTGAGTTTCTCTCTACCCTGGTTCTTCCGGTGGCTTTTTGACTTACGAGGCATGATCTCGCTCGCTCCCCCCCCCCCCCCCCCCAAAACGCTGATGCAGTTTTGCCATTATACAAATCAGAGTTTCAGGTTCATTTTTCAGGTTTCCCATTCTAAGAACAAACTTGAAAGCCTATATATAGATTTTTTCTCTCAGGGTCGATTTGAGATTTTATTACCTTGCAGCTGTTCGTGATCTGGCTCTTGAAAATTTGCAACTCAAATTCTGGGGAAGCTCATCTGGTTTGAACATCAACCTCTTGTTGATCTTTCATTTTCTAATCATGATCAGTGTTTTCTATTTGTTCTTCTCAAAGTATGAGTGCTGGCCATGGGAGCTGTCTGTTACACACTGCATTTCTTACTTGTTTTTCCTTCAACTTCACACAGATCTGAAAGTAATACAATCTGAAACAGTAGATTTAGTTCTTTAGTGTTCAAAAGTTTTGATCTCATAGCAAGAAAGCTCATCTGGTATGAAAAGTTACTTTAGTCTTTCAATGTTTGATCGATTTGCTGTGTACAATGTCCATGAAGACTAGGGGCCATGGTTTTTACTGATAAAAATTTTAAAATTGGGAAAGATATTTTTTTGTCCTCTGAAGTAATGATGGTTTCAGGGAAATTGTGATATTTTCATCCAACCACGTACCCATGCCCATTCTATAAGTTTTTGTTTACATGAACTTCATTGACTGGCAGCTCACTTAACAAGTTAGCCGAAGAAGGATATGTTGGGATGTGGCTATGGCAAAAGCAAACAATGATTGAAGACAGCTTATTGGCCATTTGGTAAGTAATTATATGGCGTTTCAGCTTATTGAACACAAAAAACATGTGCTTGAATATGTATGGCAGGAGACTTTTTTCTTCAACTATCACATACAAAATGTTTTATTCTTAAAATGCAGGTGCTCTTGATTTGTTGCTAAGGGATTGACACAACTACATATTACTCTAAATTCCACGGTTATTTTTACCTATATTTCGTTATTTTTCACTATTGCAGGGGACACTTGTAACGACCATTTTTATACCCTTTAGATGACTGTTTTCAAGGGGATATATAAGTGAGTGTCGTTGAAAGTTCAAAAAACGATGACTGTTATTAAACAGTCGTTGTATCTCTAATTTTTTTTTTTAAAAAAAAAACAGTCGTTGTATCTCTCAACAACAAGACCGGTCTCTATATTAACAATACTTATTCTATATTAATAACTCCACTTTCTTGTTTCACAATTTCGTAATTTAAGTTTCAGGGCCAATAACAATGCCTATTTCTTTATTAACAACACTGTATTTGACATTAACAACTTGATTTTCTTATTTCACTATTACAACACCGGTCTCTATATTAACAACACCGTATTCTATATTAACAACTCCACTTTTTTGTTCTACAACTTCATAATTTAAGTTTCAAGGCCAATAACTACACCTCTCTCTTTATTAACAACACTATATTTTACATTATTAACAACATCATATTTGAAATACGAAGATGTGAAAGAATAAAGAAGAGTTGTTAATGTAGAAGCGGTGTTGTTAATAAAGAGATCGGTGTTATTATTGTGAAAGAGGAAAGTGGAGTTGTTAATGTAGAATGCGATGTTGTTAAGAAAGAAGCCGGTGTTATTATTTCAAGCTGAGAGAGAGGGATAGCTGAAGGGCAGTTTCGTCTTTTTGTTGAGATTAAATCCTAGATTCTTCTTCCGTATTGACACAACACTGATATGGGATTTTGCAATTTCCGATACTGATTTGTCCTTTCCCATTTTCTAACATCTTTTTCTAAAATTTTCCCTAAAAAGTATATACGCTCACTCCTTCATTTCTATCAACACCGTCCAAAGTCCAAACAAATCCGAATCTCTGAAACACTCACTCTCTCTCTCCATCCATTTCTTTTCCTTCTCTCTCCACTAGATCGGTTTAGGCTTTACCTTGATGCTCTACCATTTCTTTGCTTCCAAACACTTTCTCTTTAGCTCAGCTTCATTCAGGTAAATAATCGACCTTTCTTCTTCTTCATGTTTTATTTTTCAAAGAAATTAATTCATCACTGACTTTCAGGAAAGTCATAAATAAATTTAGTTTTTTTTTTCTTTAGATAAATATATGTTAACACCTGCCTCCTTTTACACAAACACACACACAGCCTTCCCAATCCGCATTTGAATCCATCAACCTATAACTCTAACATCTGAAGCCTTTCAGAGTTGGACTCCTCCGCAACACCCCCAACAAACTTGAATCATACTTTGTTTTTTGTTTTTTGTTTCTAAAAACTAAATTTAGAAGGAGATAGAAGACGATATCATGCCTTGTTATTTTCTTGTTATTTTTTGAATGTGGAAGGGGGTAGAATATGACATGGCGAGGTAGAAGAAGAAAAACAAATGGGAGGATTAAAATTTCCATATTTAATAGAGTTATTTTTGTCATCGTATATCAATTTATACCTAATTATATGTCAAAAATTTTGTCTAAATTCATATTAAAGATACTCGCCATAAGTGAATTGAAAGGTATCTTTTCTGTAGATAATTCAAAATCTTTTCTAAAATATAATAAAAAAAATAACTTTGGATAAAAAAGAAATAAAAGGTTAACTTGTAAATTAATAATTAACAGAATTTTAGCTAAGTAAAAAGGGTGGCAAAGACAAAGAAATTATGAAAATTTATGTTTTCTTAAGATCAATAACAAGTGAAGGAAATGTTTGTTTCAGTTTTGTTTTAGTTTTTTCTTAAAATAATTTTATAAAATTATTTTTAAAAAAAAATCTTGAAAATGAAAAATTTAAAATCTGTTTAGATAATTATTTTTTATAAAATTGTTTTTGAAATGATGTGGTGGCGGTGATGTGGCGGCAGCCATTGACCATGGGTTTCATGGGTGTCAATGGCAGGAAAAGAGAGTTTCTCCATTTTTTCAAAAAAAAAAAAACCACAAAACAAAAATAAGAAAACACTAAAAAAACAGTTTTGATATTTTTGTTCTTAAAAACAAATTGCTATTGCTATTTTTTTTTAAAAAAACCAGGTTAAAAATAAATTTTCAAATAACTTGTATTATTTTTTTCGTGATTAAAACCAGAAATAAACCGGCCCGAAATTTTTCTAGAAGTTAACTTCAAAATAAGCATTCTTCTTTCCCTTTTGTGCCCCGGATTAATTGGTTTTGTTCATCAAATTTCGCAAAAAAAAATTGGAAATAAAAAAAAAAACAGAGAGAGATTGATATTTAAAAAAGTGTATGCTTTATTACAGTTTGCGTGCAATGATGTCTTGATGTTGATGGCAATTGAAGATTGGCTTCACTTGCGTTTCTACTCTCCAAACAGTTGAATTGCATGCCATTTTGAGGTAAAGTGATCGTCAATTCTTATATCAGTTTTTAAATTTTGAATTTTGATTATGGTCTATAGGTATTTATCTCTTTTGATTTTGAACTATATTTTGTTATCTTAAATTTAAGTGGAAAAGCTGCCAAAAAAAATTTAAGGAGAAAAATTACATGTAAGAGTTCTGATAAAAAAACCAATTTAGATAAATATAAAAAAAGTTGAAATATTTCAGATCCCAAAAATTACTAAACAAATTTTACTAGAAAAATATTTTCAAATTCTTATATAATGATTTTTTTCCCATAATCCTTTAATATAATTCTTGAAAATCATAGTAAGAATTTGTTGGAAGTTAATTAAATTTCACGGTTTTTAACTAAGTGTCAAAAAAAAAAACATTAAGAATGGATAATCATGAGAAGAGGAATTCCTCTCCAATACGATCAAAATAAGACCTACCAGTGTTTGAGTAGTTCAAAAGTATTCCTTCATGGCTTCTAGCATAAGCTTTTCCTAACTGTTAATTTCCATTGTTGTGAATTAATCATTTGCACCCGAATGGTTTGAAATATCTGATGTTGGATTCCTTTCTATAATTCACGGGGGTTTTTCTTCATATGTCTGATTAAGCGCTTGTTGAGAATGTAGCATAATGCTATATTAACAGTTTCTACCCAAAAGTAATAGGTAGGTTGCTTTACAACAACATTCTTTTGCTATGTCTTCGAGTGTTATATTCTTTCCTTCGATTATACTATTTTGTTTGTTGAAGAGCTCTTGCCGCTGAAAAGTCATGTGAGGAGCCTTGATTTTCACACAATTCTATGAGTTCTCTATTTTATAACTCTCTTCCATAGTCGCTTCTGATTTCAGAGATTATACATCCTTGTCCTCTTTGATAATTCTTGCAGACGTCTTCAAAATCTTGGAATATGATGGAGACTTTGTAGTATAGGATATAAAGTCCCGCATTAGGTGGAATGAGATGCTCAAGGGGATATTTAAATGGGCTGGTTTTCCTATCTCAGCAGCTAACTTTATGACAAGGTTCCATATTTCACTTAGGTATCTATTAGAATGCTTAATGTGAACTAATAAGATCATCCACCCTTAGAAAGGTAGTCAAACTAGGCAGTCATGATGATATAAAAACCAAGGACCACAGTCAAAAATTGGGGTGTTCTGCAAATCACGAAGAATCTTCATTAATAACAAATGATTTCTTACAAGAGATAAATCAACTCATTTAGGTTTTATAATGATCATTCCTCATTTGAGGGTGATAAACCAACCCAACCTTGGAAGTATTTGAGAGATATTTCTCTATCTAGGGAGACACTCAAGTTATTCTCTCCCTGTTACATTGGTGGGGATCAGTATCCCTTCGCATTGCTTTTTTTTTTTTATAAAGCCCAATTAGGTGATTAACCCAACTAATTAACGGCTCAAGTTGACCCTTCTTAACTCTAGGTGTTCAACTTGCCAACACAGGCTACAAGGGAGAAAAGTGAATTAAATTAGGTTAGTTTCAATTTACAACATCAACATTAAATTTCTTGCAAACTCTCTAATCCATGTTAATCCTCAGAAAGCTTCATTGCTGCTTCAATATGCTTGTAACCTATAACTAAAAATGCCTCTGCTCTTGTAATTTTGACTGTCTTTCTTCCCAGACTAGGAACTGTGATTGAAGATAGTTGAAATCCCATACAGTCTTCATTCTTCATATATTGGTTCACTCCCATGAATGCTTGAAGACAATATAATACTTCTTCAAAGGCATCAATTTGCTTTGCTCTGCCACTAGATGATTCTGAATTTTGTTGCTTACAGACCCTAGTCAATATTAGTATCATTTGTTTAGAAACGGTTACCACCATGGCAAAGAATCTTGCACAAGCTCGTTCTATCAGGGTTAGCTGGAACTTTTTTTTTTTTTTTTAATTGATCTTGCCTGTCTTCTTCATCTTTGCTCCTTTTACCACAAGGAAGAACTCCAACATTAAATTTCCCATCCTTGCACTAGTAAGCACCTTGTTATATCAATCCTCTCAAACGATTGGCAGCCCCATGTGTCCCTTGTCTGTAGTTTCTATGGCGTGGAGAATGTAGCGTCATTGTGGGTGGGTTGTTTCTATTCTCTGTTTTGTGTAATGTTCTTGCATCACTGTTGTGATATTGTTTCTGAGTGATGTATTTTTAGCTTGGTTTTCCATATCTTTTGTGGAAGTCTGCTCTTTGTATACCTGAAAGTGTTTTATTTTGGAAGTATTTGTGGAGGGCCATAACAAAATTCTAGTTTGTTTGTCTTCTTTACATGCATAGCAAATATGATATATATCTAACGTAGTTCAGCTGAGGAAATCCTCTAACAACTGGGATAAAATGTCTGGGACTGGGCCGGGACAACTGGGACCGGGACACTTTGAACACCCCTACCGCCAAATCTCCTTCACCGTCCCTTAGATCTGTTCTCCCTCGCTCTCGCTCTTCGGTTTCTAGGTTCCAAGTTGCCACATCTCCGTCGTCATTCACAACTTGTCGCTGTAGCTCTTCAGCTTCTAGGTTCCAGGTTGCCAGATCTCCGTCGCCATTTGTAACCTGTCGGTGTCACTCCGATCTCTTCACCCTAGCCATCGATCTTCAACTTCCAATTTCCAGCTCGCCCTTGCCCTCATCCTCACCGTTGTTCTTCGACTTCCAGCTTGCCCTCACCGTCGCTTTTCTGCTTTGCTTTAGGCTATAAGAACTCTCTGTGACCTGTTAGTTTCTTTTTGTTTCAATCTCACCTGTTCTTTTCTTGTTTTTCATTGGTTTTGATTCATAGGCAAGAACTTTTGTGGTGTTTGGTTACAAAATCATTGGTTAGTTGCTGTGTTTCAGATTGAATGCTGGGTTGCTCTCTGTAGTTGACTTGGTTGTTTTACATAATGATGTGATTTTTAATTTAAAATTTAGCCTCATCTTTTTTGTCAAACCGGGAATTCTTGATCCTTGTCCCAATCTCTGTGATACCAGTACTATCCTGGGACCGGGAACAATTTCCAGGTCCCGTCCTCTTACCGGGATGGGAACCATGACACTGTAATCCCAGTGGCATCCCAGACTTTGAACCCCCCCTGATTGATCATAATGCTCAAAATTGATAGAGAATTAACGGTCATCAAAGTCAACGTGATCCGTTAGTTCAGAGGTGATATTGCAACAATTTTAATACTTGAGGTATGTTTGCTGCAATGAATAGTTTAAAAACAAATAATGTCCCTTGTGAAATAGTTCATCAGCACAAATGCCTTTCCAGTTTAACAACATTTACCCCGTGATCTTTATTTTTTATTTTTTTATATCTCATTTGTTCTACAAGTTTCACACTCAATTTTCTTTTTAATCTGCTATGAACAAATTTCACTTTCTAAACACTGACGTTCTTTTGAACATAAAATTACTTAATCTATTTATTATCTTTATTTATTGCATGAAAACAAGAGAAAACAAAATCAACATTTTGGATCCTTATTCTGCATCCTTACCTACTCTCAATCTTTGTTCATTAGAGTTTTTAAGATCCGATGGCATGGCTTTTAAAAAACAGATTTACAGTTTAGTCAAAATTATTATTGTATAAATTACTTCAAAAGTATTTTTCATAGGTAATTCAAAGGTATTTTTAAATGTAACGGAAAAACACAAATAATTCTATAAGAAATATAGGGCTGTGTAGTGAATCAAAAATCAACTTCATTTGGTTGGGTTTAGTGAATAAGCTCCCGGCTAAACCTCACAACGAGACAAATGAAGATTTTGATTCATATTTGGAGAAATGCTCGTATTTTTTTTTTTGTTTTTTTTGTTTTTTGCCTGCAAGAAATGCTCGTATTTAGTACTTAACTCTCTCTCAAATGGGATTTTATCCTGTTTTAAATAGGATTGCCTAAATATTAGAATATGTAACACATTCAATAGTTAGACATTGAATTAAATATGTATAAAAGGATATGTATGTCTTATCAATTGACTTAAGTTATTTTGATAGAAAGGCAACCTCAACCTACACATAAATCTAAAAATTTCAACAAGTTATTAGATCTATTCATGGGACACAAAAAACAAGAGGAGAGAAAAATATACAGGCAAAAAAAAAAGAAAGAAAGAAGATATAACTTGAAGCATGTGAGACTTGAAAAAAGGAGTGTACACCCAAATACAAGGAAAAATGAATGAAAAAAGTAGGAAGAATATTATAATGTATTAAAAGAAGGCATACATTGATATGTTTGGCATTGAATTAAAGGTATTTAAAGAGATGAGGAATGTTTCTATCTAATTGACTTAAGTGAGTATTTGGAATAGCTTAATTTTGAGAAATAAGCATTTATTACGTAAGTCGAGACAAAACTCCTCTCATATACTTACCTCGTATACCGTGAATCACGATTTATAAGCATTTATTACCCAAAAATAAACTATCCCAAACGAACATTGTCTTGATTAAAAGACAACCTCAACCTACGTCTGCCTATATATATATCAATTTAAAAGTTTCAACACCAAAATAGGATGATACATATATATGAGGAAAAAATAAACATTTTTGGTAGAAAACGGAAAAATAAAAGAAATTATGCCAAATGATGTGTGTGTTTTAAAGATCAATTAAAAGGTATAGTGCGAGACATATATAATGGTCAGAAAACATGAAATTGATATTTTCCTGAAAGAACCCTACGAAATCTCATACTTACTGTATGAATCTGATTGCCTTGTCTTATTGATAAGTTTATTTTATTTTGCAGTTTGTTTGCATTTAACTTCTTCATATATAGTAGCTGCTACAAACAAGGAAAAAAAAGTGAACCGCTTTGACTTGAGGGGTAAAAAAGGGTAAGTAGGTGCTTTCATTGTTTGGCCCTAAAAGCAAACTATATGCTTTCATTGTGTCCATTTTACTGTTTATGTGCCTATTTATCATTTGTTTTTATGTTTAGTTAATATGCATTTTTTCTTGTTTATGACTACAAATATTGAGATTTAATAGATATAAATTAAAGCATTAGACCGAAAAATTTTTATCTTATTAATGATATAGTAAATAAGACAACAAAAGGCTAGCAAGTTAATAAGGAGAATAAACTACTCAAGCCTATTTTGCATTTTGCTTTAATTACATAAACCTCTCTTATATTTGAAAAGTATACACTTAAGTCTAAATCATTAACTCCATTAAGAATATTCTAAAAATAAATTTTTAATTAAAACTTATATCAAAGTAATTTTTTTTTTACTAATTTACCCCTTATCATACTAATAAATCTCTTTATTTGTTTTTACCTATGTATAGATGACCACTAGCTTCTGTAATAGCCTAAAAAGTTTAAATGTAATTTTTTTACCTATGTACAATGAATTTTGTTTATTATACACTGTGATAATAGATTTTAACATTTTAAAGAATATTTCATATGAAAATTAATAAATAAATAATCATAACAGTAAGTAGAATTTTTTTAAAAAAAGAACTAGCTAGAATAGTTGCATATAACAATTTTTGTTAATTTACAATGTTAGGGTAGACAAAGATAAAGACAGTTAATTATGACTACATGTCCATTTTAGATCGCATGCCTTGAGGAAGGTATTTTAACAGATCTTACTGGAAGATTGGTGGATAAAACCATAAAGGAAGTCAATTATTTTCGTCATTTTGAGACTCATGATCCTAAGTTTAAGCAAGACAAGCAACTTTTGATTAGAAAACTAGAAAAAGTACAAAAAAATATTGAAGATGCCAAAAGAAATAATCAGTATTAGAGCCCAGAAACAAATAAAGCCCAAATAGCATCGAGTTCAATAGTATATAATACAGACAGTAAATATTTTATACAGCTCATACAAATTCTAGATCCTTCACCCCCTCTATACATGTCACACTAGGATAGGCTCACATTACTATATATTGTATTGTCACTGTGCATTGTATAGTAGTGAAAATGAATACGAATATTTGATTCAACAATGCCTCACAGTTTTGTCTTATTATCTTAATTTGCTCTGCCTCTCCTTTTTCTCTGACATGGTACCAGAGCCATGAATGCTCTGCAACACATGGCAAGATCACCTTCTTCACCCTCCATACCCACTACCTTAGACATTTATTTGACCATTCTATATGCGCCTCCATCAACCCTTCCCCGCTACATCACCACAAAACTAAATCAAGATAACTATTTAGTATGGCGAGCTCAAGTTCAGACCTATCTTTATGGTCAAGAGCACTTTCGCTATGTAGATGGTTCCACCATTTGACCACCACAGATTTTTCATTCTGGACTTTCCAATCAAGATTATCTCAAATGGTTTCAACAAGATCAGTTAGTTCTTTCTATTCTTCTAGCATCCTCTCAAAGGGCATTATATCCCAATATGTGTGACACGAGCTCGCGAGACATGTGGTTGGCACTTGAAATCTCCTTTGCTCAGAAGATGCAAGCACGACTTGTTTATCTTCACCAACAGTTAACCACTCTCAAGAAAGGTGGTGAATCAATTCAACAGTACTATCAGAGAGCAACACTTTTGGCCGATTCTCTTGCTGCTGCCGGCAAGCCCATTCCCAATGATGATTTTATCACCTACCTACTTGCTGGTCTAGGATCTGACTATGATATTATCGTCACTGTTCTTTCTAGTCAGCGTCTCTTTTTCTCTGTAGAATCTATCTTGAGTCACTTACTCACCTTTGAAGAATGGATGAACCAACAAAATCCCATTTCACTTCCAATAGATTTATTGGCGAATGCTATTTGTTTTACTCATGCTCCGTTCAACTCTTCTAGCTGAGGCAGAGGAGGTCGATACTTAGGATCTTGTCGATACAGTGGCCACACAGGCCATGGCTATGGATGGAGCCATCGAAGCAATTTTCAAGGAAATTTTCAAGGAAGAGGTGGTGGTTGTACCTTTCGTGGTGGTCATGTCTCTCCAACAAATGTTTTTTTCCAGTCAAGCACTGAGCAAGAAACTAGTGCTCCCGACCAACTTTGTTTGCAACATGGTCACGCTGCCCTCACTTGCTACCAACAAGCAAACTGGCCTTGCAAGCTCCACCACCACCACCGTTTCAAGCCCATTACTCTGAATATCCCATTGATGATACTCTTTGGTACCCAGATACTGGAGCTATACACCACATGACCAACAATTTCTCTAATATGAATCTCAGCTCAGAACCTTATCAAGGCCAAGACACTGTCACTGTTAGTAATGGTGCACCAATTCCTATTACCCATTATGGCTCGGGCACTCTCCAAACTACTTCTGGCACATTTCTTCTTTCTAATGTCTTACATGTTCATGAAATTACAAAGAATTTATTATTAGTCCACCTTTTGCAGAGATAATCATGTATTCTTTGAATTTCATTCTGGTTATTTTTGTGTGAATGACGAGAGAACAAAGCAGCTTCTTCTTCAAGGTCCCAGTCTTAAACACCTATACCCAGTCACCACCCCTCAAGCTCACTCCTCTGTTCGTTCATATTTTATTCAATGCCATCACCGTCTAGGACATCTAGCCTATCAAGTTGTCACTCAAGTTATTCAACATCATTCTCTTCCAGTCTCCACCAAGTCTCTTTCTTATCACTGCCATGCTTGTCGTACTAGCAATAGTCACTGGCTACCATCTCTATCCTTTCACGCCCTTATTTTAATTTCACTTTTACCAAAGTATTCGCAGAAAATGATATGCGGTTCGGTGGGCAACACAGGAATAACATAAATATACTGATAATATTAGCATGATTATAGAAATTCCCCATACTCTTTAATTCACTATTTTATTCCCTTTAATATCTCAAAGATATAAGAAACATTAGGAAATAAATTTGGGACACCTAATAAACCGGGGCTTAGTAGTCCACTTAGTTTAGGCTTATTCCCAAGCCTCAAATCTCAAAATTCGGGATATTACATTTCTCTCTCTGTTCAATAAATTTTGTCCTCAAAATTTGCTATACATACATAGCCATAAATTCCAGGGAATGCTTTCTCATATTCAGTTCTTTGTGATTATAACAATACTTCAAATCATGGTGGTCGCAGTACAGCACTACAATTGCACCATAATGGTACGTCTCCAGATTTTTAATGCAACACAATTGCTGCTAACTCAAGATCATGTGTGGGATAATAATTAATTTTTTTATGCGGCTTCCATTCTCTAAATGCATAAGCCAATACATGACCATGCTGCATTAAAACACTTCTCAATCTTGCCTACTGGCATCAACAAGGACCATAGTGGATCTGGGATTATCAATATTAGTGCTGTCATTGATTTTTGTCTTTGCCAGTGAAGCCCTTTTCCCAGTTACGATCCCACAGATAATGTTGAGCTTTTAAAACTATTTTGGAGAAATTCAGTATGTATCGTTTGTAATATTCGGCAAAACTCAGAAAGCTGTGTATTTCAGGTACAATCTTTGGCATCTTCCAGTTCAGTACTACTTCCACCCTGTAAGGATCCTTCAAATTTAGTATGCATCATTTGTAATATCCGGCAAAACTCAGAAAACTATGTATTTCAGATACAATCTTTGGCATCTTCCAGTTTAGTACTACTTCCACCCTGCAGGGATCCTTCAAGACTCCTTGCTGTGAGACTATATGGCTCAGAAATCTAATTTCTGAAATCCAGCACTCACATTTGCATCAACTTGGCGTGGAGTTGCTTAGATTTCAGTGTATTCAATAATGTTCTCAGCTGTTATTCATGATCTGATCTACTCCGCGGGTATACCAATATATCATTAATAAATACTACCATGCTTCTGTTGCCCACTCTGATGTTTCACACTATCAAACGCAACATAGGTGGGGCTACATTGTCTACCCATACTTGGCTTATCACCTCAGTGGGATTCCATTTGACTACCATAATAACACACAATCATTCATAGAGAATGTGAGAATATTTATATGCCAAATATCAAATAATGCAGTATTATACTAGTACAACACTCAGTTTAGTCGGAAATATGTTCAGAACCAACTACTGTTGCAACCCCTACATATTCCGTACCTCAGTCCTCGATTGGGCATATCAGTATACCCGTAGGCATTGCCCGTAGGCAATATTCATCAGTGTACCCGAAGGCATTGCCCGGAGGCATTATTCATCAGTGTACCTGGAGGCACTGCCTGGAGGCATTATTCATCAATGTACCCGGAAGCACTGCCCGTAGGCATTATTCATCGGTGAACCCAAAGGCACTGTGTATTATACATATTGCAGAAGATGGCATATATAAAGCATATAAACATTCACATAGTGTATGAAGGATGAAGTTACTATATTGGCCTTTCCTTGATAATATTGAATTTCTAATCTTCCCCTGGTTTGTGTTCTGCTGCATCTCTCGCAGTTTATTACTATGATCCTTAATCATTATATACCACTTATTATCGATCTTAATCATTGTAGCAATGCGTAGTTCTGTGTACCCAAGGTGCTTAGTTCAGTTCAGTACAACGTATCTGGCATGTAGGATTTTGTAGCCTAGGGTCTCTCTAACCCAACTTTTAGGTTCATCATGAAATCTAGAACCTCAATATCACACAAATTGGAAATCATCTCCCTCAATTATATTCAATAGGTTTGCTAATAGTTAAGATCAATAGTGTCTATTCTCAACATTCAATATCATTGGTTTGGATTCTTTAGGATCAATATACGACATAATCACCATTAATTATGCATCACCGTACATCATACCTGCATACCTTTAATACCACAGTGTTACTACAAATCATCACTTAGCATGGAGAAACTATAAAACATTTACTACACCTCAAATTTTCATAACCCCATCAAATGGATCTTTCTGGGCAGTATTCATCGCAACAGAAATGTCTTGATTTAAAATCAATACTTATATCATCATTATCTCCATACGTCTAAGAACCATTTAAATTATCTAACTAAGATGATCATTAGTCATGGAGAAACCTCAAGACAATTACTGTTTCTCAAGTCTTCATGACGCTATCAACTCAACTTCCTAGAGGATCACCCACACTAAGATTTCCCAGGGTTGAGCAGGCTTAACTTTCATGTACACGTGCTATAACGCAGATGATCATTTTTGGAACATCAATTTATAGTTTATTATGTCAATATCACTCACATGATCATTTAAAAATTTCAAAATTGTAGTTTATTACTATTTATTGACTACGTAGTGAACACTTTTTTGGAACATCACTGATCAATCATCACTCGAGTGTTGTTCAAGAATTTTCAAAAATTATATGAATCACTATTTGGTGCCTTACTAGCGATTGTTTAAAGAATAGGAAATCACTGGAGTGTTCCTTTAAGTTTTCCAAGAGATCACTAGTTGATGACTGTGCAGTGATGTGATTTCACAAGATATCACTCAAGTGATCTACATAGAGGTTAAATTCCAGTGAGCAAGAAGAACTAGTTCAAATTGTTGTCTTCCAAAAGTTATGATCAAACCCATAGCTGCTGATTTGGAACAAAGTGTGAATTTTAAGCACCACATTTTGAAATTCATATATATTTCATCTAAAACTCGGAGTTTGCTATTGGTGTCCTTGAACCAAATTTCGAGTTTGGTTTCATATGAAGTAAGTTTCACATCAATCGGATATGTAGTTTGGGAGACATGGCAAAATTAATGAACCTTTGTCAAGCTAACAAAAAACAAAACTGAATAGAGGATGTTGAGGAGAGGTTATCGCTCAAGAAAATATATGTAACTCAATTGAAATATGTAGAAATCATCTTTAGGGGTGTAACTCGAGTGCAGATAAAATAGCTTCAAGATGAGGCATTTCTACTTTGAATTGAGTCATTTCAGCTTCCAATTGAGCATAAAGACTTCTAATATCAAATCTAAGAACTTGAATTTTAATTTCCCATTTGATTTTGCAAATTCCTCCTTCTTCAACCTTTCTCTTCTTCTTGATCATTCTCCATGATTGATGTTACCAGATTTTAAGTATACGCCACAAGTGTACGGGCCGTAAAATAGTAAACTGACAAATCAAAGTCGTCCCACAGAGACTCAAAAATAATTACTGACTAGGCATTAAATTTCCAATGTTCATTTAAGTTGAGAAAATCAAAGATAATGAGATTAATGAGCAAAAAGTAGTAAACTAATGTTTCGATGATTTCAATCAGACAAACAACCTAGAGCGGCTAATTCTTTCTTCATGTTTTAGAACATGTAATTACCCAAATAAATTTACTTAATGTTGTCTTAATAATCTAGGGTTTTAATAGATATAAATATCTCTCGATCACTTACATATCTCTCTCAAATTAGAATTATTATTCCTAAAAATCTATCCAAGAGGCAATAAATATTCAAATTCGCTCTAACATGACTATTTGGGTCTAATAGGTATATTCCTATCCTATTAGTAAATTAGAATAAATTCCAATTCCACATTACTTAATTCTATGGCCCAATTAAGAACCCTTTTCCAAGTGTAATCAAAATTCTCCAATTTCATATCAAGCACTAAATAGACAATACATAACAAGATTAAGTAAATAAGATAATATTAAATATAATTTAATGGTTCAAACAAACTCTAATCCAATAATCAACTCATAGCTACTCTACGTTCAAAAACAAATTAGCCACTCATGGCTGTAATAAAATCCATAAAAGAAATAATAGACTCAAACTCATATTCAAGAGAAAGACATGGAAGAAGAACAAAGAGGGCGCAATTCTAGGATCTTCAATTCTTTACTGCTATCCAGATCTGAAGCTCCTATTCTTGCTGCTGTCAGAACGCCTCCTTCCTCTGGTTCGACGTTCTTGCTCTCGTCCTCTGTTTTCTGAAGACAATGCAGAACTGCTGCCTCTTCCTTTTTCTTTCAACCTTGACTCTCTCGTTCCAATCGGCTTCCTCTCCACTCGATGCTCTCTCTCACCGCCCTTTGTAATAGATAATAAATAGGGAGAATGACAGTGAAGTCCCAAGGAAGAGGAGAAATGAAAAAATGGTCCCTATAGATTGCAAAATGAAAAAATGGTCCCATGGAGTTGTCAATACAGGCTCCTGGAGTTGTTAATGACAACTCCAGGAGCCTGTATTGACAACTCCATGGGACCATTTTTTCATTTTGCAATCTATAGGGACCATTTTTTTATTTTTTTCCTTATATGGGACCTAAGTGTAAATCTCCCTAATAAATATAACTGTCAGTTCTTTCCTCTTGGGCCGCCAATCCAAAGGCATAATCTTTTAACCAAATATCATATCCTTTTCTTGTTTTATTTGCAAATCTCCTTCTCAGCTTTTCCTTTTTCTTGCGTGGGGTCGACGTTTTTTTCCCCTTTTCTTGTGCCAAGCTTTATCTCTTTCCAATATAATATTTATATATGCAAACGGATATTGCCTATGTTGTAGGTTGACACTACTCTCCTTTGTTTGGTTTTCAGCTCCTTTATTTACCTCTTCTTTTTCTTTTTCTCTTTTTTTTTTTAAACATTTTCAACTTGCTACCTTGCTTGCATACCTTTTTTTTTCATTTGTTATCTTCTAATCTCCTGCAGAATAGGATCAGATATGAGTAGATTTTTTGTTAAAATTTCTTATTGTCCTATCATCAACGTAAATATAAAAAATTATATAAAAGATAATTAAATAGGCTTAAAATATTAATAAATCCAGTAAATATATCCAAAATATATACCTATTTAATTATAAAATATATATTTATCAATGATCCAATTTGATAACTTCTTTCTTTTCTTTATTAATCTATAAGGTATTTCACATTCAATATAGTAGTTAAAGTATAAGAAACATATGATACAAATTTTTTTTCTCTTAATATTTGGCTTATATATTTGATGCCATCAAAACTAAACATATCTAACAAGAAAAACACAAATAATTCTACCAAAAAAAGGTCCCCACTAGATCTTACAACAAGGCAAATCAAAATTTTTATTTGCACTTGGTGAAATGCTCATATTTAGTGCTCAACTTTGTCTCAAATAGTACTTGAACTTTCTTAAATAGGGTTATCTAAAATCGGAAGATACATATGCATGAGCAAAAAGATCAACATTTTTTCACAAAACAAATTGAATAATAAAGAGAGCTTAGCAATGTCATTGTCTCATCTTTGTTATATGTCGGTATAGTTTCTTCTTCTTGGATTATTGATATAGGTGCTGAAGTGTCTCTCTTTGTTTTTTCCTTGCAGTTTGTGTGCATTGGTATTTATGGCAGATTGACTTCACTTGTATTTCCATTCCGCAATTTTTTTGCTTCAAAACAGTTTACATGCCATTTTGAGTAGGGGTGGAACAGGCCAGGCCGGCTGACAGGGGCCTCCGGCCTGGCCTGTTAGAGGCCTGTTTAGGCCTGGCCTGACAGGCCAAAAGGCCAGGCCAAGGCCTCTTTAGAGGCCTATTTTCCTTAACAGGCCAGGCCAAGGCCTATTGACAGGCCTGTCAGGCCGGCCTGAGCCTGTAAAGTTTATAAAAAAAAAATTAAGTAACCCACACAGCCACACTGCCAGTCTAAGTCTGCCACTCACCCACCCCTCTTCTCTAATGTCTAAACCTAATTCCTACATCGACTGAATCAGTTCATTGTGCGCTCTCAGTCTCTCACCGCTCTGCCTCGCTGGTCGCTGCCCTCGGCCCTCGCACGACTCGGCGACTCCAGTCCCCTCGACCACCCTCGACTGCCAGTCTGCCACCCCCGTCGACGTCCGTCTGCCTCCCGAGCCCTGCGCTCTGCCTCGCACCGTCGCATGACTCGGTGACCCCCCCGAGACGGAGCTCCACCGTGAGTCACCAGCGAACCACAACTCCACAAGTTGGCTACCCTCGTCGGATCTGTGGTCCTCTCCGTCAAGCTCTGATTATTGGTTCGGTACATGTTTCATTTTCTCGTTAAGCTTAAGCTATTTTGAATATCTGTTCTGATGCGTCTAGAATATGCTATGGGTCAACATGTTTCTGCTTTTAATTGATGTTTCTGCTATGGGTCGACATGTTTCTGCTTTTAATTTATGTTTCTGCTATGGGTCGACATGTTTCGCTGTGAACAACTCTCAATTTTGATTCAGTTTCCTTATTCTTTGTTTTGGTTGACTTTAGTTCTTCATAAGCTTCTTGATTTCTTTTGTTTGCAAGAGCTAACTTAGTTTGAAGCTCTGCTTCCTTTATTCGACTCTGTGATAGGGTTGATGTTTTGGAGACAGGAGCTTATCTGCTATAGTTTGTGTCACTGTGAGTTTTTGATTCAACTAGGAACTTGTGTATTATTACATTGAGAACTCTTTTTTTGTTGAATATTGCAGTGACTATAGCTATATTCGTCTTCCCCTCAACTACATTAGTGCCTATAATGTTGTCAAACTTGTATGAATTTGATTACTTGTCTTTTCTATGTTAAGGATTTTTGGGTTCATTGTGTTTTCTGCATCTATGTTCAACATTGAAAACCCCCAGGGTTTCTATAACCATGGTAAAGTTTTGTCTGAAATGTGATGTGATATGAGCATTTATTGGCCGTGGTTAAAGATATTTTGTTTATCTAGTTTTAGCTTTAAATGTCCTCTAAATTTAAGATTCAGGATTTTGTTTTTCTGGTCACTCCATTTAAATTTTTATCTGTAAACTATAAGGATTGAGAATTCTCCATTAGTTTGGGTTCAGAGGGCTCTCAAAAGAGTTCTCAACCACAGCATACTTAGAAGTTCCCATAAACGAAAAACAATACGGTGATAGTGGTGAAAATGTAAGAGCAGAGGTGCGGTCAGTTTCACTGATATGAACAGGTTAACTCTAGAAAGTCATGTAAGTTACATTTTACCGCAGTTTGAAGTTTTGGCTGGATTTGAATACTACTAAATTAGTTAGTTATTAGCTTCAAACTCTGTGTAGAAGAAGAATCATTAGCTTCAAATTAGCTTGTTAGTTATGTATGCAGGCAATCCTAGTATATTATTGAATTATAAAATGTAAAGCAAAGCTCTGTTTATGTTAAACGAAATGAATGGTAGAATTATGTATGCAGGCAATACTAGTATATTATTGAATTATAAAATGTAAAGCAAAGCTCTGTTTATTTGCTACTTTTGATTCTGGTTATTTGCTCCTTTTGATTCATGCAATGGTGTTCTCTATCAGGAAAAAAAATCTGAGAGTCCTAGGCCTGTGTTAGGCCTGTTTGTGTCGGCCTGTTTTGGCCTGTTAGGTGTCGGCCTGTCGGCCTGTTGGCCTGTTTGGCCTGTTAGGATCTTTTACAAATTTCAGGCCTTCTTAACATGCCACAGGCCAGGCCAGGCCTGTGTACAGGCCAGGCTTAGGCCTAATAAAAAGCCTGCAACAGGCCACAAGCCAGGCTCAGGCCATCTTGTGCCTTAACAGGCCAGGCCTGTTAAGGCACAAGCCTGGCCTGACCTGGCCTGTTTCCACCCCTAATTTTGAGGTAAAGTGATGCTAAATTATTATTTTTTATATGCTAATTTTAAGGACTCTAATCTAAACAGATTGAAGTTCAAAGAAGTCTTTTAAAAAACTGAAATTATTTCTGATCACAAAAATTACTCAGTCCTGTCAAATCAGAAACATTTTTGTTTTTTATTTTCAATTTTTTTGTTCCGTTGTCAGAAAACAATATCAACTAAACTATATTCTAATGACATAAGGTCTCTTGCCATGTGTTATATACATATATCTATCTATAAATATAATATATATATATATATATATTATCTTTTGTCCTGATTTCTTGACCTTTTTTCTTTTGTTAATTTTCTATTATTCTTCTTGTCCTAGTTTCATCGTATACTAAAAATGAATTTATATTATCCTGTTAAATCTTTTTTCCCTTCATTATTCTAAACTGATGAATGATGTGTGTGTGTATCCTTCCTTTTCAATCTTTAGAAAAAATTGTCATTAAGTACTCCAATTGTCACGCCCTTATTTTAATTTCACCTTTATCAGAGTATTTGCGGAAAACGATATGCGGTTTGGTAGGCAACATAGGAATAGCATAACTATACTGATAATATGTGCATGATTACATAAATTCCCCATAGGGGTTTGTACATGATACTTACGATTAAGGTAGCCGCACAAGGCTACTAGGGTGTCTAAACTCATCTCAGTGAAATGGAGACTTCTTCCCGTCTTCATTCTACTACTGTAATCCCCTCGTACGATACTCTGCATTGTTGTTTGCATATCTTTTGTTGTCTCCTGTCTAAATTGTTGGTAGGGGAGGGTGGGATTCAAGAGAATCTCAGTAGGAAACAGATACCATAATGCATGCATGATTGATGCTATGTGTATGGCATGTTAGCTTTATCTAGATGTATGCCCCATAATGACATTTCTGCATGCTCAATGTTTCATACAACAAGACTATGGCCACAGCGAAAACAGAAACAGAGCTTCATTTATTCAAATATGCTCTACACAATCAAGTAAAGCAATCACATATATCATTACACAAGCAAATATATCAAATACATGCAAGTGAGGTAAGTCCCCTACCTCTAATCTTTCTCCTCGATTTGCGTGCCAACAGCTCGAAGCTCCATATTCGATCCTACAATGTCAAATGTACTATTTAGACACTTCCATAGTGTTTCTGGGGGTTATATTAGTCTATCTTGAAAAATTACTAAAATACCCCCGGGGCCCCGGGCCCATTGTACCCGGTACGGCTGTACTTTTCTTGAAATTCTAACATGGGCTATCCTGACATATTTTCGCCCAAGGAATCCATTTCTGGACTCAGAATTATAAAATTCACTGCCAAAAGACGAAATTGTCATTGGCAGCCCTTATTTCAGTGTTTTAGGGGCATTTTCGTAATTATGTTTTCTCGGCCTTTTCCAAAAAAGTGCCCAATTGTAACCCCACCTATTTTCGCCCACTGAATCCAATGGAATCATCAAATCATTGAAAATCCAACTCTAAGACCCATTTACAATGCTGACCGAAATATATAGGTTTTAAGGGGAAAATTGGGGTTTTGCGGTTTCGGCTCCGTAAACACGTTCCTTTCTACTCCTAACCACTTTATTGAATATTCCATTAGGTTACAACTACCATTTAGTATCAATTTGGGCAGCATAACAGCCCCACATACCCATTTCCAAAAATTAAAACCAATGGCAATCCGGCGAAATTTCACCGATTAAATTGCCCACAGCAGCTAGAATAGTCAATACACAAGAGTTTGAAAGTTAGCTCAAGCTCCCACTTGATTTTCCTTGACTTGGCTGAAAACCCTAGGTGTTTTAACACCAAAAGAGGAGCTTCCAAACCTTAAAGAACATAAAGGAGTGGCTTAGGATCAGAGTTATACGCGTTAGGAGCTAGATCATCGGAGAAATCGGCTTACCTTGCGAGTTCTCTTCTCCTTTTCTCCCAAAACCCTCTCAACTCTTTTTCTTTATTTTGGTTGCAGAATGGCGTCGAAATGCTGTAGGAGGAAGATGATGTTTCTTTAATAATCTTATGCCTATGTCATTGCTTATGTCATCAACAATTTTCCATTTTCGGATTTTTCAGAAATTTTGGCAGATTTCTGACCAAACTTTGAAAAATCATAACTAATTCTAGAAAAATCGAATTGAAGTGATTCCAAAGCCTATAGAACCTTTATTGAGTCTAGTTTCAAGGCAAAATATAGACGTTTGCTTAATGGAATCAAAAAATTCCCAGAATTTCAATCTTTGCATATTATTTCAGAAATTTCACAGTTTTTCTGTGCTGATTTCACAAATTCATATCTTTTTGTGTATATCTCTAATGGAGTCATATGACTATCAAATTAAAGCTTAGGATGTCTAATGTCATCCTGTAAAATTTCATAATTTTTCCTTATCATTTGATCATTCAAAATCACATGAAAAGCTTACTACCTCATAAGTGATTTCACCCAAATTGTAATTATATTCTCCAAAATTCACCATTTTACTTTCTTAATATTCCAAAGATATTAGAATCATTAGGGTTAAATTTGGGCTTCTACTAAATTGGGGCTTAGTAGTCCACTTAATTTAGGCTTATTCCCAAGCCTCAAATCCCAAATTTCGGGGTATTACACCAATGGCTCTTCTCACTTGCACATCTTTCATTTATCCTTTTTTTTTCCCGTAAAATTATCAATCTTTATTCAGCTCGAAAATCTCTTGGCAATCTTTCCTTTATCCTTTGTTTTCGTCTATTCTATTACCTTCACTCAAGTGCGCCCTTTTTGAGCTTCTCTTCCGTTCTTCTTCAGATCTTTCTTTTTCTTATTAAAAAATTAAATTTTGATTTTAATAAAATTGATTTAAGATATATTTAAACAAAAATGAAGTCATTTTTTGTTTTTTTTAATTATTTAGTTATATACTTTTAATAGTTATTTATCAATGAGGTAAACTCTTACAAGTTTAAGATTTGAGTTCGCAATCCGAGTTTTTGTCATTCTCACGAGTTTGTTTAAACCCGTTAGATTGACAACCTTATTTGTAAGAGTTAGTTAACACACCATTAAAGATGGTTTACTAATCACTCTGACGTTTTTCCTATGGAAAAATCACATTTTAGGAGGCATATATTAAATTGCGTACATATTGAGAATAAAATTAAGTTTACCATTAAAAAATGTTATGCCTTTTAAATTTAATAAAATTTTCTCAAGACATTTTTATGTTTGCAGAACTATTAATTATTAGTTTATATAATTACTTATTAAAATGGGAAAATCCTATATAAAGTTGCCTGAAATAGAAAAATTCTAAATTAGTCTACTAAATTTAATAAATTCTTAATTAAGTCATCAACCCGATTTAGGATTTCATGATGTGTATCAAATGACTTTACTACCCTCTCCAATTTCTTCTCTCCTATTAAAAGAATTTCATTGCTTTATAAATTATTTTTTTCGACAAGTATATATATACACACATAGATAAACATTAACATCTAATAAAATAAAATATGACTCGCTTGAATCAAAAATTGTTTTTGTGTTCCAGAAGGATAATCAAGAACAATTCGAGTTAAAAAAAGGAAGATTTAACCCCCAATGTCAATTAAACGATTTTAAGTTCAATATTAAGAATAAAAAAATTTATTTTTTAGTTGAATTTTTTTACTAGAAAAAAATCAAGCTATGTTAATCCCAAGAAAAAAAAAATCTGACATATGTGTGATTCATCAAAATATATATTAAAGAATTCATTAACTACATATCATAAAAATAAGTTTCATTAACAATGTAAAAAAAGTGTTTCATCATCGTTAAAAAAAGCAGCATATATATCACACAAGTCAAAATTGTGTGATTAATGTAGTTTTATTTTCTTTTTCAAAAAAAAAATAATTCAAGTTCTTCCAAAAATAAAATTTACTATTCACAATATTTAACTAAAAAACATTTAATTAATATCTGGGGTTATGATTTTCTTTTCACTTTTTGGCTTTAATGATTCATAATGATTCTTCTAAAACACAAAAATTTCCTTTAATTTAAGAAAATTATATTTTTTTTATTATGTGTTAGTGTTGATATATATATTTATTGAAAAACTAAGTTATGGAGCAGAAAAACTCTTTTAAGAGAATAGAGAAGACTAGAAGAGGACAATAAAGTTATTTCACCTATATTTTGAAATTATAAATTGGGTGAATAACTTAATTAGGGATTTATTAAGTTGAACAACTTGATTTTGAATTTTCCTATTTCAGACAACTTTATATAGGATTTTCCCTATCAAAATTTGGAATTTGGATCATCAAAAAAAAATTCATTCAGAGTTAGATTTTTTTTTTTACCATCAAATAGTTAGACTTTGACTTCATGAGAAATTTTAGTTTAGATTGCGTTACATATTTGTCAAATATTATATATCATCAATCCATCAGTGTAGTTTTTAATGTCATGTCCGTTATTAGATGGCATGTCCAAGGGAAGGTATTTTAACAAATCTTGCCAAGAGTTTGGAGGATAAAACTATCAAGGAATTTAAGTATTTTTGTGATTTTGAGAATCACGTTCAGGAGTTTGCAATAGAAAACAACAGTTTGGTTGCAAAACGAAAGAAAGTAGAAAAAGACATTAAAGATGCCAAAAAAAGAAATGAGAATCAAATTGAAGATGATGTTCAAAATTGGATCGAGGAAGTTGATATTGTAATTCAAAAGAACACTAAAATCAAGCAAACATGGTCTTATGGTTGGTGTCCTTATTGGCAATACCGACAAGGGAAGATGTTGGCAAAGAGGACGCCAGCCATTAGAGATCTCATACAGAATTGTAATTTTGGAAGAGTGGCACGTGCAACTGAACTTCCTGGTATTAAGTACCATGCTTCAGGAGACCTCATTGATTTTGAGAGTAGAAAGACAAAACTCAATCAGCTTGTGGAAGCATTAAAAGATGGAAAGCATTATATGATTGGATTGCAAGGGATGGGGGGAACGGGTAAAACCACATTGGCAACACAAGTGGGCAAACAACTTGAAGAATCCAAAGCATTTGAGAAAGTCATCTTTGTTGTTGTGTCCAATCCTCCAGATGTCAACAAGATTCGAGGCGACATTGCAAGGCCATTAGGTTTGGATTTAGAGGAAAAGGTTCAAGAAGAACACTCACAACATTTATGGACTAGGATTTCTAATAATGAAAGGAAATTAATTATACTAGATGATGTGTGGGAGAAGCTAGATCTTAAAAATATAGGGATTCCATATGGACCTGATCACAAGAATTGCTCTGTTTTGATAACCACTCGCGATTCAAAAGTTTGTGACGCAATGAGATGCCAACAAACAGTTTGCCTACAAACATTGGCCGATGAGGATGCTTTGACTCTTTTTCTTTCTCATGCTAGAAGTAGTGAAAATTCTTCAAGTAATAATTTGGAAGGCTTTGCGCTGGATTTTGTGAAGGAGTGTGGAGGATTACCAATTACAATTGTATCACTAGCTAGCACGTTAAGGAACTATCATGTTGGAGAATTGAATGTAGCTTGGACAACCTTACGAAAGTCTAAGCCATTTGTTGATTTTGATAAAGATTTGGAGAAGGTTTTTAAATGTTTGGAATTAAGCTATGTCAATTTACCTAATGAGAAGGCTCAAAAACTTTTTTTATTGTGTTCTATTTTCCCAGAAGACTATCAATTTCCTATAAACCTTATCATTAGACTTGGGATGGGATCAGGAATTTTCGAGGAAGTGGACGAATATTGTGAAGCAAGAAGACAAGCACTTGAAATGAAAAATAAACTCACAGATTCTTCTTTGCTGCTAAATGTCGAGGAGAAAGAATGTGTAAAAATGCATGATGTGGTCCGTGAAGCAGCCCAGTGGATAGCAAAGGAATATATTCAGGTGATTATGAATTCGAGAACAACTTTAAAACCGAACATGTGATTTGTGTTTTGGAGTGCTGATGATTTTCCTGATCAATTTGATGGTAGAAAACTTGAGGTTCTACTTCTTTGGATCAGTGGAAATGTTCCAGTCAAAGACGCAAACGCATTCTTTGCAGAGATGACAGAGCTTAAAATTCTGTTTTTACGTGGTGAATATGAGAGAAAACTTCCTGCTCCATCATTGTTGAAGTCCCTTCTTTCATTAAACTGTATTCAAACTCTTATCTTGGATGGTTGGGAGTTAGGTGATATTTCTATTTTGAAAAATATACGAAGTCTTATGACACTTGAGTTCAAGAATTGTCTAATTATTGAATTACCCAAAAATATCATGGAACTAAAGAAGTTGAGATGGTTGGAGTTAAGGAATTGTGAAATTCAGAAGTACAATCCTTTTGAAGTGATTAAAAAATGTTCACAATTGGAAGAATTGTATTTTGTGGAGAATTACAATGTCAAGGATTGGAAAACAGAGGATGACAAAGAAATTGAAGATGAAATTGCTCATGATATATCTCCTGCTGAGTTGCGAGTATTTTCTATTGCTTCTGATGGTTTTAAACATTTTTCCAACAATAATAATGGCCTATTAAGATGCTTCAATCCAGAGCGTATAAGTCATCTAATACCAGATGCCATGTTTAAGTACCTTGTGAGAAGTGCAGAAGTTCTTGAGTTGGGGAAAATAGGACAACCAACATGGAAAAATCTTGGTCCTGACCTTATTCCTTTGGAAAACGGAGACATGGATAATGTGATCAAGCTTTACTTGTATGAATGGGATGGCATTGAGTACCTTGTTGGTAATAGTAGGTATCCTTATTCTGATACCACATTCTTCTCAAAACTAGTTGAGCTGCATCTGTATGGTGTGGGTGTGAAAAAATTATATTGGGGTGCCATGCCTTCTCGCTTTCTTTGACAGTTACAAATTTTGAAGTTAGAGAAGTGTATGAACCTGCAAAACATATTCTTCGATGAAAATATCAAGCTACCTCATCTTAAGGTATTGACAATGATAGGTTGCCCAATGTTTCAACTATCAATTTTCCAACCCTCTATTGCTCAAAGTCTAGACTGATTGGAAGAATTAGTAATTAAAGGTTGCAAGGAGCTAAAAAGTTTAATTGCATATGAGAGTTTGAAACAAGAAATGATAATTATTGATAGTCAAAAGAACTATGGCTTATTATTCCCAGCATTAAAATCTCTTAAAATCATTGGATGTGGCAAATTAGAAATGGTATTCTCACTACTTCTACCTAGAGACCTTCCCAAGTTGAAAGATTTATATATAGATGATTGTGAGGAGCTGAAATACATATTTGGTGAATATAGAGATTTGAGCCAAGTTTTGCAGAAAGAAATCATTCTCCCTTTACTAACAAAAGCGGAACTTGATGCTGTACCAAGTTTCCTTGGCATATTTCAAAACTGCCATGAATGTGTGCCAAGGCCACCTCAAGTTTTTAAAGAAGATTCAAAGGAGAAACATGAAAACTCTAAAACAAGTGCTTTCTCATGGGTTTATGGATGTTGCTTTCTGGCCCCAACTAAAGACACCAATATTGGAGTTCCCAATGCCATAATGGAACACCACACAATCTCACAGGTATGCTACTTTGGTTTTGCTTTCTTTATCCAACATATTTGTTTATGTTTTATAATTTTTTTGGGAAAGGTGATATTTGATTAATTGAACTTCCATTTTATCATATTGCACATGAATTGTTTATAGATATTTTCTTTTTTAAAGTGTGTAGATCTAATAATAGAGGTCTGATAAGAAGTAATGATATAACTATTCTTAAGTGACATATTTTATTTGAAGTGTGACTTGATATTTTAAAAGTTGTAAAGAAATATGACAAGGGTTTAGAGAAATGGTGAGATAAAAATAATGAGTGCTATATTTGTGTTTATTTATAATCTTCTTTTCTTTTAATATTTCATAATAAGTCATATTCGTTCAACGTTACAAACAGTCAAGCAAATAGATAGACATGAGTTGGTTAAGACTTTTTTCCTCCATAAATGAATATGATAATTTGGACATGAAATACTAGCTGCCTTGTGTTCTTTTTATGAGACTTTATTCTCTTTTAACTTATACTTTCATGAGATTAAAGCATTTAGTTAAAATTAGTTAAACGTTTTTACAACTTTCAAAATTTACTTTGATTGGTGTAGTTTATAAGAAGAGGGAGATGGAGTAATCAACAAATAGGGTCTTATAAATGGGACTGGAGACCCTAGTTTATTAGCTGGGAAAAATTTTTTTGGAATGCACTTTGTTAAGGAATTTCTTTATCTGAATAATTGAGTTGAATAAGACTAACATATTATTTTGTGGCGGATCCAAAATTAGAAGAGTGTAGGCCAAATTATTTTTTTTAAGAAAATAATAATAAACATATATATATTTATATTAAATTGATTTTAATCATTATTAATATTCATTATTCTTTTTTAAAAGTTTATTTGACCCAAAGTCTCAAAGAAACACATTTTTAAAAATTAAATGTTCTATAATTTTCCTTAAAGAAATTGAAATTTAATTGGCATATCCTGTTGAGTTCGCTCCTGGATGTTGAAGGGCTACGTATATATCCACGCCATCCATTATGTGTTGTCTTGAAAATGTTAATATATCATGCTAGACACATTTATTTTGTATTTCAATTTTATGGTTCATTAATTCTCTTTTGGTTGATCGATGTTTTAAATAATATTGTTATATATTGAGATACATGATTAGATGATTGAAAGTAGTTAATTATACAAGTTGAATATAAGAGAAGTGATTGGTTGTAGGGATCAAGTAAAGGGATAGAAACATTGCATACAGCTCAGTGTCTAATGTGGCAACCTTTGAGCCTTCAAAATATAAGGGAGATGAGACTTAGGGGATGTTCAAAATTAAAGTCATTGTTCAGTGTATCCATTGCCACAACCATGATCATGTTGGAGAAGCTAGATATCAGTTTCTGTGAAGAATTGAAGGACATAATAACAAATGAGGCAGAGGATGATGACCATCTCAACTGCACCTCCATCTTCCCTAAACTACAGAGCCTCCAAATCTGGTCTTGTAATAAGTTGGAATTTATATTTCCATCCACTCTTTCTAGAGGTCTTCAAAAATTAAAATCGATATATATCTGGGGAGCTGCTGAACTGAAATATGTTTTTGGAAAATACAATGAGGAAGTGTGTGCATCAAATGAGAATGAAAATGATGAGCCTCACATACATCTTCCGGCATTGGAATCACTATGCCTTTATGGCGTACCAAATATGATCAGCATTGGCATCAAGAAATATCAACAAAATGTGGAAGCACCAAAGGTACATAATTCATTTTAATCTCTTACTATATACCATGTCTATCTTGCTCTGTTTTCTTTTGTAAAAACATGTTCGTCTGTTTATTCTCTATAAAAATTTCAACTTCGAAAGATTTATATATAATTAATATAGGTTACGCGTATTGTAATTTATATAACAATGCAATTTATTAATATTTATTAACAAAACTACGAAGGCTTTCGTGGAATTTTTCAACGTGGACAGATAGAATTATTTATATCAACGTGATTAGGATTTATCTTTATACAGATTTCAAATTTAAAATATTTTTCAAAATTAGTATGTTTGTGTCTTGGTGATTGTGTGTATCTGTCACATGCACAAATGATACAAAAACGATGGCTTACATGTGTTTTTAATTAGTTATCCCCTTTTTTTTCTTTTATTTAATAGTCATAATATAAGTCTTATCTGTGAAACTAACAGTTAAGTAAAATTCCAGGAATGAGTTAGTTTTATACTCTATCTCGTTGGCTAAATTAATTTGACAATTTGGACATGAAATTGATATGAGATTTTATGAACTATTTGAATGAAATTAGTTATAAATAGAACCAAAGGAAGTAATTTATTAGTTGAATAAAAATTTTTGGATTAAAGCATTTTGTTCGGATGTGTGTCTCTACTAATTTTTCACTTCGATGGATGTTGTGGGGCTGCATGTACCCCATCCATTGTGTTGTTGTCTTGAAATGTTAAGAAAACTGATCAAAATGGTCAAAAAGAAATTATGCTAATTTTCAATTAGTTTTCTTTATAAATTATTTTAGCTGAAACCCTGAAAGAATCCAACTAAAACATCTCACTTATTTCAGATATTGCTAAACTATCCCTAATTTGATCTTTAAAACTTTCATAGTCTCAACTTAATATTAATTATTTTGGAATATTTGCATATGTTTGATGCATATTTATATACTTTTATTCATAGTAGTCTATTTTTGTATCTCAGAGTTGCAGATAAACTGAAGTAGTGTGTTAATTGCACAAGATTCAATGATAATTTTTCTAACTTTAATCTATTTATTCCAGTAAAAATCAAAGAGAAAGAACTCACACACACATACGCGCGAATGATGATGATATAGGTAGATAGTTAACATGAATAGGTAATTACGGTTAAGTCAATGCTTTATTTATTTTTTGTTTTTTTGTTTTTATGTTTTTAACTTTCTATTAATTGAATAGCAGCACGGACATGGATAAATTGAATGCCTTATATATAAATCACAAATCAAATGACGACGGTCTAGCAACACTTTTATTTTGTATTTCATGTATTTAGTGTTACGATCCATTGATTCTTTCTTGTTTCATCTTTACAGATTGTGGAAGCACCAAAGGTACATAACACTTCTTAACTTGTTATTTTATACCATTTCATTCTTGCCCTATTTTCTTCCATGAAAACGTGCATGTTTTCCTACTTATTCGCTCTTTAAATTTTTTACTTCTAAACTTTTATACATAATTAATATGAGTTATGCAGATTGCAATTCATGTCAAAATTCAGTTTATTTTATATTGCCTTAAGGGTATATATAATGAATGATTGTTAACAAAATATTTATATTCATAGAATTTTCATATGTGGACTATACAATTAATTGTTTCAAAGCGATCGACTCAGCTTTATTAGATTTCATATTTAAATTTTAAATATTTTATAAAGGTAGTATGTGTGTACTGTGTGTGTGCCTTTGTTCTTGTGTGCGCCTATATGTCTCACAGTTACAAAAGATGAAGATAGAACAAAATTTTAATTTTTTTTCTCAAAATATATAAAATTAGTTCAAAATATTTTCATGAATATGTACGTGTAATATGATGATGTTTAAATTTTAAAATTATTTAACTCATGTCAACACATGTTATATCATGTAATTTTTTATAGAATATATTTTTCCTAAAAAATCATCATTTGCCAGGTCAAATTTCTGCACTAGATACTGGAAAGTTAATTTTTGGATATTGTTATCATTGGATGATTTTCAATATTGTGAATTTTTTTTTTTTTTTTGCATATTTGCAAATGTACGTATTAGTCATATTCGTGCTGGTCCTTTTTTATTAAAATATGACAATATGGGGACAAGGTTTCACTAAAGTGGGATGTTGAATTTGCAGTGATATTAATTGGAATTGATGAATTACTTTTATTTAAAAACGTGTAGGAAATAAAAAAGCATATGCAAGATGTGACAAGTGACAGAGCAAAGGAATCTAAACTGCAAGAGATTGTGAATGTTGAAACACCATTGACCCCAAGTGTGGGCTTCCAATATTTTCTCAACTTCCACAATCTGAAACAAATACAAATCTAGAGAAACAAAAAGTTGAAAACTTTGTTCTCTGTCTCTGCCTTCAGAAACCTACCACAGTTGTCCAGTTTATATATAGAAGAGTGTTCGGAATTAGTTAATGTGGTTGAAGAGGATTATAATGATCATCATCATATGAACTATAGCTCCATTTTCCCAAATCTGGAGGAACTATTTATCAAGAATTGCAACAATAAATTAAAGGGGGATCGACTTATAATGTATATACACATTATATGATTTCTGGTGGATATAATTAAGCATGACCGAACTCTCTATGCATGTGTTTAATTTGTAAGCAGCTCAGGCATCAATAGACGGAGTTTCTCTTTTTATAGCTCAATGCCTATTAACAAATCCATTAATAATAGCATTGAGAATTTTCACAATTTGTTCATGTGATGATTTTAATTTATGCTGAAACTTTGAACTGATTTATTTTTATTAGGACTCGATGAAAATTATCAAGGATGTGCAGAAGTTGACAAAGCTTAGATTACGAGACTCCAAAATAGAAGAGGTAATTAATTTGGAAGGAGTGGAAATTGAAGGTACAGTATTGACATTGAGCTTAGAAGAAATGTGGTTGAAAGATCTATGTGAGTTGAGGCATATATGCAAGGGTCCCAAATATAATTTGAGCCTCCCCAATCTTCGCCAACTAGACATCAAAGCATGTAAAAAGCTAAGTGTAATCTTTAGTGTCTCGATTGTAAAAAGCCTCCCACACTTGTGTTCTTTAACGATAAAAGACTGTGATGAATTAGTTGACATCATTGAAGAGAGTGATGAGGATCCTTTGCATCAAATATGCTTCCCAAAGTTAGCGCAAATTTGCATCAAGCGTTGTAATAGCTTGGAATGCCTTTTCTCAATCTTAACATGTGGCATGTTTCTAAAGCTGCGGTTGTTGCAAATAGAAGAAGCCTCTAAGTTGGAGCAAGTATTCATACACATCATTCATACACAAACAAGATGATACGTAGAAGGTAATAGTGGAAGAAGTATTTCCAATGCTGTCAGATATAACACTAGTGAAGCTTCCCAGGCTTATTACTATTTATGTGGGGATTGATTTTCAGACTGTGAGATGGTGTCGTGTGAATGATTGTCCCAAATATCAAGGTATAAATCTATGAAAATTCACTTCTAATAATTGCTAGCTACTTTTATCTATATTAATATAAGATTGAAAATTCAACTGTAGGAATTAATCATATCCAAGAAGGACCTGAAGATGGGGATCCAAAAAACAATGAAGCAATGAAGACCAGTGTTGAAGAAGTTGTATCTTCATTTGTACGTAATAACGCCATCTCTTTCTACATAGGACTTGTGTGTGTGTGTGTAAATTGATGGACCTTTATAATAGCAGCAAAAAGCAATGATTTTATATGACTGCAACTTTCTTTTTTTTTCCCTAATTAGTCATTATTAGTACTATACAACTGATCCATATGGTAGAACTACAATACTTACTTCACCAACCCATTCAAAAATCTGGAGTCTAGCGAATGTTTTTGGGGAAACATTAGAAATATCAAGGTGTTTTTTAAAAGATTCAAATTTATCATATGCATATCAAAAAAAGAGAAACTAATGAATAAATAAATTGTATCTTTTGATGTTGTAGAGTAAGAAGGAAACAGTAAATTAAATTGAAGCCAAGGATCCTTCTCCAGTATTATTAGCTAAACCACAATTAAGAAGCACATCTCTACATTTAAGTTTATTGATTGTTTCACTGCTTTCAAGATGATAGCAAGTTCATTTTAGACATAAATTTATAGCATGTTCAGTATATCTTTGATATCAATACCAACAAATAACTAAGGTGAAATACTGAACAAAGAAAAATATCCATGAACTAATGAAGCTCAATATATCTATCTCTTGCTGAAATTTAGAATTATAAAGAAACAGAGAAGGAAGATGGTAGAGTAGTTCTTGATCCTGCTTCAAAGTTGCCGGCAACGGCAACAAATTTTTCCGCTTCTCAGGTGAACAAAATCTCTCGTATACATATAAATGTGCTTCAAAAAAAATTTTCTTATTGAATGGAAAGATATTAGAAACAATAAAGAAGTTGAGGGAATAGCTTCAGGGTCTTGGGGATGTTGGGCCAAAAAAACATTCTTGAAACAATTTCTTATCATCTTTCATCATGTTGCCAAAGTAAAGGATTCACCTGTACATGAAATAAATGAAACTAAAAACTATATCGTTTTCTTTTGCAGAATGTTACTTCCTCTTCTATTTCACAAGTGGGAGGCTTGCAATCTGATCCATCTACATTGGTAATTTAATTTATACCATATATCTAATCTCAACTTAAGTTTTATTATTTATAAAGTTGAATGTTTCTAGAAAAAGAATTGAGTATTAGAATATATATATATATATATATTAATGAATTAGTTACCTTAGTGAAGTACTCAATTACATCTTTTGGCGTAATTCAAGCTTACAAAGAAACAGAGAAGGAAGTTGGCAAATCAATTCCTGCTTAGTGAAGCCTTACCAAAGAAAATATATTGCACGGTTAAGATTTTAATTGCTTTTTGATGTAGATAATGGAGGAAATATTACTGGAAGTTCAAGCTAATCATCCTATTCTAACTTCAGAGGAAGATGCACTAGAAACTTCAGCGGCTAAATCACAATTGAGAAGGACATATTTACATGTGAGTTTAAAGATTATTATTACTCTTTTGTGTTGGTTAGATTATTGAAATCTGGTCCATCTACACTGGTGAGTTCACTAAATTCATATTAAACATAATTATAGCATTTCAACAAGTCTTCTTATGTCAATACCAACAAATGTATACCACATATTTAGTCTAACCTTTAGTTTGATTATTTATAAATTAAACATGTTTCTAGGAAAAGAATTGAATATTGAACAAAAAAAAATACCCATGGGCTAATAAAGTTTTCTTGGGTGAAATACTTAGTTATATCTCTGCTGTTATTTAGAATTATAAAGAAACAGAGAAGGACCTTGGCAGAGTGGTTCCTGATCCTGCTTCAAAGTTACTGGCAACAACTTCATCTGCTTTTCGGGTGAACAAAATGGCCCATAGATTTACATGTGCTTCAAAAAAGGAATTTCTTATTGAATGGAAAGATAAGTTCAATTAATTGATGAAATTGCTTTATTAAACAAATGTCATATTTATGTCATTCACAATGAAACAAGAGAAGTAGTAGGAATAGCTTCAGAGTCATCAGCGACTACAATTCCAACAAGTTCAAATTCAAAGGTGATGAAAATGACATCTCCAATCTCCTAATCTATCATTAACTTAAACAGTCTTCATGTGCTCTAAGACCAATTCTTCTGTGAATTATGAGAATGACGTGAAAACAATAGCACCTGTTATTTGACAAAGCTTTTTAATGACTTCATCGTTGAGAATTGCCTATATAAGTTGTACTTCTTAAGAGTATTAAGGAAACATCGAATGAAACTGTTGAGTATTACAAAGGCAACAATTTTATCCTTTGATGTTTACTCACAGCTTAGAAACAGAGAAAGTAGCTGTTTGAATTCTTCCAACTTCAGAGTAGTAATACTTGGTTTGTAGGGCAAAAACCTCATAACCGAACTCTATATATCTATAATTGACGAGATCACGGATTCCTAGAGATGTAGGGCAAAAGGAAAAATAAAAATTCTCTTGCCAAACTGCCGAAGTAAAGAATTTCTTAGTATTTTTCATTTTGCCAAACTGCCAAAGTAAAGAATTCTCTTGCACATACAGTATAAACTTAAATTATTTCCTTTTTTTTCTCTTTCTTTTTCAGATTGCTCAGAGTATCGAAGAGATAACGGAACCAAGTCTTCAAGAAAATTATGTGACAAAGGATGCCATGACAACAATTCTATTACCTAATTCAAATTCAAGGAAGCAATCCACTGCACCATTTGTCAACTCCAGAAATGATTCTGCACAAGTAAGTCCATTGTCCTGTTCTAATACAGCAACGTCTGAACTAGAATAGATTATCTAATTTTTGTAAATTCAATTTCATCTTTAAGATGTTAGAATACTAAGCAAGCAGCAATGGCTCTAACAAGTAAACAACTTGCATTCTCACGTATTGATGTTAGAAGAAGGTTATGAAAAACCATTAGAAGGGTCAATCATGTCATTTATTTGTTCGTAAGAGAAGAGAGACCAATGCATAATAAATAGTTAATGTTGCAGAGAATGGAAGAAACATTAGTTGAAGTTGTAACTGTGGATCCCCCTATAACATTAGACCATCAAGAATTAGAAGCTTCATTAGCTGAACCACAACTGAGAAAGGCAATGCTACATTTAAGTTTATGAATTATTTGATTTTTCATAATATTAACAAGTTGCATCTAAAATGGTCAAACACAACGCTTTTGTGTTAAATCTTCAATGCTTCACATAGGAGTTGGAGGATGAACAATCAACATGTAAAGAAACTTCACTAGGCCAACCGCAGGATCTTGGAGAAACAAATACACCGATTGAAGTTCCTCATAACACCAAAATACAATTTGATGATGATGTGCGTTATAATTAATGTATCTGAGCAGTGATTCTAAAGTTTTGTCATTATCAAAAGATACGATTGCTTACCAGTTGCCACTCTTTTTTGTTGCACAGAGTATTGATATCATGGTAAAAGAAAGAGTCCAAGAAGGTCCTACCTCTAAGGATGTTATATTGGAAACTTTGTTAGCTGATTTAGCACCAGGCAACTTATCAGCAGCATCAATCACTGCTTTACAAGAGAAGTTTCCATTGGTTATTGATTACTGTGTTATGTCATTTTCTTATTTAGTATTAGGAATATGCTAGATGGTAAAAGATGTATTTTTTTGTCTCACTGCTATGTTGTATACTTGAACTCTTCATAAAATATTGAAGCTAGAACTTAATGATTATAATTGATGGACTTAACATATATTTTGGTGCCTATGCAAAGAGTTGGAAATATTCAAGAGGACGCTACAACTTTGAACGCTAAAACAGATACATTCTTCATTTATTCACAAGCAGAAGGCTGACTAATTGATCCATCTACAATGGTAAGCTTCATTCATATATAAGTGTAAATATCAAGTACCACTCATTTACATCTTTATAAATCAATATAAGCATATACACCATATATACTGTATCAACCTAATTTTCATTTTGTAATCAAGATAAAGCTAGATTATAATTAAAAGACAGAAAACTTGTGTATCTGTTGGTAATTGTGCAGAATGTTGAAAGCATTCAAAATGAGAGACAAAAATGGAAGCTAAAGTAGATAATTCCTCATTGTGTTTTCTAGGTTACTAGTATGAAAGAAACACATGAGCAAGGCTCTCTAGAGGATGGTGCAACAGATGAAGCTACAATAGCAATTAAATTTAAATCAACCGATTCAAAGTCAAGGAAGCAAACTAGAGTTTCATCCATTATTACACAAGTAAATGCATTATACTTGCTGGAATCAAAATTTATTAGAGATTAAAGAGAAAATTGTACTATATGAAACTAATGATTATAATTAAAGGGCCTAACACATGTTTTGGAACCTATGCAGAGCGTTGGAAATATTCAAGAGCACACTGCAACAACTATGAAAGTTAAAACAAATACATCCTTCATTTATTCACAAGTAGAGGGCTCACAATCTGGTCCATCTATAATGGTAAGTTTTATTCATGTATGTTTAAATACCAAGTACCACTCACTTAAAATAGACACAATATATATTGTTTTGACCTAACTTTTAGTTTTTAATCAAGAAAAAGCTAGATTATAATTAAAGGACCTAGCTAACACTTGTATATCTATTGAGAAGCAAAAATAGATACTTCCTCCCATTATTCACATGAGAAGTCTCACAATTAGGTCCATCTATAATGGTAAGTTTTGCATATAATGATGCAGAACTTTGAAGTTTGTATATTAAAAATTGCAAGGCCAATGAAAATAAGTTCTTAATGTTTTCTTGGCTGCTAGTATGGAAAAATCTGTGAAACAAGACTTTCAAAAGCATGATTCTTCAAATGAAGATAGAGTAGCAATTCAATCAACAAATCAAGAAGAGTTCATGAAGCAACCAAGAGGATCGTCGGATATGCATTTAGGAAAAGAATTTGCACGGGTAACTACATTATCCTTAATTATATAGGTTGAAGTCAATTTGCTAAATTGTTTTGTTTGCGTTTTCATAACAATTGGATTCAAGGGAAGAAAAAAACGCAAACTATTTTTTTTTTTTTTGAACCAATATCGATATGTTGCTAGGAAAAAATGATTAGTGAATAAATAGATAAACCATATGATATTAATGTCACTTTATAAATCAAATTATATCTTTTACCTTTTACCTGGTTTTACTTGATGCCAAGTAGACTACTAAAGAAACAAGAGACACAAATGTTGAAGATGGGACTAAATCAGAGAAGGCTGAAACGGCTAACGTGTTGGCGCACACTTGTGATTGTAAACCCAATATTCCAATGAAGGACAACACCAGCCAGAATGATGTTATTGCCTGTTCCCCTCATGGTAAGTGTCATTCTTTTTGTGATGATTTCAGATTCTGTTTCAGTCATGTAATAACGTTCTTGGCTATGTTTGTATATATATGTGTCAGAACCATAAACTGGTGCTGCTGGTTCTCCAATATTAGAGATTGATGAAATATTAGAACTCGTAGAATTGAAGGATGAGGAAGCCGCTTTACTAGTCAAAGCACTTGAGCTATATCCTCAACTAAGATTGTCTTGTGGACAACGTAACCTCCCAATTATAGCTTTCTCCTAAAAAGTGCTGATTGATATTTTGCACATGCTGGCTTCCAAGACCCCTCGTACCATTACAACGCTAGACAAAGTAACCTTGGAGGAAAACCTGGGTGCTGCAACATTTTTAGGGTTTGATAAAGATTGGATTGTGTCAGTTCGGGACAAAGTTGTTGACGTTGACATGTTTGATGTGATTGCGGTAGAAGAAGAAATTCAGTTGAAGGCCGAGCTGGAGAAATGTGACATTATGTTGGAGCAAGTTCGAAAGCAGAGAGTAGAAATCAAAGAGCAGATTGTCGGGGTGATTAGACTATTGGAGAGCGAGTTTGAAGCATTTGATTCTCAATTGTTAGGTCTCTTGGCAAATCGTGAGAACTTAATTAAGAAGATGATGGAGCTCAGAGGAAGAATAAGTGCCAAGGACAGACCTTTTGCCATTTAGTTGTGTTTAATTTGTGCTTTATTATTTTATTTTTGCTAATAAAAAGATAATTAAGCAGTAAACAATAATGTATATGACCAACATTTTCCCAACTTAAGAATTTTGAACTATGATGATATATGGATAAATTTGCCCTTATTTTTGTTAGACGATTGGTGTCTGATTGTTCTAATATTATCAATAATTTTTTTGAGTGATACGTGTATGTATGCAGGATGATATTTTGAAGAAAAGATTTATTAACCATTTCTTCATCAAAAAAGTTATCATGACAGTGCCACTAGTATAGCAATGACATTTAACACTGGCTAAAAATTCTTTTTTAGAATCGATCTCCAATCAGTACAAGTACAATTGATGTGGAAAGTCTTTTAACTGGTGTAGAAAAAACTCATGCTACATCAGTTGTTGCTAACCGATGTAGAAATAGTTACTGAATTTTTTAAAAAAAATTGTTAACTATCTAAATTCTAAACCAATGTAGAAAGTCACGTTTTATGCCCTATCTTACTTTAACTTATAAAAGAGTTTGTTTGGATAGAGGGAAAAATGAGGGGAAAATAGGGGAAGAGAATGCTAGAGAGGAAAACTTTCATAATAGTAAAAGTATTTATTGTTTTCGGGAGTTTTCCCTCCTAGTTTTATTTCCTCTCCAAATTTTCTCTTACTACTACAAAATCACACATATATGATGGTTATTATCGACAACAAATCACAGTTTACAAATTGTCATATATGAAGGTGGTATATATATTTAGCACAAAAATATAACAGTTCTGAACTGTTATGTATTTAGTACTTATTATAACGGTTTTAATATAACACCCGTTATATATTAAGGTTTGATGAGATCATGATGTGCGCAATGTTGTGATAATAAACAATGGGCATATATAAACAACTGTCATAATATTTGATAATGTTGACATAATATATAACGGTCTTACATTAACAACCATTATATATATAGTAACATAAACAATTATATATTTATAGTAACGCTAACGGTTTTATTTAAACAATAATTATATATAGTTGACATAAATAACAGTTGTTAAGTAACAATCATAATGTATCAAAGTTAAATTTTTTTAAAAAATCAGAGGGGGGTTTGCTTTCGATATCCCTCTTGTATATACAATTGTACAGAGCGAATAGGAATATATATATATATATATATTTACAGTCATTCATATATACAATAATACGAATCAGAATATATTTACAGTCATTCATGTACATATATACACTATCAAAACCAAAAGTTTAAAACAAATAAATTAGTGTATATAAATTTATAGTCATTCATAGCAGGTTTCCCTATCCCACTAAAGATTAAGAGGTGTTGCCAACTCTTAAGCCATTTATTCCATTTGTGACGGGCTAAACATTGTGTAGGAGGCAAAATACTGTGTGCAAAAGGAAACAATAGATGAAGTTAGATATTATAATATATGGTTGACTGGATGTATATTCCTTTGCATAATCAATATTATTGGGATTATGCATGATTATGTCATTCATGAAACGCATCACGCAGTACCCACAGTCATTGCTATTTTCTAGTTGTCATGGGCACTATAAAGAAATGAGAAGAAAAATGTGTTAGTCAGTCATATACCTTCAGTCTCAGCCATTGGAAGGCGTTTCTAAAATGGCCATCATTGAGGTTGTAATTGTTGCATTCAAGATTATATTGTATCCAGTACTTGTACACTGCTCTGAGAAGATATAATAAAAAAGGATTAAGGTCCTTAAATAACCTTCAACGTTTCTCAAAAGTGTAAAAGTAATTATGAACTATTTTTTAGAGCAAACGTAACCATCCATGAACACTAGAGAAGAGTACAGAACTGTTAACACCATTAAACCAATGAATGTTGTCCGTTTGTGAGGCAAGGTTTGACAAAATCCAGTGACATGCATGGACGGTTACATGGATGCTGACCTATTTCCATGTAGTCTATGTGGCACCCTTCACTAATGACAGATTACTTGGAAATAAAAAAAGGGAAAAAGGTATGCATTATATTAAAAAAAGGATCTATTATTATTATTATTATTATTATTATTATTATTATTATTATTATTATTATTATTATTATTATTATTAAGTGGATGATTGTCCCAAATATCAAGGTATAAATCTAGGAAGAAAAGTCACTTCTAATAATTGCTAGCTACTTTTATGAATATCAATATAAGATTAAAAAATTCAACCGCAGGAATTAATCATCTCCAAGAAGGATTTGATAATGAAGATTGAAAAAACCTAGCAGCAACAAATGCTTTGCAGGACGTTGTAGAGGTATATTAGACTAATTATCTCAAGAACAAAAAATCAGTTTTCTTTGGTATTTTCTTTTACTGATGTATTTAACGTCTAACTCACTGATTAATTTTGATGATGTTGGTTAGATCTCTAAGGATGCAATGAGGAGAAATGTTGGAGAAGTTATGTCATCAATGGTGCCGTTACCAACACATCTCATTCTACCTTCACAAAATGATGGTCATTCATATATAGTAGCGGCAAAAACAATTATTTTAAACAAAATGTATCAATAGAACATAGGAATATTCTAGATAACTGGAGCTTTTTTTTTTTCAAATTAATCATTATTTAGTATTATATAACTGATGCATCTGATAAAGATATAATAATAACTTCACGAACCCATTCAAAAATTAGCAAATATTCTTGGGGAAACGAACATTAGAAATATCTTAGTATAATTTAAGGTTTCAAATTTATTATGTGCACATCAACACAAGAGAAATTAATGCATAAATAAATTGTATCTTTTGATGCTATAGAGTAAGGAGGAAATAGTAACGGATTTTGAAGCCGAGGATCCTGCTTCAGCATTAGAGGAACAAGCATCAAAAGCTGATGATCCACAATTGAGAAGCTCACCTCTACAAGTAAGTTCATTTTAAATTTATAGCATGCTCAATATGTTTTCTGATTCCAATTCCAACAAACGTATACCATAGATGAAGTTTTAACTTTAGTTATTTGTAAGTTAACATGTTTTTAGGAACAGAAATTGAATATTATATTGAACAAATTAAAAAAAAAAATCCATGAACAAAATGGAGATGAAATACTTGGTTCCATCTCTTGTTGTTATTCAGAACAATAAAGAAATAGAGAAGAAAGATAGCAGGGTAGTCCTGATCCTGCTTCAAAGTTATTGGCAACAACTTCATCTACTTTTCAGGTGAACAAAATGACCCATATATCTAAATGTGCTTCACAAAAAGGAATTACTTATTGAAATGGAAAGATATGTTCAATCATTTGGTGTTATTCAGAGATTAGAAACAATGAAAGAGGTTGAGGGAATAGCTTCAGAGTCTTGGAGATGTAGGGCCAAAAAAAACATTCTTGAAACAACTTAATATCTTTCACCATGTGGCCAAAGTGAAGAATTTTCCTGTACATGGAATAAATGAAACTGCAAACTATTTCATTTTTTTGTCTTTCATATTAATGAGTTGCTATCTCAGAAGAAGCTAACATAATAACTTCAACTCATTCAGAAATATGAAGTTAATGATTGGAGATTTAAGAAGAAATATTTCTAATATTTAGGATATGCTGTTGAGTTGAATGTGCAGTCTTATGTACAAAACTAGTCGACGGATAAGAAAATGAGGGTATATTAATTTTGTTGTACCTTTTTATTTTTATTATGTGTTGCTTTTTTAATCGAAAAGGAAAAAAAAAGGAAATTTCAACATGATAGGAACTTGCATCAGAAACCAGTCAGTATTTTTTTGTGCTAATTATTTACTATTTCAAATAGGAGTTGGAGGATGAACATAAACCAATCGAATCAACCACGCAGTTCCAACATGAGGACCTCACGGAAACAAAAACAACCACTGAAGCTTCTCACAAAATCAATACTCCACTTGATGATTATGTAAGTTATAGAGTAGAAGACAAATTATGTTCAAGTTTGATCATTACAAAATATGGTACCTCCTTATTATTACGATTTTGTGTTGTCCATATCAATGTCACATTAAAAGAAAGATATGAACAAGGTCCTACCTTAGAGGATGTAGCAGTAGCTGATTTAAAACCAAGGAACTCATCGATTAGTTTACTGTGACCTATTTTAAATAAAGAATAAGGAATATATTCTAAATAAATGGATTAAACATGTAACTCTACTTTCTGTATTTATTGCTTGACTGAGGATTTCAAGCCATCAAAATCAAGAAGCGAAACAAGCATGACACACCAACAAGAGCTAGCAGATATGATGATTATTGTATACTTGAATCTTCACAAAATGTTAAAGGAACTAAGGATTATAATTAAACAACATGATATGTACATATATCTTCACAAAATACTTTTGCAGAATGTTACTTCCTCTTTTGTCTCACAAGTGGGAGGCTTGGAATCTGATCCATCTATGTTGGTAATTTAATTTATACCATATATCTATCTCAACTTAAGTTTTATTATTTATAAAGTTAAATTTTTCTAGAAAAAGAATTGAGTATTAGAATATATATATATATATATATTAATGAGTTAGTTACCTTAGTGAAGTACTCAGTTACATAATTTGGTGTAATTCAGGCTTACAAAGAAACAGAGAAGGAAGTTGGCAAATCAATTCCTGCTTCAAGTTTACCAGCAACAACTTCACCTGATTTTGAGGTGATTAAAATGGAATCTCTAACGTACATGTTTTTATATATCTTGTCAGATAAAAAATTTTCAAGTTCAAGTTAATGATATTTTGAATGGTGGTTGAACTATAACATATTTGAGACTGACTCTTATATATGTAACAGGTGATCGTTGAACAGCCAAGGACAGAACAAAATTTGGTAAATCAACCCAATCAATCTTGTATTTCTACTTTTTGTACTTATGTACTTATCTTTTTAATTTGTATTTCCACAGAGTTGTATTGAAAATATTCCAAAAGACACTACACCTGCACAAGTAATTTTAGTAGATCCATCTTTACACACACTTACGGCATTTCTTTGTTAGAAGAGCTCATTTGTATGAGAAATTTTTGTGTGTTTTCTAGGTTGCTAGGATGGAAGAAAAACATGAGCAAGGATCTCAAGGGGGTGATGCAACGAGGAAAGCTGCAATAGCAATTTAATCAACTGATTTAGAGTCAATGAAGCAAACTAGAGTATCATCTATTATTGCACAAGAAAACACATTATAATTACAGATAAAATGCATTATCCTTATTATTATACCATATGAATTGTGAAGTAGCTAGATGGGATTTTTTTTCCTTTTACTTTTCTTATTTATAATTATGGGAATAATGTTAAAACAATCACATTCAGGAAGATTTCCAACCCCACAAATATTACAAATGGCAACTTTGTTATCACATTCAAAAGTTTACTCAAATGTTTAACTTTCACAGGCGTAGTGACAACAATATTCTTTTATGGAAGCCTTACCAAAGAAAATATATTGCACGGTTAAGATTTTAATTGCTCAAATTACTTTTTGTTTCAGCTGATAATGTCTAAATATTACTAGAATCAAAATTTATTAGAGATTAAAGAGAAAAATTATCCTCTATGAATATCTACCTTGTGATATTACTCAAAGTTTAGAAGAAACAGAAAAAGAATCTGTTAGGATAGGAGGCACGCGTCATAACTACCCATAGCTCCAACTTCCACAAACTTGAAGGTGATCAAATTGACAATCCAATCCCTATTTATTACCAACATGAAATTATTTTAAGTATGTTAGTCAAGATCTTTTTAATGTATAAAGAAGCTACAAAAGTTAAGACTCACTTGTATTTCTTCATAATGATTAATTAATGAACAGCCATTGACTAAACCACAAGCTTTTGGACTCTTGATTCTTGAATATTGAAAAATAGAACTACAGCTTATGTGGCATGTGACGCTGCAACTCATTTCTTCTTTTAGATTACTCAGAGCATTAAAGATACAATGGAACAAGGTCTTAGAGAGAATTATCCGGAAGATGATGCCATGATAGCAGTTGGATCAACAAACTCAAGGAAGCAATATACTATAGGACCAATTGATAATCTCCCCAGAAAAGATTCCGCAATGGTAATTAAGTTTGTTACCTTTTCTCAAACTGAAGAAATTGAAGTACTCAGTATAATTATTTTATTTCTATCCTGCACAAATTAGATTGCATGCTCACATGTTGATGTTTGTTAGAGTGCTAAGGAAAAAGCGAAAGGAGTTTATGGAAAAGCGACTGATACAGACACATCACCAATGGCAACTCCATTTCAGTCGGAATTTATAAGAGAACTTGTATGTGTTTGATCTCTAACACAAAAGTGAAACAGAACAAAGACAGAGAATGTGAACGTGAATGTGAACAGAGAATATGAACACAGCCAACGTTGACATTTAGGTGATGTGTGCAATGACGTTAAGGGAGTTGCCAAAGCTGACTCTGTCATTATTTAAAGCATTTTTAAAGATTGAGTTTTTAGTATAAATAGATGTTGTTTTTCATTGTAATGACACATCTGAGATTGAATAAACATTGAGTATTGGTTTCCATACCATTTTGGCATCAGAGCCAGGTTCCAGAGGGAGAGAAAACGAGAGAGTGAGGAATAGGATAGAGAGAAAAAACGTTGGAAAACAGGGTGTGCGAAATTCCATCCTGCCGACCTTTTCTCAAAAATCTGACCACACCATCGTGTTCAGAAGGTCCCAAAACCCAGGACAGGCTTCGGCCACCGCCGTGAACCGCCGCCACGCGCCCTCACGCGCCACCTCTGAAACCCACGCGCCGTCAACGGAGCTACACGCGCCGGCCACGCGCTCCAGAGGTTGAAGACGACGCGACGTCAGCGCCACGTCATCTACCACGTCAGCACTGTTGACCAGTCATCGCCACGCTGTCCAATCAGAGAGCGACACGTGTCAAACAGCGCCACGCCAGCAGCACCGTCAGCTTGCCACGTCACCCCGCCCAGTCAGCGCCACATCATCTGACACGTCAGCGGTCAACGCCACGTGGACCAATCACGGACTGCCACGTGTCATCCGTGCCACGTCAGCACACGGTCAGCTAGCATTTTGTTAAAATTACAGTTTATGGCCCTAAATTTTGCGATATTTACATTTTGACCCCTAGATAATTGCCAAAATTTCATTTAGGTCCCTAAACTTTAGGAAATTACATTTTGACCCCCTAGGTTTTGCCAAAATTACATTTTAGACCCCTGAACTTTCTAAAATTACATTTTGACCCCTAGAATTTGCCAAAATTACATTTTAGACCCCTGAACTTTCAGAAATTACATTTTGACCCCTAGAATTTGCCAAAATTACATTTCCGACCCCTAAACTTTCTGAAATTACATTTTGACCCCTAGATTCTGCCAAAATTACATTTCAAGACCCCCAACTTTCTGAAATTGCATTTTGACCCCAGATATTGCCCAAATTTACATTGTTGCCCCTAATTACCCAAATTTCCTATTTTACCCCTGACTTTTCCATAGACACAAATCCTTCCCCTACCCTTATACCTTGTACCTAAGAACTATAAAATGCCTCCAAGACGTAGAAATAGACATGAAATTGAGATGGAGGAAATGAGACGACAGATTCAAGAACTAGAGGCCACCATAGCCGAACAGCAAGCCTTGCTCGAAGCTCGTAGAGACCACTCAGAAGATGATTTGAATAGCCACAGTTCGTCTTCCTATGACTACCGTCATCGTCCTCAGCAACAACAATCATTCCGCCTTAATGACATTAAGGTAGATATTCCTGAATTCGAAGGAAGACTCCAACCAGACGAATTCATTGACTGGTTACAAACAGTTGAACGAGTCTTCGAATACAAAGAGATTCCAGATGAGCAGAAAGTTAAAATTGTTGCCATCAAATTGAAGAAACACGCCTCCATATGGTGGGAGAATCTCAAAAGAAGACGTGAAAGAGAGGGAAAGAGCAAGATACGAATGTGGGACAAGATGCGACGCGAGCTCTCACGTAAGTTTCTTCCAGAAAACTATTTTCAAGATAATTTCCTACAGTTACATAATCTCCGCCAAAAGGCTATGTCTGTAGAGGAATATACCAGGGAGTTTGAGAAACTTATGATGAAGTGTGATATACAAGAAAGGGAGGAGCAAACAATAGCTCGTTATCTCGGAGGGTTAAATACCAACATCGCCCATCCAGTACAACTACAGCAATACTGGACTCTGGATGATGTCATCCGTTTAGCCATCCGTATTGAGAAGCAGATGCCTAGAAGGCCTCCATTCCAACAGTCTCCCTCAACCAGAATTCCTTTTGATAAGAATAAGTCACAAATACATCATCCTAGCTCTTCAAATGCGCCTCCACTAAGGGCTACTAGGGAATTCAACTCTAAAGCACCTAAGTGCTTCAAATGTCAAGGATTCGGTCACATCGCTTCCAACTGTCCTAACCGTAGAGTTGTCACTATTATGGAAGGAGAAGCTTCTACAGCATTAGACGAGGAAAGGGAGCATATGCCTGAAACGGAGCCAATATTTGATGAGGAGCCAATATTTGATGAGGAAATTACTCCTGCAGATCACGGTGAATCACTTGTTATTAGGAGAAGTCTTCATACAGCCACCGTGAACGAAGAACCTTGGCTACGTCGCAACATTTTTCATACCCGCTGCACAACTCAGGGTAAAGTCTGTGACGTCATTATTGACAACGGAAGCTGTGAAAATGTAGTCTCCAACTACATGGTAGAGAAATTGCAACTACCAACTCATAACCATCCGAGCCCTTACAAGCTTCAATGGCTTAACCAGGAAAGCGAGGTAAAAGTTTCGAAACGATGCCTTATTACTTTTTCTATCGGTAAAAGGTATCATGACGAAGTTTGGTGTGATGTTGTTCCAATGGACGCTTGTCACCTACTTTTGGGAAGACCTTGGCAATATGATCGACATGTTCTGTATGACGGTCACGCAAACACATATTCTTTCCAGAAGGACGGCGTGAAAATTCAACTTGCTCCTTTGCCACCGGATAAACACAATAAAGGCAAGAATGAATCCAAACCATTAGTGTCTTTAGTCGAGAAGGTGACCAAAACAGAAAGCCAAGTAATGGGTTTTCTTCTATTGCTCGAGGCAAATAATGGAACTGTCATCCCACCTAAAGTACAGCCGTTGTTAGAAGAGTTTCCTGATGTAATTCCAGATGAAATTCCGTCAGGATTACCACCCATGCGAGACATTCAACATGCTATGGATTTTATTCCAGGAGCAATAATTCCTAACAGGCCAGCTTACAGAATGAGTCCGCAAGAACATGCTGAAGTTCAAGGCCAAATTGAAGAATTGCTTAAGAAAGGATTAATCCGTGAAAGCGTCAGCCCCTGTGCCGTACCTGTACTCCTAGTTCCCAAGAAGGATGGAAGCTGGAGAATGTGCATAGATTGTCGTGCAGTCAACAAGATCACAATTAAGTATCGGTTTCCGATACCCAGGCTTGATGACATGCTCGACCAGTTATATGGCTCTACCATCTTCTCTAAGATTGACCTTCGTAGTGGATATCATCAAATCCGAATTCGTCCCGGAGATGAATGGAAGACCGCTTTCAAAACCAGAGATGGACTGTACGAATGGAATGTGATGCCATTTGGGTTGTCAAATGCTCCTAGCACGTTTATGCGCTTGATGAACCAAGTCCTTCGTCCTTTCATTAGTAAGTTTGTTGTTGTCTATTTTGATGACATTCTTATCTACAGCAAGAGCATAGCGGAACATTTAGAGCACCTACGTCAAGTATTGCAAGCTCTTCGTGAACAAAAACTTTATGCCAACTTGAAGAAATGCACCTTCTTGACAAATGAAGTCATTTTTCTGGGTTACATTATCACTGCAGAAGGTGTACGTGTGGATCCAAGCAAAATTGAAGCCATTAACAGTTGGCCAACTCCGCAATCTATCCAAGAAGTTCGGAGCTTCCATGGATTAGCTTCCTTTTATAGGAGGTTCATTCGAAATTTTAGTTCCGTCGCTGCACCCCTTACAGATTGCATCAAGGGAGACAAGTTCCAGTGGACAGAAAAGGCTCAAATAAGTTTTGAAGAACTAAAGAAACGCTTGACAGAAACTCCGGTGCTAGCTCTTCCTAATTTTGACCAAGTGTTTGAGGTCAGCTGTGATGCCTCTAACACTGGGATTGGTGCTGTTTTGAGTCAAGAAGGCCACCCGATTGCTTTCTTCAGCGAGAAACTTAATGATGCTAAGCTCAAATACTATACCTATGACAAAGAGTTCTATGCTGTTGTTCGAGCTTTGCAACATTGGAGCCACTACCTGTTGCATAAAGAGTTTATTCTCTATTCTGACCACGAATCACTCAAGCATTTGAATTCTCAACAGAAGATCAATCGAAGGCATGCCGCTTGGAGTGAAATGTTGCAGTCCTATCCATTCTTGCTCAAACATAAGGCTGGGATCCTAAATTCAGTAGCTGATGCGCTTAGTCGTCGCCATGCTTTGATAACAACTATGCAAACCAAAGTAGTAGGCTTTGAAACTATAAAAGAGTTGTATCAAGATGATCCTGATTTCCAGGGTGCCTGGAGTGCCACTGAATCTCAACCATTTCAGCAGTATTACAGGGAAGGAGGATTTTTATTCAAAGGAAAAACTCTTTGCATTCCTCGTTGCTCACTACGAGAAGCTGTCATTTGGGAAGCACATAATGGAGGATTAGCTGGTCATTTTGGTAGAGATAAAACTGTAGCCTTAGTAAAGGAGAACTTCTACTGGCCAAGACTTGAACGGGATATCAACAAGCATATCCAAAGATGCAGAACATGCCACCTGGCTAAATCCAAAAGCCAAAATACTGGGTTATACATGCCATTGCCAGTACCCAACGCTCCTTGGGAGGATGTGAGTATGGATTTTGTCCTCGGGTTACCTCGGACCCAGAGACAAAAGGATTCTATAATGGTGGTTGTTGACCGTTTTTCAAAAATGGCTCACTTCATTCCTTGCCAGAAGACTAATGATGCGGTTCAAGTTGCAGATTTGTATTTCAAGGAGATTGTTCGTCTCCATGGAATTCCAAAAACCGTCACCTCTGATAGAGACATCAAGTTCGTAAGCCATTTCTGGAGGACTTTATGGAAAAAGATGGGAACAAAACTTCAGTTTAGCAGTGCTAGCCATCCACAAACTGATGGACAAACCGAAGCTGTTAACAGAATTCTTGGAAATCTTTTACGAAGTTTTGTTGGGAAGAACTTGAAGCAGTGGGATCTTATTCTTGCTCAAATTGAATTTGCCTATAACAACTCAGTCAATCAAGCAACTGGAAAGTGTCCATTTGAAGTTGTTTATGGCACCCGACCTCTCAGCCCACTTGATTTGACACCATCTTCAGATAAGCAACAATATAGTGTCAATGCAGACCAGCGGGCTAAGGAAATTAAGAAGTTACATGAGCAGGTATGTAATAAGATTCAGCAGCAGAATTTGAAACTCAAGGCACAACGAGACAAGCATCGAAAGCATCAAGTCTTTAATGTGGGGGATTTGGTCTGGATACATTTGAGGAAGGAACGTTTTCCTAAACAACCAAACGCCAAGTTATCTCCGCGAGCTGATGGTCCATTCAAGATCGTACAGAAAATTAATAATAATGCTTACAAAGTGGAATTGCCTGGTGCTTACGGTGTTTCCGCCACTTTCAACGTTGCGGATCTATCTCCATATATTGATGATGTTGATTCTGACTCGAGGACGAGTCCTGTCCAACCCCGGGGGAATGAAACAGAACAAAGACAGAGAATGTGAACGTGAATGTGAACAGAGAATATGAACACAGCCAACGTTGACATTTAGGTGATGTGTGCAATGACGTTAAGGGAGTTGCCAAAGCTGACTCTGTCATTATTTAAAGCATTTTTAAAGATTGAGTTTTTAGTATAAATAGATGTTGTTTTTCATTGTAATGACACATCTGAGATTGAATAAACATTGAGTATTGGTTTCCATACCAAAAAGTAATTAGCAATAACTCATTTTAAAAGAGAACAAAATAAAGACAAGTACATGCTTTTTTTTTTCATTTGTTCCATATTCAGACTGTTAAAGAAGCAAGAGATCACTCAAATATCCAAAAGGAAGCTGAATCAGAGAACCTGCAAAAGCGGAACTTCCCCAAGTCGTTCCTTTTCTCCATCATCGTAAGTGCCTTTCATTACGATGATTATACGACCCTTTTTTTCTTTGAAACATCTTCTAAATTTTTTAAGCTGTCAAAGAATCACAAATTACTGATGTTGGCATTATTTCATCTCCTAAATTGGGGACATGTGAAATTTTCCGACTTGTCGAGTTGAAACATGGCGAAACGGCTTTACTTGCTCAAGCACTCGAGCAATATCCGCAACTATTGCTGCCTCGTGAACATCGAACCCATCGTATAATAGCTTGGTCCTACAGAGTGCTGGTTGATATTTTGGTCATTCTTGCCACCAAGACTCCTAATATTATCACACCATCAGAAAAATCAACCTTGGAGGCCAACTTAAGTGAAGCAATTGTTCTTGGTGGGTTCGACAAGGACTGGGTTGAATAAGTTCATGCCAAAGTTTTTGGGGTAGACATGTCAGATGTCTCAGAAGCAGAAGAGGAAATTCAAGTGATGGAGGTGAAGTTTAGACAAATTGATTCTCAGTTGTTGGGACTCTCTGAAGATCGCAAGAAATTGATTGAGAACATGACAATGTTTAAAAACATAGTAAGTGCCAAGGATAAACCTTTTGGCATTTAGGTGTTTTTACATTGTGCTTTGTTATTGGTTTTCGGTAATTCTAGCAAGACTCCCAAAGAGTGAACCATTAGGATGCCTATATGATATATCCCAACATTCCTCTTCCCTTTAATTAACTAGAGATATTAATCACTCTCATGTATTCATAAATTTGACCTTATATTTCATGGATGATCTGCATCTCATATTGTCAATGATCTTCAGTTATATATATATTTGTGGAACGTCATTTTCAAGATAAGATTTCTGCAGTGATATATATTTGGTCGATGAAGGATGCTTTCATCTTTTGTTACAACTTTGTTTTTTTCAATCCTAAACCTATTCTCATATTTTCATTGGATGTAACTGCACGGGGTAAAGAATTATAAAAGCACGAAAAAAAAAATCGCGTGGTTCTCTTTGATTTGAACGATATGATTATATTTTTAATTAGTACATAAATATTAATACATTACAAGATAATTTTATAAATTAGAAAATATTATTTTTTTCACATATAGAAATGTTTTCAATATAATTAAAAAATGATTTGGCAATTTAAAGGTATTTCTACAAATAAAAAAATTATTAAATATTATACCATTTTTTATTGAAAGATGTAAAAAAATATTTTCTAATGATTAAAAAGTTAGTAGCAAATATTTTATTATATTTTTTATATTTGAGGTTTTATATATTGGCCAGTCACACATAAATATGCTTGCATTTTCATTACATTCTCATCAAAATCAAAACTTTCTATAAACCAAGCGAGTCCTAGATCAAATCTTTATTCCGGGTATGAATTTCACAAACGGAATGAAATACCACCAAACTACTAGCTAAAGCATCTTCTAGCTTTCTTTTCATAATCAAGAGGAATGACCACTTCTCTATAGGCTTAGCATTGTCTTCCCCAAAGAACGGCCTGCGTGTTACTGCACCACAGAGGTGCTGATGGTTGGAGGCATATTTTCGTCTACTCAACATCCCACCTCTTCTATTTTTTTCAAGTTTTCACATAATTTTTTCGGTTGCCTTTGATTAATATATATATATATATATATATGTGTATGTATATAATTTTAGTTTTCCTATTAACTTAATCCCTCTATATATTTTTTAGAGTAAAATTCTCTAACATCCCTTCTATTTTGCCTTAATTATACAGTCCTCCCCTCTATTTTGAAAACGTACATTTTAGTCCAAATTGTTAAGAATATTTCAAAGAGATTCTAAACATATATTTTAATTAAAATTTATATAAAAACAAAATTTATTTACTAATTTACCCTTAAGACTAAATCCCAAATTTTAATTGACAGCTTGTAAATATCATAAAATTTTAAAAATTCGATAAAAAATTTTTTAAAAAATTTGTAGAAAAAAATGTGAAATTATAAATTTAAATGACTTATACAATTTCTCAAACATATATAATTTATTATATTTGATAGAAAAAAAATGGGTTTGATATATATATATATATATAGTCATTTAAGAAACTAAAAATAAATAAATTTTAATAAATATGCTGAAAAATTAAAATTAAAAAATTTATAATCTCAAAATTAATAAATTTTTAACATATTAAAAAGTCAAATCTATTAGAATGAAAATTTGGTGGTATAAATTTTTTTGGCCCATAGATATATGCATGTTTAAATAATTCTAATGTTCAAGAGGGGCATTTTGATAAAACAAAAGTCCAAAAATCAAAATTAGCGATCAACTAACAATTTGGGTGGATAGAAGTAGAATCTCAAAATATAAGGAAAGTTTGTATAACATATATTTTAATTTTAAAGGTGGTCTATATGAGTTTTCAAAATAGATGGGAGGCCCAGCAAGGGCACAGTTCCAAACTGCCCATCATGGGCAGACTAACCAAAAAAAATAAAGGCAATGTTTGTATAATTAAGGCAAAATAGAGGAGTGGTTAAAGTATTTCACTCTATTTTTTAATATTTTCTTTCATTGTATTTTTGGATTAATCCACTGGTATCTGATGCTATTAGCAACTAACTAGTCCGATTCAGAAATATAGGCCCACAATGGGTAACTACTTAGCATGTTTCCTATTTCATTAGGATCGAGTAGCACCGGTATTTGTATTTCAATTTTCAATCATGTACCTAGAGTTGGTAATTTGGGCCGGCCTACTTGGTCCAGGTTGACCCGCTATGGGTTGAGACCATATGGGTTTGAGCCAAAAAGATCCGTATCAATATAGGTTGATATTTAGTCAACCCAACCCAGAACCAATGGATTGGCAGATTAACCCGCCCAACTTGTTTTCTTTTCACTTTTTTTTTAATCTTTTTATATTGCGTTTTTCAAAAAATTTTTAAACAATATGCTGAAATTTTTTTATACAAACATAAACCATAAAAAAATTAAGGCTAAAGTATACATTTAGTTCTTTATATTTGCATTAAAGTTCATTTTAGTCCCTTAAGTTTAAAATGTGTATTTTTAGTCATTCGATTCTAACGTCGTTAGTCTAATATAACCAAAAATGTTGACTTATAAAGTTATATTATTTTAATCCTTCTTGGGTGCCACATCAACTCAAATTTTTTTAACAGATTCATATTTAATTAAAATAAAAATATTAATGAGTGACTTGGGTCTAGCTCTAAGAGATAACACAACACGACATATAGCAAAAAACAAAAAAAAAAAAAAAACAAAAAAGGGGCTAACCTACTACAGGTTGAGCCCATATGGTTTGTGCCAAAAAGACCTACATCATAACGATCATTGCTTTTCACAACCCAACCCACCAAATTTTCTAGGTTGAGTGGGTTCAGCCCATGGGTTAAACTTATATTACTGGCTCTACATGTGCCCATCCTTTTTTTATTAAAGTTTCTTTCTCTCAAATCTTATTTCCTTATTTATTTTTAATTATATTGTTATCTTTACAGCATGGAGGGAAATTGTAGCAAGTCAAGGTATTCAGTTATTTGAAGTTAAGTTATTTTTCAAATCCCCAAAACGCCTTCTGTGAAAAATATTTTATTCAGAGAGGTAGAAGTAAAATGTACTTATGTGATTTTTACATTAGTTCTTTTTTTTTTTTTTGTTTGGTTAATGATATAATTTTTTGGGAAAATCCCTGTAAATTACGCTAGAAATAGTAAAATCCCTATTTGATGCATTGAAAACAAAAATCCTTGATCACTCCTGCAGTAGGAATCAGGGATTTTAAATTTCAGTGGAAAAGATTCAACTAGCCCTGGAAAAAATGCTGCCCAAAATGCATAAGAGTGGGAAAGAAAGGAAGGAAAAAACATGAGAGGAAAGAAAGGACGGTGGTGCGAGAAAGACGTAAGTTTCGGAACGCTTGAAAGCTGAAGACAAAGCAGAGGTAACCAACGGTAAGTAATTCTTCTTGTGTAGAAATAATGTTTGTATTGTAAGTCTTCCATCTTCGTCTTCTGAGATTGTGAATAGTTGTGATGGATTTCTGGTTTTGAATGCTTGATTTTATGGGTAAGGAGGGTGTTTGTTGAAGAGGGAGAAAGGTTGTAGCTTTAAGGTAATGGGAGATTGTTGATGGTTGTGCGGTGGATTTCATTGTGTTTGGTTGTAGGAATGGTGAAGATTGTGGGTTTTTTGCTGTAAACCGTAATGGCTACTGCGAGCTGTGATAAACTTGAGGCATTTTGGTTGAGGGATGGTGTTGTTTTCAGTGAAGAAGGAGATGTGAAAAGATATTGTGTTGTTGTTAATGGTACATGGAGGGTAATGCTATGAGGGGTGTTATTAATAATGAATATAGAGATGTTAAAGTGAATGGTATTGTTATTAATAATTTGTGGAGGGTGATGATAGGGTGCGTTGTTAATAATGGAGATGGAGAAGTTGAAATAAATTGTGATATTAAATGAGAATACAGAGTTGTTAAAACATACTGTAAAATATAACGTATTGCTGTTAATAGATACAAGGTGATGATATGTGGTCGATGTTGTTAATGATGAATATGAGGATGTTAAAACATACGAGTTTGTTGTTAATTGCCCCTGTTTGGTGATGAAATGAGTAGTTACTGTGTTTCATAAAAGAATGGCTAACAAGATTACTTAACTACATAATGATAAGCGGCTTTGTTTAATTAATTATCTCTTTTTGTTTTTTCTACAGGTAAGCATGTAAAATGACATGCAACAAAGGCTCAGAATCTATGAACGAACTATTTTGTTATTTCCATGTTGGAGGGAAATTTGTGTGGAATGATGAAGGTAAAATTAAATATAATGGTGGTTATGTGAAGTTGAAGTGCCTGAAAGAGGTGATAACACTTAGAGATTTGAGGTTGATAATATCATCATGGCTTGGTATTGATTACAACATGTGTGAGATGAAGTATACAGTGAGGTTTGATGAAAGCACACTAATAGATTTAAATGATGATGGTGAAGTTGAAAACCTTTTTGAATATAATGAAAGGAGTCACCATGTGTATATAGAAGCAAAAGGAAATGATTATGTATGCCACATATCAGATGACCCACAAACTTAAGTGCAAATTTTGTAGGGATAATAGTTGTTATTTATGAAATTGTTGTCGGTTATTAAGTAACAAAAGTTGTTATTGTAATTGACTGCAGGTATGTAAATTCCTTGGGATTCTCACAAGGAAGATCTATTGATTGTCAAACCAGTATGGAAAACCAAGATGAAGCGTGGTACTATGAAAGTGTTGCTTTGTGTACGACGGCTAAAATTGCTGGAGGATCTAATAAGCTACTTTGTGGAGTAGAGAGTGCACCTACACCTAGCCCAGAGTTGAACTACACAAAATAGAGGGGGATAATTTCAGGAGTGATGCAGACATTTGCACACGCGGATGCTTTTAAGCAGGCACTGTACAAATACAGCATAGCACACAAGTTTTAGTTTGAATATGTGAGAAATAGCAAGTATATCATTTCAGTAAAGTGTAGGAGTTTAGGTTGTCCTTGGAGGGTTACAGCAAATGCTATCAGTAAGACAACTCCAATACTACGTGTGACGACATTCAAAGACAAACATTATCATAGTGCACAAGACAATCTTAAGGTGACCCATGGTGGAAGATCTAATTTGACATCTTCCATTATAGTTGATGAGGTGAGAAATCACATTGACAAACGCCCCAATGAAATAAGGAAGATGTTGCAGACAGAATATGGTGTCACCCTTACATACAAGCAAGCATACAAGGCGAAGGAAAAAAGATGGAAGACATACAAGGTAGACCAGAACAATCTATATGTTAATACCTTGGATTTGTGAGCGATTGAAGGAAACAGATGACAAAACTGTTGCTGAGTAGGAAGCAAGTGGGAATAACATGTTTGAGAGAGTATTTATTGCATATGGGTGAAGTATTGAGGGATTCATGGCTGGTGCAAGACATGTGCTATACATTGATGGAACCCACTTGTCCGGACCATACAAGGGAACAATGCTTCCAGCTTCTAGTTATGATGCTGACAATGAAATGTTGCCTTTTGCAATAGCAATTATAAAGGGGGAGATATTAGAGGATTGGTCATGGTTCTTACAGAAGATTAAACAAATACTTAGGTCAATTGAACTCACAATCGTGTCAGACCGTTACAATGCAATTAAAGGTTTAGTGCAAACAATTTTTGGTAGTGAACGACATGCTTATTGTTATAGGCATGTGAAGGAGAATTTTAGTTCAGAATTGCTTAAATTAAATAGAGGCAAGAGGAAGCCAAGTGGCTGCTCAAAGGAAGATACACTACAGTTGCTTGATAATGTTGCATATGCAAGGTTGGATGCAGATTTCGAAAAGGCAATAGATTACATGCGCAAATCCTATAAAGAGTGGCTGATTGGTTGATTCACCATGGAGATATCGATAAGTGGGCCTTGAGCAAGTTTCCATTCCAAAGGTGGGATAAGATTATAACCAACATAGCCGAATCATTTAATGTGTGGCTGGTGAAGGAGAGAAAGCACAATGTTGCACTACTTATCCATAAACATCGTGAGAAGGTTGCCAAGAAGAACGGTATTGGGCCCAATATAGAGTCCATAGTGAAAGAAAATGTTTGTCATGCTGAACATATGTCACCAGTTAATTATGGAGGCGGTAGGATTTGTGTCCATACCAAATATGGATTCTTAAATGTTGATCTTCACTTGTGTAGTTGCACCTGTAAAGTGTGGCAAATGTCGGGGATCCGTTGTGCTCATGCTTGTACAACCATCAAGCATGTCCATGGCAATGTCTATGACTATGTGGAAAGATGCTGCAAAATAACAGCCCAACAAAAGATTTATAAGCGTTGCATGACTCCAGTAGTGACAATCGACAAGCCAGACCCAAACAAAGTAGGTTGGCAAACAGGAATATTAAAGTTGTTAAATAAGAAAGCTATAGTGTTAACCAAGACCAAAAAGTTGTTACTAATGAAAGTCATGATGTTATTGCCTCACTGTTGTTTTCAGAGGAATCAGGAAGTCAGAAGTACGGAATCATGTAAATTCTCTAACAAGATACAAAAGTTGTTAAAACAGAGAAGTAACGTTGTTATTTATGAAACTATTGTTGATAAGGGTCCCCCAGTTGTTGCTCTCCTAAGCTACCCTCAACCTATACTGTTGTAAATTTTTGAAGTTGTTTAACAAGATATGACAGTTGTTAATAATGGAAGAGTAGTTGTTAATAGTGAAGTTGAAGTTGTTATTTCACCTCTTTTTTTGATAAGTCAAAGAAGATAACAAAGTTGTGAAAAATGAGAATGTAGTTATTAAATATGAACCTTTTGTGTTAATGTCCCCCACTTGTTGAACTCTCACACTACCAACGACATGTACTTTTTTGAACTCTTGAAGTTGTTTAACAAGATAAAAAAGGTGTTAATAATGGAAGTGTAGTTGTTAATAGTAAAGTTGAAGTTGTTATTTCACCTCTTTTTCAAAGGTCAAAGAAGATAATAAAGTTGTAAAAAATGAGTTTGTAGTTGTTAAATATGAACCTTCTGCCATTAATGGTCCCCCACTTGTTGAACTCCCATGCTACCAACGACATGTACTTTTCTGAACTCTTGAAGTTGTTTAACAAGATACGAAAGTTGTTAATAATGGAAGAGCAGTTGTTAATAGTGAAGTTGAAGTTGTTATTTCAACTCTTTTTTTCAGAGGTCAAAGAAGATAACAAAGTTGTGAAAAATGAGTGTGTAGTTGTTAAAGAAGATACGAAAGTTGTCAAAGAAGATAAGAAAATTGTCAAAAATGTGTGTGCATTTGTTAATGATGAAAATGTTGTTGCTAATGGTACCCCACTTTTTGCTATTCGAAGCTACCCTCGACATGCCCTTTTTTGAACTTTTTGAGTTGGTTTACAACAAGCGAAAGTTGTTAATACAAAGGTATAGTTGTTAATTGTGAAGCCCAAGTTGTTATTGGCACCCGTAGTTGTCTTCAGAGGTATAAATCAGTTAGAAGTTCTTAATCTGGTTAGTTGTCAAAAAAGTTGAGTAAGATGTCAAAAAGAGTAGCACGTTACAGGCGACATGTACAGTGTTTCAATCTCCTAAGTTGTCAAACAAGATAACCTAGTTGTTAAAAAATTACATACAATTGATAATATAGAAACGCTCCTTGTTAAGATGCGTAAGTTGGCAAACAAGATCAGAAAGTTGTCAAACAAGAAATTGAAGTTGTTAAATATGAACTTCCTAACATTGGGTTGTTACACATGTCTCATGGCAAGTACACTCATCTATGTTACAATCATGTACCCTAGACAGTACGATAATATTGAAACTTACAAAAGAATACATCCCAGGTCAAAAAATAACAACTGCATAAAGTTTCCCTGTAGATGTCTAAAATAAAGCAAAGAACTATTGTGTCAAACGTTGACGTTTGATTGGCTGACGGGATAGAAGATCCAGAGCATTGAGTCTTGATGAATTTTGATGGTGATTCACCAGCCACCATATAATGTCCCTTCTATATTGTTTGACTTGAGCCTGTACACGACCCAAACAGCAATAGTTCAATTTATTGTACTTTCAAAACTAGAAAAAAGTTGGCATACATATGAACTATTGTAGATACCTCTGTGTAATCAAGTACCGCAGATGGACTCCATTGGAACAACCAAATCAAGATGTGAACACCGCAGTCAAGGCTATGAAATCCATACAACAGTCATATACACAAAATACAACAATCAGTTCTTATAGATTTTTTTGCTGAGGTACTTGAGCACGAATGATGTCTATCTGTTGCTTCTTCCCATGTCGATTGTTACTGACGAAATCCACTATATCAATAAATCTGTCCCTCTACAAAAAACACAAATACTTGGGTTCAGTCGGGGAAATTTAATTGTTAATGTTCATGACGATGTTAAAGCATAAAGTTCATTACACATATATCTGCTGCCAATGATTGTGGATCTTCTAAAGTGCTATTTTTCTTGCTTTTCTTTGTGGTGTCAACAATAGGTTTCATTGAGTCCAGAATATAGAAATCAGTTTTTTTGGTTCCAGGCCTACACAAAACCAGTGTTCCCAACAAGTACAGGCCCTAGCAGCATATTACAATCAGCAAGATTGTACCCTAATCGATCAGGAAATAATTGCCCCTTGTCATCTAAAGGTCTACAATTCTTTCCTTTAGCAACGATTTGCATCTGCAACAAAATTTATATCAGTACCCAATAACCTAACATATGAATACCCATAATTTATTTGCAGCTTACCATAAAGTCAGCATAAAAACTGTGCCTCTTCACTGGTCCATGTAGTTTCAAATCTGCCATCAATGCCTTGCAAACAAGGGACACCACCTGAAATGCACTAGTACGTAATGAAGTTATCCCCATAAACTTAAAATACAAAGTCTTGAAGTCATGGTAATACTGACCCGATTGTTAACTTTGTGGATTCCACCCAAAGAATACAGCTTATCCCAAGTGACGTATTCATCTTGCAATGTAACCAATACCCTGTAATAGTTTTTTATATAAATAGTCAATATAACAACGTTGCAAGAAAAATTTTGCACGTCTTCTTCCTTACAAGTACATAATGAAACATACAAAAATAACTCACTTTTGGCCATTAATGTGTCAAGGATATTGAGAAATTATTGTGAAAAATCTTTCCTTGTCATCAACTACCATCTTCTTTTGTGATATGGCCTTAGGCATGACAAAGGGGGACTCAATTTTCTTTTCTCTTCTAACCCTAGTTGATCTTCGTAACACATTATCCTTGGTAACCTCTTTCTCCTCCACAATGTCTGCTCCTTGTCCTTCACTATCTGAGTTCTTAGAACTTTCATGTGAGTGCCGCTCATTTTTTCCATCATTCTCTTCTTCTTCAATATTGACAACATCCTCTTGTTGGTCCACTCCTTTTCTTCCAACCTTTTTATGTTCCTCTCTCATCATCACTTGAACATTTATCAACTCCTCTGCAATTACACTAGTCAACCATCTATACATATCCTGCAGGTCCTGAAGCAAAAATTTAAATCAAAACTTGTTACACACACAGTTGTACTAATGCATACAAACAATTACAAATCAACAAATACCTGATCCAAATGATCAATTCCAACAATTCCCTCTACAGCAACATTCACTTTGGATGCCCTTGCTCCAAATATTATGCCCATGTTGCTATCCCTCTCTAACTTAACCATGGTTTTTAATCGATCCTCAGTCCAGTAGTTAACAGCATCAACATACTCATGTTTCTCAGTTGGCATCATTACAAAGTGCTCACCAAAATATATCTACCAAACAAATAGCATAACAATAACTTAAATACTTGCCACTTAAGGCGTACCATAACATAAGTAAATTTAAGTACATAACAACAATAAGTACATGCATCCACCGACATTGGAATTGCCCCTCTTGTTGTTTCTCACATCCCTTACATAGTCTTCCATCTCTTTCCACAAGTCCTTAATAATAAAGGTTGCCCAATCAAATTTCTGAAATCCCTTCATTGTCAACCTCAATCACCTTTAGTAACCTCTCACTAACCTTTGGGCATGCAGTGGGAGCTAGAAAGGTTCCAAGTGTGTACAACATAAAAAGGAACTCGAAATTTTCATTCTCACTGCCATTTACAATAGCCTCTACAATGTTATTGTATAGGCGTTTTGAATATTCACTTTGTAACTTTGTATAAACCGGGTCATCATCATCCACCATAGTCCTCACCACATCCCCACAGTGGGGAAGTCCAAGTAACTGCTTCACATCTAATGCAGAAATTTCACGCGTCTTGCCCCTAATTCAGAATTGGTTGTTGCTGGATCATATGAGCGAAGCATTGTCACAATCAGATCTTTTGGAAGTTTCTTGCAACCTCCAACCTCTAGCAGCTTGCTGAATCCTAATCTCTTCACCCTTTCATTTAAACTTTCATCTTTATTTATGAAGTCAACTAATTGCTTGAATTGCCAGATTGAGCTACGAGTGATAAAAGTTACTTTCCTCTTTGCACTCTTCTTCTCTTGTCTTTCTTTCTTAGGCTTCTCAGTATATTTAGACTTCTCACAATATTCCTTCCTTTCTTGGTCACTCAATGCTCTCCATGATTTTAGGACCTCATCATTGTGCACAACACATTTGTCAGATTTCTGTGGCTTAAATTTCTTTAAAAACTCAATTCTAAACAACTGCAACCCCCTGTTTAAGGCCTTACTTGTATCCCCTTTATGCAACACCTCTTTCCCTTGTTCGTCTAAGTTTTGCCCTTCCTCCACCACCTTTTCCCCTTCTTCAACCACCATATACCCTTCTTCACTTTCTACCCCTCTTCAGCCCCCTCCTGCCCTTGTTCAACCACCATCTTCTTCTGTAAAACAGAGTTATACAAAGTTCAAGCTCTATAACTGATTGGTAAAAAAATAGCCATTATTTAATCTAACGTCATAGACATTGCAGCTTCCATTCTCAGGAAACTAATGTTCGAAAATGATGTGTCTATTACCAATTGACACACATTCCACATGTTATTCATACAAACATATCATTTAAAAATATGAAGCTGGAACAGATCAAGGATGACAAAAAATAACTACCCCTCCATAAATATGGCACAATAATTACATACATTCGTTGAAAGAACGTTAATGAGATAAGGACCAATCAAAGATCAATACCTTTAAGTGGACTCTGAGGTTTGAGCCTCTAGCCTTGCAAATCATTCAGGCAAGAATCTACATTTAAACATCATAACACTCTCAAACCCCCAAAAAATATACATCTAAAATAGTAGAGAAAACGATAAATAACGAAGGAACTACTGCAGGAAACCCATCGTCACATAGCTCAAACAAGAACGAAAAGTTGTTATTTTTCACAGTTGTGTCGTTACTGTAGAGCCTGAACTTGTTATTTTCCCCCCATCTTGTTGTTCTCATAAGTTTTACTGGCCATATTTTGGTTTTTCGAGTCATAAGTTGTTAAACAAGGATGGATTGGTTTTATTTCTTAACGTTGTGTTGTACCTATAGCATCTTAAGTTGTTGATTGGCCCCCCAACTTGTGAGTGTCAAAAGTTTCCCTGTCATTCCTTGGTTGTTCACATCAGCAATTGTTAAACATGAACGACTGGTTGTTATTTTTAAACATGTAGATATTACTGTAGAAACTTAAGTTAGTGCTCATCCCCCTACTTGTTAGTCTCCCGAGTTCCACTGGCCATGTTTTCGTTTTCCACATTAGTCGTTGTTAAACAAGGATGGTCAGTTGTTATTTTCTTACATGGTGTTGTTATTGTTGAAACCTTAGTTGTTAATGGCCCCCCAACTTCGTATTCTCGCAACTACCCCTGGGCATGTCTTTCTCAATGTTCAAAAACACTTGTTAAACATTATGCCAAAGTTGTTATTTTTTAACCAGGTGTAGTTACTGTACAACAAATGAAGAGTCAAACACTTTTGATTCCTACTTCCCTCTCCATATACACATCAGACAAAGACGCAGATCAAGAATTTGATAGAAAACCCAGGTCATTACAATCCCTTCACCCACTACATACAGGATGTTCTCAATGCGGGAAAAGGCCAATATACGACAGGAAACAAGTTCATCACATTATTGTTCACCAATTGCAACCAACAACACCAGAGACAATCACAAATAGTAAAAGTCAATACATGACAGCAAATAAGCACATGTCTTCACATTGCATCTTCCAATTATTATATGAAGCGAAAATTTGAAAAAATGCCAACTTATCGCCGTCGACCGTCTCCACGCACACCCACAACTGTTGACGACGCTCAAACTCCGCACAACACCGCCGCAAGCCTCTCACCGAACCCACTGTTCTCAACTCCAAAAACCACCACAGAACCTCACCCAAGAACCCATCATTTGAAGTCCCTACAATGCCGCCGAACACTGTAGCCGAATCCCACCGAAGAACCTGCCAACCCACCGAAGAACCTGCCATTCGCTAGCCAACAACGCCCCCCACCGAATAACCTGTCGTTCGCTCGCCGACAACGCCCCCCACCGAATAACCTGTCGTTCGCTAGCCGACAATGCCCCCCACCGAAGAACCTGTCGTTTGCTCGCCAACAACCCCCTACCATTTCTCCCCCGACCATCAGCGATCAAACTCCGCCACCGACCGTGACCAAAAATTCCCTCATCCCCTCCGCCTTCAGTGTTTTCTCCCCCTTTACTCTGCCCTAGCACACGGTCCAAATGCACAAGCTCTAAAAGCTCAAGGTCACTCAGAACTAATTTTTGGGAAAATCATTTATGGACTCCACATTTGCCTTCTTTTCTTTCCCGTGCATGCAGCTCGTTAGGCTTTTTTCCAGGGCTATTTGTGTCATTTGCACTAAAACTTAAAATCCCTGATTCCTACCGCAAGAGTAATTAGGGATTTGGGTTTTCAATGCACCAAATAGGGATTTCCCTATTTCCAGCGTATTTTACAGGGATTTTCCCTAATTTTTTCAATGTTTAGAGTACAAAGAGTTTTTGCCTCTCATAATTAGTACGCTTCCCAGAATTTGAACTTGTGTTCTCTTTTTTATAAGAGTGAGACCGCTTACCACCTCAATGAACATATTGTTGGTAGTCCTTTGCTTTCATTTGGAGATCATTTTGCTAAAAGAGCAGTTTGGTAACAATTTTTTATTGACAAATAAAACATTTTTCCAATTGGCTAATACAAAAATCTTACTATAGATGTATCTTCTGTTAGTTCATCACAGTTTGAGAATTCTATCTGACGCTGATTTCACACAATAAATTATAAAATATATCTTTTATATTTTATACATATACACACACAATATAAAAAAAATGGTTTGGATAAAACTTTTTCGTTTTTTTATTTACGGATAATTTTTTCTCTGTTTTTTCTGACAAATTTTTTCTCTTACTATTAGCTAAAGTTGTGCTGATTTTCTTAAAAGAAAAAACCTTACTATATATCTTTCGTTAGATTTCCATCTGACCCTGATTTTCTACAATAAAATATATTTTTATATTATGCATGTAGAATAAAAATCAGTTGGGATAAAACTTTTCTCTAATTGGCTAATGTTGGGTTACCTTTTTTAAATGAAAATCCTACTAGTACTATATATATCTTTGTTAATGAAGAATCTATACAGGTATTTATTACAGTGGCCCTCTACCCAGGTTTAGGGTTTAGTCTCTTGAGGAAACAAGACAGCAGGTTTTCTCGAAGGATTCTACGGAGAGAAATGCGTTTTTTTCAAAACAATTGTTTAAATCAGATGGCTTTCCTTGTCTTTATAGAGGCCTTGGCACATTCATATTTGATACAATTCCTTGCAGAATCATATTTTGCAACTGTCCTACACAAAGGTGTCCGCCTTTAAGTATATTTAGATGGAGAGAAAAGTGAAGAGAAAATAGGGGGGGAGAACACAAGGAAAGAAAACTTTCAAACATTGTAAAAGCATTTACTATTTTTGGGAGTTTTTCCTCCTGGTATTTCTTCCCCCTAATTTTCTCTCCATCCAAACATAGGGTAAGAGTTATGAAACCAAACAGGCAGCCTTAGCAAATGGAGTTGCAGGCATGATGTCATCATTTGTGTCTCAAGCAGTGTTTGGGGCTCTCTTTGATGTGGTTAGTCAGAAGATGATGGTTCAAGGAGCTCAATATAGTGGAGGTTTGGATGTTGCTCAAGAGGTTTTAAGATCTTATGGCATTAGCGGATTGTATAGAGGGTTTGGTCTATCTGTTATGACTTATTCACCATTAAACGTTGTTTGGTGGGGAAGTTATGGTTCAAGCCAACGGTTCATTCGGAGATTTGCTGGACATGCTACTGAACATGGGAAAAGGCTAGGATTAAAGTGAGGTTTGAAGTACAGGGAACTAAAGGCTATGGATGAAGTTTTTGCGATGAGAAACCAAGTTGATAGTTGATCACATTATGTGGCAGTGTTGCAGAAACATTGATCAGAGGGCTTCCTATAATACTCAGAGACAAGTGGGGCCTTCAAAGTGTTGGGCAGGCACGTTTGCTTTTGTTGACATAATTGAAGTGGTTTAACCATGTGATTGAAAGACATTAGAGTGAAAGAGGTACTATTCATGTCCTCAGCCAACGAATCAAAGCTGAAATTGAAGAATGGAGTGTTGAAGAACAATACTCTGAAAATAAAAAAGGAAGATATCTCCATCAATGTTAAAGAGGAAGGTGTCTTAATAAACGATTTATTCACAAGTTAAACTTGTACCATTCAAATTCACTTCACTCCACTTATTTGTATGTGTTGGCAAGTTGACAATTTCATTAGTATAAGAAGTGTCAACTTGAGGGGCATGTTGGAATATTGAATTAGTTAGTATGATTAGTGTTAATCACATAGTTATTAGATGACCCTAAAGCTTTGTTAGTAAAAGCACACATAATGCAAGAGACACATTTTTTATTGTTAGTCCAATGACAAGGGAATCTATCCTATATCCGTGGAAAAGCATATGAGAAATACATAATAGATTCTGATATGGAATTCCATCATTCCCTCATGAATGCCTTGGATTAAACAATAGTGAAGTCTCCTTTTTGGCATGGTTAATTTGCTTTTTCTGTTTATACTAGTGGATAGAAAAAGAACCGTGCTTTCTTCTGGTGCAGCTAAGTCACACTTTATTCCATTTCATTTCATCGACCTGTTCTGATGCCTGAAGCACTGTGATTATGCATCAATTATGTTTCCCTTGTCTCCTATTGAGACGAGACATTTGCCCCAACGTCTACATCTTTCACTCTTTCTCACCCACCTTTGATGACTAGAATGGGATAGAGGCACAGAGCAAACACCTTGCAGGAGTCAGGCAACAAATAGAACTCAGGACCCAAAAAAAACAATTGAGTTAGAAGTTGAATCAACGATTTGCTACACTTGAATGGGTTTTACGTGATAATTTAGTGGTTGATGGTGATCGTAAGCAACTTATATTGTTTGAGAATCAGAGAACATTAACTCAATGGTTAGAAATAATGGAATCCTCAAGTGATTAATCACCCTCAAGTGATGGATGATCATTGTGAAATCCAAGTGAGTTGATTCATTGTTGTATTGTTCTTGATAGAGCTTGTAATCATCTAGTGAAGAATTCATGATTTGGCTCTTGTGGTTTATTGAGTTGCTTAACAACAGAGGACAAAGAAATAATAAGTGTCAAGGATAGCTAGATCATTTGGCATTTAAAAGTGTTTGCTTAATTAAGTGATTTTTCATTCATTTAAGAGTGAACCATAATGCATATGATGAAGACCGATTAATATTTGCCTATATTGAACTAAATAATACTCTCTTTGGTCCTTAATATAAGATATATTTGGAAAGTTGATCTTACTCTTAAATATAAGACATATTTTTCATTTTTTTTCCGTAATTCATCGCTAGTGATACTCCCTCAACAATAATCAAGAAGGAGAGAGAATGAGAGAATTAATAAAGGTAACTAGGGTGTTTTAGAAAATACTTATTATATTAACTAATTTAATTAACTTCTTTAATCTAATCAAATTAGGTAAATATATCATATATTAAGGACGGGAGATAGTAGGACATAGTTTAAACTGTGATGTATGCATAAATTTGGCATTATATTCCATGGATAAACCATATTTATATATTATTGGTAGTGATTTTTGATAATATTTGTGAGCAACTAGAAAGCTAGAGTAATTTAAGAAAAGCTAAAATATTAATCAACTGGACAAATCTTACACATATTGTTGTTGCTTCTACTAAAACAGATTATTTTCTAGTGGTGTTGCCAACAGAATTAACGCCATCTGATTAAAGAACAAAAGAGGAATGTTGAGAGCATTCAAATACAACACAACCATTGTTTATATCACACACACACACACATAACAGCTGAGAATAGTGGTTTTACAAGAACATATGTAAGCCACAATTAGTTAATAAAATGGTTGAATTAATTAATGAGTCACTGTATATAATTTACATTATATTCTTGCTCAACCTTTGCACCCTTTTTTTTTTTTTTTTTGCATTTTTTAGCCTCCAATTAAGTGAGGGTGGTGGCTCCACTTGACTCTTAGAATTAGGTTAAATGTAGGCTAGGGTTATAAAGTGATTGGGCTTAAGTGAGTGACATTGGGCCCAAAAGAAAATGTGCAAAGTTTGATACATATTGGTCCACATCATCACCTATATATTCAAACAAAAGTAGAATCATATGTGCAAATATATAGAAATTATTTAAGATTCACAAAAAAAAAATTAATTCCCAAAAATTTAAAATTTTTTTATATCAAAAAAAAATTTAAGATTCACAATTATTGGAAAAATATAACATTTTAGTCTATTTAATTCCCAAATATGCACTTTGACACTTAATTATACTCAATAATCCTACTAAATATCTTGTAAATATCTTGTAAATGATAGGAATTAGTGTATCAAAATATGGTCTTATCAAGAATAGAGCTGGAATTTATTTTTCCCTCTCAGTGTAGTAGTTTGATTAGTTGGCTATAGGGGTGGAGAGATTAAGGGTGGAAGTTGCCTGATTATATTCAAACCTGAAAAGGCTATTACATAAAATAATAAAAACAAAATCATACAAGTAGATTTTGTGGGCGACACTTCCTAGAGCCAGAGCTTTTAGGTAACAAATACGCTAATTACACTTAAATGAATAATAATTTCTCAATCTTTTGGAATAAAAGTTAAAGAGAAAATTTGATATTTATGTGTGTGTGAGTGTGTATCTAAAGTGCGCACATGTGATAGTATTTTCTTCAGTTCTTAATATAAGATCTATCTAATTTTTTTAAGAGAGATTAAGGAAGATAAATAAATTACTTTAAAGTGTGTGTGTGTGTGTGTCATTTGTTTTTTTTACGAAACTAATTTGTTTGACTTATAAACTGATATATAATATAATGGTACAAAATATATGCTATAATTGAATAATTTATTTAACCTCCTTAATTTTTACAAAAAAAAAAATCAACTAAATTTTATATTAAGAACAGGATTGAGTAATAAAAAGGTTCGGCCTAAAGCAAAATTAAGCTAGATAAATGAGAATCAATCGGAAGTTAATTAAAACAATGTAACTGAATGGGGCATTATAGGCCTCAAGACGTCTTCTTAGCCCACTCTACACTCGTTGATTGAAAAAGGAATTGTTAATGCTTCTTTATTAAACAAATTTTAACTTTAGTTGTTATTAGAGCTTAGGAAGAACTAAAAATTTTGAATTTCATCATAAAAGGGTAAGACGCTTTTCATAAACAATAATAATATTTAATCACTCAACATTTGACCCCAATAATATCAATCAATAGCAGTTTGTCATGAAATTCAAAGAACCTCGGATATTGCGTACTTTTTTAAGAGAAAACAGTTGGGACCTGGGAGCATTTTTTGTTCATTTGAGACAAAACTAGTCAACTATTTTCCTATGCATATAAAAAATTTTGAGTTGGAATAAAAAGGAAGAAAGAAAAGCAGTATGTGGAATAAAAATGAATGAAACAGTACCTCTCATGCTGATCTTGCATTATAAAATGGAGCATAATTAAAAGCCATAGTGCTTGAAAGTTAAGTATAAAAGGAAAAATGTAGCAACCTCCTTAAATTACCGTAAAATTCATCATTTCATCAAAACATTAAATAATATTATATAAACAACATATTAAAGGGCTTCGCCCACAATACAAATTCCAGTATACAGCGGAGTATTCAACATATACAACGTATGTCTAAAAGGCCTTTAAGTTTGGTAATATACATTATACTCATGTAACTAAACAAGACATACAAATTGATATCAAATCAATCCTCGTACGCCTTCCTCTTGGTTGCACCGCCTGAACTCTCACTTAAAAAATAATAAATTGACGGGATGAGTCACATAGACCCAATAGCCACTTCCATTTTAACAAGTATGCAGGAATTGATTATAAGATAGTTAAGCAGGCAATATATATATATATATAATATAATCTTCCAAAAACATTAATAGTACAAAAAGAACATTTTCATATATATATATATATAATTTCCTCAACTATCCTTATAACCTCCTTAACCGCTGATAGAACCCATGAGCTATAACATATAATAGGTTTAGTCTCGTTGACAAAACTGCATTAGGCTCTCCAATAATGAGATGTAGCCCGACCAAAGGCTACAGTACTCATATCAGACTATGAGTTCCCTTTCCGTTAAACATGGAAAGGTGTCACATGTCCCTTAAATTGACCATTGACCCAGCCAAAGGAAAGGGTAATACCAAGGGCCCTGAAAATATCGAAGTCATCCACTGTGCGCGCAGTGGCGGTTATACCACGTGGCATAAAAGAATTAAACCTCCCCCAATCACAACTCACCACATACATCATCTCAACATCAAATATCAATAATTTATTCTCATATATTCCATATTCAATACTATACATCATCATTCATTCAAAACCATTCAGGCCCACTTAACTAACAAGTTTATTAAAAACATAATTCATATTATTATTGTACATATTTCATATATAAAATACTATAACATATTTATAACAATTAAAATATATTTATAATCACCTCAACAAGCATGTAAGATAAATTTAAAAGTGGTTACCTCGAGTTGTTGACAACTAAACTTGACATAATTCAATTCAACAAGCCAAATTCACTCTATAATAAATATATAATTACATGTTAATAAAATTAATAATATTTTCTAACTAATATAAAATAATCCCCATAATTAGCTCACTTTAATCTTCGTAGAAGAATAACAACAATTTATCTATTCCTCAAATAAAATTTCTTAAATTCTATTTCACTCAATAAAATCTTTAACAATAAAAATTCTCTGATCACCTTAACTTCAATAGTCATAAAATTATCAATATCAACATCCTAGATTAATTAAATCTCTTTTATAACTCATATGAGCATAACCTAATTATTAAACAATATTGAAACCTCAGCATAATTAAAACCATATCAAATTCTAATTTCAAATATCAAATTATAATTTATAATTTCATATAACACAAAATCTACAAAACTAAACCTTTTAAAATTACAATAATACCTCCAATAACCTAAAAACATTATTTAATCTAAATTTAATCAGCTAAAAATTCTAATATAGAATTATTTAGGCTGGTTATATTAAAAATTCATTATAAAATCAGATACCAACTAATAAATAACAAAAGTAAACCTATTAAAATTAACCATTAATCATTCTTTACATTCTTATATCCTAATGTTAACAAAGCTTAAATTTGTCCAAAATCTTAAATCATAAAATTTTCTCTAAAGAATATAAAATTACTATCATAAGAAAGAGAAAATTATTTAAAATATTTTTTTAAAAAAAATTTTTGTGATCAGAAGTAATATTGAATATCTTATTAATCTCTAAAGATATAAAAATATCTCTATCAATACCTCGCTCTATGCCCTTCTATACAATCACTTCACGTGAATTATCTGCGTGAAGTGAGGAGGGGGAGGGGGATTTATAATACCTCCCTCCTCCTTGAATTAATAATTTTAATTAATTTTTTTTAATTTATTTAAAACGGAGGAGGCACTATTTTCTAATTCTGGGCGTCGACGGATCCCACAATTTTTATTTTTATTTTTATTTTTTATATATTATTATATATATATATATATTAAATATATTAATCAATATTTTTTTCCAAAAATCTACTAAATTTATTTTTTATAAATAATCATTTCCTAATTATGTTTATATCTTATAAATAAAAATCAAGATGTTAAAAAAAATAGAGGAGTACTGGGCGCCATAATTAAAATGACTTGCTTCGGAGTGTGATAATAGGAGTGAAATGAGTTAAGTTCTATGAAAGACCCGCAGCCTGAACTACCAAGATTCGGACTTACATATAAATATATATATTTATATAGGACTATATATAATACTACTCCTTCTGCTCTAATTGTAAAGGCTAATTAGAATATTGGTTCCTAAATATAAAACTTTAATACATTTCATCTATCATATTGTTGTTTTTTCTATATCAATTTATCTAACTTATAAAATGATATATAATATATAATATTAGAAAAATTAATCTTTTAGTCCTTTAAACCTCTCTTATGAAAATTGAGTTATAAGTGAGTTAATAATTAAAAGACTAAAAGATTTATTTTCTCTATAATGTTTTATCCAGGTGTTTTAGAAGGATCAGGACCATAATATAAGGCATCCCATGCTCACCGTAGGCCCAGGAGACAATTTCCGTCTACTTTTGTTTTTGGTCAACAATTTGGGTCTACTTGAGTCTTATAATATCATTTGATTATTGGTTACGTAGTTAGCGGGTTACATTAAACATTTGCAGTACGGATGAAAAAATTCCAAAAAGATGTAGGAATTTTAACTACCAGACAAATTAATATTGATTACTTAATTAACTAATTAGTTAAAGGCGAAATTTCATCAAAGACTTGGAAATTTCTTCCTTTTTCTTTTCCAACAACGAATTGCCTTTTATCTGCTCATTCAAACAAGTTGCATCACATAGAAATAGAATACTTCACTGCCCGAAATTCGTCTATGTATATCTCTGCATAGGACAAATAAATTGATTGAAAACATTGTAATTAATTCTTATTATAGCAAAAATAATCAAGGGCTATAATCTGCAATCCCCCTTATCCCAACATTAATCATTTTTCTATTTCCATTGGCACAAAAATTTCCAATCAATTAGTACCATAGTAGCTGCAGCACCTTGCTAACGTACATGTAAAATAAAAATCAGACTATAAATATTGTAGTATTATATTTATATATATATATATATATATATCACAGACTAGTAATTCACTCGCCTGTGCGATTTATATATTCTGTTCAAACATTAACATTGGGAACTAAGGGCGCCAACTTGTTACAATTGAGTTCCAGTCCAAATAAGGTAGTTAAAAGTAATGCTAGTGGTACTTAAATGATGAGTTCTCCACCTTATAAACTACTTCCTTCAACTCACTACTATACAATCGTGTATATTTCATGCTTCATACTTATTGTTTGTTTGTGGTAGCTTATTTTTTACTTATAAGTGCTTATAAATCATGATTTACAGTATACGAAGTAAGCATGTGAGAGAAGTTTTATCTTGACTTACGTAATAAGTATTTATATCCCAAAAATAAGCTATTTTAAACATAGATTTAATGATTTTCATGAAATTGTTAAATATAAAGAGGCGGAATTATATAAAAGCAATATATAACAGTTATTTAAAGCAATCATTAAGTATATGAAACAATATTTGACAGTTTTATATGACCATCGTCATATATTAGTTTTTTTTTTAAAAAAAAACACTTCATTTACTTGATGATTGTATCTAAACAACCATTATATATAGTCTATCAATATTATGACTGTTGTTTATCAAAACTCCATGAAACTTATATATATGACAATTTTTCTTAATAAATAGTTAGATATATATCTTTAAAATCCCTTGCTAGACCTCATTTTCACGATTTCAAACTTCCCACTATTACATTGTTCGCTTGTCGAATAGCTTCGACCACTCTTTTCCGACATTTTGATGATTGCATGGAATGGATATAATATACAATTTAATTTGTATATGTACATTTTGATTTGGGTATAATTTGGATTAGCTTTTGGTTTCTGTAATGTACAGTTTAATTTGTATATGTAATTTTGATGATTGCATGGAATGGATATATATATATATATATATATATATATATATATATATATATATATATATATATATATATATATATATATATATATATATATATGTTCAAATGGTTTCTATTAGATCTGTAATCAGTTTTATATGTATGTAATATGCAGATGGGGGCTTATTGAAAGTGAGCCCCCAATTTTAAAAAAGAAATTGTCACACACACTTGCTCATAAGAATATTATCATATTCTTATAAGTTTAATATCATTACAACATTTAGTAAAAGAAATACATATAAATAAATTTAAGGGAAAATCCCTAATAAATGACCACAAAATGATGAAAAGACAAAGAGATGATAGAAGGTCCTGAAATACTGCAGAGGTGACAAGTGACTGAGCAGGGATTTTCATTTTGGGATCAAAAGGCGGGGTTGCCCTTATGAGCTGAAAACGAAAGAAGAGAGAGATATGTGAAGAAGTGACATGGTGTAGCTGCAAGACGAGAGTGAAAGAGCAAAGCAAGGCAGCGAAATGTAAGGCAGCTGAGGTATGTACAGATAATCCCTTGCCTCATCGATCATCATTAATTATTCTTCCTCATCGTCATTTGCATTTGCGTGGGAAGTGAGTGTTTCGAAGCTGGGTAGTACTTGGGTTGGAGGGACGTGATGCTTGGTGTTAGTGTAGGGGTAAAATTGCTGATGCTGGGTGAATGTGGTAGAAGATGGCGATGGAAGATGAGGTGAGTTAGAGCTATAAGAGTGAAGAGAAAAGATAGGGTGGATTTTGTAGGAAATGAGTAAGAGGAAGCTGACAAACCCTAATGCAGAGCTCTTAAACACTAAAGTGCACAGTTAGTTTTCTTCTTTTTACTGATACTGTGCGCATTTATTTGTTGCAGGGGAAGTAACAAAATGGATGAAAATAGTTGGGGCAGTGTAGTTTTGTTATTTTCATGTAGGGGGAAATTTTAAAAGTAATGATGATGGTGAAGTTAAGTACATTGAAGGTAGTGTGAAGGTAAAAATGCTAAGAGAAGGGACAAGGCTGGAAGAATTAAGGGAAATCATTGCAATATGGATAGGTGATGTGGGGAGTAGTTGTGAAATTAAATATAAAGCTATGTTTGATGAGAGGACTTTAATTGATCTTGATAGTGATAGAGAAATATGAAATTTGTTTCGGTTCAATGACAGCAGAGCTCATGTGTTTGCAGCCCATAAGGATAATGTGAACCAACCTTTGCGATATGATCTGTAAGTTAGAAAAGGTTGTTGTAATGAATATGTTGGCATTTTGTAAGCAAATGTCGGTAATCGTTAATGAGATTTTGTAAATATTTAATGCAGGATTGAGAGATTCCTGCAACAGTCACCAGAAGCAAAGGTTTATCCCATGAGTGATTGCAGTGATGTTCAGCCTGTGTCAGTTGCATTTGGTGGTGGCAATCTAATTTATGACACTGAAGAGACACATGTCAGTGAGATGAGGCATTTGAAATGGGGCAGACTAATTTCAGGAGTTGGCCAACGTTTTCTACATGCGGATGCATTAAGAGGAGCTTTGTATAAATATAGCATCGCGCATAAGTTTTTGCCCAAATACGAGAAGAATTCCAGGGAGAAGATATATGTTAAGTGTAAAGTAGGAGGATGTCCCTGGAAATTATGTGCAAGTGGAGACGGCAAGAGTGGAACAATACTTCGTATCACCAAATTTATAAGAGATCATGTGCATAATGCGCAAGATAATTTAGAAGTGACCGGGCATGGTGCGAGATCTAGTCTAACATCATCAATAATCATTGAGGAGGTTAGGAACCATACAAAGAAGCATCCACTGAGATTATGAAGACTTTGCAAAGTGAGTATGACATTAACCTAACATATAAACAGGCTTATAGGGCAAAAGAGAAAGCAATGGAAGACATTCATGGAAGACCAGAACAATCTCACATGTTAATCCCATGGATATGCCAAAGGTTAAAGGAAACGGATGATAAAACAGTGGCTGAATGGGTAGCGGATGGTTACAGGTTTGAGTGAGTTTTCATTGCTTATGAGTCATGCATTGAGGGATTCGTGCGAGGTGCAAGACATGTACTATATGTTGATGGAACTCATTTAAGCGAGCCCTATAGGGAGACACTCCTTTCAGCTGCGACCTATGATACAGATAATGAGTTGTTGCCTTTCGCAATAGCAATTGTCAAAGGAGAGACACTAGGTGATTGGACTTGGTTTATGTATATAATTAAAAGGATTGTTGGTTCAATTGAAATTACAATTGTGTCAGATCGTCATAATGCCATAATTACATATGTATTTCCCTAAGTATCAATATAAATATAAAAAAAATTATAATTATCTCATTGCATCCATAATTATCTCATTTTATTTTAGATTATATTAGTATGATTATTAGTGTAGTTTCCTCAATATATAAAAAAAGTAGTATGATTATTTGAGTGTAGTGGAAATAGGGTTGCTTGAAATTTTGGGATGTCTTACTTTTAAGGGGAAATGCTGCTAAATTTTTTGTTGAAAAAAAGGCAATCCCATCATATCGTTGACAATTGTTCTAAACGTGAGTGTTATTGGGAATGGCTTAGGTGGTAACAAAATAGATCACAGTTGGATGAATGCTTTGAGAACTAGTGAAGAATAAGGGGTGGAAGAGTTTATTGAATTTGTTAGAAAGAATGCTCCAGCAAAAAATGGGAAGTATTTTTGTCCTTGTGTCAATTGTTTAAACGAGAGTCGATGGGATGTTGATATCAGAAAGGATCACCTACTTTGTGAAGGAATAAATGCTCGATACTCAGGGTGGATATGACATGGTGAGGAAGTAACGGATTGTCCGTCACACCAGAAGGAAGATGTGGATGTCATAGATTAAGATAGAATGGAGAAAATGATTCACGATATTGAGGTAGAATTGTTTGTGCAATCGCAAGAGTATGACAGCCTGCGGAGTGATGCAGAGACACCGTTGTACCCTGGGAGTAAGTACACGCGGCTAACAGAAACATTGTATTTGGTTAACTTAAAGGCAACTTGTGGGTGGACCGATAGTAGTTTCACATTGATGCTTGAATTATTGTGTGATATGTTTCCAGACAATAATGTATTTCCAAATTGTATGTATGAGGCCAAGAAAATCCTATCTACTATGGGTATGGAGTATAAAAAGATGCACGTTTGCCTTAATGACTGTGTACTGTACAAAAAGGAGTATGAAGGTCTGAGTAAGTGCCCTAAGTGTCAAACTACTCGATACAAAGTGAAGAAAGATGGGACAACTAAAAGGCAACCTTTATAGGTTTTGTGGTATCTTCCAATAATACCACGTTTTAAACGGTTGTTTGCGACTGCAACAAAAGTGAAGAAGTTGAGATGGCACTATGATGAGAGAATATCTGATAGAAAATATCTTCAGCACCCAGCTGACTCTCCATAATGGAAGAAAATAGATGAAATGTTCCCTCAATTTGCCAGCGAGCTGAGAAACCTTCAGCTTGGGCTTTGTGCAGACGGTATCAATCCGTATGGAACTCTTACTAGCACACATAGTGCGTGGCAGATTCTCCTTGTAATATACAACTTGCCTCCCTGGTTATGTATGAAACGCAAGTATATGATGCTTTCTATGATGATTTCTGGACCAAAACAACCAGAAAATGATATTGATGACCACTTGGCGCCTCTGATTGAGGACTTGAAGAAGATGTGGGAGGAAGGCGTAGATGTGTTTGATGCTTATGAGAAGGAGTCCTTCAAGCTACATGCAATGATTTTCACAACGATAAACGACTTCCCTGCGTACGGAAACTTGTCAAGGTACAACATAAAGGGGCATAAAAGATGCCCTATATGTGAAGCAGACACACACTTCCATCAACTTAATGGAAGAAAAACTGTCTACCTTGGTCATAGGAGGTTTCTTCATCGGTTCTACCCGTATCGTAGGCTAAGAAAACATTTTAATGGCTTACTGGAGCATGGAATGGCTCCAAAGGCATGAACCAGAGAGGAAGTTTACAGTCGAGTGGAACGTATCAATATCACCTTTAGTAAGAATCAGAGGACTGCGGGTGAGAAAAACATATAGAAGAAGATATCCATTTTTTTATCTTCCATATTGGCATTGTCTTGACGTGAGACACAGTTTTGATATGATGCATGTGGAGAAGAACGTTTGTGATAGCTTTGTCAGTACACTTTTGCACATACCAGGGAAGACTAAGGATGGGATTAGTACGAGATTAGACCTTGTTGATATGGGAATAAGAGAACGGTTACATCCACAACTAAGAGATTATGGTAGGAAGGCATACATAGAGCCAGCAACTCATACACTATCAAAAGCAGAGAAAAGAAGTTTGTGTAGGTGTTTGCATGAAATTAAGGTGCCACAAGTGTATTCCTCTAATATGAGAAAATGTGTCTCAATGGATGATTTAAAGTTAATGAGAATGAAGTCCTATGACTATCATGTGTTGATGCAACAACTATTACTGGTAGCTATTAGATGCGTAATAAAAGATGAAGTACAAACCACTGTAACAAGATTATGCGTTTTCTTTAATGCTATCTGTAACAAAGTCATTGACACTGAAAAGTTGGATGAACTGGAAAATGAGGGTTATATTATTTTGTCACAACTAGAGATGCATTTTCCTCCTTCATTTTTTAATATAATTGTGCATTTGATAGTTTATTTGGTAAGGGAGGTAATGCTCTGCGGTCCAGTTTACCTGAGGTGAATGTACCCTTTCGAGCAATATATGAAGATCTTAAAAGGGTATTTTAAAAATCCTTATCGACCAGAAGCCTCAATAGTAGAAAGATATGTAGTTGAAGAGGCTATGGAGTTTTGCAAAGATTACATGTAAAGGAAGAAGGAACAATCTCGGCATGAAGAGGGGAGAAGCAAGGGAACACGAGGACTGAAAGTGAAGAATGTTCCTCATAAGGAGGTATTGCAAGAACACTTGTATATCCTAAATAATATGGAAGAAGTTTAACCTTACATAGATGAACATAGAGAGACTTTGAAAAACAAGAATCCAAAGAAGAATGACATGCAGATTGCTATTGAGCAAAACAAGACACTCATAGAGTGGTTCGAGGAAAAGGTTTTGTATGAAACCGGTGTGTCTGAGACAATCGAGTGGCTAGCTTGGGGGCCTTCGTTTCATGTTATTACTTGGACAGGTTATAATATAAATGGCTATTCTTTCTATACAAAAGAGCAAGATGACAGAAGTACCATACAAAATAGTGGGGTGATGGTAGAAGCTAAAGCCATGCACTTTTCCAGTTCGAAAGATAAAAACCCCCATATTAGCGTCCATAACTTATTATGGAGTTACAGAAGAAATATGGGAGATTACATACAACAAATTAAAAGTTAATTTATCCAAATGTAAGTGGGCTAGCAATAATGCTATGGTAATAGATAAATAATTTGGATTTGTCTCAGTCGATCTTCAAAGAGTTGGCTACAGAGATGAGCCCTTCATTCTAGCAAGCTAGGCGAAACAAGTGTTTTATATCACAGATCCTATGAGTAACAAAATGTCCATTGTACTTAAAAGTAAAAAATAGAAGTATGGTGATCCGACCTTCAACCTTGACGACACACCACCTTTCACAACAACTCCACCTAGAACAAATGAAGTAAAATTAGTAGATGATGAAGAATATACTGTAAGAAATGATCATGGTGAAGGAATATGGAAAAAAATAGAGTAAGACCTGTAAAATAGAACTGTGTGCTTTTTCTTGTTTCACTCCTGCTTAGTTTATTTTATTTTTATTGCAATTTATTTACGTATCTGACGATGCTTTTTGTGTTAACAGGAATATGGACAACTCTAGTGACTCATCACAAAGTGTTGGGGATGACGAAAGGTTTAGAGATGACAAAAGGCCTAAAGATGAACCCATTGCAAGAAAGGTTAAAGGTTGTGCAAAGATGAAAGCATTAGTTGCACGCCATCAACATCAACAAGAGAGGCTGCATGTGGACTTCAATGCCAATCTGAATCCAGTTGGTCCTGAGAAAGACCATTTCATTAGCTACTTAGGGTATTTGGGTCGAAGCAAAGTGCGTATTCCCTACGATAATTGGAGATCGGTTCCCCCAAAAACGAAAGACATGATCTGGCAAACACTTCTGATTTATGCTTTTTTATACATCTATGATAATTGTAGCTTTATTCCTATTGCTTTAAATGTAATTCTCTTATGTTTTACCTTGCAACAAGCGTACGATGTCCCAAACACTAAGGAGATGTACAAGCATTGAATGGGGGAGGTTCGTCTACACTGGAAAGGTTTCAAGAACAAGTTAACAGCGAGGTACATTTGAGGGGCCCTTAGCAGTCAGGATCCATGTAAGCACTATTCATATTTGTCTCCAGAGGACTGGAGGTTGTTTGTGGCATCACTGGAAGATCTTCAATTTTTAGTAAGATTTCTGTTATAATGATATAGAGCTTTTGATTTTAATATACTTGATATCATTGATTTTTTTTGTTTTTCATTCATAGAAATTAAGTGCAGCAAATGCATAGAGGCAAGTAGAAAATAAATATCAGCATTACATATCTCGTGGTGGTTATTAGAAGCTTGAGCGGTAAATGAAGCAAGAAGAGTTAGAGAAAATGAAGGAAGCCACCAGCTCAGATCCTAGCACTGTTATCCAAGCCCCGGCCTGGGTTATTAGAAGCTTGAGTGGTAAATGAAGCAAGAAGAGTTAGAGAAAATGAAGGAAGCCACCAGCTCAGATCCTAGCACTGTTATCCAGGCCCCGGCACCTCGTCCACGTCACAAAAAATGGAAAGCAGGGAGGATTAAGAGTGGGAAGTACATAAATCCCACTGTTACTGAGGTTGCTGCGAGGATTGTTAGTAGTTATACCATAAGTACCTAATTTTTTTCATATCGAGAGTGATTTTGATATATTTACGATAAATTGTATGCTACAGGATGAACTGGAAGATCATAGTAGCCAAGGTTAGTTCAATCCAAGTAGCACTACAAAAAAACAGGGAATTAGAGACGGAAATTAGCGACGGAATTAATTCCGTCGCTATTCCGTCACTAATCCGTCTCTGATTCCGTCTCTAATTTTAGAGACGGAATCAGAGACGGATTAGGGACGGAATTTAGAGACGGAATAATTCCGTCGCTAATTTCCGTCTCTAAAACTTTAGCGACGGAATCTGAGACGGATTAGAGACGGAATTTAGAGACGGAATAATTCCGTCGCTAATTTCCGTCTCTAATAATTTAGAGACGGAATCTGAGACGGATTAAAGACGAAATTTAGAGACGGAATAATTCCGTCGCTAATTTCCGTCTCTAAAAATTTAGAGACGGAATCTGAGACGGATTAGAGACGGAATAATTCCGTCGCTAATTTCCGTCTCTAAAAATTTAGAGACGGAAATTAGCGACGGAATTATTCCGTCTCTAAATTCCCTCTCTAAATTTAGTTAGGGACGGATTAGAGACGGAATTATTCCGTCTCTAATTTCCGTCTTTGATCCGTTTATGATTCCGTCTCTAAATTCCGTCAGTAAATTCCGTCACCAATTCCGTGGATATTCCATCATTATTCCGTCACAAATTCCGTTACTAATTTAAGGGATAATTTAATTTTGTTTTTTGATAGAAATTAGAGACAAAAATTGTTCCGTCTATAAGTTTCGTCACTAAATCTGTTGCAGATATGAAAATTTCAAATATTCACCATGTAAAGAATAAATGGTAATATAATTATGTAAAACTTGTTAAAACGTCATGGAGATGAATTCTTATGAAACACATTCGTATATCATAAAAATGGCGTCGTCATGTGACTTTGTATTAGCTAAACAAACAATGAAACAATATATGAACTACTCTCTTTTAGAAATTAACATGATAAATGAAGAAAGAATAATTGTAGTGCTAATTTCGTGAAATTAATTATACTGCTAATCAATTTATTCATACACTCATTTATTAGTGTTAGTAATATGATTTCTTTAACAAAATAAGAATACAATAGTTGTTTTGGAAGCTATATATAGTTATGAAATCCATAGATAAAAATTAAACAAAAGTACAAACAAATGACAGTAATATATAAAAGTTAAAATTTATAACAACTCATGATATAATTTACAAAGTATAGACATCACAACTTGTTTCTTTGAGTTTTATGCAAAGCATAGTATTTTATTTATAAAATATTGAATTTGTGACAAATTGCAATAATGTATTTTACCATTTCAAATACTACATAAAAACATGTAAATAATTACTATTACATATATTATAGGAATGTGTAATTAAATACTCATTTGATTTACAATATAAGTGCAATCTTGCAATTATATCAAAAAAAAGTTCAATCTTGTAACTTGGCCAATCTATTTCAAAATAAAATTCTAGTCTAAAATTTAGAAAATGTAATTTTTTTTTTATGTTGTAAGTTGGCGACTTCTCCTTAATTTCTACGGCTCTCTCATTCCAGCACGGATCTACTGTCTCTGGTTCTTCCTCTTAGTCACTTGTTCAACCTCACAAGGTCACCGACTTCTCCTCTCTTCATCGGCGGTTTCAGCTCTCCTCTCTCTCAGAATCATTGAGTCACCGTCTCCCCCTTCTCTGTCAGCCATTGCAGCTCTCCTCTCTCAAACTCTCTCTTCCTCAGCTGGTTTGTTTAGTTCAATGTTAAATATTCATTTGATTTGTTAATTGAGATAAATAAGTAGGATTAGAGTGGTAGCCAACAGGCCAAAGCAAATAATTAGTCAAAGTACAATTTGAAAATTCATTATAATGAGTTATTGTATTTTAGATTAAGACTGTCAATATTTAAGTGATACAATTTGAAAATTCACTATAATTTAGAAAAATAAAATAAAATAAATTTAATGAGTAAAAAATGAAAATTAGAACCATAACTCTAACCAATTTAATTTTGAGTTAATAACATCATTGTTATGTGATTCACGCTATTTTTCTTAAATTTATTGAAATTATATTATTAAAATTATAATCTTGTATTAAAAAATCTGTTTCATTAGTGTCCATAGATGTTTTTTTTGCCAACATAGTTTTTATAGATGTTGCTGAAATTTCATGGCGCAAAAACGTTTCCCTCCATTTATTTCATTAGTTTACATAATGCCCCCAAATTTTGCAAAACCCTCCATTTTCCCTCACTTGAAACTCTTCCTCTGCACTCCTCCTGCGGCTCCCCAACAATACCCCAATCTTCACCTTCTTCAACCTTCTTCAACACCAATCAGCCTCAGCATTTCCTTCCAAAACCCCAATCTCCACCTTGTCTGAGTTCGATTTTCTACTCCAAAAAAGGCAAGCTTCATCTTCTTCGACTTTCATCCGATTCTCTTAGTTCGATTTGCTCCACCCAAAACCCCAAGCTTCGCCTTCTGGGACTTCCATCTGCTTGTCCGATATGCAGTGGCTTCTTCGTCTTCAAGCTCTTTTCTTGGAGGGTTGAAGGTGGTTTTCTCTCTATTGCTCACTCCCTCGCGACTTCCGCAGCCAAGAGAAATTCAGGCTAGTGATTATATACTTACTCCTCTATTTTGTTTTTTCTGTCGCTATTTTCTTCAAGGGCTAAAGCTTCTTTTTTGTCTTCATTTTACTGTAAAAACATTGCATCTTCCTTTCATTTCTTTGTGTCTTATAATTGCAAGCATTTGCTTAAGTTCTGACTCATAATTGAATTGAATGGGTTATAGCATATGTAGTATGATATGAACAGGGCATCTTTGCATTTTTGATATGATAATGGGAATTTTTTCACAAGGTATTGACTACTTTTGAATGAATACTCAATTGGAAAGGGACGGTTTTGCAGGGGTTGGTGTCTGATGATGATGAATTAAATAAAACATCAATATTCAATTCATATCTAACAGATCTGAGATATATAGCAGTAGTTGATGAAGCTAAGATATATAAAGGTCGCCCTGAGAGTTACACTGCGAAGTAACAGGTCATAAGATTTTGTGTGTAGATATATATATATATATATATATATATATATATAAGCGCTAACAAATAAAACAATTGGACTTCTGCAATTTGAGGTCTGTTTAAGGCTCTTCTACTGTGCCTTCCCTTTCAAATCTCTTTCTCACCCCACACACTACACGTCCCTTTTGTTTTGGGGCATGTCTTATATATGTTTGGTAAAGAAATAAAAGGGTTCAAGAAGGAGTCCCCCACTGCCAACTTACTCCACTCACTCTTGTCAATTAAGTTTCCATATCAGTAACTAACTTCCCCTACCTTCCATTATTGTTGTGATTTATAATACTTTCTCCACTCACTTAAATGCAACCCCCCTTAAATATTCACCTTCCCACCCCACTTCACCTCTTTCGTGTCAGTCTAATAAATAACTAAACTAACACGCATACTATGGCCACCAAAAGAGTTTTCCCTCACTTAACACCTTTCTCATTCTCACGTGTATAATACTAGGAATAGTCATATATAAGAACAAATTAAAAGAATCTTGTAAACTATAAATTGGAAGCTAAAGTAGGGATATATATGTGTGTGTGTGTGTGTGTGTGTGTGTGTGTTGCCTTCTCTCTGCCTGAAAACAAAAAAGCTATGTGGATTCAACTTTTAGGTGGTCCATTACCATCATGATTCATGCATATATAGCGTGTGTTCCTGGGGTAGTGTGAGTTAATGACGTTCTTGAAGATATGGCCCTGATAGTGCGAGCTCACTATCCAACAAACACACTTACTGATATCGATTCAACATCTCAATAATAATATATACATCTCTATGAGTGTTGTGTGTCTGTGAGTGATGTTCACAACTTTTAATTGTCACTTTCAAAGTGGAACCAACAGAGAGAGAGAGAAAGAGCCGGCCATGTGAAATATTTTATTGATAACATTAGGTCTTAAGTTTCATGTGCTATTAAGTTTGTGGCTTTTTCATTTAATTGACTAGCTTATGTCTTAATCTGTTCTCCCACAGAGTGATATCAATACAGCATAGGAATTAACAGAAAAGGAAGAGGAAACTAGACAAAAAAGGTATGTGTGTATATACGTATCTTTTATTCTAGAATGCTTAAATCATTTTAGATGCTACTTTCATTTATGTTATGTGTTGATAATTTTGCAAGTTTAAGCTATTGTGACTAATAGCCCATAATACATGCTGGAATTTTTGTTGCCATATATTAAGTTGTTCTACTTTGTGTCTCTAGACCATATATTAAGTTGTTCTACTTTGTGCCTCAATTGCAAAAGACGGTGATCACTTCTCTTTTCTTCCCCCCCCCCCCCCCTCTTTTACTTACTTTAAGGGTCCAGCTGCCTCTTCTTTTCTTTCCAAATTGGCTGTTACTTTTTTGTCAAGTTGTGGTTGCCTCTTCTTTTCTTTCCAACTTGCGATATGAGTTTGATTCTTTTTTTTTTTCATTCATTCCACAATGATATGGACTTTGAAGCTGATCAAAGAAAAGGGAATAACATGTGAATATTAATAATCTTACTAGTTACTAATAAAAGTTGGATTATTTATTTGTTATTATTTTTTTAATTCTTTCTTAAAATGAAAAACTTATATTTTAACTTCAAATCCCAAAAATGATGTACCTAACTTGATATGTCAAGAAAATATCTTTAATTTAGCATTGATGACTCCCAAATATATCAAAATATATCTCAAATATTTAACTAAAAATAAGGAGTCATCAGTTATGTGTTGATGATTTTGTAAGTTCAAGCTATTGTGACAAATAACCCAAATACATGCCGGAATTTTTGTTGCCACATATAATAAATGCTGGAATTTTTGTTTCCACATATTAAGTTGTTCTACTTTGTGTTTCTAGACCTTTATAGTGTTTAAGTCTTGATATTTATAAGTTCTCCCGCTTCTTTTTATTAGACGTGAAGATGGCTTAGATTCTTTTGGTCAATAGACTCATTTATTAGTTACTCGTATTCTATTTACCTCAGGAAGCCTATTAGGAGACATCGCTTCTTGCTTTGCTTGTTGCATCTCCCTGGAACAGAAGTATTCTCATTGCAGTTCTATTCCCAGTTGTTTAAGCTTCAAACATCTGGCTTTGTTGTTTGCTCATTAGTATCTGTTGTTGAGGTTGAAAAAGCTAGATACAACTAGATAGACATTTGTGCTTCAACTTACACTCATGGGTTGGGGCAAAAAATAAGAATTCATTCATGGGTTTTGCTAAATTAAGGTTCAACCATTGCATGACTTTGCTGCATGTGAACCAGAACCACCAAAGTAATACTACAGAAGAGATTATATATATATATATATATGAGAGAGAGACCCACACACACGAGACTATGATGGGGCACGGTAGTAAGAGAGCAAAGCCTAATATGAATTCTTTGATACATACTAACCAAAGCCCCAGTGTGGATTTTCCCCGCTCATATTTTTCTCATTCCTTTCATATTTCTTTTAAATGCAAAATTTTCTCGCAGCACACAGAGCGACAGCTGAAATGAACCTGCATGGCTGATGTTGGTTGATTGATTATGAATCCCCGTACTGATTTCTTTTGATTCATTACACTGTGATTCTTTGGAGGTATTGTCACAAGGATTCATTCAATTCAGTGAATGGAATAGAGTAGAAAGGTTAATTAGCAATTGTGATGTTTAAAGGAAGTCAAGGCCGAATAATCCTTCAAATATTATTTGTGCAGAATTTATGTTCATGAGGTGTTAATGATTGATGAATTAATTTGGTTCATTGGTCCAGAATTTCGTTTAGCTACTGTGCATATCATGTGTTTATAATAGAGCACCAAATTTATGGTAATTCCATGACTTTCCTTGCTGAATTTAATCTATATTAACCCCCTGATTCGTTTCTATTTATTCCTATTCATCACAAGATATATAACCACTGTACATGTACTATATAATGATCTATTTATATAATGATCTATCTGCGAAAACTGGTTACCAAAGTGGTGAATAACAAATTGAAGAAAGAACAGAAAGAAATGATATGGTGTGTAGAAGTAGACATGAAGTGGTCCAATAGAAAGAAAGTAAAAGGGGGCACGAGATAAATGGCTTGGAGACCCTTAATATCACCTGCTGAATTTAATTCCATGACTTTCCTTGTATGCTCATTGCTGCTATTTTTTTTTGGTCGAAAAATTGCTGCTATTCAATGATATGCTACTTTGACACGTACAGGATATCTCATGATACCTTAAGGGTGTGCCTTTTATATGTTAGGCCATCATGAAGTAGTGAGTTGTTAGGTCTTCTCTTCTTATACTTGGTTTTTGAGGAGTGGCCTTTTGATTTCTTGTTATTGTTGTGTTAATTTGAGTAATCAAATTCATTTTAGTGATTGCATACTGTCCTTTATTTTATATTTGTTCATATCTTTTGACTTTTTGTACTCATTATTTTCTTTAAAATATAGGAGTATTACATGAGGATCAAGGCATCTAGAAGTTCTAATACAGATTCTCTGAGTGATGTGCAATCAAATCAGCTAGATGAAGAAGAGCTGAACCTATATTTAGAGGCTGCAGGTGGTAAGAACAAGAAGGGTCGCATATTTGGCTTAGGATCTGAGGCTAAAGATGTTGATTCCTCATCCTATTCTTATAAGTCTTCTCCTTCCATCAACACAATGCTCCGTCCTGATATTGACAATGTTGTCACACAGCTTAGACAGGAGAATAACAATCTTAAGCAACAGAATGAAATTATCTTAACTAGATTGGAAGCACTTGAGCAAAAACTATCTGTGGCTGTCAACAATTCAAACCATGAAGCTCATACCACTGATGATAGCCCACCATAGGATAGGGTAGTTACTAGGTTGTTTGACTATATTTAATATTTGTGTGGTTTATTTGATATATTATATACATTTTCACTTTAGTACTTTTGTTGTTTTGTAGTTGTTAACTTAATATAATTGTCAAACTGGGTTTGAATTTGATTTTATTTGCAATCAGTTTAATTTCATTTTCAGTTCTTTAACCATTATAGGTTATTCAACTTGACTTACCGTTAAATTCAAATTAACCACTCACAAAAAATTTAATTGGAGAGAGAAAATTTAAAAAGCTCAAAGCCGGTTTTTTTAAAAATTCTGTCATAAAATTAAATTATTTTTTTTAAAAAAAATTTCACTTTGCAACGGATTAGCGACGGAAATTTCGTTACTAATTCATCTCATAAATTAAAAATAGAATTAATTTTAAACCTTATGACGGATTAGGGACGGAAATTCCGTCACTAATCTTGGACAAATTAGAGACGGAAATTCCGTCGCTAATCCGTCTCAGAAATTAATAATGGAATTATGTTTTTTTTAATCTTTTGACATATTAGAGATGGAAATTCCGTCGCTAATCCGTCTCAAAAATTAGCGACGGAATTTCCGTCGCTAATTCCGTCTCCAAAAATTAATAACAGAATTATTTTTTTATTACGTTGTGACAGATTAGCGACGGAATTTCCGTCGCTAAATCCGTCGCAAATTTTGCGACGGAACTTCCGTCGCTAAATCCGTCTCTGAAATTAGCGACGGAATTTCCGTCGCTAAATCCGTCTCTAAAATTAGCAACGGAATTTAACATTAGAGACGGAATTTTCCGTCGCAGATTAGAGACGGAATTTCCGTCGCTAATCCGTCTCTAAATTTGCGACGGAATTGAAATTCCGTCGCTAACAGGATTAGTAACGCCCTTTTTAGGGACGGACCATTTTCCGTCGTTAATCCGTCGCTAACTGATTAGAGACGGAATTAGCGACGGAAATTCCGTCGCTAATATTTTTAGCGACGGAATTTCCGTCGCTAAATTCCGTCTCTAATTCCCTATTTTTTTGTAGTGTAGACGGATAGACATCTTGTCAATGACTATTGGGAAGGTAGATGACCCTGGTCGTGCTCGAGGAGAGACACGGGGAGTTAACGCTATGAGGTATTTTGGACGAGACTTACGTTATTTGTCACAAGCTGAACCTAGTAGGGACCTTGTGGCCAAGATTCGAGAAGAAGTCAAACGAGAGCTCGAGGACAAACTTCGCGACAAGCTCCAATAAGAACTATTGCCAAAGCTTCAACTTGAAATGACAAAGATGTTTGAATTGCATAGGGCAAGGGACGAGCGTAGAACTCAGGAATCCCCATCCTTCACTAGCACCAATGGAAGTTACAACCCTCTGGAGGAACCACTTGGCAACCCTTCTCCTACTCTAGCATCGGGGGACCCTTCCACCCTCTATTTGGAAGCGCCACTGTTGCGTGTTGTTGCCGATGCTCTCATTCACACACGTGCTACCACCCACTATCATCAGCAAATTCTGCAGCATTTACGTAGGGTGAACGTGACGTGTGTTAGAGAGGGAGAAGAAGGTACAACCATCCCTGTTCCTGATGCAGAGGTTTCTACGTTAGGTCAGGCGATAGAATCTTTCATCCTTTAACCTCACAATCTTATTAGTTCAAAGGCAACACCTCCAATGGTAGGCATTACCTTATTATTACTGAAGATCCATTGGCATCCTAATAACAATTTATTTTTTAATGTTCTAAAAGGATGATAAAGATGTGGGGAAATGTCCCTTCTTAGCACGGCTCCAACAAATCTACAAAGGCATTCTCCAGGTTGACTTGAAAATGCCTCAAAGGATTGTGGGCCTTACATTGGAGTATCCCTACATGATTGACAATAAAGATCTCTTGGAGTTTATCAGGTTGGAGGAGATAGATGCAGGATATGTGAAATTTGCAATCCGGTAAGTTTTTTTTCAATTTTCCAGTAGAATTCATGTAGTGGTTTTTTGATTTCATACATTCAATAATTCATTCCTTATTTTAATTCTATTATAGCATCTTCCACCGCCTTGCATATACATGGAAAGACATGATTTGTATGGATTCTTATGTCCTGTAAATACGACAGAGGATAGGAATATTGTGGCTGTAACATCCCAAATTTTGATTAAGGGCTAATGTTGATTACTAAGAATGTAATTGTGAATTAGAGTATGTTATTATGCGTTTTGATGACAATATTAATTAATATGTCATAATTGGTGGAAAATTGCAAGAATAGAATTATTGGTCATAAGTTGGTGATTAATGGGAAAATTAATTACTAACTAAGAGAAAATGAGATGTGTAACTAAATGGCTAGTGGATAGATGGGAGTAACTAATTAGTTACTTATTTGAGGAGAGCCAATGAGGTTGTGCTATGTGGCAAGATTGTGTGTGTGTGTGAAGGGAGAAAAGAGGAGAAAAGTCAAACCCATTGTTTATTATTTCTCTCTCTTCTTCCCTCCCATTTTCGGCTGACATGCGTATGGCAAGGGAAGGGAGTATCATTGCATCTTCTTCATCACTCATCTCCCTCATTTTCTCTCTCATCAGTCATTATTTTCCAAAGGGAAAGAAGAAAAGCTTGAAAAAGGTTAGGGAAATGATCTCCTTTGCTCAAACTCTCTTCTCTAAAGTTGTTCCTTAAGTTGAGAGCTTTATTTTGATGGTTATGGTTTGTCTTTTGGTGTTGTTTTGTAACTTCAAGAAATTGTGAAGATTGGAGAATCAAGAGGTCCCTTTGGAAAAGTTAAAGAGGTAAGTGAAACCAATCTATCTATCTAAGTTTTGTGGCTTTTGGATTAGTTTGGAAATTCTAGGAATTTTGGCCTTGAATTCGAAAATGAGAGTCATTAGGTATTTGGTATGTTATTAGTATGGAAATGGTATATTTGGAATGTATATGGATAGATAGGATTGATTTGGGATTAAATGATTGAGTTTGGAAATTTAGTGTTTAATGTTACCTAAATCTAAAGCATGATAATGGAATAGGATTTTAGTGGTTTTGACATTTCCATTGGATTCCTTGAGTGATTTTGTGTGGGGATAGCTTTGGTTGAAGTTTTGGGTTCATTGGGATCACTTGGGAAAAGTTTAGGGAATGCTGTCATTGTTTCTGAGTTTTCTGGTTTCTGATTCATATCACTCGAGTGAGGGGAGTATCACTCGAGTGAGTCAGTGAAATTCCTCATTTGCCCTTCAGTTTCTACATTGTACTTCTGCAAAAGAACAAGAGTGATGCCTCACTTGCGAGTGCGGTGGGTTCTCACTCGAGTAAGCATCCTCTCACTCGAGTGCTGGTGTATTAGACACCCAGAATTTGCCTCTCGGGGTGTCACTCACAGTCAAGTTTCAAGAGTGAGCCTTAACACTTGCGGGTGTTAAGCCTTCACTCGAGTGGGAAGCTTCATACTCGAGTGCTTCTTCCTTCTGAAAACTCCCATTGCTCTCGGGTTCTCACTTCCTGGACTTCACTCTCTAATGCTCGAGTGAAGCATTTGGCTATCACACGAGTGAGGTCTTGTGTGCTCGAGTGTCCCTGTCTTTAAAAAAGTTCATGTGCTCTCGGGTGCTCACTCGCTATCCTTCACTCTCTAATACCCGAGTATAGACCGTACCATCACTCGAGTGAAACAATAAAAAAAATGTCAATGTTTGTGCTTTCAAAAGGGGATCCCTGGGGTAGTTCTCACAACCATTTAGGGCTTTTATTAAAGGTATATGAGTACTTAAGAGACAGTAATAATAACCAATTTAAGCATTGTGAAGATATTGAGTATTGGACTAAGTGGTAATGTATCGTCCTTAATTATAACTTTAGGATTTGATATTTTCCCAGAGTGTAAAAGGCCTGTGCATGCTCAAGAACGGAAAGACCAAGATAGTGACACTTTATCCTATATCATGTATATTACATTGCTTGTTTGCATTAGTCATTGAATACAGATATAGGAGGGGACGTGGCAAAAGCCCAGCCTTAAATACAGATACAGTGAAGGGGACGTGGCCGTGTGCCCGGCCTCGAATATTGATTGCTGCATTGTGATGTATGCTTACTTGCTTTGTTTAATTATGCATCATATACGTAAACCGTTGCTACTGTGATTCTTTTGAATCTCACTCTTTCCAAATAACATTTTTAGACAGGGCAAGTGGATCGAGGAACAAACAAATGAATAAGGGCGATTAGAACTGCCAACGGTAGTCTTAGTTAGATATTCTTAGTTTTATTTTGGACTGGTTATCATTTTGGACGAATGAATATATTGAATATATCATAGTATTATAGTTTTGTGTAATCCCTGGTATGGATACTGAGATGAGTAATGATGCCCTGTATAAACTTTGGATTAATGATGTTATCCCGGGTGAACGTCAGGAATTGTGCTTATATTCTGATATTATACATGTGACAAACCGAATAGGCCTATTGATTTTATGAATGAATGAATGGGGATCTATTTGTACAAGTGTTTTAAAAAGTGTTGAAATTATCCCGGATCTTTTATTCAATTATTAAACGTGTTTTGAAAACCAATCACAGCCTTGATCGTGGTGGGGGTTACAGTGGCGGCAAGTACTCACTATGTGGGCTACGCAATGGGAGAGACCAAACTTCGTTGTTATTTAGCACCCATTGTTTAAGGGTAAGTATTTTCATTTTGTCTATTTAAGATGTTTAATAAATATTTACCTTGTCATCTAACTTCATTTTAATCTGTACATATTGTTGTAGTTACCACTGGAGTTTGTGTTATACGTCCTCGCCGCAACGTAGTCTATTAGTTTGATTCCTTGCATAAAAGGCTAGACAAAGATACAAAATCCGTCTTCAACAAGTAAGTTATTTTGTTTGTATTTTATTGACCCTTACAAAAAAATGAATAGTTCTATTTTCTGTTAATTTTGATTTTCATGATAGTGCGCCTCAAACATATAGAGTCCTAGGCGGGTCACGCGAGGGTAAAGTTGTTAGATACCCAAAGTGGTATTTTCCGAAAGTAAGTAGTTTCGATTCTAATTCTTTCATTGACGGTCGTTTTTTATATACCTTTATTGATTTTAACAACCAATTGGCTTTAATTTAAAGTGCCCTCGACAACCTAGCAACACTGAATGCGGATATTATGTTATACTTTATATGTATAACATAATTCAAAATGGAATTATTAGCGATTTTGAACAAGTAATCGTTTCTTCATTCTCAAATGATAATATTTTTGGTGTTGTAATTAAAATGCTAATTAATTCATTTACTTTATTCATTTTATCAAAGCTTATTTTTTAATTTTCAGATTTTTGATAATGAAGATGCCTACCTACATGAAGACATTAATTTAATCAGAAACCTTTTGGCTGGACATCTTCTTCAACATATAGCTCAGTAAACGTTTTATTTATATTAGTTTGTAGTTGTGTGATGACAGCATTTTGACACATTTTGGTTGTTATTGTACATATATAGTAGTAGGTTGTATGAGTTGTTATTGTACATATATATAGTAAAGATTACAGTGCTGGATGTCCTTATCATTTTCTAACGGACATTGTGGTTTATGAATCCATCTTCTATTCTGTTTTTGCAGTTTGAATTTATTGGGTGATGGAGAATATAAATAATCATTTTAAAAAACAATAAAACCTTTTAAAGTCCCAACTTGAGAAAAGAGACATCTAAAGTCCCCTTGCGGAGGGACTTGAGACGTCCCAATTCTCAATTTGGGACACTTTAGACGTCCCATTTTTTTGGGACGTCTTTTTTTAAAATATACTACACCCCCACATAGATGTCCCCTTGTTTGTGGACGTTAAAAGTGTCAAAATAGGGTCGTTAAAAGCCCTGTCTATAGTAGTGTTTACTCCCAACCCCAGATCTGAATAAATCCCACACTGCAACTATAGCACTTCAGGTGGCAAATTGCTTTTTTTTTCAACTTTAGGAAACTTCTCTTCCCCACAAACATATTTGCTTCGTAGACACTTGATCCAAAGAGCCTCTCTTCTAGTTAGGAGACCCCAACACACTTTCATTATAAAGGCCACATTTTAACATTCAAGGTCTCTAAAGCCCAATCCACCCTCCTCTTTTCCCAGTTGGATTTCATCCCAGGCTATGAGATACATCTTCCTACCCTCTTTCCCTTGGTTCCATAAAAAGTCCCTACTGGTTTTGTCAATTTCCTTGAGCACTCCCTTAGGAATCAGTACTGTTTGCATCTAGTAATAAGGAATAGTAGATACGACAAATTTAATCAACACTGATCTTCCTACCATACTCAAGAATCTCCCTTTTCAGCCCGCAGGTTTCTTTCTAACTCTAGATTGGAGAGGCACAAGGGTTATCTTAACCACTCTTTTATGAAGTAAGGACACCCCTAAATATTTCCTCAAATCTTCAGTAATGTTAATCCCTAACACTAAGACTAAATTCCATTGCCCTGTTGAGATGAACATTTCTGGATACATAACTTGTGGAATTTTTGACCATAATGGAGAAAAAAAAGAAAAGCAAATGCTGTAAATAACAAATATTTATAAATGCATTCAGATGTTGCAAGGTCAAACTACGGCTTGTGGCCTCTGTACGTAAAATGCGTCTGCCACTCTGTTACAGTGTTACGTCCATTTCATGTGACTAAATAACTAATACGCCCTCTACTCAAATATAGTACTCCCTCCCTTCCTTTATATAAAAAATATAAAAAGTTAAAAACTTGACTACGACCATTTAGTTAAAAAAATTATTTCAAGTATACATATTATTTTTTAATTAAATTTACTCATTTTCTTAAACCACATAATTCAATTTTTTTTTACCATAATTCAATTACCGGTTTTTATAAAGAGAACAGAAGGAGTACTAGACGACTCCATTATCAAACGATCCCCTGATAATCTCCATTTTGATCTTCCCCATTCAACCATTGTCATTGTGTTGTATAATTGAACGCTTGTTTGGTTGGGTTACCGTCTGACTTGTTTGGAACAATATTGACTTTTATGAATTGAAGTTTGTGCAAAAATTAATTAACGCAATATAATTTACGTTTGAATAAATATTTATAAAATAATTCACTTTGACAAAAATATATTTAAATAATATATTAAAGGAAGAATTGCTGATAAATATCTTTTTAGTAAATTAATTGTTGAATGCTATCATGGAAGATCTATTACATATAACGGAAGATAATTTACACACAATGGAAGATTGTTTGCACATTTATATGGACGATTTTTCCACACACGGAAGATGGTTTGCACAAAATAGAAGATCGCTTGCACGCTTGATAACAATCAGCAATTAATTTACCTTAAAGATATTTTTGGGCAATTCTTCCTATATTAAAAAATTCAATTTTAAAATATTTAAAGAAAATAAAACGCAAAAGTTAAAAGTCATAAAAGTTTCTTTTAACTTTAAAGTAACTTTTTAAATAAAAAGTCCTATGTCAATGTCAAAGTTTAAGCCGGACCCAAATATTTTTGGCACAAGATTTTATCATAGGGAAAATCCCTTAAAATGCACCTGAAAATCATGAAAAGATAGATAGGTGTTCTAAATTTCTTAAATCTTGCAGAGGTGTCAGGACTGAACTGGAATTTACAAATTCAGAGGAAAATGACCAATTTATCTGTACTTATATTTTTATTAAAATAATAACTACCATGCCAGCCGGTCGGACGCCGCTCTGCCGACATTCCCAACAGCGGCCAGTGAGCGTCGCCAGACAGGGGCTCCGATCAAGGAATATTCTGAGGGAGTATTCCCCGGCTTTGGGGATAATTCCCAAAGTGGTGGGGTGGGGGTTCGAAGGGGGTTCGAACCCACCCACCACTTTCATGCACAAAAAGTGCATGACCACTGGGCTAGTAAAGTTCTTTAATATATATACTGTAAAATATATATATATATATATAGTAACATTTGAGTTTTAACTAAACCAACCAACAAGTTCAGATAAAGAATTGGCAAATTGATCAAAAAAATTAACAAATTCATATAAGGATTTCACAACTTTATTTTTTTAAGCAAAAAATCTACCTATTCTCTCAGACCATTCACTAGGTTAAATAAGGAATTCCCGAGTTCATATGAGGAATTAACAAATTGAGATTAGGATTTCACAACTTTTATTTCAACCAAAAATTCACTTTCGCTCTCAGGCCATTCACAAAGTTAGATGAAGAATTCCCAACTTCAAATAAGAAATTGATAACTTGAGATAACGAATTCACAACTTTTGTTTAAGTAAAAGATTCACTTGGACTCGCAGACCATTCACAAGTTTAGATACAGAATTATCAAGTTTATATAAATAAATGATAAGTTGCGATAATGAATTCACAAGCTCAGATAGGGTTACAAATTTTTATCTAAGGTTGCGAATTCCTTATCGCAACTTGTCATTTATTTATATAAACTTGATAATTATGTATCTAAACTTGTGAATGGTCTGCGAGGGCAAGTGAATATTTTACTTAAACAAAAGTTTTGAATTTGTTATCTTCAGTTATCAATTTCTTATCTGAACTTGGGAATTCTTCATCTAAACTTGTGAATGGCCTGAGAGTGAAAGTGAATTTTTTGTTGAAATAAAAGTTACGAAATACTTATCTCAATTTGTTAATTCCTCATATGAACTAGGGAATTCTTTATCTAAATTAGTTAATGATCTGAGAGAGTAGCACTAGTACAAAAAAGGTGATTTAGACCGGCACATTTAAACCGGTTGTAGTAAATGAGGTCTAAAAGAAATGCGCGGTGGCATTTACGTAATTATAAAGAGTTTGGGAGACCGGTTATTAGAATAACCGGTCTTAAAAATACAATTTAGACCGGTTGTATACTAACCGGTCTTAAAAGATTACTTTTTTAGATCGGTTATTAGAATAACCGGTCTTAAAAAGTAATCTTTTAAGACCGGTTGTTATCGACCGGTCTTAAAAGTGGAGTTTTAAGACCGGTTAAGCTACTTAACCGGTCTTAAAAACCTCCCCCAATTTTAACCCATCCCAGCTCCCGCGCGTCCTCTCCATTTCTGAAATTTTTCATCCCAATCATTTCTCTTCTCAGTGCTCAACTCCCCCCCTTACCTGATCTAATTGGAACAATCGAATCCGGCCGGTCGCTGCTAATTGTTGTCGCTATTGGGTCGCCAATTGTTGTCACTGTTGGGTCGCCGATTGTTGTCGCTGTTGGGTCGCCGTCTTCGTTTGCTCCTGGTTTTCGAGCTCCGTCCGTCATTCACTGCTGCTACTGAAGGAGGTCTTCTTCTTCATCGTCTTGTTTGAGGTATGCTTCCTCGTCCTCGATCTACATTTACCCCTCAAAAATACTTGCCACTGTACACCTGTTTTATTGACCCCCTATGGTTGATTCCGGACGAACGAGACAACCATATGTATATGTTGTGTCTTCTGTATATATCACATATAATATTTAACAACTAGGATTATTAATATCTTGATTGATATCTTGAGGCGTCATCATATCGATGTCAATGGTGATTGTGTCTTTGCTTGGTTGCAATGTGTCCTGTGGCTAAGGCAGTTTGGCTTGGAGGTCTAAATATTAGGCCCCAATTTGCAGCTTTCATTGCTTCCTAAAATTAGTTAAAAGAGGCCTTGATTCAACTACATCAAGATTACAATTATTTGATGCTTGCTGGCATTATATTGTCAAAGATCAGAGAAATAAGCCAGTTCCTTAAGGGGGCTTGGTACGCACTTTATCTCTAATCTAATCAAGGACGGTGACCATGCAATTGCCTTTGTTTCTTTGGCCTTTCCTTCTAATAATGAAAGCCCAAGACCTTAGAATTTTGTTTATGAAGCAAACTATCATATTAACGCTCTTTCATGGGTATGGTGTATTGTTTTTCTGGAAAAATTCAAAGAAAAGGGCCAGAACTTTTGTAAGGTATGTATCGGATATTAGGGACAATTGTTGATTGCTATCAAATGGACGAAATCAACAATAGCAAATTAGTTTGGCCTTAGGTGCTTCGAAGATGCCTTATATTGGATCCTCAATTCTCCTTTCTTTTCCAACTCTCCAAAGCAGTGACTCCAAGTTGTGTGTCTCAGGAAACTCTTCCTCCCTCCAAATGGAGTTATCATCCCATTATCAAATTGCATCTACATGTATCCATAGCATCTACGTGAATAAAGTCAAGTAGCCGGAGGGGACTTTGTGGTCACCGAATCCATAGCATCTTTTATCTCTTTCTCCACATTCATCAAATCTCTGCTCTTAATTTATCAATTAAATTAAATAAATAAATATATAGGAAAAAGCCAAACTCTTCATAAGCCCCACCATGGTCCATACTAATGCATGCCTTTTTATCTCTCTCACCGCCTACCACTCCCTCACTATTAACTCTCACTCTCTCTCCCCCCTCATTGACCCCCACACACATATGCAGGGACAAACAATATAATAATGGATCTAGTGTGTGCAGGCGTTAGATATTAAAAGAATATATATCCAAGTCACTTTCTCTGACGAACGCACATTCTTTCCTTCCTCTTTCCACCTCCATTCCTCATTCCCTCACTCCTTCTCCATTCCACTTTCCCTCATTCCATTTTTTCCTCACACGCTACTCTAAATCATGATATTATTTGTTTACTTCTAGTTACACTATGTACTTGGGTGTAATGATTGCATGCTCTCATCATTCTCCTACCTTTTCCAGGGAAAAAGTACAAAACAAAAAAAAGGTGTTGGAATATATGGATCGTAGTTGGATACAAGCTAAACGGACGAGTGTTGAATATGATGTTGGGGTCAAGGGTTTTTTAGACTTTGCAAAAAGAAATGCCGATGATGATAGTGGGATGTTTTATTGCCCTTGTGTAAAATGTTTGAATGAGAAGCGATTAAGTACTGCAAATATATATACACATTTAATTTGTGAAGGGTTTTGTAAGACGTATGTAATATGGGTATGGCATGGTGAACAATTAGAAATGCCAAGTGCATCTCAACAGGGGGAAGTGACTTGTGATGATAATGACACAGATATGGATGATCGGATAGAGGACATTATTCGTGATGTAGGAGAAGAGGCTTTTGAACAATCATATACATATGGTAATATGTGCCGTGATGCTGAGAAGCCGTTGTACCCGGGGTGTAAAAAATACCAATTGCTGAATGCTGTATTGAAATTGGTAAGCTTGAAAGCACGGCATGGATGGAGCGACAAGAGTTTTTCAGAAACGCTTGAGGCCTTTAAAGATATGCTTCCTGATGATAATGTGTTGCCTTGTCGATACTATGATGCTAAGAAAATATTGTGTCCATTAGGGATGAAGTATAAAAAGATCCATGCTTGCCCTAATGATTGCATATTGTATAGAAAAGATCATGAAGAGAAGGAGCAATGTCCGATATGTGAAACTCTGAGGTATAAATCAAATAAGGGCCCTGCAAAAGTGTTGTGGTATCTTCCAATCATTCTAAGGTTCAAGCGCCTGTTTGCTAATGAAATTGATGCCAAAAATTTGAGATGGCATGCAGATGAGCGGATTTCTGATGGAAAGCTGCGACATCCAGCTAATTCTTCTCAATGGAAAAAATCGATCAATTATTTCCTACCTTCGGGGAAGAACCTAGGAATCTCAGGCTTGGGCTTAGCACAGATGGTATGAATCCTTATGGTAGCCTAAGCAGTATACATAGTTCATGGCCTGTTCTGTTAGTAATTTACAACTTATCTCCTTTGTTATGTATGAAACGAAAGTACATTATGTTGTCTGCGTTGATTTCGGGACCAAAGCAACCCGGAAATGACATAGATGTTTACCTAGAACCCTTGATCGAAGACTTGAAAGAGTTGTGGGATAAAGGTGTCGATGTTTTTGATGCGAACAAGAAGGATACTTTTAATATGCGAGCAATGATCTTTTGTACTATAAATGACTTCCCTGCATATGGGAACTTGTCAGGATATAGCGTTAAAGGCCACAAAGCTTGTCCGATATGTGAAGAAGGCACATACTACCATCAACTTCAACATGGAAGAAAGACGGTTTACCTTGGGCATAGGCGATTTCTAAGACGAAGCCACCCTTATCGTAGATTAAAAAAAGCTTTTTTTGGTGGCCAAGAGTTTGAAGATGCTCCAGAGGCATTGACTGGGGAGAAAATTTATGAAAAGGTGAAAAATATCAATACTATGTTTGGTAAGTCATCAAAGAGTAGAAATGAGAAAAATATATGGAAAAAAAGGTCCGTCTTCTTCGATCTTCCATATTGGTGCAATCTTGACGTCAGACACTGTATTGATTTCATGCATGTGGAGAAGAACGTATGTGATAGTATTGTTGGGACACTGCTCAACATACAGGGAAGTTCTAAGGATGGCGTGAAGGCAAGATTAGACTTGCAAGAAATGGGAATACGAGAAGATTTACATCCAAGGCCATACGGTAATAGAACATTTTCTCCTCCAGCTGCTCATACTTTGTCTAAGGTTGAGAAAAGAAGCTTTTGTGAGTGTTTACATGGCGCTAAAGTTCCCTCAGGGTATTGTTCAAATTTTAAAAAGCTTGTATCGATGAAAGACTTGAAGTTAATAGGGCTAAAGTCTCATGATTGTCATGTCTTAATGCAACAACTACTCCCAGTAGCTATTCGAGGCATTGCCGAATATGATCTTCAACACATATTGACTAGACTTTGTTTCTTCTTCAATGCCATTTGTTGTAAAGTCATTGACAAGGAAAGATTGGAGGAATTGGAAAATGAAGGATACATGATCTTATGCCAACTTGAGAAGCTTTTTCTTCCGTCCTTTTTTGATATCATGGTATACTTGGTTGTTCATCTAGTGAGGGAGATAAAGTTGTGTGGCCCTATCTATTTCCGGTAGATGTACCCGATCGAAAGAACTATGAAAATACTAAAAGGGTATGTGAAGAACCCCAATCAGCCTGAAGTATCTATTGTTCAAAAATATGTTTCTGAAGAAGCTATGGAATTTTGTCAACAGTATTTGTCAAATGTATGACATATTGGCCTTCCTAAGCATCATGATCAAGAAGGGGGTAGACGCGGGGCAACAGTAAAGAGCATAGATGCTGATGAATTGCAACAAGTCCACCTGTACATCTTGAACAATGTTGATGAAGTTCAATATTACATGAATGCCCATAAAGAAATTGTACGGAAACAAAATAGTCGAATGAGCGAACAAAGGTTAATCAGGGAGCATAACAGAACTTTCGCACATTGGTTCAAACAAAAGGTTGACGGAGAAGAATGTGTTTCTGATACAATAAATTGGTTAGCACGTGGTCCTGAAGTTGATGTCATAAGTTGGACTTCATTTGTGATCAATGGTTATACCTTTTACACGAAGTCCGTAGATGATAAGAGCACCGTCCAGAATAGTGGTGTTGTATTAGTGGCTGAATCTATGCACTTCTCTAGTTCGAAAGATAAGAACCCTACGTTGGCTACCATACCTTATTATGGGGTGATTGAAGATATTTGGGTGGTTGACTATGTTAAAATTAGATTTCCCATTTTCAAATGCAAGTGGGTTGATGTCATAATGGTGTGAAGATCGATAGGTTAGGATTTACATTAGTAGATCTGAATAGTAGAAGTTTTGGAGATGAACCTTTCATTATGGCAGATCAGGCGCAACAAGTGTTCTATATCACTGATCAGGCAAATAAAATGTGGTCTGTAGCTCTCCAAGGAAAAAGGGTCATTGATATTGACGAGAAAAGTCACTCAAATTATGATCTTCTTGAGACTCCTTCTTTTTCCAGGGGTCTACCAGAACTGAACGAAGAAGATGAAGCAGATAATGCGCATGGCACAAGAAATGATCATCACGAGGGAATATGGGAGGATATCTCTTTATGATACTACTTTGACCTTAACTAACTAAAGTAATTATGATTATGATTATTATCTGAAGAATATGTTTAGTTATTTTATCGATATAGTCTTCACATGTCATAGCTTAGGATTTATCTTTCTTTATTGTCGTTACAGGCAAATGACGGATCCCCAGCGTCCTAGTGCAGAGGATCAGCCACCTCCTCCACCTCTGAGTCAGCCAGCTAGTGTTAACCAGGGTGAGCCTAGCAATGCTCAGAGCCAGGGTCGTAGTAAGCGCAGTAGCCAGTCTGTACAGAGGGGTAGACGTGCCACACGGTTGACAGATGTTTCCCTCAGTCAGAGTGCAGGCCAAAAGATACCGATTGAGTTTGATAGACATTGGAAACCAATCGGGCCTAATGCACAACGATATAAGAGTTTCGTCGGCCTCCTTGCACGTAACAAGCCGAGCATCTTGATAGAGGAGTGGAGAAATGTCGATCCAAAGGTGAAGCAGCATATTTGGGACACTATTCAGGTATACAATTCTCTTCTGTATGTAATTAATTATTATCAAATGTCACTTCATTTGTCACTTACTCCTTCAATGCATGCATTTCAGCTCACCTACGACGTTCCTCAAAGTGAGATCTTGTACAACAAGACGATGACGTATTGTTATGAGCGCTGGAGCAAGTTCAAGACAAGTCTGACCAACAATTACATTCATATTGAGGTGCAAGATGGTCAGCCTCGTCCTAATCCGTGTAGCATATATACATTTCTTGATCAAGCGACTTGGCAAGAATTTGTTAGGCTTCGGACTACTCCTGAATCTTTGGTTAGTTGACTTATTTTTTATTTTATTTACTTAGCAATTATCTTAATTGATTATAACACTTTCCTTTTGTATCATTTCTTATTCGCAGGCAAAAAGGCAAAAAGCACAAGAGAGTGGTAGAAAGAATGATTGCCCTCATACAATTTCTCGTGGGGGTTATGCAAAGGCTGAAAGAGACTTGTTAGCCGCCAAACGGAAGAGATTGGAAGAAGCATCTCAATCCGATCCTTCTGTTCTTCTTTCTCCGCCATCTCCGATTCGTCGAGAAGAAAAATGGCAATTTGCCCACCAAAAGAGGAGTGGGACTTATACGAGTGAACAATCTCGTATAGTTAGTGAAAGAATTGTAAGTAATATCGTTATTGTAATTAATTACATAAGAAACGTACATTATTACTTATGTTTGTTATTTTGTATTATGTTACAGGATGAACTTAGAAAACAACAAGCTGAGGGCTCTTTTAAGTCGGGGGGCAGGAATGACATCCTCACAGTTGCTACTGGCAAACACGAGCATCCAGGCCGTGTCAGGGGAGTTGGAGGAGGGGTAGGGATACGGGATTACTTTGGAGCCCCCGTACACCATTCCTCAAACATCGTGACTAGGGAGGAATTGGAGACTATGTTGGCCATTGCAAGAGCAGAAGCAAAGGCCGAGGCTGAAGCATCTTTTGATGCAATATTAGAGACCCGGTTGAGCAAGATGAAAGAGGAAATGATAGTGTTTATGAGCTCAAGACAAGATACCAGTGCTCCCCAGCCACAATCGATTGATCCTAATAAGCAGAGCATTAAAGGTAGTTGTTGCAACATCGGGCAGTCATCAGAGGGTCCTAACCCGAAAATTACTGAGCTTTGTGATCTTTTTGTCAAGGATCCTCTAAGACGGTTAGTTGCACGGGGTAGTGTGCATAACCTGGGATCAACTGTCCACCACCGACAAATGGAAGGTGATCAAGTCCGAGTGTCAATTGACGAGGTGATAATTGCAGATGCACCTGTCCCTATCCCTTCTGATGAATTCAAGATCGTTAGCGATGTCTTGGGCACATTCATCTTGTGGCCAACGAACCTTGTTTCTAGTCGAGCCGAGGATAGTTCGATCAAAGCCCCACCAAGTCCGATCAAAGCCCCACCAAGTCCAGCTCCCTTCACTCAGCAAGAAGTTTCAAAGCCTCCATTGAATATCATGCAGCAAGTGATTCTGATGGCTTTTGATACATCATTCAAAACAAGAGAGTGGCCTACGACTTCATTTGTTGGACAGTCAGGAGTGACATGCTATCTTGAGAGGGATGATTTGATGTCTCTGGTAGCTCCTGGACAAAATCTTATGATTGGGATTGTCCAATTGTTCTTAATGTAAGTAGCTTCTGCAATTCAAAGTAAATATTTTAAAAGTTTCACCGTTTACCTTTTATTTATGTGATTGCGTTATTTTAGGTACATGCATCGTAGGTTGGTCTCCTCTGGCAAAAGTGAAAAATTTGGATTCTTATGGCCCCATCAAATCCAAGAGAAAGGGACCACTGCTGCTATTAGACATCGATACTTGTCAGAGAGGCTTAGTGAAACTGGAATTGAGTGTTTCTTGGCTCCATATGTGCATAGGTAAGAAAGAAACTGATATTTTATAATTTATATAATGTTTTATGTTTGCTTAATATTCTTCTGTTTTTTTCAGTGATCATTGGCAGTTGCTTCTTCTATGCAAGAGTAGTTACACTGTCATCCTCTTATGTTCCCTCCACTTCAAACCAGGGAATGATTTGAAAAAAAGACCATGAATTCGTTAGTTTTCTTGCATTCTTACCTTTTGTATGCAAAGTTTATGGAATTTGTGTAAAACCAATAACATTTGTCATTGTGATGATCATAGGGCTATGCGGACATTCCTACACAGTGCTTGTGGTAAGCATGTTCGTGACTTAAAGGACCCTACATGGATCACGCCAAAGGTTAGTACATATGGATTTGTTTAAAGAATGTAATAAGACATGCCTTTATATTTGTTTTAATGATATCATGTTTTTTCTCAGAGCCGTCGGCAACCAAAGGGGTCCAACTTATGTGGTTTTTATGTTTTGAGACATATTTACAATATTATCACTCTAGGCACGACTGATTTTACTCAAGAGGTAAATTTATATTTCAGAACTTTTGTTTTACTTTATTGTTTTTAAGTTACTAAGTCAATGTTTCGTCTGGTTTTGGTGTTACAGATGTTTGATCTTGCTGATCCCTTTCCTGAAGAAGATATTGATTTCATTCGCACATGTACTGCTGAATTCATCTATGAGCTATTACAAAAATAGTGAGTTTTTGAATCCAATGTTCATTGTACATTATTGTAAAAATGTACCCATATTAGGTTAGATTATTATGTCCTTTGTGAAGCTTGAAGACCTTTTTGAGATGTTTTATCTCTGATTATGAATATGAATGTAGATATTTAATGACAGATGTTTCTAGCTGTATTTGGCATTTGTTAGTTTGTCCCTTTTTTTGTTTACAAGATGGATGTCAATGGATCAAATCGCATATAATTAAGCACTATTTGATTATTATGTATTTCATAAGTATCTCCAAGTAAGCTTTAAATGTTATTGGTTTGGGAGCTGTTTTTCAATTAGAACTGAGGAGGTCGCTAATTTAAATATAAGACAATGGGTGGTGCGCTGGTTCTGTGAGCAGAATGTGTCAGAGTGGCAAAAAGCTTTAGTAGCTATGATCCTATGGCAGATGTGGAAAGCATGCAACGCCTATGTTTATGAAAATGTTGCTCATGACCCTGTGTCTATTTGCTCTCAGGCTAGCAGACTACTACAAGAACTGTGGGGAGCGAAAGGATGGAGTAATGAAGAAGGCAGATCTGCAAGGATGGAAGGTGCTGATGATGAAGAGCAAAACTTATGGAAAGCCCCGGAAGGTAATTCCATTAAGATTAACTCTGATTGTGCTATGTCTTTGGAGAATGATAGAGCAGCAATAGCCTTTCTAGTTAGAGACTCCAATGGGTGGTTATTGGATGGAGCAGTGAAAGTTGTACACGCGAGGTCTGTCTTAATGGCGGAGAGCATAGCTTTTTATGAAGCTGTGCGATATGCTCAAGAAAACTAGCTCACAGATTTTATTTTTGAATCAGATAATCAGATTTTAATTAAGTATCTGTTAGAAGATTCCACTCCAAATGATTGGAGATGCATTAATATCCTTGAAAATATCCAGAATTCAAGGAAACTAATTAGGAACCATTCTTGTAATTCGATTCCCAGGAAAGCAAACTTAGTAGCTGATTGGGTTGCTAAAGTTTCACTTGGTGGGTCATGTCCGACTGATTGGATTTCAAGACCACCTTTGAGAGCTCTAGATTGATATATCATGCTGTTTTGACACTATAGTATAATAGTTTCGGATTGTACCTTGTATGATATATATTTGTAGTTTGGTGTGTGATAATTAGTTGTATAACGCTGCAGGGAACTGATGTATGGTATTTAGTTGGTGGAATGAATCTTTCATTGGAAAAAAAAATGTTATAAACAGGGAAGCATGTTCTTGAGGCTTAAGTAATTCTAGAGCTAGTGAGGGGGTTGAAGGTATTGTGTATGCCTCCAATTTCTGTGTATTCCTATAGAAGAGGCAATTAGAGGGACTTTTACATTATTCCTAATGGGTTTCAGTTTTATGGGACTTTTACCAAAGGGCATGTTCATTGCGTTTGTTTTACTGCTGTCATTTGGATACTGTCTATTGCAAATGAATCATCAATATATGACTGTACTGCCTGGTGATTTTGAATTTTGAAATTGAAATGAGTAATTGTCATGTACTGCTGTTTAAAATTGGAGCATTCTGTGCGTGTACATATAATAAAAGGGACGTTTTAAAAAAAATGAAGCTTTAAGACCGGTTATAGTCACAACCGGTCTTAAAAAGTACTTTAAGACCGGTTGTGGGAAACAACCGGTCTTAAAGGTGGGACATTTAAGACCGGTTGTTACCACAACCGGTCTTAAATGTCTAATCTTTAAGACTGGTTGTGGGACAGCCGGTCTTAAAGGTGGGACATTTAAGACCGGTTGTGCCACAACCGGTCTTAAATGTCCCACCTTTAAGACCGGGTGTGCCACAACCGGTCTTAAATGTGGAGTTTTTAGACCGGTTGTGGATACAACCGGTCTTAAAAGTTTGACTTTTAAGACCGGTTATAACAACCGGTCTAAAAAATAACAGACTTTTAAGACCTGCTGTATCAAGACCTAATACAGAATCGGTCTAAAAAGTCATTTTTAACCGGTCTAAAAAGTCATTTTTCTACTAGTGTAGGTGGATTTTTTGCTAAAAACGAAAGTTGTGAAATCTTTATATGAACTTGTTAATTTCTTTTATCAATTTACCAATTCCTTATCTAAACTTGTTGGTTAGCTTAATTAAAAATCAAATGTTACTATATATATATTTTTTGTAGTATATATATTAAAAGGCTTTGCTAGCCTAGTGGTCATACACTTTTTGTGCATGAAAGTGGTGGGGGGTTCGAACCCCCACCCCCACCACTTTGGGAATTATTACCAAAGCTAGGGAATAATCCTTGACCAGGGCCCCCGTCTTCTGCCAGTTGAGGGACCCGCCAGTCGGCCGCCGGAGCGGCGTCCGACCGACGTGTTAGTTATTATTTTAATAAAAATATAAGTAAGGGCAAATTGGTCATTTTCCTCTGAATTTGTAAATCTCGATTCAATCCTAGTACCTTTACAGGATTTTAGAAATTCAGAGCATTTGTTTGTCTTTTCATGATTTCCAGGTGCTTTTTAAGGGATTTTCCTTTTATCATAACCCTAACGTTTTTTTTGGAAGAATAACTTAAAACAAATAAACGATTTTATGTTATTTGAGATAAATGTGTAAGAATAATGTATAAAAGAAGGAATAAATGTGTAAGAACATTTATTTTATATAATATAAAAATACTTATTTTAATTATTCTTAAATCATGTAGTAATATTCTTTGTCCTTACTCCCCATCCGCAATATTTTTAACCCATTTATTCATATTGATAAAACTGATTTATGTAGTTATAAACAAAATAAATTAATATTTCATTTTGCCGCTATTAAAATCATGTTATATGATGTTATAATGGAGGAAAGGTTGACATAGGGGTCAGTATGGGTAGGGTTGGGTAGGGCGAGACCCCTATCTGATGCCTAGCCCGAAGGATGAACGGGTTACATTTTGCAACATGATGTCCGGCCCTACCCGCTAAAAGCCCTAACTATTTTGGGCTAGGTAAGGGTGGCCTAGGCAGGGTAGGCTTCCCTACCCAAGTGATAACGCCTTGTCTTGTCCACATATGAAAAAAATAATTCCGTGTAAATTTTATGAACATTCTTGTAGTTACCAATACCATATGTCTTAACTTCGCCCTAAGTAATATAAACTTCAAATACATTCGATAATTTCACATCTTGGGATATTTCAAAATAAGTCTACAACTTGAGTTTTGAAATTTAAAATCTACCATGTGTCTTAACAAATATCCATACTTTAAAAATTAAACAACATCTATAATCCATTATAAATAATGAAACAAAACGATTGTAATTAAAGCCGTGAAGTCAAACTAGTTTACATCAATTCAATGTCCCAAAAGTTGACTAAATAATGAAGAATCTGGAAAAAAAACAAAAAGCAACTATAATTTAATACATCACAAAGTAAAGAAGAAAGGAAGAAATCTACTTGTAAATAGTATTTAGTGGCTAGGGAAAAAAAAAGAGGATCAGTAGAGTATTATGCAATAGACAATATATATTTTAAATAAATATATATATATATATATGAAATAATATTTAATTGATATGAAATTTTATATTTTAGATAAATAAAAATAATTTTTCAGGCAGGGCCAAATGGGTAGGGCAGCACCCCTTGCCCGATGCCTGGCCATGCTCGGTTATTAGCCCGCCCAAAGCTACCTAAAATATTTTTGGGCCACTTTTTTAGGAATGGGCTGGGTAATTTTTTGTAGGGTCAGGGTGGACACTAGGGGTGTTCAAATCCCGAGACGGGACCGGGAATACCCATTCCCGGTTCCCGTCCCGGGATTGGCCGGGACTGGGATGTCAACCGGGACCGGGAATTCCCGAGATCCGGATCGGGAATTCCTGGGACCAGGATCGGGAATTCCCGGTCTTAATAATATAATTATATTAGTTAAATTTTTTATAATCTAGTGTTTAAAGTGATTATTTAATACCTAATAAGGTCATAAAAATCACACAAATTGAGTTAGAATTGAAAAATAACATATTATTATTAATATTATTATCACATTCATCATTTTTGTTATTATCTTTATATATTATATAGTTAGGATTTGTATCACGATATATACGATTTAACTCTAACTAAATATGTGATATACATTTTATCAAATGATAACTTAATTTATGGGGTAAAAAATATAAAAATAAAATAATAACCTATTTTTTAAGGAAAAAAGAAAAAAAACCAGGATCGGGAATTCCCGGGATCACAAGGTGTGATCCCGGTCCCGATCCCGGTCCCGGGTTTTTTAAATCTCATTCCTGGTTTTCCCGGTCCCGGTCCCGGCCGGGACGGGAAATTCCCGGGATAAAATATCCGGGACGGGCTGGGACAACCGGGACCGGGATACTTTGAACACCCCTAGTGGACACACCGAGCCACTGGGCACCATGCTCACCCTTAGGCTGAGACAATGCCAAAAGCAAGAGGTAAAATAGTTCAATTATTTAAAAATATGATAAGATCTCTTATATTTTGGAAAAAGGAAAAAAATGTCACACTCCCTCCATTTAATATAGAAATTAGTTAGGAGATTTATTTTAATTTTCGAAAAAACTTAGGTCAAATTTTTGTATCCATTATATAAGTTATTTAATAACTAAGGTACTGAAAACTAGACCAGACACTGAACCTATCGAGGCACTGGGTTAAGGGCCAGTGGTTTAAATCGGGGTCAACTTGACGGTCAGATAAGGATCAATTAAAAAAATATATAATTTAAATGTTGATGCATACCATTCAAAAAATTACATAAAAGTTTTTTTTTTCAACCAATAGTCCAATATAACCTCCTGGACCTAATATTTACAAAAATATCATTAAGTACATAAAGATTTTTCTTACACCAATGCCAAAAGCATTCCACAATCCTTTTAAGCCTCCTTACAAATCAAAAAAATTTAGTGAAATATTTTTTTAAAAAATTTAGTGAAATAAATTTTAAAAAAAAGAGCTAAAACAACATTGTTTGGAGCATAAAAAAAGTTAAAAAATATAGGATGACCTGGCTCACCCCGAATTACATTGGGTTACCCCGGTTTACTCAGGTCGCACCGCGTCGACCTCGATTTTTTGCCATCAACTGAACCGGATTGGCAATTAGTTTACCGGTTTCTGGTCTGAACTGGCCAGTCCAATCTAATTTTCAATACCATGCTTATAACACATGGCTATGTATCTTGTTTATTTCATGTGGTTTTGTAATTAAATGATAATATTTCAAAAATAGAATATATGGCATTAAAAAAATTGACATAATCAATATAAGTAACTTGACTTAATTATGGTCCTTTAATTTTATATATAATATCTCTACTTAATTTTTCTTTCAAAGGAGGGGGGTTTAAGAAAGAAAATACATTAGAAAATGATCTAAGCATAAGATTGATATCATTGCGGATAATGTTGTGTTAGCTAGTATTCATGTTGACACTTGAAAGTATATACTCTCTTTTTTTTTTAATTTATACCATTTTTCTTGAATTTTACTGTATTAAAATTTTATACAAAGTAACTGTCCTTTATGTATATGTATATATACATAAACTAATTAAGGTCTTCAATCTTAGTAAAATTAAGCCAGACCCTGGGTAATTTCTGTTCTTCAATTACTTCTAGTTTTTTATCTAAACTTAATTTGCCGCACTTTAGTTCGCTTTCTTTTTCATCATTGTAAACTTTTTAAATTATTAATATAATTTTGTCTTTTATCAAAAAAAAAAAGTTACACATATGAAAAGTAATTTTTATAAGTTAATTATTTAATGAGTTAAGTTACATCTCACGCCTAAGTTATTTTTTTAATAGCTTTAAATATCCCAAGATATTTTTTCCCAATAATTTGTGATACATCCACGCCTCTTAAGTATTTTTGTATTTATTTCTAATAATACTCAATATCTTAAATTTGGGTTGCTTGTACGGCTGGAAAGAATGCTTCAAGCATAAAATTGTACTAAAAATACTTCATAATGCTAAGTACTACAAATAAAATACTTTAAATATGTTATTGGATGAACCCCATATTAATTTAGGAGAATTGCCCGAAATAATTTTTAGGGTAAATTAATTACTGATTGCTATCAAGCGTGCAAACGATCTTCTATATGTGCAATCGATCTTTTATTTTGTACAAACCATTTTTTGTGTGTGTAAAAATCTTTCATACAAATGTGCAAACAATCTTCCGTTGTATGTAAAATATCTTCCGTTATATGTAACATATCTTCCATGATAGCATTCAACAATTAATTTACCAAAAAATTATTTATCAACAATTTTTCCTATTAATTTAGAATGCTCGCTACTTTTTTAATGAAAAAAGTATATTTACGTTAGGCATATACTCTTGCCGTCTTGGATCTTCTACAACAACTCCTTTACTCTTCATTTCTATATTTACCCTCAGATCATCCCATTCTCTTCGTTTCTTTGCCTTCTCTCCACTATTTCTGTCTCCGCCCTACTTCCTTGCTGCAATTTCTGTGCTTCCCAAACACTTTCTCTGCTGTCAGTTTTACCAGCTCTATGACATGAACTCACTCACCTTTTTGTTTTTGTTTTTGTTTTTTTCACTTTCTGTTGAGTTTTCCTCGGGCTGATTTTATTAAATGACTTTTATCGTCACTTTCTTTCTCACCTAGGTATTTTTTAAATTTATTTTAACATACAGAAATATAAATATATTTTTTCAGATGTTTTTACATAAAAATGTTTTGATAACATTTATTTGTACATAATTTTGTTATAAATAATAATAACATGACATATAATAAATGATTATGTAAAAATATTATCATTAATCATTTTACTTTATTTATATCTGCAGAATTCTGTGAACAATAATCTAAAAGATTAATAGAAAATTTTATTGAGCCCCCAAGAATGTAATATAATTTAAATCAACCTCAAACTTTATGAAGCTTCACTGCACCTCATGGGGTATAATGAAATTAAGTTTTGTGGGTAAAATGAATATAATATACTTCTTTTATCTTTTTTTCAGAAGAGCATTTACCAAACAAATAAAGGTATTTATAAGATAAATAAAGGGATTCAAAAGAACCCAGTAAATTAAAACTATTTTGACCATTTACAAAACAAATATGAAAATTCACAAGATAAATATAGGTATTTACAAGATAAATAAAGAAATTTATAAAACAAATAAAAGGATTTGAAAAAACCTAGGAAATTAAAAACATTTTGGCTAGGTACAAGACAAATATGGATATTTATGAGATAAATGAGAAAATTTATAAGACAGATAAAGTAAGGGCTTTAGTATCTTTGTACGGAAAAACTTAATTTTATTTTAACTTAAGAAGGGTGTAATACTGTAATGAAGTTTTAGAAAATCTTTAAGAGTTGATTGAAATTATGTCATAGTATAAGGGGCCTACTGAAATTATCCCAAAATTCAAAGTCATGGGACAAACTACAAGCAAAGCTTGAAGTAAGAAGAACCACATGTAGTGTGTTCGGAAAGAATTTCAAAACATAGGTTTTGAATCAAAACCATGATTTGGCTCTCGAACACTTAAAATTTTTTCAAATCATGGTTTTGATATCAAAACGTAGGTTTTTGGAAAATCCATTTTTTTGTTTTTTCTTTTGTGTGGGCACTACCCTCTCTTTTTTATTGGTCCTTTTTCTTATGTGAGCCCCACTCGCTCTCTCTTTTATTGGTCATTTCTCATTATGTGGGCCTCACATTATGAAAAAAAAAAAACTATTTTAACAATAATATCCAAATACTCTTATTTTATTAAAATCTTTTTTTCTCATAATCTATTCTACTCAGAATATATTCTTCAAAAACTATTCTCTACGTTTTCTCCAGAAGTTATTCTCAAAAAACTAATCCGAACGTACATATAGCAAGCAAGTGGTGCACATTTTCATCTCAATGGATACAAGGGACAGTAGAGGCTGTAAATAATAAAGAGAAAATTATATTTAGCTCCTTGGTAACAAGGAAAAAGAAAAAAAAAATGATATTTTCAGATTTCAAAATAAAAAAATGATCATAAGAACTTATCAATGACACCCCTAAATTTGTTAATGACCAGCATTTGAAGTTGTTAATAAGATTATTTTTTATTTAACTTTTTGTCTGGGACTAAATGTAATTTCCCCAAAATAAATACTCCTACTTGTTCGCCAGAAAAATAATACTTCTACTGTCCTTTTCTTTTTGAGCCCACAATGCTTCAACGGTCTTACCTATTTAATATTCTTTCTGTCCTAAATATATGACATGTAGTAATTGGATGCTGATTTTATAGGTGAAATTAAGGCCTGTGGCCCCAGACGCAAAACTGGTCAGCCACCCTGCTTTTTCGGAATGATGTGACTAAATTGACAGGTGTAAATAATTTCCTTTCCTCATACTCTTCTGTCATTATAAATAAGTTAAGGTGTTTAAATAATCATGAACTATTTTTAAAAATGTTAAAATGACTATATATTATTTTTTAGAGTAAAAATAACTATGAACTATGTAAAATGAAGTAAAATCGTTAAAACCCTTAAAATAATAAATGTTAACCGTTAATGCCTTTTTCTCTCAAAATGCACTGTTTTGGTGTAAAGTACACAAGCTTTTCACCTTTATTTTTTTATTTTGAAAAATAACATTGATCATCTTGAAGTATTTTTTTAGTACTAGTCAATACTCTGCAAATGTGTTTTTAGCATTGTCTAGTATTCTGAACTAATTTTTTAGGATATTGAAAAAATATTTTAGAAAACTAACTGATACTGAAAAATACTTCAGGATAGTGAATATTGTTTTTCAAATAAAAAATACTAAAGAACTTGTATACTTTACACCAAAATAGTGCATTTTGAGGAAAAAAGAATGGAAGCGAACCTTAAGAAAAAAGAGGAGGATCCAGATCCGAGTTTTATTTTATCCTCTCTTTTTTATTCACCAGCCTTTCCTTTCAGTTTTATGAAAGGATAAAATAGTAATTGACTAATTACAATCTCCACCCTTAAGTCTCTTGGGACTTCTTAATTATATGAAGTTTTCATGAGACATTGAAGTACTCCTCTTATTTTTAATACAAAATATGTTTATCTAATTTGATTACATCAAGTTAGTTTGTTAAATTAGTTAACTCCCATATTTTTTTTTAAAATACTCTAATAATTCCTTAAATTTTTCTCCTCCTTAATTATTGTTTGGGAAGCATTAATAGAAATAAATTAATAAAAAATTGATAAATATATAAAATATATTTTATATTTATGATTAAAATAAACTCCACAAGCATGTCAATAGCCAAGGGGGAGTAATCGTTTCTTTTACTTGAGATACTACAGCAATCTTCTCGGGCTCATATAACAGTTTTCTAATATTGTCCATTTTTAATTCTTGTTACCGTGTGTGTATATTTTTTTATCATTTAGCATTGAACAAAAAATAGGATTGGATCAGCCGATTTGACTGGTTGAACCGAAAACTGGTCAGTGGTCCGGTCTGATTTAATGGTTGAACCGGTTTCATTATTTTTTTTTTTTTTTGTATTTTTTAAATTTTTATTTTGTGATTTTGAGGGGAAAATGGAAAGTTGAAGATCAAAATGAAGAGAAAAATAAGTAAATAAAGAATAAATCTAAAAAAAATGAAGAAGATAATGAAAAAAATTATTTAAAAAGATATAATAATTATAGGAAAGGAGATATCATTGCATAAGTATATACATTATAACTAATACTAATAGATTTTAAACATTTTTTTTCTAAAAATCTTCATTTTTATCTATAGAAATTTAAAAATATATTAATATATATTGCCACTAATAAATTATAATATTTTAATATGACCAGTTCAACTACCGGTTGACCCATTAACTCTTGAACCTGTGTTGTGACCGGTTCATTGCCTGGTCCGATTTTTCGTTCCTTGTCATTCAGGACTCTTTTCATTAGAACATGTGTTTAAGTATGGATAATGTTAAAAAATTTATTTCGTTTTTAGACATAATTAATGAGTTAATAATCTCTTTTTTTTTCATTTCGATAAAAATATTAAAAGTGGTGTATAAGAAAAGGTAATATGAAGTATTTAGCAAAAAAATCCTATATTATGGTATATTTTCTGTACATATTAGATCAATATTTTTTATTGATAACTGATTTAAAAAGTGTTATAATATGAAACTAATTATATTTTTATTTAAATCTCCAAATTTAAAACTCAGGATTTGAGAGGAGTGAGTAAGAATTGAAAAATATTTGAACAAGTATTTCAAAATTTCTTAAAAATATTTTAGCACAGAATTCTTAAATTTTAATCATCTTCCGGTTATTGTTATTTGTCTACTTGTGAAGTCAAAAGAAATCAGAATAATTAATACTCTAATTAAAATATTAAATTATATAAAAATATTATTTTCTAAACGTATGTGCATTAAAGGCATGTTTGGGATCACGATTTCTTAAAAAATAAGTCCTTATTACGCAAGCCGAGATAAACCTCCTCTCACATATTTATCTCGTATACTGTGAATCACGATTTATAATCACTTATTATCTAAAAATAATTTATTCCAAACGAACACTTAGAGTTGACAATAACCTAAAATTTGTAACTTTGTACGTCATGTGATGGGACAAAGCTCAGGATGAGAAGGTGATGAGAAGGCGAAGATTTGAAGACTATCCACCGAACGCTGAAAATGTGAAGACCATCAAATTTGTATATAAATAAATATCAGTAATTGCCTGCGAGCTAATTTTGTTGTGGTCGATTGGACTTCAATTCAATGCATGAAAAATAATTAAACTTATTTACTAAATATTTACAACGTTTTTATATTTTTTAGGTATGAAAATTGCTGAAAAGAAGTTGTTGTAAATGACTTTAATTAAAATGGTAGAACTTGCTGTTGGAAGTGTATTGAATACTGTTAGTAATATAGTAAATAATATGAAAAAATAGCTCTCTTACTTGTATTAAATACCATTTTGCATTATATTGACAAAGAGACGTGGTAGCGCAACTGTCAGTAAATATTTCCCCCCTCAACCATTGTCATTGTGTTGTAGAAAAGCCTCGTTCTAGCATCTAATGCTTGCTTGGATGGGTTATCGTTCAACTTGTTTGAAATAGTGTTGCTAAGAAAGATCTTTTTTTTTTTTTTTTTTTCTTGAGTTTAGACGGCAGGCAATGAAGGTGAGGATTGAACCTTAAACCTAATTCCATAAAGGGTATATCTTATACCATTAGATCCAAAGGTTTTTGGATGTTATGAATGGTCCATACTTAACAAAAACGCCAACTTGATAAATGTGTTTAAATGATATATTAAAAATGTTATTTTAAAATCTATAAATATAAAAAAAAAATCAAAAATTGAAAATTAAAAATTACAAAAAGTTACTTAGAAAAAAGATAATAAAATACCACTTGAAACTCAAAATATTAAATTAGTCTTGTTACGTATAAGAGTATAGGCATTAATTTGAATAGTGTTACAATTGACAACTCTTTTTAATAGAAAATCACTAATTTAGGATTTTAAAGTTCAAATGATATTTTTTTTTTTCGTTTTTGTCTTTCTCCCAAGTTACTTTAAGTTGAAAATAATATTTTTAAACAATAAGTCAAGTCCAAAGCAATGTCAAATTTTAAGCACGACCCAAACAATTTGGAAAAATACTTTTAAAATTTGAAAAACCTTAAATGAGTTATTTCTTATTAAAATGAGTTATAAATTGTTAAAGAAGTATATTCCATACCTAATGGATTGTAGAAAACAAAACTGATTTAATTTGGATTTTGATATTTTAAACGTATTTCTCTTTAATTTTACCAAAATTTTTTGAATGATATGGAAATATTATTAATATTTTTATTTTGCCGCTATTAAAATCATGCTGTATGACGTTATAATGGAGGAAAGGCTGAGATGATACAAAAGGGAGAGGTAAAATAGTTCAATTATTTGAAAATAAGATAATATCTCTTATATTTGCGCGGATGATCAGCCTTTGAAGTAATTGTTTCTCTTATTTGCAAGGTATTAAAATTCGGACTAGGTACTGAATCAGTCGGGGTACTGGGTTAAGGGTCAGTGGATCAGATCGGGGCCAAACAGGTGAGAAATTGAAGATTTTAAGTTTATTGGTATGAAATTCTAAAGAAAATATAAAAAAAAATTTGAAACCCGAATCGAACCAGTCTACAGGCCGGTTTGCAGGTTTCCAGATAGGACCGGACGGTCGATCTGCTTATTTGAGACACTGCGGTAAATTTCCCAAGTATTTATTACTTTTTTGTAATATGGTCTAATTTATAATTCTTATTACGAGTGTATATTTTTTTATCATTTATGCCTTTTTTCTTTAGAACATGTGTTTAAGTATGGACAACGTCAAAAATTTATTTGACTTTTAGACATAATTAATGAGTAAATAATTTCTTTTATTTTCAAAAAAATAGTAAGAGTGCCTTATCAAAAAAGGTAAAACGAAGTACATAGCAAAAAATTCTATTTTTTTGAATGTTTTTTTGGACATATTATAATAATATTTTTAATGATAATTCAATATTACTTTTTTTATTTAAAACTACAAATTTAAAAGTAGGATTTGAGAAGATTGAGTAAGAATTGGAAAACATTTGAGTGCTTGTTTGTGATAGCTTATTTTTTACTTATAAATATTTCTAATTCATGATTTACGATATACGAAGTAAGTATATGAGAGGGGTTTTGTTTTAACTTATATAATAAATATTTATTTCCTAAAAATAAATTATTCCAAACATAATTTGGATAAGTATTGCGAAATTTCTTAAATTTTTTTTCGCAGAGAATTCTTAAATTTTAACCACCTTTCTAATATTATATTCCATGTAGTCCTTTTTACCAGTAACAAATACTTAACTCATGGGTTCCAAATGCTAGTAAGCGATAAATGTATTAAATTTGTACTATTCTTTTTAATTATATCTTTATTTAATTTCTTTAAAAAAAATTAATTTTATCTTATATTTAAAACAAAAATATATATATATATATATATATATAATTTAATCACATATAATATATAATATAATTAAATAATTTATTTAATTTTATTAATATTTATACAAAATTAAACTACATCTTATATTTTATATTTTGTATATGCGACTAACTGGGTCATCTCAAAGGACAGAAAGGGGGACAACACATGACAGGCTATAAATATGAGTAATGGCATATCGGCATATAAGGGCCCCATTTAGGCCTGTGGCCTTCGTACGCTTAGCATCTACCGATATGACAAGACCTTAACTTCTTTTTTTTTTTTACAGCATGTTGCCTTTTCATCCGGGCTAATTTCATTCTGGTCTTGTTTGTGATGGACTGGAGTTCAACTTTTTTATATTTTTTAAGTATTAAAATTGCAAGAATGGTTTGCTGGCGATGACTTAAATGAAATGCACCAACCTATTTAATAATTGATGCAGGTATATAAATGTTAAGCGTTAAGGCACATGGACTCCGTACCCAAAACGCGTCACCACCGTCTTTTAGTCTGTTTGGCAAAGCGGCAGCAAGCTTTCACCGTGCGTTTGCAATTTAAAAATCACGATGGCTTCAATATCTAAGTTTAGCAAAGCGGTGGTCTCCAATGCACTTTTTATAACACCGTGACTTAATTAAAAAGCTCTGGTTCGTGGCTTTTTTCAATGTCTACAGTGCTTCTTCTGCTCTCTCTCTCTTCATTCAATGCTCGCAGGCAGACCGGAAGGAAGAAGAAGATGCTCTGTTTCGCTCCTTGGTGATGCTCTGTTTCGCTGGTTCATTTCGCTGGAAGAAGAAGATGCTTTGGTCAAATTAGATTTGATCAGGGATTTCTGTGCAAACTTCAAAAGTTTATAAGGAGGGATTAAATTGACATTTGTTGAAATATTTTAGGGTTGAACCATAATTTATGAAAAATTTGGGTCATTTTCTGTGATTTCCCTGATCCATTTTCTTCCTCACTTGTAATTTTCATAAATCATAGGATACTTTTCTGTAATTTTCTCTATTCCTCAAATTAATGCTTAATCATATAATAATGTCCCAAAAAATACATTAATGTATGACTTATTGTATTTTATCAAATTTTGATTTTAATTTAATTTTTCACTTCAGTTATTACAATATATACAAATAATATATATATATATATATATATATATATATATATATATATATATATATATATATATATATATATATGATTCATGTCCTTTTCAGTCATTTTGCATCTAAACGGGCTTTTCAAACTCTAATCCAAACAGGTTCAAGGTTAGAAAAAAAAGTCACTTCTGCCACCGCTAATCCAAACACAAATCACATTTACATTTTCACTTTTTTTCTTACCTTACTTTTTCAAAAGTCAGATGGTAAAAAAAGCCACTTCTTTACCGCTAATCCAAACAGGCACTTTGTCCGCATATGTGACTAAACTGTAAATTCACACGCGCCAATTGCTCCCTTAACTCACACTCCCGCCTCTAGGTCTTTTTAAAGGTTATTAAAAGTAATAAATATGTAGATAATAAAATATTCTTCACAAATTCCTTATTTATGAATAAGGGTGAGAGAGTAATAATAAAAAAATACTTTAAAAAAAGAATTTATGAAGAAAGATAATGTGAGAAAATAAAAGGGATGGGTTAACATTTAAAATAATGCGATGTATGAAATTAATAGAAGGTAAAATGAATGCAAATGCATTTATTATTTAATCCAACTAAAACAAAACCTTATAAAAAAATGGCAAGCCAGATTAAAAAATAAGACCTTTTATAGAGACGGAGGCAGTAGCATATTGGATTGGGTTCCCTTTATAAACCGTTCCTTTAAAAATCTCCTCTAATTATGGTCTTTGTTTTTAATTTCTAGGAAACATTCTTCATATTCCTTACTCTCCCTTTTTTTAATGGCTTTATTCATATCAGTAAAATGATGTATACCTCAAATGATATAAAAAAAATTAATATCTCATTTTGCCCATATTAAAATCATGGCATGAAAAATTATCATGTTTCATGAACGGAAGGCTGACATCCCTTTCATGTGACTTGTTTGGTTAACATATCGCTAAATAGTTTCTATTCCTATTTTTGGGAATTTGAAAAATGGTGTGTTTGGTTGGAGGGGAGTCTGGAGTGTAAGGGAGGGGTCATCATTCTCTCATTTAAACTTAGTTTAAATTTTTGAGTTTGATAAAAGTCAAAATTTTGGCTCTCATTCATTTTCCCTCCCTTTATTTTTGGATCTCACTACAAAAGATCCCCTCTCCAGTCTTCTAACAAACTACTCCCTCTGGTCCTAATTATAGGATAATATTTGAAAGTTGAACTTGGTCCTAATTATAGAACAATGTTCTAATTTTTATCAATTTCTTCCCAAAATACCCATATTAATACTTTCTCAATAATAATTAAACATAATAATAATTTAATAAGAGTAGATCGGAAGTTGTTGAGGGAGATTGATGATGCCGAATTATGTGAGAGCTTGGAGAAGTCGTGTATGAGGCATGAGAGGTATAAGAAAAATTAGAGAATTAACATAATTGGATGTCATTTTAAATAAGGGCATTTTAGAAAAATAAATATGATTAACTAATTTAACCACTATTATTAATTTCTCCAAAGTTAGGTAAATATGTCTTATAATTAGGACCGGAGGGAGTAAATAAGATAACACAACCTCCTCCCCTCCCTTCCCCTACCCTCCCTCCTTTCAAACCAAACACACCCTGTTTGGGTTGGTGTTGGAAAAGCATATTTACGTAAGTCGAGATAAAACTACTCTCACATATTTATCTCGTATATTCTAAATCATTTTAAAAAACAGCTTCACCATTGATTCAAACGGACAATAAAATTTTGACTTGTATTTGAAGTTTCATGTTTTATTTGTTTGACATGTTCATTAAGGCAACATGTATGTTAGTATGCAGTAGTGTGTTTTTTAAGGCTTTGTTAAGTCTCCAATTATGTCCTAATCTAAAATCAGTTGGTGGTTTCATGTGGATTGTTTTATCATTTTGTTAGGTAAATTGATCTTTGTAAAAAGAGAAAAATGAAAATGCAAGATGATTCAAAAGAAAGGGGTAAAATAGTTCGATTATTTTTTTTTTTGAATGAACTCTCTCTTATTTCTCAGAAGGGGAAAAGCTTATTGTTCTCTCCGTTTAGGGACGAGTATGAATTGGACTGGACCAGGTTTGACATCAATCCGAGGTCTGGTTTTGAGAAGATCTCAGGTTGCGTAAAGCAATCCGTGGCCTAATTTGGTCTAGCATCAACCTGAGGCCGGGCTGGACTAGACCGGCTCTGATGGACTACCTGGACTGATTTAGGTAGTCCAAGACCTAAATTTAATATTTTTTTTCCTCTTTGAAAAGCAAAATTTGAATATATTAAACATAGTTAGGACTACAAAAATACCTATAATAATATAAAATATGTCACCAAAAATTAAAATGTCATAAATCTATAAGAATATCCAATAACAATAAAAAAATATGTTGAGAAAAAAGATTTAAACATGATAAATATAATTAAGATAATAAAAATACATATAATCATATAAAAATCATCATAAAAAATAAAACTTGATTAAAATCCTTAAAAAAAACTCTAACACCATTAAATAAAAAATAAAAAATAACATCTAAATTATAAAAATATTTTTTAAGAAATTGACCTGGATCAGACCGGACTAGTCTAGGTGGTCTGGTCCCCTGGTTTGGAACCCGGTCCAACCAGACTAGTCAGTCTGGTCCAGTCTAGTTCGATTTCATTATATTGCTTATTTGGACTGAACCAGATCAGACCGGACCAACTCGGGTCAGACCAGACTGGACCAGATCACCGGATTTTTACTCATTCCTATCCCCGTCTTTCACAGTTTCACTAGCTAGTGAGTTTATTTTAATTTTATATATAAGCTCTCTGTTTAATTTGTCTTTCAAATTACATATAAAAGATAGTTTTAAGGGAAAATTCCATATAAAGCTGCCCAAAATAGGAAAATTATAAATCAGGTTAGTAAATTCAATAAATCCTTAATTAAGTTATCAATCCAATTTAAGATTTCAAAATATAAGTTAAATGACTTTATTGCCCTCTCTTAGTCTTCCCTATCCTCTTAAAAGGGTTTTAGTGGTTGTAGCTTATTTTTTTCAATAATTATGTATACAACATCAATATATAATAAAGTAAAATATGATTGGCTGAAATCAAAGAATTTTTATGTCATAACCCCAAGATCAATTAAATTATTTTTAGTTTAATGTTGGGGGGGGGGGGGGAATGATTTTTGACCAGATTGTTTTCTGATAAAAAGAAAATTAGACTATGTTAATAAAAAAATCTGATTAGCGTGTATATATCAAATATTTTCATTAGCAGCATTTTAAGAAAAGAGTTTCGTCAACGTAAAAAACAAACTAGATCTTACAATATACACATAAAAATGTAATGAATTTTGATTTTTTTATTGACAAAAAAAAGTTTAAGTCAAGTTTTTCTAAAAATACAATTTCTTATTCACAATACTCAAATAAAAATATTTTAATTAATATTGGGTTAATGCTTTTCTTTTTATTTGTTTGATTTGAATTATTCTTGATTCTTCCCAATAAAAGGAATCACATTTTATTTTATCATATATTAATGTTAATACATCCAGACAAACTAAGATATAGAGTAATAAAACTCTTTTAAGAGGAAAAAGGATAAAGTAGACTATAAGAGTGCAATAAAGTCATTTTACTTATATTTTAAAATCATAAATTGGGTCAATAACTTAATTAAGAATTTGTTGAGTTTAACAATCTGATTAAGATTTTTTCTATTTCAAATAACTTTATATGAGATTTTCCCTAGTTTTAATGAATATGCTTAAACAAGATAATTTAAAAAATTAATACACATTATTTCAGAAAAGAAAATCGGCCTAAAGCCTCTATTTATAAATTTTATTAGTAAAAAACCTTGAATTTGAGTATTAGTATAAACCACAAAATTTTTTGGGTGTTCCATACAGTTGAAAAAAATGCTTTAAGATACTAGAGGAGTTACAAACTATTTTAATGTGCTTGATCAACATCAACCCAGTAAAACGTTGAAAAAAACTTTTCACAAATTTTGTTCTTCTTGTCTTAATGATTGTTTGGAATAACGATTGGAACCTTTAAAAGTAGCTTTTTAATCATGATTTATGGTATATAAGATAAGTATATGAAAGGAGTTTTATCTCGATTTACGTAAATAAATACTTTTAAAGATGCTAAACTTGATCTCAAACAAACACTTAACTAATTTTGATAAATTAACCATGAAAATCCCAGTTGTTACCGGCAGAACTCCAATGGCTTATTGGTGGTTGGGGTGGCAACCAATCAACAAATAACATGTTTAAGATCACGATTAAGGATTTTAAAAGTGTTTATGCATGTAAGTCGAAATAACACTCCTCTTATATACTTACCTTATATACCGTAAATTATGACTGAAAAGCTGGTTTTAAAAACTCTAAACAAAACATAAAGGCCTTTCTGGTGAAGGTTGTTTGCGAAGTACTGCGAAAATTGTAAAACCAACCACATTTTAAAATCTTTTTCCGGTACATATAATTAATTTTGGATATTGCATAAGTCACTCGTCTTTCTGAAATTTCAAATTTTAAATAATATTTTAGCACGGTGAAAATCTAAACAATCTGTGAATGGCTTTCATCATCATGTTATCACCTGGGCACCCTAATAATATATATATATATATATATATATATATATATATATATATAAGTTTATATATACATATATATATTTATATATTTTTACTTAAAGTATTTTGATGACATGAACTTACTTTTTTTTTCCTGCACTTTCTGTTGTCTTTTCTTCCAGGATGATTTTATTAAATGACTTTTATCATTACTTTTTTGTTTCTCACCTCGGTATTTTTTAAATTATTTTTTAACATATAGAAATATAAATATATATTTTCAGATGTTTTTACATGAAATAATTTTGATGACGTTTATTTGTACATAATTTTGTTATAAATAATAATAACATGAGATATAATAAATGATAATGTAAAAATATTACTGTTGCTCATTTTATTTTATTTATATTAACAGAATTCTGTGAACAATAATAAAAATTTAAAGTCCTGGGACCAACTGCAAAGCTTGAAGACGACGAGAAGAACCCCATGCCGGAGGGCTTCCCCCCTCAATGGATAAGGACAGTACAGGCTATAAATAATAAATACACCTACTTTTTCACCAAAAAAAACTAGGGAAAATCACTGTCAGGTCCTAAGGAAGCAAGTTATTGTCAGAAAAGTCCCAGGAAAATCAGAAATATCTGAAAAGTCCCTAGGGACTTTTCTGATATTATTTTCTAAAGTTAAATTACACACATGCCCCTCTTCTATTACACAAATAAGTTGTTGTTAATTCGCACAGTGGAGGTTGTTAATTCGCACAGTGGAGGTTGTTAATACGGAAAATGACGTTGGACGCCATGATGCTCTGTTTTTGGGAGAGGAAACAGAGGAAGTGGTGTGTTTGAGGTGGTGGGGTGCTATGAAAATGATGATATGGAAGAAAAATAAGTTGTTGTTAATTCGCACAGTGGAGGTTGTTAATTCGCACAGTGGAGGTTGTTAATACGGAAAATGACGTTGGACGCCATGATGCTCTGTTTTTGGGAGAGGAAACAGAGGAAATGGTGTGTTTGAGGTGGTGGGGTGCCATGAAAATGATGATATGGAAGAAAAATAAGTTGTTGTTAATTCGCACAGTGGAGGTTGTTAATTCGCACAGTGGAGGTTGTTAATACGGAAAATGACGTTGGACGCCATGATGCTCTGTTTTTGGGAGAGGAAACAGAGGAACTGGTGTGTTTGAGGTGGTGGGGTGCCATGAAAATGATGATATGGAAGAAAAATAAGTTGTTGTTAATTCGCACAGTGGAGGTTGTTAATATAACAGTGGAGGTTGTTAATACGGAAAATGACGTTGGACGCCATGGTGTTCTGTTTTTGGGAGAGGAAACAGAGGAAGTGGTGTGTTTGAGGTGGTGGGGTGCTTGAAAATGATGATATGGAAGAAAAATAAGTTGTTGTTAATTCGCACAGTGGAGGTTGTTAATATGACAGTGGAGGTTGTTAATACGGAAAATGACGTTGGACGCCATGGTGCTCTGTTTTTGGGAGAGGGAACAGAGGAAGTGGTGTGTTTGAGGTGGTGGGGTGCTATGAAAATGATGATATGGAAGAAAAATAAGTTGTTGTTAATTCACACAGTGGAGGTTGTTAATATAACAGTGGAGGTTGTTAATACAACAAATGAGGTTGAGTGTTAGTGGGTGCTCTGTTTTTGGGGAATATAACAGAGGAAGTGCTCTGTAAATTGCTCAATTGGTCATATTTAACGTAAGGCAATATAGTGTCAGAGAGAAAGTCATTGGAGGTTGTGAAAACAACTCAAAAGGTTATTAATACACGCTTTATGAGTTGTAAATAGCTTAATTTGTCATACTTAATTTGAGGAACAATAGTGTCAGATAGAAAGGTGTTGGAGGTTGAGAAACAAACCGAACAGGTTGTTATTACACGCTATACGAGTTGTAAATAGCTCAATTTGTCATACTTAACGTGAGGAAACATAGTGTTAGCGAGAAACGTGTGGGACATTGTGAAACGAACTCAAAAGGTTGTTAATACACGCTTTATGAGTTGTAAATACACGGTTTATGCATTGTAAAAAGGTGATCTCGATTTTGTTTCGCTGTGGCATACTAAAAGCGAACACGGTCAGAAGAGGCCATTTTTTACATCATTTTGCTTTTGTTTCGCTATGGCAAAGCAAAAGCAATTGGCCACACCGTCAAGTTGTTCCGTATTAACAACTACGACTGTTATATTAACAACCTCCACTGTGCGAATTAACAACAACTTATTTTTCTTCCATATCATCATTTTCATAGCACCCCACCACCTCAAACACACCACTTCCTCTGTTCCCTCTCCCAAAAACAGAGCACCATGGCGTCCAACGTCATTTTCCGTATTAACAACCTCCACTGTGCGAATTAACAACCTCCACTGTGCGAATTAACAACAACTTATTTTTCTTCCATATCATCATTTTCATGGCACCCCACCACGTCAAACACACCATTTCCTCTGTTTCCTCTCCCAAAAACAGAGCATCATGGCGTCCAACGTCATTTTCCGTATTAACAACCTCCACTGTGCGAATTAACAACCTCCACTGTGCGAATTAACAACCTCCACTGTGCGAATTAACAACAACTTATTTTTCTTCCATATCATCATTTTCATAGCACCCCACCACCTCAAACACACCACTTCCTCTGTTTCCTCTCCCAAAAACAGAGCACCATGGCGTCCAACGTCATTTTCCTTATTAACAACCTCCACTGTTATATTAACAACCTCCACTGTGCGAATTAACAACAACTTATTTTTCTTCCATATCATCATTTTCATGGCACCCACCACCTCAAACACACCACTTCCTCTGTTTCCTCTCCCAAAAACAGAGCATCATGGCGTCCAACGTCATTTTCCGTATTAACAACCTCCACTGTGCGAATTAACAACCTCCACTGTGCGAATTAACAACAACTTATTTTTCTTCCATATCATCATTTTCATGGCACCCCACTACCTCAAACACACCACTTCCTCTGTTTCCTCTCCCAAAAACAGAGCATCATGGCGTCCAACGTCATTTTCCGTATTAACAACCTCCACTGTGCGAATTAACAACCTCCACTGTGCGAATTAACAACAACTTATTTTTCTTCCATATCATCATTTTCATAGCACCCCACCACCTCAAACACACCACTTCCTCTGTTTCCTCTCCCAAAAACAAAGCACCATGGCGTCCAACGTCATTTTCCTTATTAACAACCTCCACTGTTATATTAACAACCTCCACTGTGCGAATTAACAACAACTTATTTTTCTTCCATATCATCATTTTCATAGCACCCCACCACCTCAAACACACCATTTCCTCTGTTTCCTCTCCCAAAAACAGAGCATCATGGCGTCCAATGTCATTTTCCGTATTAACAACCTCCACTGTGCGAATTAACAACCTCCACTGTGCGAATTAACAACAACTTATTTGTGTAATAGAAGAGGGGCATGTGTGTAATTTAACTTTAGAAAATAATATCAGAAAAGTCCCTAGGGACTTTTCAGATATTTCTGATTTTCCTGGGACTTTTCTGACAATAACTTGCTTCCTTGGAACCTGACAGTGATTTTCCCAAAAAACTAATACTCCTGCCTCTTTAATAATTGCATGCACATGCAGATGTATAAAGGTCAAACTTAAAAAAAATGTCCTCGTCTCTATGCATAAGGACTTTTCAAAGGTAATTAAAACTAGTTAAATTTAATGAATACATAGGTAATATATTTTTTTTAAAAAAATGTCCTTGTTTATTAATAAGTGGTAATATATTTTTTTTTAAAAAAATGTCCTTGTTTATTAATAAGTGATAGAGAGTTATAATGAGAAAATGATAAAAAAATATATGAAAAATATGATGTAAGAGAATAAAATGGATGATCAATATTTTAAATAATGTAATGTATGAAATTAATTAAAAATAAAATGGACATAAATATATTTATTATTCGAACCGACTGAAATAAAATCTTATAAAAAATACAAAGGGACCTTGCATAGAGCCGGAGGCAGGACTACATTGGTCCCCTTTTTAAACCGTCCCTTTAATAATCTCCCTTATGCTCTTTGTTTTTCCTGAAAACATTCTTCCTCATATTGCCTACTCTGCCTCTTTTTAATGGCTTTATGCATAAAAAATCTATGGTTTGGTGGTATAATACGTATACTTGGTTGGAGATGATACTCATGCTTTGATTAGTATTTGAAGTTTTATGTTTTATTACTAGAGGAGGATTACAGGTTTATCTGAAATTTAATTGACTTATTTAATACTCATATGAGATCAAAACACCGATATAGACTTTGATTACGTTTATATAGCAGATTCACCATTGGAAGAATAGAACTAAAGAGAGCAGTTTATGCATGAATTTTCTATCAGTTTTTTCAACTTACTTTCACAAAATGATATTTCCTTATATATCACGTATTGAAGTTATTATGATTTGAATTTCAAGTCATAAGGATAAAATTCCTTAATTAGATCTACACTTTTTCATAATTATGTAATAATCGCATTGGCATTGAATTTGGATCCTAATCCACCAACGATGCACAGACTATATTCTAACATTTTGACATGTCATTGAGTTAGCGTGTATGCTAGTACATTGTAATTTGTTTGTTTTAGATTTTGTCAAGTCTCCAATTATGTCCTGATCTAAAATCAGTTGGTGGTTTTATATAGCTCGTTTTATCATTTTGTTAGATAAATTGATTTTTGTAAAAAGATAAAAAAGAAAACAGGAGATGATGCAAAAGCAAGGGATACAATAGCTTATTAATTAAAAATATGATAATACCCTCTTACATTTATATTTTGGAATAAACTCCCTCTTATATTTTCAAAAGGAGGAAAAATTTCTAGTTCCCTCTGTCTTTCCCTAGCTAGGGAGTTTATTTTAATTTTATATGTAAGTTCTCTGTTTAATTTGTCTTTCAAATTGCACATAAAAGATAGTTTTAATGAAGATGATTAACCAAGATAATTTAAAAAATTAATACACATTATTTCATAAAAATAGTCTCTATTTATAAATTTTATTATTAAAAACATTTGAATTTGAGTATTAGTATAAACTATAAAATATTTTAGAGTATTGGATACAGTTGAAAAAAAAAAGTTTTAGGATAATAGATGTATTATAAAATATTTTAAGGGAGAATGACAGAAAAATATCATTTGAACTTTAAAATCCTACTGACAAAAATGGAAATGAGATTAACAAGAATAGTAATGGGATTGACAACACAAATCATTTTAAAGGACTAATTTAAGATTTTGAAGTTAAAATGATATTTTTATTTATCATTTTCCCATATTTTAATGTGCTCGATGAACATCAACCCAGTAAGACGTTGAAAAAAACTTTTCACAAATTTTTCTTCTTCTTGCTTTAATTAATTTTGACAAGTTAAATTATTTGCCTCACAGGCGAACAAACGGAGTGATAATCAAGGGAGGGAGATGGAATATGATTTTGGTTCATGACTGACTACAGCAGACTCTCACTCCTTCATTTCTTTCGCTACCCTCCAAACTCTCTCTCTCTATTCTCTCTCTCCCTCCCTCCCCATTTCTTTGCCTTCTCTCCAGCAGATCGGTTTCGAGTCTACTTCAATTCTAAGATCTACCATTTCTTTCTCTTTAGCGCAGCTTCATTCAGGTAAATAATCCACCTTTCTTCTTCTTCTTCAATTTTTTTTTTTTCAAAAAGAAATAAAGTAATTCATCACTGACTTTCTGAAAAATCATAACTGAATTTAGTTTTTTCCCTTTGGATAAATATATGTTAACATCTGCCTTCTTAATCTGCCACTGAATCCATCAACCTAGAACTCTATCGTCTAGAGCCTTTCACAGTTGGACTCCTCCGCAACAGCCCCAACAACTTGAATCATATACTTTGTTTTTGTTTTTTTGTTTTTTGGTTTCTCGTCTGAAAACTAAATTTAGAAGGAGATAGAAGACAATATCATGCCTTGCCATTTTCTATAAGGATATTTTTGTATATTAATTTATACTTAATTATATATCAAATATATATTTTTCTAAAGTCATATTAAACATGCTCGCCATCAGTGATTTCAAAAGGTATCTTTTTTTTTTTTTTTTTCCATTTGAATAATAGAAAAAGAAATAAAAGGTTAGCCTGTAAATGAAAAATCATCAGAATTTTAGCTAGGAAAAGGAAGAAGGAAAGAGGAAATGAAGGCAAAGAAATCATGAAAACTACGCTGGCAAAAAGAAAAACATCATGAAAATTTTTATAATTAAAATTGCCACTCCATTTAATTTTCTTTTGATAAAGTGCTCATCTTTTGGTCGTCCCCACCACGTGTCATGCAATTATTTTGTTTGGAGGATACCATATATCTTATCATCTTCTCCACCGATTCTCTCACTCCGTGACTTTCTTCGTTTCTTTGCCTTCTCTCCATTATCGGTGCCGCACTGCTCTCTTACTCGCCGTCAGTTTCGTCAGCTCTATGACATGAACAGACCGTTTCTATTTTCACTTTTTGTTGTCCTTTCATCTGGCTGATTTTATTAAATGACTTTTATCATCGCTTTCTTTCTTACCTCTGTATTTTTTTAAATTTTTTAACATTTAGAAATAGAAATATATTTTTTCAAATGTTTTTACATAAAAATATTTTGATAACATTTATTTGTACACAATTTTGTTATAAATAATAATAACATGATTTATAATAAATGATTATGTAAAAATATTATTGTTACTCAAATTTCGTCATTCTTTTATCAATTTTTAATAATAAATCTAATTTAAAATTTTATAATTTTAATATTATTTTTATATGATTTTCCAAAAATTTAAAATCATGAGACAAACTACAAATAAAGCTTGAAGACGAGAAGAACAAGGCAAGTAGTGGAGATTTTGACCTCAATGGCTTTTGAGGACAGAACTGGCTGTAAATAGTAAATGCTCCAACCTTTTCAACCCCCCAAAAAAACCAAAAACCGGGGGAAACAATGCTTCTATCTATTTGATAATTGCGTCCAGATGCATAAAGGTGAAAATTAAGGCCTACGGTTGTGGTCCCGTACGGAAAACGCGTCAGCCACTCTACTTTTGTCGGTATGAAATGAGTAAGTATTTGTTTGAAATAATTTAGTTTTAGATAATAAGTATTTATAGAACGTGATTTATGATATACTATACGAGAACGGTTTTATCTCAATTTACATAATAAATATTTATTCTTAAAAAATAAACTAATCCCAACATTCTTGAAACCAAGTCGCTTCAATAACTTCCTTCACACATATCTCCCGTCACTGCGTATAAAGTTCTTTTAATTAAATTGTGAGTTATTAAAAATAATTAAAATTAGCTAAAAATAATAAATCTATAAAAATATATTCTTTATTTTTTTAAAAAAGTCCTTGCTTAAGAATAAATATAAAAAATATGATGTCAAAAAATAAAGGGGATGGGTTTACATTTTAATAATACAATGTATAAAATTAATTAAGTATAAAATAGATACAAATATATTTATTATTTAGACAAATTTAAATAAAACCTTATAAATAGATGAGCCGGTTAAAAATAAAAATTTGGATGACCTTGTAGTTGTAGCCGGAGGAAATAGTATATTGGTTCCCTTTTTTTAAACTGTCCTTTTAATAATATCTTTTAGGGTGTGTTTGGTTTGAGGGGAGGGAGGGAGGGATGGGTGGTAAATTATAATTTTGGACAGAAAAAATCTAAAATTCATCCTTTTATTCTTTTAAATTTTAAATTCCTACCCAAAATTTAAATACCTTTAACCTAAAAAGGTAATTTAACCCTTCTCTCCTTCCCTCCCCTCAAACCAAACACACCCTTATAGTCTTTGTTTTTTCAGAAAACATTCTTCTCCATATAACTTTAAGGACCATTGTTTTATATTTTTTCTTGTCTGGGATTTAAATGCAATTTTTCCCCAAAAAAATGGGTAAAAAACTTTTCACCAATTTTTTGATCTTCTTTTTTAATTAATTTTGACAAGTTAAATTATTTTACTCAAAGGATGACAAGTGGAGGGTTAAACAAGGGAGGGAGATGGAGTATATTTTGGTTGATGATTGACTTCAACTGTACACCCTCACTCCTCCATTTCTTTTCTATCATTACTCCCCCCCCTCTCCATCCTCATTTCTTTTATTTCTCTCTCCACTAGATCGGTTTGGGCTCTACTTCCATACTCTACCATTTCTCTGTTTCCAAACACTTTCTCTTTAGCCTAGCTTCATTAAGGTAAATAGTCGACTTTCCATCCATAAGAATTGGTTCAAGTGGTAAGTGGTTTGATTCCATTTAAGCAAGGTCTTGGGCTCGAGCCTTGTGTATGCAGAAAATTCCTATTGGGAGACTTTCCCACCATAGCCAGGTGCGCGATGCGGGTCGGATCTGGATGTAGTCGGGGCAAAGCTCCTGTGAACCGGGTGGACAAAAAAAAAAATCAACCTTCCTTCCTCTTCATCATGTTTTTTTTTTTTTTCAAAGAAATAAAGTAATTCATCACTGACTTTCCGGAAAATCAAATAAATTTAGTTTTTTTCCTTTGGATAAATATATGTTAACATCTGCCTCCTTTTGCGCACACAACCACACAGCCTTCCCAATCTGCCTTTGAACCCATCAACCTATACTCTATCGTCTAAAGCCCTTTACAGTTGGACTCCTTCGCAACACCCACAACAAACTTGAATCATACTGTTTTTTTTTTTTTTTTTTTTTTTTTGTTTCTTGTCTGAAAACTAAATTTAGAAGGAGATAGAAAACAATATCATGCCTTGCCATTTTCTTTAAGGATATTTTGGTCATTGTATATTAATTTATACTTTATTATATATCAAAAAATATATTTTTGTAAGGTCATATTAAACATGCTCGCCGTCAGTGAATTCAAAAGGTATCTTTTTTTTTTTGCCATTTGAATAATCAAAAAAAGAAATAAAAGGTTAACCTGTAAATTTATGTCTTTTGATTTTGAACTACTTTTTCATCTTAAATTTATGTAGATAAATTCCATTTAAGAGTTCTGACGGGAAAAAAAAACAATTTTAGTATATAAATCTTAAAAAAAAAAAAGTTGAACTTATTTCTCATCCCCACAATTACTAATCAAATTTTACAAGAAAAATATTATCAAATTATGTCTTACAAGACCTTCTCAGGCTTGTAACCGTATATTTGCATTACTTTGATGAGGGCATTACCACCCAAAAAACAACTTCATTACAATACTATGCTGTGATATATGGCAGAGGAAAACTTTCCCCCATCTGCCACCTTCAGAAATTCTATAATACTACGTTTGGTCTTAAATATAAGACCCAATTGATTTTTCTGGGGAAATTAAGAAAGCTAATTAAATTATTTTAAAGTATTTATATATATATATATATATATATATATATATATATATATATATATATTTTAAACTAATTTGCTTGATTTATAAACTGATATATAATTTAATAATGCATAACATATGATATGATCAAGTAACTTATTTAGTTTCTTTAATCTCTTAAAAAATACAATTAACTAGGTGTCATATTTAGAGTCGGATATAGGAGCATCTAACATGACCTTATATCACGTTACCCAAGAAATGTTGGAAAAAATCAGATATAACAAAGGGTTAATACCATCTTTGGTCTCTCAAATTTATTCTTATTTTAGTTTTGGTTCCTCGAGTTTCAAACCATTGGTTTTAGTCCTTCTAGGGGCAAAATGGTCTTGGTTTTTTATCAAGTTATAGGGACTAATATTTTAAAAGAATGAAACTTAAAGGACTAAAACCTATGGTTTGAAATTTGACGGGCTAAAATCAATATAAGGATAAATTTGAGGAACTAAAGATTATATTAACCCAATAACAAGCAAAGCTTCTCCTTTATGAGAAAAAATGATATTCAGACACTGACCTGAAGTGTTTCATCGGATTGTGGGGATATAAAAATGTCAATGAGTGCCTTAATTAAGTTATCGAACTTAAAACAGTTCTTTGGTTTAAAAAAAGCTTGAAACGGTCCAAACTTGACATACGAGTTAGGGGTCATGGCTGGATATGTTAAGGGAAGATGAAGATGAAGGGAGGTCGGGGAGGAGGGGATGGAAGAAAGATTGGAGAGAAGGGATTTGAGGACATAATTAGGAGGTGAAGCCTCGAGGTTTTCGATTTAGAATTACTATTTTCCTCATTTGCGCAAGCTCTTTGGTCAATACGATCTTTCGATTGCTTCTTCAACCTGCTTTTGTTTTCCAAATATGAGGGGTAACAATATCTTTTCACTGCTCAATTTCATTTTGGCCCCAAGAGGCTACGATGAAATTTCAAAATTATTTAGGAGCTAATAGATATTATGTTGTTACAGTGTTCCTTTAATGAAATTTTTTCTACTTTTTTATCTTGTAGCATTTGATAAATTCTTTTATTGTTTATAACACTTGGATAAAAATGCCACAATCAAATGCCAAAATCTGTCTCACTGCTCCTTAGTAGGTTCCAAGTGAAGATCTTTCATTTCAACTCTGCTCTCTCTCTCTCTCTCTCTCTCTCTCTCTCTATATTTTCTCTGCTCACCTTTTCTTTCTTTTCTGCTTTTTTTCAGCATCACGGTGCTCCTTTTTTCTTCTTCTCACTGTCAGGTTTTGTGGCCGCCTTCTTCCTTTCACTGCAATTGAATCATCTAATAACTTCAAAAAGACCTCAAAGTTCCTAAGAATACTTCTTCTTCCTCTTCTCAAGCTGTTTTTTGTTTCTTATGCATCATAAACAGTAGGATTTGGAGGCGAGGAAAAAGAGTATCAAAATGAGTTTAGATTAGATAGATTATTATGTCAGCTGTGAAGCTAAAAGAGATAAGGCACCTAGCAATGGACCAACTTCAAGGTTTAGAGTAATGTATTGATTCAAACCCATATTGGGGTATGCCAAGTTTGAATCTTTTCTAGGATGCATTCTCACTTTTACCCCTTTTTTTCCCCTTGTCTCTCAATGTGAGTGACTCTCTGTTTACTCTGTTCACAAGGGAGACAGATAGGTCTGCGTTTTAGCATTACATTTTGGCCTTCTCATGACTGACTTTGAGCATATGCTCTCACTCCTTCATTTCTATCATTTCCCTCCAAACCTGTTCACCTAAACACAGTTACTCTCTCTATTCATTTCTATGCTTTGATTGGTTCCATTTAATTGCTGTTAATGTTCTTTATATATGTTCATTATCTTTTACTTGCAATGGATGGTTTGATTATTGAAATTCCTTTTTTTTCTTTTTGTTCTTTTTTGCAGTTTGTTTGCCCTGATTAAGTCCGTGTTGGGATTCTTCATTTTAGTTTTCCATATGGTGGATTGTTTTCTCAAGAAAGGTTAGTGGTATTATATGTTTAATATGACTGATTTCTTTTTGTTGTGCATATATAAGTTCTTTATATTGGTCATATGCAATATATTCATTTTACTCTTCTTGTTTCTTGTACATGACCTCAACCAATATTAAGGCATTTGTACGAGCATGTCTTATCCGAAGTATTGTGTTAAATAATTTGTGTTATAAACTCAAATTTTCAGATGATTATTCTACATATTCAAGCTATATAATACAATTTAATGTTAAAAATCACCATTTATGATACTTTTTTGATATTATTAACCGACATTTGCTTCGAAATCGTGGCTTCCCCTTCCGGCACAGGTGTCTCCCCTGAGACTTTATAACTATATTTTTCATCATTTAAATTTAATCTGATTCAAATTTTATTATCTTTGATTTTTTCCATAATACATTTTTAATATTAATTTTATCTGATATATATTTATTTTATTTATGATGTTTGAATAATGTATAGTGCTCAAGTATAAAATTTAAGCACTTAAGTTATTATTTAACCATATTTTCCTGGCCTTTCATGTAAATTACCAGTATTGAAGTTAATTAAATAAATTGATTAGTTTACGGGATAGAAATTATTTTGAAAAAAAATAATTGATAATTTAAAACCTAAATTAGCTACTTGAGCCTAATTTACGTGTTAATAGATATAAGGTGTGGATAAAGGTTAAAAGAGTTATTTAATATCTAACTTCTATGAGAGCGACGTTTCTCTTCCTTGGTGAGAGTCTGTTTGAGTGAAATTCACACTGACGGTGACTCCCAACCTTGGTGTTTCCCATGAGGTTGAGAGCAGAGTGATTGACGAAAGTAGAAGGTATGGACGTGATTAGTGTATTTTATTTTTTAAAATAAAAATAAAAAGACATAATGTTTCAATACGTCATCGATCTCTATATATTCTAAATTGTATCCTTTCCCACCTAATATTACATACATAAATACATATATGTCATATTGTCAAAATTAGTTGTAAATATCATACTTATTTTTTGGGGTTTATTCTTCTATTTTGCAGTGTGTTCGCATTTAGATGGATATTGATGGTAATGCAATATAATCTCCAATTTCTTAATATTATACTTTTGCACCACTTCAAAATAAAGGAAGTTTTGGCTAAGCAATCTTCAAAATTTCTTTATATACAATAGATGGTACCACCTCGTAGTTATTCTGTTGATCTTCGATAATATGTTGTCTCGAACAATTTGACATCATTTTGTTATCTGAATTGCAGAGGAAGATAACAAGTTGAAAACATATATATTATCAGTGTTGCTCGAAAACTTGGGTGTTACCTGAGGACACAACGGAGGTAATCATTTTGTTCTTTCTATAATATATTCTCTCCGGTCTATTAATTTGTAGTGGTTGTTATGAGTATCATTGCTTGCATGCCTCTGCTATATATTGTCTGTTTCGCAATATAGTACCAAACTAATAACCGCAAGAATGATGCATGTGATAGTGATACTGTTGTGGAAGAAACGGGTTGTTTCAAGAATTGCAATAGAACCTAATTAATTTACCTTATATTTTAGTTGTAAATATTTTTAGTTTTTTATAATTTGAATCTTGCTCACTACCTGGTAAAGCTTCTTTTATGGACTTATGTGCTGACTGCATGTGGAAAATCGGAGAGGAAAGAAGTTCTACCTTGCTTGGATAGGAGAGAAATTGGACGAGACACTAAAAGTGCGGAGGAAAATGCAATGGGTCCCATACCCCATTTTCTTCCCAAAATTTCTTGCCACAAATGGAGAGATTTGGGGATAAAAGTTGTATTATCCAAGTTCCCTTGCAGTCTTACCCGACGGCCACGCCTCTTGTGGTTTGATGCAAGGTAATTAAATTAGGACTGATTAGTGAATTGGTCGGGGTATTGGGTCAAGGGTCAGTTGTCATACCCTAATCTGATTTTTCATATTATCAGAGTGTTTGTGCGCCGTTCGGTGAGCAACATAGGAATTACGTAAAAATACCGATATATAGTACATGATTACATTGAGGAATTTCCTTCAGGGTTAGGTAATATATACAATTTCTCAAAATATTCAAAAGTAAAGAATATATATAACCACTGTCTTCAACATTCAAAAGTAAAGAATATATATAACCACTATCTTCGACTCAAGAAACATGTCCTTTAGTTCCTTGTGTCTACATCTTTGCCTTTTGAGCCGTGGGTACCCGCTGAGACATTTTATTTATAAAAAGAAGTGAGATTCTAAGGAATCTGAGTAGCAATATATTCTCAAACATATAAAATGCGAGAATTAAATATGCAAAGCACCATATAGTGTAAAACAAAAATTCACACCAATCCATGTGTGTACAAAAAGTTCAGGGCCAAACACTTAGTTAAAACCCCTACGGGTACCTCAGCCGAGTCACCGACTATTAGGGCGTTTGTTTTGACATTTGCTGGACAAAACGGATTTAAACAGTGTTTTAGCCAAAAATAGATGTTTGGTTGAGCGATTGGATTTAAGGTAAAAAAGGCAAAAATTGGAAAAATTCATAAGCCTCAAAATGGAGCTTATGTGTGTGTGTGTGTAAAATAATGTTGATAGAAGTATTTTCATATTTTTGGGGATCAATAAGGTACTCAAAATCATTTCTAATCACAAAACTTCTTTCATAAAAAATGTTCTAAATAATTTTCTCTTTCTTTAGATAGTAATCTTCTGCTAATTAGAGAATATTTTGGGATAAGAGTTTAGACAAATTTTGATTTTTGTTAATATATGACTGTAGAAATGTAGAGAATAATTAATAATTAATTTTAATCAGTTTAGATTTATTATTCAGTTGTTTTATGATTTTATAATCAATTTTTTTATAAACATGTCATAAATTAGTTTCTATATAGTGTTTTTACCCATTAAATTTAGTTTAAATAACTTATTTCGATTATTGGAGGTATTATTGAGGTTTTAATCAGTTTATTTTGTTAAATTTTGAGCTATGTGAAAATAGTTAGGATTTAATATTTAAATTAGAGTTTGATATAATTTATAAAATTTAAACTTGAGGTGCACAATAGAAAAGACTTTTGGAGTGTACCAATTTAAATTAGAGTTTGATATAATTTTATTTAAAATTGTATCATTGTCAAATTTTCAAAGTTAATTTTTGAGAAAATTGTGAAAAAATCCCTCCGTGTGTAGATATCTTCCTAGGTCCTATTTGACAATTAAGTTGCCAATGAGACCTTTTTTCACAATGATCCCTCCATTTTTTCATTTTTCATAATTTTTACAATTTTTTCTCTTAAATAATATAAAAGCCTCTTATGCAAAAGCCAAACCAAACATCATTCATTTTTACATAAGTTACTTATCCAATTGCCAATCCAAAAACTCATTATTTTACCCAATCTAACTTTTTTCTAATTTTAAGATTTTATAAGTCTAAGTAAAAATAAGTCACTTATCCAATCGTCAATCCAAACACACCCTATAGCTAGGCGATACTAGTGGACCTTAGCTAGCTCACCTAGACTACAGTTAGGCAAATCGTGTATCATAGCTGGGTTCTTACTAGGCCGAATGGTACATAAACACTTCTCATCAGACGGTACATATACACTTTCCGCACCACAACTAGATAATGTGTGTTCATTAATCATATCACAGAATACAATAACACGCATCATATCAATAATCATATAGTATATAAGAGATAATAGTTACTACCTTATCTCTTTCTGGCCTCGAAACGTTTTCCTCATAAAGCGTGCCAACCTCAGGCTCCCAACTCGATCCTAAAATATCAAATGTACAAGAATTAGGTTAAAATGCAAATTTGCACCAATCCATGTGTGTACACAAAGTTCAGTGCCAAACACCTAGTTAAAACCCCTACGTGTACCTTAGCCGAGTCACAGACTACAGCTAGAGAATACCAGTGTACCTTAGCTAGGTTACCTATACCACAACTAGGCAAATCGTGTATCATAGTTGGGTCCTTACAAGGCCAAATGGTTCATATATACTTCCCGCACTACAGTTAGATAATGTGTGTTCATTAATCATATCACATAATATAGTAACACGCATCATATCAATAGTCACATAATATGTGAGAGATAATAGTTACTACCTTATCCCTTTCTCACCTCGAAACGATCACCTCGTAAAGCGTGCCAACCTCAGGCTCCAAACTAGGTCTTAAAATATCAAATGTACAAGAATTAGGTTAAAACCCTTTCATGTATCATTTTAGGCACTTCCATAGTATTTATAGTGGTTATATTAGCCTAAAATGAAAATTTACCAAAATGCCCCTGGACCTTGGCCTGGCCCAGCTGTACCTGGTCTGGCCGTACTTTTTTTGCAATTTTGACTGGGGTTATTCTGACTTATTTTCCACCAAGGAATACATTTCCAAACTCGGAATTATCAAATTCACTGCCAAAAGATGAAATTTCCCTTGGCAGCTCTAATTTCAGAGTTTCAGGGGCATTTTCGTAATTGCTTTTTTTCGGATTTTTCTGAAAAAGTAACCAACTGTAACCCTACCTAATTTTTTCTTTTGAATTCAATGGAATCATCAAATCATTGAAAATCTAACTCTAAGGCCCCTTTCTTGCTTTGGCCGAAATACTCACATTCCCTTGGAAAAATTAGGGTTTTTCGATTCCGACTCCGCAGACGTATTTTTTCTACTCCTAACTACTTTATTAACTATTTAATTAGGTTACAACTGCCATTTAGACCCACTTTCGGCAGCATAACCCCTAAGCAATGTCAATTCCAAAATTTTAAATCAAAGACAATCTGACGAAATTTCAAAACATAACCCCTAGGCAATTTCAATTCCAAAATTTCAAATCAAAGAAAATCCGACGAGATTTCACTGATTAAATTGTCCACAACAGCTAGAATAGTCAATATATAAAGGTTTGGAGGTTACCTTTTGCTTCATTCTGGTTTTTCTCAAAGTGTCTGAACCCTAGCACTCTTCAATACAAGAAATTGAGCTTCAAAACCTTAAATTACATAGAAGAGTAGCTTAGAAACGAAGTTATACGCGTTAGAAACCGATTTATCGAAGAATTCACTTACTTTTTAAGCTTTTTCTGCTCCTTCTCTCTCTAAAAATCTGAACTCTCTCTTTCTCTCTCTTTAGGATTGAAATGGTGTTAGTTTTGGGGAAGAAGATAAGAAATGATTTTATATAATATCCCATAATTACATAATTAATTAATTTCCAAAATTCCCTCATTTTCGGATTTCTGGCAAATTTTCTGCCCAAACTTTGAAAAATCATAACTAATTTTGTAGACATCGTTTCAGAGTGATTATAAAGGCTATAGAACCCTTATTGAGTCTAGTTTCAAGAGAAAAAAAATATAACATTTAGCCAAATGGAAGAGCAAAATTCCTAAAATTTCAGTCTTTGCATGCTGTTCCAGAAAATAATCAATTTCACTAGGTAAACTTCAAAAATCCATAACGTTTTGTATATAAGTCCAAAAATTACCTATTACCTATCAAATTGAAGCTTAGGATATCTACTTTCACTCTATAAAATTTCATAATTTTTGAGCTTCATTTGAAAAACGAAATGCATTGCACAACAACATTGCCTCACTGCAAGCAATGAAACGGAATGCACTTGCAACTCCAACAAATTCCATTTTTATATACAAATTTCTCATACTTTTTAATTCACCATTTTATTCCTTTTAATACCTCAAAGATATAAGAAACGTTAATGAATAAGTTTGAAACACTTGCTAAATCGGGGCTTAGCAGTCCACTTAATTTAGACTTATTCTCAAGCCTCAAATCCCAAAATTCAGGATATTACATTAGTGGGTCGACCGGAGTCAAATCGGGACCAAATCGGTGAGAAATGGAAGATTTTAGGCTTATAGTATGAAATTCTAAAGGAAAAATTAAAAATTGGTCACTGAACTGGCTAGTTTTCGAACCGGTCCAGGTCAAATAACACTGGTTTGATGCCATGACTTAGTGTCGTTTCTTTTTCTTTTTTTCTTTTTCCAATGATATTGAGTTCTTTCCTGCATAGTTCTATTTAAAAAAAATAAACAAATAATATTGAAAAAAATATTTTATTAATTTCTGTATGTTTAATAATTTTTTTTTTCAAAAATGTGTTTAATTTTTTATATTACACTTTAATCTTTTCATTTTTATATTAAATTTTTATTATTTATCAGTAATGTTGGATGGTTTAGAATTTATTTGTTCTCTTTTATTATATTTAATTTTAAGTATAGTTATCCACTTTTTTTATTTTTTCCTTAAATAATAACATTTTTGTTAATTTTTTTTTTATTTTAAAATATATCTCTATCATTTTCATTGTTGTGTTTAATTTAATTTTAAATCTAATTATTTTATTATATGCGCGCATAAGGGCATTTTGGATCTGTGGAATGTGAAAGAGTCGCCATTGGGGAGAGGGACCGAGAGATTTGAATGAAGAGTGATCGAGGAGAAAGAGGGATCCATGGAGAGGGATCTGAGAGAGATGAAGGGCACAAAGATGAAGAGAGGAAGAGTGACGGGAGGATGAAGAAGAATAGTGGGGGAGTAATCAATTTTTAGTTTTTTTAAGAAAATAATAAATTAATATTAATAGGTTGACATGTGGCTCATTTTTATATTTATTTTTTTCTTCACTGCCAACTAGGATAGTATCATGGTTACTCTGTGCAACCACATCAACATTTTTTGGTCAAAAGCTCTTTCTCTAACGGTCAACTAATAGAGACTAACTGTATTATTATTTTTTCTCTCATTTTTTAATATTAAGAGTATTTTTGCACCTTCAAAAGACATATAATACTGGGCGTCATTTGATAAAAAGTTCATGGATATTTTTACACCTTAACTCTTTTTTCAAATATGTAAGGAATCCTTGTATTTATTATTAAATTTTTAAAAATAATTATAGCTTTAAGTACTCTGTGGCAATACTTTTCAGAATTTGAATTACTATTACGTCGTATATATGATTGTTTCGTTTGAGTCATGTAAGTTTATAAAATTTCTTTTTATCGATTAAAAAATTGTCCAAGGTTTTCCTCCTTATTGGCACCGTTAATTTGAGTATTTATGTAAATTTTAACGTCAAATAAAAAAATAAAACTTCATCAAACCTACAAAACCAATATTATTAACTATGTAGAGAGAACAACTTGAAAAGTTTAAATGTAATTTTTTACCTATGTACAATAGATCTGTTTTTCTATTACATTGCGATAATTGACTTTAATATTAAAAATCATTTCAATATTAAAATAAAATTAAGTAGCTAATAATCATAATATTAAGTTGGAGTTTTCTTTTTCTAAAAAACTGAATAATTGAATTTTATAAGTTTTGTCAAGTTACAGTGTTAGAGTAGACAAATGAAAATACTCTTAACTAATATGGTCTGATGTCCATTTTAGATGACAACCATTTTAGAAAGTGTTGCAACTAATAGCGCCCAGAGATTGGTGGATAAAATTATCAAAGAAGTTAGGTATTTCCGTGATTTTGAGGATCACGTTCGCAACTTTGAGATAGAACACAACAATTTGGTTGCAAAACGAGACAAAGTGCAAAAAGATATTGAAGATGCCCAACGAAATGAGAATCAAATTGAACATGACGTTCAAAATTGGATCCGGGAAGCTAATATTGTAATTCAAGAGCACACTAAAATTAAGCAAACATGGGCTTATGGTTGGTATCCTTATTGGCAATACCGACAAGGGAAGATGTTGGCAAAGAGGACGCCAGCCATTAGAGATCACATACAGAATTGCATCTTTGAAAGAGTAGCACGTCTAGCTGAACTTTCAGGTATAAAGTATCATGCTTCAAGAGACTTCATTGATTTTGAGAGTAGAAAGACAAACTTCAAGCAGCTTGTGAAAGCATTGGAAGATGGAAATCATTGCATGATTGGATTGCAAGGGATGGGAGGGACGGGTAAAACCACATTGGCAACACAAGTGGGCAAACAACTTGAAGAATCCAAAGCATTTCAGAAAGTCATCTTTGTTGTTGTGTCCAATCCTCCAGATGTCAACAAGATTCGAGCCGACATTGCAAGTCAATTAGGTTTGAAGTTAGAGGAAAGAGATGAAGCAGATCACTCAAAGCTTTTGTGGTTTAGAATTTCTGATAATGAAAAAAAATTACTTATAATATTAGATGATGTGTGGGGGGAGCTAAATCTTACAGAAATTGGGATTCCATCTGGACTTGATCACAAGAATTGTTATGTTGTGATAACCACCCGCCATTCAAAAATTTGTCAAGCAATGAAATGCCAACAGATAGTTCACCTACACACATTGGATGATGACGATGCATTGCATCTTTTTCTATTTCATGCTAGAAGTGGTGATGATGATTCTTCAAGAAATGAGTTAGAGGGTCTTGCACGAGATTTTTTGAAGGAGTGTGGAGGACTACCTGTTGCAATTGTAGCACTAGCTAGCACATTAAGAAATTGTCATGTTGGAGAGTTGAATGCAGCTTTGACAGCCTTACAAAAGTCTAAGTCATTTGTTGATGTCGATGAAGATTTGGTGGAGGTTTATAGTTGTTTGAGATTAAGCTATGATAATTTAGACAATGAAAAGGCCCAAAAGCTTTTTTTATTGTGTTCTATTTTCCCAGAAGACTATGAATTTCCCGTAAACCTTATTAGTAGACTTGGTATAGGGTTGGGAATTTTTGGGGAAGCCAATGATTATTGTGTAGCAAGAAACCAAGCACTCACAATGAAAAATAAACTCATAGACTCTTCTTTGCTTCACAAGGTTGGGGAGAAAGAATGTGTAAAAATGCATGACTTGGTTCATGAAGTGGCCCATTGGATTGCAAAGGAATATATTCAAGTGATTATGAATTCAGGAACAACTCCAAAACCAAACATGCAGTTTGTGTTTTGGAGTGCTGGTGATTTTCCTGATCAATTTGACGGTACAAAACTTGAGATTCTACTTCTTTGGATTAGTGAAAATGTTCCGGTCAAAGACCCAAATGCATTCTTTGCAGGGATGACAAAGCTCAAAATTCTGTTTTTACGTGGTGAATATGTCAGAGAACTTCCATCTCCATCATTGTTGAAGTCCTTTCTTTCATTAAAGTATATTCAAACTCTTATCTTGGATGGTTGGGAATTAGGTGATATTTCTATTTTGAAAAATATACGAAGTCTTGTGACACTTGAGTTCAAGAATTGTTTAATTATTGAATTACCCAAAAATATCATGGAACTAAAGAAGTTGAGATGGTTGGGGTTAAGGAATTGTAAAATTCAGAAGAGCAATCCTTTTGAAGCGATTAAAAGATGTTCACAATTGGAAGAATTGTATTTTGTTGAGAATTACAATGTCGAGGATTGGAAAATAGAGGATGACAAAGAAATTGAATATGAAATTGCTCATGATATATCTCCTGCTGAGTTGCAAGTATTTTCTATTGCTTTTGATGGTTTTAAACGCTTTTCCAATGATGATAATGGCCTATTAAGATGCTTCAATCCAGAATGCATAAGTCATCTAATACCAGATGTCATGTTTAAGTACCTTGTGAGAAGTGCAGAAGTTCTTGAGTTGGGGAAAATAGGACAGACTACATGGAAGAATCTTGCTCCTGACGTTATTCCTTTGGAAAATGGAAACTTCGATAAGTTGATCAAGCTTTACTTGTATGAATGGGATGACATTGAGTGCCTTATTGACAATAGTAAATATCATCATTCTAATACCACATTCTTTTCAAAGCTGGTTGAGCTGCATCTGTATGGTGTGGGTGTGAAAAAATTATATTGGGGTGCTATGCCTTCAAGCTTTCTTTGGAAGTTACAGATTTTGAAGTTAAAGAACTGTATGAAACTGGAAAACATATTCTTTGATGAAAATATCAAGCTACCACATCTTAAGGTATTGAAATTGAAAGGTTGCTCAATGTTTCAACCATCAATTTTCCAACCCTCTGTTGCTCAAAGTCTAAAGCGATTGGAAGAATTAGTAGTCAAAGATTGCGAGGGGCTACAACGTTTAATTGCATATGAGAGTTTGAAGCAAGAAATGAGAGTTGTTCGTAGTCAAAAGAACTGTAGCTTATTGTTCCCAGAGTTAAAATCTCTTCAAATTGAAGGATGTGGCAAATTAGAAATGGTATTCTCACTACTTCTGCCTGGAGACCTTCCCAAGTTGAAAGATTTATACATAATTGATTGTAAGGAGCTGAAATACATATTTGGTGAATACAGAGATGTGGGCCAAGTTTTGCAGCAAGAAATCATTCTCCCTTTACTAGTAGAAGTGGTACTTCGTGATGTGCCAAGTTTCATTAACATATTTCAAAACTGCCAGAAATGTGTGCTAAAGCCGCCTCAAGTTTTTAAAGAAGATTTAAAAGAGAAACATGAAAACTCTAAGACAAGTGCTTTCTCATGGGCTTATGGATGTTGCTTTCTGACCCCAAATAAAGACACCAATATTGGAGTTACCAATGCCGCAATGGAACACCACACAATCTCTCAGGTATGCTACTTTGGTTTTGCTTTCTTTATCCACATATTTGTTTATGTTTTATAATTATTTTGGGAAAAGTGATGTTTGATTAATTGAACTTCCATTATATCATATTGTACACGAACTGTATATAGATATTTTTCTCTTTTAAAGTACATAGATCTAATAATAGAAGTTGGATAAGACGTAATTATATAACTATTGTCAAGTGATAAATTTTATTGAAAGTGTGACTTGATATTTTAAAAGTTGTAAAGAAGTATGAAAAGGGTTTAGAAAAATGGTGAGATAAAAATAATAAGTGATGTATTTGTTTTTATTTATAATCTTCTTTTCTTTTAATAGTCATAATAAGTCATATTCGTTCAACGTAACAAACGGTCAAGCAAATTACTAGAAATGAGTTAGTTAAAACTTTTTTCCTCCATAAATGAATATGATAATTTGTACATGAAATACTAGCTGCCTTTTGCTCTTGTGAGACTATTCTCTGTTAACTCATTAACTATTTTCATGAGATTAAAAAAATTAGTTAAACATCACAAACTTTTACAACTTTCAAAATTTAGATTTGATTGGTACAGTTTATGAGGAGAGGGAGATGGAGTAATCCATAAGTAGGGTCTTATAAATGGGACTGGAGACGCTAGTTTATTAGATGTATTTTTTTTTTGAAATGCACTTAGTTAAGGAATTTATTTTTTGCCTTAACTGAATAATTGAATTGAAGAAGACTAACATATTATTGTGTGGCGGATCCAAAATTAGAAGAGTAGAGGCCAAACTATTTTTTTAAGGAAATAATAATAAACATGTTTATATATATTTTAAATCTATTTTAATCATTTTTAATATTCATTATTATTTTTTAAAAGTTTCTTTGACCCAAAGTCTTGAAGAAACACATTTTTAAATATAAAATGTTCTATAATATTCCTTAAAGAAATTGAAAATCGATTGGCATATCCCCGTACAACTTCCGTGTTGAGTTCGGATATATATATATAGACACACTACTGGATGTTGAAGGGCTGCGTATATATCCACGCCATCCATTATGTGTTGTCTTGAAAATGTTAATATATCATGCTAGACACATTTATTTTGTATTTCAATTTTATGGTTCATTAATTCTCTTTTGGTTGATCGATGTTTTGAATAATATTGTTATATATTGAGATACATGATTAGATGATTGAAAGTAGTTAATTATACAAGTTGAATATAAGATAAGTGATTGGTTGTAGGGATCAAGTAAAGGGATAGAAACATTGCATACAGCTGAGTGTCTAATGTGGCAACCTTTGAGCCTTCAAAACATAAGGAAGATGACACTTTCAAGATGTTCAAAATTAAAGTCATTGTTCAGTGTATCCATTGCCACAACCATGATCTTGTTGGAGACGCTGTATATAACAAGATGTGAAGAATTGAAGGACATAATAACAAATGAGGCAGAGGATGATGACCATCTCAACTGCACCTCCATCTTCCCTAATCTACAGTCACTCTATGTTAAGCGTTGCAATAAGTTGGAATTTATATTTCCATCCACTCTTTCTGGAGGTCTTCAAAAATTAAAATCTATAGATATCGCAGGAGCTCCTGAACTGAAATATGTTTTTGGAAAATACAATGAGGAAGAGTATGCATTAAATGATAATGGAAATGATGAGCCTCACATACATCTTGCGGCATTGGAATCACTGTCACTCATGTTTGTACCAAATATAATCAACATTGGCATCAAGAAATATCAACAAAATGTGGAAGCACCTAAGGTACATAATACATTTTAATCTGTTACTTTATATCATGTCTATCTTGCTCTGTTTTCTTTTATAAAAACATGTTCCTCTGTTTATTCACTATAAAAATTTCAACTTCGAAACATTTATATATATTTAATATGGGTTATGCGTATTGTAATTTATATAACAATGCAATTTATTAATATTTGTTAACAAAACTACGAAGGCTTTCGTGGAATTTTTCACCATGGACGGATAGAATTATTTATGTCAAAGTGATTAGTATTTATCTTTATAAAGATTTCAAATTTAAATTTAAAATATTTCTCAAAATTAGTATGTTTGTGTCTTGGTGATTATGTGTATCTCTCACATGCACAAATGATACAAAAACGATAGCTTACATGTGTTTTAATTAGTTATCCCCTTTTTTTTATTTAATAGTCATAATATAAGTCTTATCTGTGAAACTAACAGTTAAGTAAAATGCCAGGAATAAGTTAGTTTTATACTCTATCTCGTTGGCTAAATTAATTTGACAATTTGGACATGAAATTGATATGAGATTTTATGAACTATTTCAATCAAATTAGTTATAAATAGAACCGAAGGAAGTAATTTATTAGTTGAATAAATTTTTTTGGATTAAAGCATTTTGTTGGGATGTGTGTCTCTACTAATTACACACTTCGCTGGATGTTGTGGGGCTGCATGTACCCTATCCATTGTGTTGTTGTCTTGAAATGTTAAGAAACTGATCAAAATGGTTAAAAAGAAATTATGCTAATTTTCAATTAGTTTTCTTTATAAGTTATTTTAGCTGAAACCCTGCAACAATCCAACTAAAACATCTCACTTATTTCAGATATTGCTAAACTATCCCTAATTTGATCTTTAAAGCTTTGGTAGTTTCAACTTAATATTAATTATTTTGGAATATTTGCATATGTTTGATGCATATTTATATACTTTTATTCATAGTAGTCTATTTTTGTACCTCAGAGTTGCAGATAAACTGAAGTAGCATGTTAATTGCACTAGATTCAATGATAATTTTTCTAACTTTAATCTATTTATTCTAGTAAAAATCAAAGAGAAAGAATTCACTCACACACACACACACGAATGATGATGATATAGGTAGATAGTTAACATGAATAGGTAATTATGGTTAAGTCAATGCTTTATTTATTTTTTGTTTTTTTATGTTTTTAACTTTCTATTATTTGAATAGCAGCACGGACATGCATAAATTGAATGCCTTATATATAAATCACAAATCAAATGACGACGGTCTTGCAACACTTTCAGTTTGTATTTCATGTATTTAGTGTTACGATCCATTGATTCTTTCTTGTTTCATCTTTACAGATTGTGGAAGCACCAAAGGTACATAACACCTCTTAACTTGTTATTTTATACCATTTCATTCTTGCCCTATTTTCTTCCATGAAAACATGCATGTTTTCCTACTTGTTTGCTCTTTAAATTTTTTACTTCTCAACTTTTATACATAATTAATATGAGTTATGCAGATTGCAATTCATGTCAAAATGCAGTTTATTTTATATTGCCTAAAGTGTATATATAATGAATGATTGTCAACAAAATATTTATATTCATAGAATTTTCATACGTGGACTATACAATTAATTGTTTCAAAGCGATCGACCTAGCTTTATCAGATTTCATACTTAAATTTTAAATATTTTATAAAGGTAGTATGTGTGTACTGTGTGTGTGCCTTTGTTGTTGTGTGCGCCTATATGTCTCACAGTTACAAAAGATGAAGACAGAACAAAATTTAAATTTTTTTCTCAAAATATATAAAATTAGTTCAAAATATTTTCATATATATATATATATATGTACGTGTAATATGATGATGTTTAAATTTTAAAATTATTTAACTCTTGTCAACACATGTTATATCATGTAATTTTTCATAGAATATATTTTTCCTAAAAAATCATTATTTTCTAGGTTAAATCGCTGCACTGGATACTGGAAAGTTAATTTTTGGATATTGTTATCATTGGATGATTTTCAATATTGTGAATTTTTTTTTGCATATTTGCAAATGTTCGTATTATTCATATTCGTGCTGGTCCTTTTTGATTAAAATATGACAATATGGGGACAAGGTTTCACTAAAGTGGGATGTTGAATTTGCAGTCATATTAATTGGAATTGATGAATTACTTTTATTTAAAAATGTGTAGGAAATAAAAAAGCATATGCAAGATGTGACAAGTGACAGAGCAAAGGAATCTGAACTGCAAGAGATTGTGAATGTTGAAACACCATTGACCCCAAGTGTGGGCTTCCAATATTTTCTCAACTTCCACAATCTGAAACAAACACGAATCTGGGGAAACAAAAACTTGAAAACTTTGCTCTCTGTCTCTGCATGCAGAAACCTACCACAGTTGTCCGAATTATATATAAGAGAGTGTGAGGAATTAGTTAATGTGGTTGAAGATGATTCTAATGATCATCATCATATGAACTATAGCTCCATTTTCCCAAAATTGGAGGAACTATCTATCAAGAATTGCAACAAGCTGGAGTTTATATTTCCTCTCTCTCTTTTTGGCGGTCTTCAAAAATTGAAATCTTTGAGCATCAAGGAAGCTGCTGAGTTGAAATACATTTTTGGGAATGAAAGTGATGAGCTTCATATTCATCTCCCTACTTTGGAAAGACTATCATTTGTAGGCGCACCAAAGATTATGAACAAAATTCTTGCAAAAAAGTATCACCTGAGCTTTCTGTCTCTACAAAGCATTGAATTGCGGGATTTTCAAGAGTTCAACGGAAGATCTTTTCTAGATTTGATGGCCTATTTTCAAGAAATGCAACTGAATGTGAAAGTTCCTAAGGTAACTCATTTGACTTATTATTTTATGATATGTGTTGCTCTGTTTATTTAACTACTGTTTCTTCTTGAAAATTTTCTTTGTTACAATGGATTGCTTAAAATTCAAACTTCAACAACATCAAGTACATATTTTGTTGCATAGCAATTCATCATATATAGACATGAAATTACTGAATTTTTCATACATACAAATATACAATTCAGTTTTCATTAATATAAATTTGGTTTCATTAAGTAATGACCTCAAAAGCTTAAAAATGTCTGCCGGATAGTTTAGAAGAAAGACGAACTATATATATGGTTATCACTAGGGCCAATTAAGAGGGGGAGGGGGTCAACTTCTAATGTATATACTCATTATATAAATTAAAGGGGGATCGACTTATAATGTATATATACATTATATGATTTTAGGTGGATATAATTAAGCATAACCCAACTCTCTCTGTGTTTAATAATAGTATTGGGACTTTTCACAATTTGTGAATGTGATGATTTTAATTCATGCTGAAACTTTGAACTGATTTATTTTTATTAGGGCTTGATAAAAATGATCAAGGATGTGCAGAAGTTGACAGAGCTTAGATTACGAGACTCCAAAATAGAAGAGGTACTTAATTTGGAAAGAGTGGAAATTGGAAGTACAGTATTGACATTGAGCTTAGAAAAAATGTGGTTGAAAGATCTATGTGAGTTGAGGCATATATGTCAGGGTCCCAAATATATTTTGAGCCTCCTCAATCTTTGTGATCTAGACATCAGAGCATGTAAAAAGCTAAGAGTAATCTTTAGTGTCTCAATAGTAAAAAGCCTCCCACAATTGTGCTATATAAGGATAGAAGACTGCGACGAATTAGTTGATATTATTGAAGAGAGTGATGAGGATCATTTGCATCAAATATGCTTCCCAAAGTTAGAGACCATTCGCATCAAGCGTTGTAATAGCTTGAAATGCATTTTCTCAATCTCAACATGTGGCTTGTTTCCAAAGCTGCGGTCATTGGAAATGGAAGAAGCCTCTGAGCTCGAGCAAGTATTTATACACAAGGTGACAACAATGGAAGATATACTTCCAAAGCTAACAAATGTAACACTTAAAAGGCTTCCAAGGCTTATAACTATTTGTGAGGGGATTGACTTTCAGACTCGAGCACATTGTGAAGTGGATGATTGTCCCAAATATCAAGGTATAAATCTATGAAAATTCACTTCTAATAATTGTTAGCTAGTTTTTACTATATTAATATAGGATTGAAAATTCAACTGCAGCAACTAAGCATATCCAAAAAGGGCTTGATTCAGAAAATCAAGCTGCAACAAATGCTTCCCCATACTTTGCAGAGGTATGTTAGACTTATCATCACAAGAACAAAAAAAAAAAAAAAAAATCATTTTTTGGTATTTTGTTTTGCTAATGAATTTAACTTGTTCATAAATTTGATTATTTCATCTAACTAATTTAATAATCGTGGTGTTGTTTAGAGCTCTAAGGAAGCAATGAAGACAAGTGTTGAAGAAGTTGCATCATCATTTGTACGTACTAACGCCATCTCTTGCCACACTCATAGGAGGACTTTTGTGTGTGTAAATCGAGGGACCTTTATTATAGCAGCCAAAAGTAATGATTTTAAATAGAATGCACCAAATAGAACATAGGAATATTCTATATGACTTCAAGTTTCTTTTTTTCTAATTAGTCATTATTCAGTACTATACAACTAATACATATGGTAAAACTATAACAATAACTTAACCAACCCCTTGTAAAATCTAGAGTTAGCGAAGGTTTTTTGGGGAACATATTAGAAATAGCAGGGTGTTTTTTAAAAGATTCAAATTTATCATGTGCACATCAAAGAAGGAGAAAGTAATGAATAAATAAATTGTATCTTTTGATGTTGTAGAGTAAGAAGGAAACAGTAAAGCAAATTGAAGCTAAGGATCCTACTCTAGCATTATTAGAGAAACAAGTACTGGAAGGTTCAACAACTAAACCACAATTGAGAAGCACATCTCTTCATGTAAGTTTATTGATTGGTTGTCTATTTTCAAGATGATAGTAAGTTCATTTTAAACTTTAAGTGAAATATTGAACAAAGAAAAATATCCATGAACTAATGAAGTTCCCTTGGGTGAAATACTTAGTTCTATCTCTTGTTGAAATTTAGAATTATACAGAAACAAAGAAGGAAGATGGCAGAGTAGTTTCTGATCCTGCTTCAACTTCTTTTTAGGTGAAAAACATAACCCATTTATCCAAATGTTTTTTGAAAAAGGAATTGCTTATTGAAAGGAAAGATAAATTCAATCAATTGATTAAGTTGCTTTATTAAAAACATGTCATCATTTGGTGTTCTTCAGAGATTAGAAACAAGGAAAGAAGTTGCAGGAATAGCTTCAGAGTCATTAGTGACTACATCATGTTCAAAGTCGAAGGTGATCAAAATGACACCTCCAAGCTCTTCCCGTATTATTATTATTATTATTTTTTCAAAAAAAGGCTTTTTCATGTGTCTTAAGACCAATTCTTTTGTGAATTATGAGAATGATGCAAAAACAATTGCACATGTGATTTGACAAAGCTTGCTAATGACTTCATCATAGAAAATTGCTCATATATGTTGTATTTCTTAGATTATTAAGGAAAGACCGAATGAAATTGTTTAATATTACCAATGCAACATTTTTATCTAATTTTATTGAACAAAATTTATCCTTTGATGTTTACTGAGAGCTTAGAAACAGAGAAAGAAATTGTTGAAATACTTCCAGCTTTAGAGTTGTAATACTTGGAGATGTAGGACAAAAACCGCATAGCTAAAGTCTGTACCTATTATTGACAAGATCTTGGATTCTTAGAGATGAAGGGAAAAAAGAGCAGTGATTTTTAGTAGTACATATTAATTGGAAACTTATAACTTAGGAATTTCATATGTATATATAGTGAGGTTATTAGAAAAATGAATAGTGGTTTTAAATGAAACTTTTAATTAACAAGTTGCTATCTATGAAGGTAAGATCATAACTTCTACTCATTCAGAAATCTAAAGTTAATTATTGAAGATTCGGAAGAGTTATATGCGCATCACACACGCGCGCGCGCACGTGTAGTTATGCACATTCATATATAAGCAAAACTAATTGATCGATAAAGTGTATCTTTTTTATGTTGTAGCTTATGGAGGAAACATTAGTTGAAATTCAAGCTCAAGATCCTCATCTAGCTTCAAGGAAACAAGCATCAGAAACTTCAGTAGCTAAGTCACATTTGAGAGGGACATCTTTACCTGTAAGTTTAAAGATTAATTAAGTAAATTTCACATGATGAGAAGTTGTATTAGAAATTAGTCTAAATGATTTTGTACTGATTATTTAATATTTTAAATAGCAGTTGGAGGATGAACACAAAACAAGTGAATCAATTATGCAGCTGCAACAAGAGGGTCTTGTAGAAACTAAAACCACTAAAGCTTCTCATAAAACCAATGTACCATTCCATGATAATATACGTTATAGTATCAAAGATTAGTTATTTTTAAGTTTGATCATTATAATATATGATACTTGATTATTGTTCTGTGTTATTTAGAGTATTGATGCCATATTAAAAGAAAGAGCTGAAGAAGGTTCTACCTCAGAGGATGTAGTGGCAGCAACTATAGTAGCTGATGTAGCACCAAGTAACTCATGGGTTAGTGTATTATGACCCTTTCTTAAATAAAGGATTAGGAATATATTCTAAATAAATGGCTTAAATTTGTACCTTTTTCTGTATTCATTGCTTGATTTAGGATTTGATGCCATCAAAATCAAGAAGCGAAACGGGCATGGTACACAGCCAGGAGCTTGCAGCAGATTTGATGATTGCTGTATACTTGAATCTTCATAAAATATTAAAGGACCTAAAGATTATAATTAAACAACATGATGCTTACATATCTTCTGGTACTTTTGCAGAATGTTACTTCCTCAATTCTTTCACAAGTAGAAGGCTCGAAATCTGGTCCATCTGCATCGGTAAGTCTATTAGGTTCATTTAAACTTATATCATGTTTTTATGTACTTACCTTTTTATATGATCTTTTTTGTATTTCTACAGAGTAGGATTGAAAATATTCCAGAAAACACTACAACTATGATAGCTAAAATAAATACTTCCTCAATTCATTCACAAGCACAAGATTCACTTGCTCAAGTAGTTTTACTTCATTCATTCTAAACTTACAGAGCATTTCTTTATTGGAAGATATCACATTTGAAAGAGAACTTTCTTTATGCTTAAGAGGTTGCTAGTATAAAAGAAACACAAGAGCAAGCTTCTCAGGAGGATGATGCTATAGAGGAAGCTACAATAGCAATTCAATCAACTGAATTAGAGTCAAAGAAACAAACTAAAGTATCATCTATTATTGCAAGTGTATGCATTATCCTTAGTAATATACCATATGAATTATGAAATGGCTAGATGGTTTTTCTTTTACTTTCACTTAGTTAGAATTATGGAATAATGTTAAAACAATTACATTTGGGAAGATTTCCAATTCTAGAAATATTACTAATGGAAACATTGTTGTCACATTCCAAAGTTTACTCAAATGATGTTTATGAACTTTCACAATCATAATGAAAATAATAGCCTTTTATGGAAGCCTTACCAAAGAAAATATTTTACACAGCTTTTACTCAAATCAAATTACTTTTTTGTGAATGATATTCTATATTGAGAAAAATTTATTGGAATCAAAATTTACTATAGACTAAAGAGAAAAATTATATTCTATAGATGAAAATGAAGTTGTTGATTGAACAAATTTTATCTTGTGATGCTATTTAGAGCTCAAAAAAAACAGAGAAAGAGGTTGTTAGAATTCAAACTTCACAACTATCAATGGATCCAACTTGGACAAATTCAGAGGTGATCAAATTGACATTTCCAATCTATATATATTTGTTACCAACATGAATAAATTGAAGTGTGTTGATCAAGATCTTTTTGTGTTAGATTACTCAAAGCACCAAAGATGCAATGCAACAAGGTCTTGAAGAGAAATGTGCAGAAGAAAATGTTGAAGCACCAATTGGATTAACTAATTCATATTCAAGGAAGCAATCTACAGGACCAATTGATAATCTCTCGAGAAAATATTCTGCACTAGTAAGCTTGTTTTCTAATTAGAGAAATTGAAGTATTATGTATGATTATTTTTTGTCCTTATTCTGCATGCTTACATGTTTGATGTTTGTTAGAGTGCTAAGGAAACAGAAAAAGCAATTCATGAAAAAGCTAGTCCTACATACAAACCACCAATGGCAACTCCATTCATGAGAGAAAACGTATGTGTTTTGAGCTCTAACACAGTCATAAGCAACATCTCACCTTAAAAGAGAACAAATTAAGACAACTATATAGCTTTTTTGATTTTGCTCTATGCAGACTGTTAAAGAAACAAGAGATCACCCAAGTGTTCAAGAGGAAGCTGAACTAGAGAAGCCTATAAAAGTGATCCCTCCTCAAGTCATTCCTTCTCTCCATCACCGTAAGTGTCTTATATTTACATGATCATTATAATTTTTTTTTTGTTTGATCTATCAGCTAACTTTCTTGGCCGCGACAGAATCAAAAATTGCTGATTTTGGCTCTGCTTTATCTCCTAAATTGGGAGTTTGTGAAATTTTCCAACTTGTGGAGCTAAAAGATGGTGAAGCGGCCTTACTTGCTCAAGCACTCGAACGATATCCTCAACTGTTGTTACCTCAAGAACATCACTCACAACGTATGATAGCTTGGTCCTACCGAGTGCTAGTAGATATTCTGGTGGTGCTAGCCACCAAGACTCCTTATAGCTTCACAAGTTCAGAAAAGTCAACTTTGGAGGCTAACTTATGCGATGCAACATTGCTTGGGTTTGACAAGGAGTGGGTTAATTCAGTTCGATCTAGAGTTTTTGGTGGTGACATGTCTGATGGGTTAGCAGCCAAAGAGGAAATTCAGGTGAAGGAGGCTGAGCTTGAGACGTGTGACACTGCCTTGAAACAAGTTCAAATGCAAAGAGTAGAAGTGAAAGAGCGACTTGCAGTGACACAGAGACAGTTGGAGATGGCAAAAAATGAGTTTGAAGCAATTGATTCTCAATTGTCGGGTCTCTTGGAAGATCGCATGAAATTGGTTACTGAGATAACAGAGTTTAGAGAAATAATAAGTGCCAAGGACAGGCCCTTTGGCATATAAGTGTGTGTTTGATTTGTACTTTGCTATTTTATTTCTGTTTCTGTAGAGACTAGAAAGAGCAAACCATAATACATATGAAATAGATCGAGACTTGCCTATGCTCAAACAAATAATAGGATAGTTTAAACTCTCTGGTTATAGATGATCCATGTCTGTTATTGGCAATGATTTTCCATTATTGATGTGAAAAAGTGGAAAGCTTGTATAAATTAAGAAAAGCATCCATAGTATGTATATATACAGTTGTTTCTTTCTGCAATGTCTAGTGCAAGAATATAGCTGTGCCTCTTCATCTTGCTTGATCTATTTACAAATATGCAGTTTGGACTTTTTTTTGGGGATAAAGACAGGGAAAAGCCCCTGTGAACCTTTCATTCAACTAAAACTTCTCTTGGAGATGCAGTTTAAACTTAGAAGTTTTTTTTAAACTTCGAATTTTTCTATTTTTACCAAAGTCATTGTAAAAATGAAGTTGAAGGAAATAAAACTAAGGCCCTCTGAATTCAACATTCTTGAAGAGATCAGAGCATATAAGCATGAAGCAGAGCATCTGGATGTACAACATGCGTGCGTGCGTGCGTGCGTGCGAAAAGTTAACAAATTTAAAAAAAAAAAAGCAGTATGCGGAATAAAAGCGAATGAAATAGGCGTCGTATTATTATTATGACTTGTTTTCAAGTTAATAATCAATTTGCTAGTTTACCTTTCTATTGTACATATAGAATAATTTAAGTATATATAATCAATAAATTAACTAATTAAAAGAAAATGAGAATACTAGATATCCAAAAAATTACGTGACAAAAAATTAGATAGTTGAACAATGAAAATATTCATGCAAAAATAAAATTACGTGCATAAATTAAATATTTATGACAGCCTAAGAATACAATTTGTTGTTACCTTTTTCTTAATGAAAAACATTATTGAACTAAAAGATCATACAAAATTATCACATTGCCACAACGACTCTCTTTTTTGTCCTCCCTATTTGACCTCAAAAATTTTTTAAAATGCCATTTTATTGCCAAAATTTGAATGGTATTAGGATGTCTACTTTTCTATTTTTAAAGAAGCAGCCATGCTTTATAAATGTAAATAAGAATAGGTTGTTAAACAAATCTGAAAAAGCCCAATAGGCTCTTCCCTGCCTGATGATCGACCTGATCTTTCCCAATCCTCAATTATATACGTACCCTCACGAGGCGTATCTATGATCCATTTAGGAAAATAAATAATCCTCTATTTTAAGATATAAAGTATAGTCTAATAAATTAGTGTCAGATGGAAAAACAATGTGTAATGCTTTCTGATAAAAATAAAAACAAGATTAAAGATTATCAAAATTATTACTTAGCTCTCTTTTGGTAAAACCTGAGGACCTCTGGGCTGTATTTTGAAAGTCATATTATTTTCCTAATTGCTTGTTTTAAAATCAGGCTGCCATAACATAAACTCAATCGGCAATATAAATAACACTTAAAATCATCATCATTGGAATCTTTAATTATACATATATCCAACCAACACTAATATGTTATTCACATATAAGGCTGGCTAGATCTTCATCCCCCTTGATGTCAATAATTATTTGGCAGAAAATATATACTTTTATGGAGATGATGCAAATATGATTCAATTTATATGTATTTAACTATTTGGGTCAAGACAACTTATGCTGAATTTAACTATTTCATGTTTTGAAAAAGCACGGTGGATTTGGAAGTGCCGTTAAAGTAAGGATATGTGTTATGGAACATCAAACTTGATTATTATATTTTATATCGTGTAACATTTTAATACATATAATACAGAATATATGATTTTAATTATGGCCAGTTCATCGCCTAAAAAATTTGGAGTTTGAAAACTACTCCAACTTGTGGAGTTGGAAGATGGTGAAATGGCTTTGCTTGCTCAAGCACTTGAATAACCTCTTCTATTATTGCTACCTCACGAACATGGCTCACAACATATGATAGCCTAGCCCTACCCAGTGCTAGTAGATATTTTGGTGGTGCCAGCCACCAAGACTTTTTATAGCATTACAAGTTTACAAAAGTCAACTTTGGAGGCTAACTTATGTGATATAACCTTGATTAGGTTTGAAAAAGAGTTGACTTAGTTCGATCTAATGTTATTGCCGTTGACATGTTTGAAGTGTTGACAGCTGAAGAGGAAATTCTTGTGAAAGATACCAAGCTTGAGACGTATGACATTGTGTTGGAACAAGTTTAAGAGCAAAGAGTAGAAGCCAAAGAGCGACTTACAGTGCCGGCACAAAGATGGTTGAATGTGGCACAAATTGAGTTTGAAGCAATTGATTCTCAATTGTTTTATTAGAATACTAGAGTTTTGTGAAATAATAAGTGTCAAGGACAGACCCTTTGGCATTTAAGTGTATGTTTGATTTGTAGTTTGTTATTTCATCTCTGTTTCTAAAAGGATCAAAAAGAGAAAATCATAATGCATATGATATAAGACTAAGACTTGCCTATGTTCAAACAAATAACAGGACAGAGTATAAACTCTCTGGTATATGCATAAATTTGGCCTCATATTTGGTGAATGATCCATATCAGTTGTCACACCAAAAAAAAAAAAAAAAAATTAAGGAGTGACCAACACAAAATGTGAGAAAACTCATCCTATAAGCCTATAATATATAAAATTATATATATATATATATATATATATATATATATATATATATATATATATATATATATATATATATATATATATATATAACATACACCCTAACTATAGTTTACGTGGAGCTCCTAGATCATGATTTACAAAATGTAGTACATAAGTTTAAATTTCACATTGAATAGAGGATTGTCCAGGACCAAGCTTCAATTCCAATTTAGCACAAAAGCCCCTCAATGATGAGCAGTAGGACAAATTCAGCTATGCTATTGAGACAAAAAAATATTCTGATGAATAATGTCCCATTAATGAAATAAATAAAATGTTAGAAGAAATAATCTAAACAAACTCAACCTTAAATAATAAAACATCACAATAAATTTCAACTTCTAAAGTATAAAATCATAGACATAAATTGAAAACATATAAAAGGTAATCGAATGAATAAAACTAGATACCTAATTAGACCGTTAGCTTAACAAAATCAGTTTCAAAACAACAAATCTCAAATTCAATTTTTTATAGGACCTCAATAGAATAGAAAGTTAGCATGGACACAGTTCACAAGAGAAAGCAACCAAGCGCGGCCGGAGGCCATAAAACAAGCGCATGTACAAGAACCATGAATACCAAGCTTGAGAGCGAGTCCCACGAATATCGAGCGTGAGCATTGTGCCCATGAATGTCAAACGAGCTTGATGTTAACCATAGCACGCTAAGGACTAATAATACTGCTGTTAGTAAATAGCATTTTATATTTAGTCCTTTCAAAAACCTTTTCAAGCATGCGTGGGATCAATTTGCTATTTAAAAATGAGAAATAACTTCTCATAATCAAAATAGGAAGGAATAATTCATAACAAAAGATCCCAGCACGAAAGTTTACAAATAACATGTCAAAAACCATTTCCAAGCATGCACAAAGTTTACATTATCTAAATATCATTTCTTTTGCCATCTTCAAGCATGATCACAGTAATCAAATCCCTCACTAGATCACAAGTTCAACAAGGTAAAAATCGGCTATCGAATAAGTTTAACTTCCTCTAAAAACAACAAGCAAATGATACAATTCGGCCAAACTAACTTGGATGAATTCATGCTTGAGAAATTTGGTAAATAAATTTAAAATATGAAAGGTAGTAGAAATGTCATTTATAAAATTAGAATGGGACGCTATTCACTCACCTGATGAGTTTTACTCCTATTTATCAACTTCCAACTTATATTCACTCGTTAATCCCCTAGTATCCAAAACAAAATCATTGTTATTTTTTTATATGCCATATAAAACTATAATCTTCCATCTAGTTTCATATTAACTATTCCATACCAAACCTTATTATTATAACGTAAACTCATATTCCTTAAATTATTCAACAATAATCACCAATAACTAAAGAGCCAAAACCATAATCCACAATATAACTTTGTTTTGATAATTTCAAAGATCTTAACTTAAACTTACCACATGTAAATGCCATGATGATTTTAATCAATAATCCAATAACAATTTCCATTTTTCAAGCCCATAAAGTTCCTTTCTTAGACATATTGCGTGTGTTTGGTTTAGCATTTTGGGGGCATATAAGCATGTTTTTCATTGAAAAATGACTTATTGAGTTGGGTTCTCTTTTTTGATGTTTGGTTCAGCTTTTTCTAATTGTATCATGAGTAGAATAAGCTACTTGTTAAATAAGCTCCTCACTGCAGCTTTTCTATTAAGTCACTTGTTACGTAAGTCGATATAAAACTCCTCTCACATACTTATCTCGTATAACGTAAATCACGATTTATAAGCATTTATTGTCCAAAAATAAATTGTTCATCCAAACATAAATCATATTACAAAAACTGACTTTTTAATTAAGTCATTTTTAATAAGTCAAAATCATAATAAATCATTTTTCCTACCACTATCCCAAACACACACATTATCAAACAATGTTTAGGCAACTCAAAGTTTAACACAAAGTAAGTAAACTTAGTATCTTTAAGATTTCAAATCCATACTGTCAATCAACATCATGAAGTGATCATCCAAACACAGGCAGCTTCAAAATTTCACTTAATTATAAGCAATTACATTAAAAGGAAATTTATAACTAATGATTTCTTCAAAATAATATACTTAGTTCACATTTAATCCAACCCAATTAATATAGGATTTAAATCACAATTAACTCAAAATATAATCTAAATTCTTCTTCATCATCAAAAATACCATTAAAACACATATAAATAAAACCTCTTTCCTATCAAACATTTTCTCAAACACCTTGGGGGCATTCAGATAAGTCATAAAGCATAATCATAATATATCAATTATTAGCAATACAAATTCAAATTATTTCTTCAAATATCTCAAGCAGCTCCTTCCCCAAAACTAGCTAACTAGAAATCCACAACTTACATAAATGAACTAACATAGAAGGAAAAGGAAAAGAAATTAGATTATAGCTCAAAATTATTTATCAAGACACAGACCATAAAGCATCCATCTATATCAACTCCCTTTTCGGTTTTTTTTCCCTTTTCCAATTGGCCCCATTAAGCACCCCCTGTTTGTGACGCACAAGCACCGAGAAAGAGCAGAAATTTTTAATCTATCACACACACCATATGACAGCCAAGACAAGGAGAATAAAATGAGTATTTTCGAACATACCCTAAACCAGCCACATAGACATTGCAGTAGCGAAACTAAGGAAGAAGATGATAAAAATGCAGCCACACAAAGTGACAGTTGTAGGAAGAATTACAACGATGGTGATGAGCACCAGCACACTGGCAATGGACTGGAAAATGACCACCGAAGAGAATAACAGAAAGAGTGGAGGAGATGATGTTTCAAACCCTCAAAGGCTCCAGAAGTTTCCTCTTCGATTTCTAGAGCTCTTGGGAGAAAAGAAAAGGGCACAAAAATATCAGATGGATTTCTTTCTTTTTCTTTTCTTTTATTTATAACTCTCATAATGGCATTCTGGTCATTATAATGGTGCTGAAACAAATAATAAAATTCACATTTTAATGGAGTAAAAATTCAAACTCAAAATCCCAAAGAATTTTAGTCATATTTAGATCCAGTAGGCTACTAACTGTTCTTTGTTTTTAATTTACATCAAATAGATAAATATTGATATTTACATATTTCATTATTTTTAGGACAAACAACTTCACATTTATATAATATTTTCCTATTATTGACATAATTATCTTATTTAAATTTTTTGGTCTTTATAGTGTCGATTTTTTTTTAATAATTCTCAAATTCTTGGGTCATTACATTTCTCCCTCTTAAGAAATTCGGTCCTTCGAATTTAAATGTTTAGATGGTATGCTAAGACCTTATCAATATGATCAACATACAATTTAGAAGTCATATGCATTATGAAAGGAAGAAAATAAATCTCTTTCAACTTGAAATTTAATGTGAATTGAACTTAGGATTTAATACTAAAACAACTACGCTTTTAAATTAAAACCTAACCCAAAACAAATGAATGTTGAATGGAGATGCTAAATGCAAAGCTCTTTGCCCAAGTTTAAATATAAGCATTTCTTTCAATCAAACAACCAGCATAAATATGCACAATAACTAACATGTAAACCTTTCTTGAATAGTTGGCCAAAAAAAAAAAAAAAACCTTTCTTAAATATATAATTTACACGACTTGAGTTTTGAGCTATTACCAAAATGACTAAACTCACAAGCCTTGACATAAAACTTGGACAAAACAGGGACAGGTGTTGTTCTTAAAATTCAAAACAAGAGTGAGGCACTCACATCATAACTTGAACATAAGTTTAAAGAAACTGATACACATCTTTATGAATTTTTTTTCGTTAGTGGAAATATCAATATACATGTGTAGCTATCAAAACAAGAACTTATTCAGATAAATCTTGCTCAAATGGTCAATTTCAACCTTAGCTATATCAACATTATTATCCAATAGCATGTCTTTACATATATACTACTTTGATCCTATTTATAAATATCTTTTAACTAAATCTTACATACCAAGGAGAGGTAGTTAACTCAATGATTATGGGGTAAATTTCCAACTATGCCCTTATTAATAGGTACTTTTCAACTTTTTCTTCTCTATCTATCTTTAAATTATTTTTTTCTTGGCTCAATAAATAGGGATAAACTTGTCACAATCTCATTTATTACACTGAAACTGGACTTATAAATAGGACAAAAGTTTTTGATAAAAAAAGACTTATAAATAGGACCAGAGTGGTATACATATAGAGTACATTTCTTGATTAGCCTGCATAAAGTTGGAATTATTTTCAGCATGTTGGTCTTGGTTACGTTATTCGTATCCCCATTATTTGCATTAGGTATATTCACGTTATTTCCATTCAAACTAAGTGCTGATCAATCAAATCTCAGCCAATAAATTCAAAATCAAATGTAGAGGAATCAATAAAATCACAAGAATTAAGAGAATGTTCAGTTGGTGCAATACTTGTGATGTAAAACAGATTAACACAATCTCACACGCTGATTTATAGCAAACTGAGATGATTTTAGGGGTGAAAATATAGAAACGGAGAGAGGCGAGGGGAAGCATGACCAGAAAGTGAGGAGGAGCATAATAGAAATTGAGGGGGAGAAGAGACTGATGAGGGGGTACAGAATGGAGGAGGAAAGAATCAAAATTTGATGCGGAGAGAAAATAGACCAAGGGGGAAGAGAGAACTCATAGCAACAATAATTTCATTCATGAAGTCTGCCAAAAATAAGTGCGGCCAATCCTATTTATAAGCTAAGTTTTCCCACACCCATGAAGAAATCTCATTGCTTCTCTATGAAGTAACCTCAACCCACTTGCTTCACAACTTGCCAAAAACCGCAACTCGCCAATACAAATTAATTTTAAAAGACAAAAGAAAACAACCACTTGCCAATAAAAATAATTAAAATATATAAACACAAAAGCAATAAAACATCAACTCAAATTTTTTAAGAGTATCTCTTCAGAATATACTTAAATCCCATATTCCATCAACTTGTTCCCCACTATTACCTTGGCATTCTTAAGCCCTCTAAGAGAATTAGTAATCCCTTTGTTAAATGAAATTAAAAAAAAAAATTGAGGTGCAGAAGAACATGTCATGTAAGTATCAGACAGTCAACAACACAACAAAATAGCAAGCATAATTTCAAGAATTCATGAAAGCATGAAGTTGGATCAAAATTGAAAATTCAGCAATGATTATGGCCAGCAAAAATTCCAGATTCAATGAATGAATGAGCGTGGCAATATTTCAGTTCTACCAATGTCCTAGAAAGCGGAGTCAAGTATCAAGCTTGTGACACAACATCTCGGCCTTTAGCAAAATGATTTCTCTTCACAAAACCAACGTGTATGTCCAGTATGAATGTATGAGCCTGTGTGTATGCGTGTTCTGTCCAAAATTTCTTTTTCCCCTTAAATCTGGACGCCTCTATGACTATTCCTAGTGTGAATGGTAATCTTAATGCCCCAGTGTATCAATAATGCATCAACAGATGTACGACAGCAGTGTATGTTTGATATGAACAATGCCCACAGTTAAATATTCAAATTTCATAGTTGTTTTTCTAGATTACAGCATGCACAAATTACATGTGAATTTGGCCCATATGGTTGTGTGCAAAGAGATTTAGTACAAGAGTGAGAATGGGGTAGTAAGTGACAAAAATTTAAAGGAATATAGCTTAAAAATGCTAAGAAATTGGTATCTTTTATTTCAAGATTCAGCCTCCTGAAAGCTTCTGATCTACTTAGCAACAAAATTCCATAATTTGGAACCCAATCAATTTAGTGCAGCAAATGGTAGCAAAGATTCTCAAAATTTGCCAAGAATTTCAATAAAATTAGTGCAGGTCACCAGTGCCAAGTGGATGTTCAAATTTTCGGCCAATCGACCATATATAACAGAAAGTTAGTTAGAGACAACAATGAATAATGCAGCAAGGTTCAGAAATTTCCAACAAGCTCAGAATTTATCAAAAACCAGTTAAGAGCGCCACCAGTCAGCTATACAATTCGAATCTTAGTGAAGTATAACCCCCAAATTCAGAGATTCAAGATCTTTATTTAATCACAACCAGCAACCAAAAGTTGACTTAAATTTAGCACTGCACCATACTAATAAAATAGATGAAAAATTCAGCAACTCAGTTCAAACCCAAAGGAAGATTCCGTCAAAAATCAATGAGTTCAATTCATCAGCTCAAATCAGATCAAGGGAAGCAAAAATACACTCAACGACTCATTAAAAAAAATCAGATAACTCTCGGAATTTCAAAAGCATATTTGATCTAAAAGTGCAAAATGTTCCAATTTAAAGTAATGTACTCAATGCACAAAGGTAAATCAAGACTAAAAATAAACTTCAATGAGTAAGATTATTAAGTTGCTCCATCCTCAAACAATAAGCTACAACGAAAAGCGTGCAAAAGTTCAAGAATTTAGCTTAAGAATAATGAGCTTCTTTTAGTTGAATGGATACATTTCAACGCAAGTTTGAGGCTAATGAAATAATTGATATCAATGCAAGAATATCTGTAATAGATTAGAATGCAATGTAGCAGCTACAACAATGGGGAAATGTGAAGTGCAATGGTAAATTTGGACAAAATGATTTTTCTTTTTCAGCAGAGTTTACCACCAAAATGTTCACTCATGTTTTTTTTTTAAAGGCTAACCCAGGTAGTAACAGCAACTATTGAGATACAAGTGTACACACAAGCTTAGTTCAACCCAACCTTTTGCAATTTTAACAAAAAACAAACACCAAATTATCCAGCAGTTCAAACTCAAACCTAGAAATTGAGGTAAAGAATTTTCTTTCCCCCCAACTTGCAATCAAGTTAGTGACAGAAGTACAAAAATAGGAGAATTAACATGCACATAAGAGGAAACAAAACCTAACTAATGAGACAATACTTTTCTAAGGAATTAATGGTATTAAGCTCACAATGATGCAACTTCCTAAAAATTCAATTTCAAACAAACTAGCAATTAATTTTGACTTTGATTTTCCCCCCTTTAACTCTCAAGCACATGTTAAGTTAGTTAGAGCATGTCAATTTCAAAAGTAGTGGTCACCAACACAAGGGTATATAAGCCAGTTATTAAACGTGCCACAACGAAAACTAAGGAAATGCAAAACCAAGTAAATTCACAGCAAGACCATTTCAAGATAAATTCAGAGAATATGCATTCTGAATTCTAAAGTCAATGACTTCACGAAACAGTTGAACGAATTGCATATGATCCCACATCCTGATTCAACTCAAATCTTTCTTTACTTCAGACAGATTTAAAGAAACATGCAATTCCACCCAAGTTTTTAAGTGTTAAGCTCAATTAAGTTGCAGCATCCCATAATTCCAATGCCCATTCCAATGAACTCAGTAGTGTTTAGTCACAGCAGAAAAACTTTATTCATACTAAGGACAGGTCAAATCAAGAAGATTACAGATGTTTCTTTCTCATTGTTTTCTTTTCTTTTCTTTTTAAATATTATAAACAGCACGCACCACAAGCCTTAATGCATTATATTTTATACAATGCACTCTGTGAAAGAACATACACTAAGACCAAAACAATCACTTGAGGTACAGGCTATGTTAAAGTGAAATGAAATTAAGGTTGTTAACATCACTAAGGAAACCCATACCCCCTATCACCCCACTCTTCCTCTTTTAAACTTCTATGAAGAACATAATCTTCTACGGTTCATTTTTTCTTCCTCGAATAGATGCTCTACCAAAAATCATCCATTACTAGTCCTTCTGCTTAACACATGAAATATTCAGTAAATCTTCGCTATACAAGCATATGTAAGACATGTTTAGATCAATTTCTAAAACTTGTGTGAATAAACAATGCCTTATATGAGTATACATGCCAGCATAGAAAAGAAAGACACAATTGGACACCTAAAAGGCCTTATGTGATGCCTCGATTATGACTATGCCAGGGTTCATGATGATATTCGAGACCCCACAAAAGAATCCTTGCTCCACTAACTATTGGAAACCTAAACTCTGAAGCCATTATGTCACACCCACGGAAAAAAAATTGAGGAGTGACTGGCACAGAATGTGAGAAAACTCACATCCTATAAACCTATAATATATAAAGTCATATAAATATATATAACATTCAATGAAGGCAAGGACCCTAACGATAGCTTACGTGGAGCTCCTAGAACATGATTTACAAAATGTAATACATAAGTTTAAATTTTACATTGAAAAGAGGATTGTTCAGGACCACGCTTCAATTCCAGTTCAGCAAAAAAGCCCCTCAATGATGAGCAGGAGTACAAATTCAGCTATGCTATCTGCGACCAAAATATTCTCCGGTGAATAATGTCCCATTAATAAAATAAATTAAATGTTAGAAGAAATAATCTAAACAAACTCAACCTTGAATAATAGAACATCACTATAAATTTCAACTTTTGAAGTATAAAATCATAGACATAAATTGAAAACATCTAAAAGGTAATTGAATGAATAAAACTAGATACCTGATTGGACCGTTTGTCTAACAAAATCAGTTTCAAAACAATAAATCTCAAATTCCATCTTTTTTTAGGACATCAACAGAACGGATAGCAAGCGTGGACACACAGTCCACGAGAAAAAGTAACCAAACATGGCCGGAGGCCACGAAACAAGCACAAGTACAAGACCCACAAATACCAAGCATGAGAGCAAATCTCACGAATATCAAGTGTGAGCATTGTGGCCACGAATGTCAAGTGAGCTCGATGTTAATGATGGCACGCTAAGGACTAACGGTACTGCTGTTAGTAACTAGCATTCTGTATTCAGTCCTCTCAAAAACCTTTTCAAACATGCGTGGGATCAATTTGCTATTTAAAAATGAGAAATAACTTCTCATAATCAAAATAGTAAGGAATAATTCATAACAAAAGATTCTAGCACAAAAGTTTTCAAATAACATGTCAATAACCATTTCCAAGCATGCACAAAGTTTACATTATCCAAATATCATTTCTTTTGCCATCTTCAAGCATAATCACAGTAATCAAATCCCTCACTTGATCATAAGTTCAACGTGGTAAAAATCGGCTATCGAATAAGTTTAACTTCCTTTAAAAACAACAAGCAAATGATATAATTCGGCCAAACTAACTTGGATGAATTCATGCTTGAGAAATTTGGTAAATAAATTTAAAATATGAAAGGTAGTAGAAATGTCATTTATAAAATTAGAATGGGGCACTATTCACTCACCTGATGAGTCTTACTCCTATTTATCAGCTTCCAACTTATATTCACTCCTTAATCCCCTAGTATCCAAAACCAAATCATTGTTATTCCTTTTATATGCCATATAAATCTATAATCTTCCATCTAGTTTCATATTAACTATTCCATACCCAATCTTATTATTATAATGTAAACTCATATTCCTTAAATTATTTAACAATAATCACCAACAACTCAATAACCAAAACCATAATCCACAATAAAATTTTGTTCAGAGAATTTCAAAGATCTTAATTTCAACTTTCCACATGTAAAATGCCATGGTGATTTTAATCAATAATCCAATAACAATTTCCATTTTACAATCCCATAAAGTTCCTTCCTTAGACATATTATCAAACAATTCACAGGCAACTCAAAGTTTAACATGGAGTAAGTAAACTTAGTAACTTTAAGATTTCAAATCCGCACTATCAATCAACATCATGAAGTTACAAGACTTCCAAAGTAAATCTCATCACAATACATAAGTTAAAGAATCAAGTGATCATCCAAAGACATGCAGCTTCAAAATTTCACTTAATTATAAGCAATTACATTAAAAGGAAACTTATAACTAATGATTGCTTCAAAATAATATACTTAGTTCACATTCAATCCAACCCAAGATAGGATTTAAATCACAATTAACTCAAAATATAATCTAAATTCTTTTTCATCATAAAAAAATACCATTAAAACACATAAAGAAAACCTCTTTCCTATAAAAATTTTCTCAAACACCTTGGGGGCATTCAAATAAGTCATAAAGCATAACCATAATATATCAATTATTAGCAATACAAATTCAAATTATTTCTTCTATACCATTAACAAAATATACTTCAAATATCTCAAGCAACTCCTTCCCAAAAACTAGCTAACTAGAAATCCAAAATTTACATATATGAACTAACATAGAAGAAAAAGGAAAAGAAGTTAGAGTATAGCTCAAAATTATTTATCAAGACACAGGCCATAAAGCACCCGTCTATATCAACTCCCTTTCTTTCGGTCTTTTTTTGTCTTTTCCAATTGGCCCCATTAAGCACCCCCTGTTTGTGATGCACAAGCACCAAGAAAGAGCAGAAATTTTTAATCTATCACACACCCCATATGACAGTGAAGAAAAGGAGAATAAAATGAGCATTTTTGAACATACCCTAAACCAGCCGCACAGACCTTGCAGTTGCGAAACTGAGGAAGAAGATGATAAAAACGCAGCTACACAGAGTGACAGTTGTAGGAAGAATTACAACAACGGCTATGAGCACCAGCACACTGGCAATGGACCGAAAAAAGACCACCGAAGAGACTAATAGAAAGAGTGATGGAAATGATGTTTCAAACCGCCTCTAGAAGCTTCCTCTTCGATTTCTAGAGCTCTTAGGAGAAAAGAGGAGGGCAAAAAAAATATCTGATGCGTTTCTTTTTTTTAAGCTCTCAGGAGGGCATTTTAGTCATTATAATGATGATGAACAAATAATAAAATTCATATTTTAATAGAGTAAATATTCAAATTCAAAACCCCAAAAGATTGTTAGTCATATCTAGATCGACCACGCTACCAACTGTTCTTTATTTTTAATTTACATCAAGTAGATAAATATTGATATTTACATATTTCATTATTTTAAAGACAAACAACTTCACATTTATATCATATTTTCCTATTATTGAGATAATTATCTTATTTAAATTTATGAGTCTTTACAGTATCAATTTTTTTGTTTTATAATTCTCAAATTCTTGGGTCATTACATTTCTCCCCTTTAAAAAATTCGGTCTTTCAAATTTAAATGTTTAGATTGTATGCTAAGACCTTATCAATATGACAAATATACAAGTTAGGAGTCATATGCATTCATCAGAGGAAGAAAATAAATCTCTTTCAACTTGAAATTTAATATGAATTTAGGATTTAATGCTAAAACGACTAGGCTTTTAAATTGAAACCTAACCCAAACCGAATGAATGTTGAATGGAGATGCTGAATGCAAAGGTCCCCATGTTTAAGCAAGAGGATCCGCTCAGAATCCTTTTTCTCCTTTTCTTCTCAGAATTTCATCTCCACCCTTAGATCAAAAAATGGATGGTAAATATTTAATATTTTTTTAAACTATGATTATTGTGTTTTATAAATTAGTTTTTTTAATTAATTTTGTTTGTATTGCAATTATGAATTGTGTAAATCATATTTTAACAGTCTAAGTTTCCTTATTTATGTTTAAAATAATAGTTTTATAAAATATGAGATCTGGACCATCTATTTTTTTAAACATGAGGGTGGAGATGAGATTTTGAGAAGAAAAGAAGAAAAAGGATTCTGTGAGAATCCAGACCCCAAGTTTAAATGTAAGCATTTCTTTCAATCAAACAACCAACATAAATGTACACAATAACTAACAAGTAAACCTTCCTTAAATATATAATTTACACAACTTGAGTCTTAAGCTATTACCAAAATGACTAAACTCCCAAGACTTGACACAAAACTAGGATAGGTGTTTTTCTTAAAATTCAAAACAAGAGCAAGGCACTCACATCATAACTTGAACATAAGTTTAAACAAATTGATACACATCTTTATGATTTTTTTTCCTTAGTTGAAATATCAATATACATGTGTAGTTATCAAAACAAGAACTCATTCAGATAAATCTTGCTCAAATGGTCAATTTCAATTACATTTGGCCTCATATTTGATGAACAAGCGAAAAATCCCCCCGCGCTTTGCGCGGGTGCATCAACCGCATCACATCTAAGTATAAAATGACCTCCTACTCATCCGATGTAGTAGGCATACAGCCAAACACAAAATTGAATAACCTTTCATTGGGTACACAAAACATCAATTAACAACATATTATCCACTTAATACAATAGGACAATGCATTCTTGCAAAACATTAGTTGAAAAAAAAATGGTACACATGACACACAAATTGCATTTGATTACTACAGCATAATCTCAACCCCCTCACCAAGTTGCAAAAGACCTCATAAAAATTATGCTCTTCACAACAACTTCATGAACTTGAGAAGAACATTAAACAACCAACAGTTAAAATAGAAAGACAAAAAAACAATCCGACACAAAAGATGTGTGCACATGTTGAAATGAATGCTACCCAATATTTCTGAATATCTCTCTGTAAACTACATTGGTGGTTGTCTTTTTAGGAGGATTACTCCCATGATCTATAAGAATTTTCAAACCATCAACATTCTTAACCCTTGATAATGCAACATATAATTGCCCATGTGTAAACACTGGTGTAGGCAGATATAAGCTAACATTTTGCAAAGATTGGCCCTGACTCTTATTAATCGTCATTGCAAATGGCAAAGCAATAGGGAACTGTCTTCTCTTCATTTGAAATGGAAGTCTAACGTCTGAAGGATTCATATCCATTCCGTGTATTAAAACCTTTTGATCCGGGTTTGACCCATTTAATGTAATAGCCTCGATAACATTTTTTCCAAGAAGTGTGATACGTAACCTGGTACCATTGCATAACCCATTGGCTTGATTGAAATTTTGTAACAGCATTACAGGTACTCCGACCTTGAGATTAAGACTGTACCTAGGCAAACCTGAACAATTAATCGTATTCAAAAACTCAGTTGTGTATAGATCTTCAAACCCATCAACCTCTTGTGATGACTTACAAATAGTATCACAACTATGATACTCTATTAGTTCACCTGGCAATAAAGAGCACATGTACTCATTAACATGGTTGACACTCTTGATGGTAGGGCATAAGATGGCTCGACTATTGAAGTAGTATGAGTTACATAAATTCCCTAGCAAACTTGGGTATGTGATGGACATAATAGCATGCATAGGATCATCATAACTCTAAATACGAAATTCCTCAGGAATCTCCATATCTGTAATACCATCATGTGGCAACTCCAACTTGCCATCACCTACAGCAAGGAGCCATTGTGAAAACACCTGTAATTTGTGGTTATCTTGATTTAGTGCAGATGATAGTCTCATATTTTTTGTGAGATGGAAAATTGAATAGGAATCCTATAAATATGATGAAGTGATGCAAGCGTCGACTATAGTTGCTCTAGATCCCCTTGGAATAACAGGTAACAACTGTCAAAAGTCACCATCCATCAAGACAGCCTTCCCACCAAATGGTTGATTGCAACTCATAATATCCTTCAAAGTCCTGTCAAATGCTTCGAAACAAAAACATTGAACCATGGGTGCTTCATCCCATATAATCAATTTAGTGGCCTTAATCAACTCAGCTAAGATTGAATTTTGCTTAATATTGCACATAGAATCTTCATTCACTTCAATCGGTATTGCAAACCTCGAATGAATTGTCCTTCCAGCTTATAGCAATGTGGCTGCTATACCGCTAGAAGCAACAGTCAGGAGAATTTCACCTTTGGATCGAAATATTGAAGTAAACGCCTCCACAGAAATGTCTTCCCAGTTCCTCCGTAACCGTAGACAAAGAAAAAACTACCAACACCAACATTAAGTGAAGACATGACTGCATCATAAATAACTTTATGCTCTGAATTCAATGACTTGATTATTTCTACTGATTGCTTGGCAAGCTGAACTTTGTCGTAATTTAATTCTTGAAGAATCAAGTGATTACCAACGTCTACATGACACACAGATGAAGGTAACGGCAATGAAGGGAGATCTAAAATACTCTTTCCATTTTGCTGCAAGAGACCTTAAATCTCAGTAAGAGCAGCTGCCTCTCTATATGATGTTGATATCTCAATACCTAAGAAAGTAAAAGCAGACAAATAAGAAAGCGCATGTGACAAAGTGTTTAAAAAAAAGAAGTAATGAACATCAACTTACTTGACGACAATGGGTCATGATATGGGATGTATAATAGATCTTCAGACAGAATTTGAGAAGTCTCCTTCCAAACAACCTCAGGCCGGCTTAGGCAGCTACACAGAAGCATGCTCACAAACATACTACGAAGTAACCGACCTGTTGCCCAAACTTAAGCCTCCTTCAAAGCATAAAATAATTCGGTGTCATCGTCTAACAATCCTAATGCAATACATGCCGCATGAAATGTTGGTCATACAATGCCATCAACTGTCTTAATATCTTCATAAGACGATGGCCCTTTAACTTTAGTTAATAAAATCTAGAGGTAATAAAGTTCTCCAGATGCAGGTGAAGTATGAGTGAGACGACCAATTGCAAACCCTCTTTTCCTCTTTTTCCAGATTTGTTGCCTCTGATTATACACATAATATTGTGGGAATTCATAATAGTATAGTTTTTTAGCAAAATCATCATCTTTGTTTTCTTCCATCCAAGTTAAGAACATAGACTCACACACTCTTGGCTTTTCTAGAAGCTCAGCCACATCATCAACTTTAGAGTAGATGACACATTATTGGTTTGGTAAATGAAAACTTAGCCTTTCCACTGGTGGGAACCTATGATGGATATCAAAACTCAATATACGCCAAGCTGCCTCACATGCAGATATGTAACGGAAATTGTAATATTGTTGAATCTCATCAAACAATATTTCAGAATTCCTATTTTGCTCACTATCATAGATTGAGGCAACCATGCGATCATTCCCTTTGCTAATATACTTAAATAGGTACTTGATCGCTGTAGATTGAGTACATTTTTCAACATTGATGTGAGGATGAAACATAGAGAACAATGTAGGATTGTATGGAACCACAAACCTGTTATCTAGCGGAATGCCTTTCATTTCAACAGTCTTGCCATCATCTCTTCTTCTGTAGGTAGGAAATCCTTCTTGATCAACACTAGTTTCTTCAGTAAATCTCTTAGGGAAGAATTTCTTGCATTTCTTGTCAACCATACACTGCGCTTTAGGATTTAGATGGCCATAGGGAGAATGCATCATGAATTTTTGTACAAGCTCATACAATTGAGGATTAGAGTCCACATCTGGGATTTCAGCAGATATAATGTTGTCTATATGAACAGGATATTTAATTTTGTCACGCTTTGCAAGCCATATAAGGATGTGTGCATGGGGAAGGCCCCTTTTTTGGAATTCAATAGTATAAACTTCGGTAAGGTGGAAATTTAAAAAGTTAATTCTTCACATAAAAGAAAGGTTATAGATTGATTTCATAACAAAACACATAAGACGATCATCATGAAAAGATGTTACACTAAAGCCATATTTATTTAAAAAAATAACATGATTGACAAAACTTGAAGAATGAAGAATGAATCTATAAACATTTTGTACCTACACCTTCTTTTTCTTAATGATCTTCATTAAAGCCCTAAGTTTGAGTCTAAAAATCCTGGATAATATATCAGCTCTGTTTGCAGCAGTAAGAGAACCACTTTGACAATATCTTGATATCTCAGGCCACGATGGGTTGCATGTAAATGTGATGAATAAATCTGGAAACCTATCAAATCTATATATCGTCATGGCATCTTGATAGGCTTGTATCATGTGACGTGCCCCACCTATAAATGATGAAGACAAAACAATTCGTTTCCCAATAGCCGATGCACTTCTCTCCCCACTGAATAAAGCATCAACAACCTTGGTATATGTCGGCACGGAGTTCCTTTTGATGTTTCCTAACCTATAACAATCTTTGACCCTCAATCATTGTATATGCATCTACCACATATTGCTGAAATAGTCTCCTAGCATGTAAAACAATAGAGACTTCATCATCTCTAACCATCAACTTGTACACAAAATATTCCCTCAGACTAACTATTTTCTTTGTTTTATTAGTATCTAAACTGTTCTCTTTGAAGTGCACAATATCATCCCTGTAACTATCCTCTCCTCTAGGGAAGAGGATAGGGCACTGTAATGGTAGGTATGAAGGATGTAACTCATGTAGCCTTTGTGGGTTACCTAATAACTCCTCAATAATAATGTCTCTATGGTGGAAGTTGATATCAATATCTCTAACTATTAAGGCTGCAACTTCAGAACTAGAGGGCAAGTTGTATGTTCTACCATCCGGTTGTCTACTGCTTATAAGACGTAACTTCAAGGCATGAGGGTGAGGTCTTGTTACCATTGCACCAGCCATCCGATATTGTTTGACATCCGGATTAAATTTGTTGAAGACATTCATAATGGAAGCTACAATGTCAGGATTGATACTCGAGTTGCTCAAGTGTTTACTGGGAAAGAAGAAAAACAAAACCAAGTGAATGTAAGTATGATTGATTATCACGTTGTCATCACATGTGAAACTTGAAGATCCATAACATACGTACCTCACCGCAGATATCCTATTCTAAACTTCATTTTCTGTGTCATATATATAAAGTTGTGAGTATACTAGTTTCATGCCATTTTCAGGTAGAAGGCTGCCAATGTGATGGTAATTTAGTCTAGAGAGTACAAATGTGTAAGGACTAGAACCATTATTTTTAGCATGGTCAATTCTTCCTCCCATGGATGTAAAGGCAAACATGTTATTGTATGACCTAATATTTGCATGAAAATTCTTCAACGTAACAGATATTTTGTTGAAGATAGATCATACAACACTGACGGAGGCTCTTTGTTCTTTGGAAGCTTAACTTTCCTACCATGGCAACACATTGTGAAATTTGGTTCAGTAGATTTCTTTTGATTATGAACCCTTTCATTGAACCACATCTTTGATTTACAGTTTTTGCACGTATGGATGGAATCCCCTTCATCTAGGTACTTTACAATGTTTTAAGGTGTAAACAAAAGTAAATTAATGCCGGAATGAAGGGTTGACTATTAGGATGGAAAAATGAATTAAAGTAATTTCAACCCAAAGTAATGAGCATGTTGTAAAGAAAAGATCACTATAGGCACAATTTCAACCCAATTGGTTAATCAAAATGAAGTGAAAAAACATATTTGTCTCAGCTTGTATAATGTAGCCGTATTGTGGGTAAATGCAGAATACTTAAGGGGCATCATAAAGAATTGAGTAAGAGGTAATCTAAAGAACTTTAACTTGCAGCACAAATAACTTAAGGTAGTACTGATTGCCTCCTCGAGCATGTTAATACCCCAATAAGACCATGTATCATGATCAAATTCTGAAAAGCTATGGAAGAATAATATACTGAAGGTAACTGAAACAGAGGCAACATCACCCATATATTAACAATCGGATAATGAGAAGGTTTAAAGCAATATAACTTTCAAGATACCTCAACCTGATTTAACCACAGATTGCATTACAAAAAGGCAAATAGAGTATGCATACTTTACCAAGTATGATTCCATAGTACCGACAGAAGAGGTATACCATGCTAACATCAGCATACATGTTGAGAAATCAACTGAAGATATAGGTTGATGAGAAGTGTTCCACCATTATAGGACAGATATGGGTGTTGACAGTAGACGGTAGACTTTGGAGGTAAAGGCAATGTCCTTCATGGTCATTATAGAATGTATATTTGGGAGCTTTATCTTAATCTTTAAAGAATATATGTGAGACTTGACTTGTACAGTCAACCTCATACCAAACATGTAGACATGTTAGTCATAGTAGGGTCAGTACACACTGGAAGACACATTTAGTAAGGTTGGTGTAATTCCCAGGAATGTGTCAAATTTAGGAAATAAATTGTGCAAACTTTAGAGCAAGTGCAACTAGTGCAAGAAGCAATATTGGGCTGTAGTAGACAGATTTTAGTAAATGTGCATTATTTATATAAGGAGAAAGGCAAAAACTTGATTATGATACCCTGATTGACATGGATTGAATTTGTGGACATTGAAACAATAGACAAATAGTATTTAAATAGGAAGCTTATTTAGTAGAGAAACATCATATGAGTTAATTCATTGCATCCATGAGTAATAGCAAAGGAACCTCACATTGTTATTATGTAAATTGAAGTAATTTTTATTTGGTGGAATACAGCCTTCCATGAGTATGATCTAATTTATTAATGGCTATTTATACTCCTGTGTACGGATGGACCTCCAGAATTGAAATGGAGCACTACACCTATTTTATAGGAAGAGCAACCATAAAAGAAAAGGCATAGTATATTGCTGCAATGCTCATTTATGATCCTAATATTTCAAGGAGAGTCATATATACATCTAGTTTGACACACAACATGTCAATCAACCATATAGGGTGTAAAATCTACTAATGCAATAAAATAAATGACATTCTTCAAGAATCAAACAGATATGTGTAGAGATTTAAAGGACTGTCATACCTTGGAATAAGAGGCTAGATGGTAGGATAATGACTGATCTTCAATGAATCAAGAGTTGATATAAAGAATACACCTACTGCTGAACAACTAAAGAATTGAATTCAACCTACAATTGGACAGTGTCTTCAATTGAGAGGCAATATGTCTGATAACTTAAATGAACAGGAATAAAAATTCTGTAGTATGACTTTCGAACTCACAGTACATAGGTCCTACCTTATTTTATTGTGCTATTAAATCAAAGACAATAAGATATAAGTCCCCTCTTACTTGCAGAAATATGTCAACCAAGCCTCTAATATACATGTTAACCTGAAAGACCAGAAATAAATCAGCAATAATATGAGTAGTCACAACCTGACTACCAATTAGGGAACAATGTACTATCAGCAAATGAGCATAGTCCAAGAGCTTGAAGGAACCAAATATCTCCATAATGAATGATATTGCCAAAATGGAGGTTCTATAGTCATACTATATAAGACTATATTCGTGCCGTTCTGTCTGCCTGTTAAAATTGGATTGAAACATGATGATAAAATTTGAGTACACTTAAAACTATTTTGAAGGGAACTTCCCCATTATAATGTAAGTAATTGAGAACAAATTTATCATGCATAATCATATGGCATTCCACTCATAAAACCACTTAATAACATAGGCACCACCTTATAGGTTAATATCATTCATAATAAAGGGACTTACATCATATGAAATCCAAACAACATTTGATACGGCAGGAGTACATATCCAAAATAACTAATGAATTCCTAGAGAAGTGGCATTTTACACTAACCACATACATAAGGACATTGGAAATGCAAGACCAGCAAAAAGTTGAGGATTACAAAGGGAATTAAAGGAAACAACTTAAAATACTGAACTGAAGTTCTTTTTTCCACTCAATTCTTCTCTTTCTTAATCAACTTCAATGGTTTCAAATGTGATTTTGCTGGAGAGTCAGGTCCAAATGCAGCAGACTTTGCACCTAGAGTATGAGTTTTCTTTGAAGTGACCTTCCTCTTCCCTTTCAAAGGAGCTCCAGGCATGGCATAATGGACAGGAACCCCGTCTAGCTCAATGGTAGGGAAAGTTTCAGATAGTGTGACGACGGAACCTATATCTGAGGTGCCTTTATCTTCGACAATGGCATTACTCATCAGGAGAACTTCTTCTTGCTCAATACAGATTGAAGCACTTGGTTGTCCCATCTGGTAAACAACCAAACAAAACATACGTTAGTATATTAAACATTAGTGAATTGGTGTAGGCAAGTAAGGTCAATTCCTGTACAATGGACCTGAGAAGCAGTTTCATTAAAATCATCAATAAGGTCAGCACACTCAGCATACGTGGCAACCGACACACTTGAGCTTGGGTGGTCCTTGTTGTACTTATTTAACTTCATCTTAAGAAGCATTTTCTTCCCAATCAAGCTGTTTATTTCATTGGGAAACTCATAGTCGATTGCATCCTATTTTAAAAAAGCACAAGTGAAGTCAGAAATTGAGTAAAACATATTACTAGTGAAGGGAAAAAAGTGAATATACATACTTCAGGAATATCAGCTTTTAACTCAACTGCACCTTTCTTCATAAGCTCAGATGCATGCTTGTCAAAAAGAATAATGGATGCAGTTCCCGATTCATTAGCAATTAGGTAATTAAGCCTCAGCCTATAATAAATGGACATCAATGTAATATATGATTATGTAAAAAATTAATCAGAACTGCTACATAGTATAATTAGTGTTGATCAACGTACTTTGACTGGATTCTACAGGGTTTCCCCTTACAGTAATTGCTACCACATGAAGTTGATCTATTAACAACTTTGGGTTTAGTCCCACACCTTGCACACGCCTCATAAACGCAGTTGTGACGGGTTTCGAATTTCTTGAACTCACACAGAACAACAGAATATTTATCCTGCAGTAAATTGAATTTCAGTTATTTGGCATAGGCCACTGGTGGTCATTAGAAAATATAGACTTAAACATACCACTTTCTGGTTATGGATGTCAGATACTTTGACTCTTGAAGTGTTTTTCAGAATACTTGCAGCTGCGGAATTAGACTTCTGGGACTCAACACTTTGACTCAATAAACTAATCGTTGGAGATGGCAGGTTCTGAGTACTATGGATAGACGAAAATGAAGTAATCACTTACCTAACGTGTCTGACTCAAAATGGAATGCACACAGAAGGACTATTCAGCATGATAAAACTAAGTTATGAAGACATCTTATGCAGATTTGTTATTATTAGCAAACTTAACTTAGAACTCCTCTTCCATGTCTTAACCTCATCATCATGACTAAGTATGAAGTAGTGTAATATTAGAAAGAAAAGCATATGGTTTAAGGTCAGCCACCTTTAAAAATAGGGAGAAATGATCCACACAAAACAGAACCAATATTACATAATGGCAAAGTTCTAGAAGGGACCCATTTAAAATGTTAATACAAAAAAACTGACAACATACTAAAAAACTGAGAATAACCGATTTTCCATCCTGATTACTGACAAGAGAACAGTTATTTAAGTGCAAATTGGTCATAATCTCTGTACCTATAAATAAATTAATTATCATGACTAAGCATTACTTATAACTATTATGCCATGTCTTAACCTTATCATTATGACTAACTATAAAGTAGTGTAATATTATAAAGAAGTACACATGGTTTAAGGTCAGCCACCTTTGATAACAGGGAGATACAGTCCACAAATAACAGAACCAATATTAAAATATGGCCAAGTGCTAGAAAGGACCCCTTTAAAACGTTGATAGAAATAAGCTGACTACATATTAAAAATTTGTGAAGGATGCCTGATTTACCATCCTGATTACTTAAGATAGAACAGTTATTTAAGTGTAAAGAGGATCATATTCTCTGTACCTTGCAATAAATTGATTAACCTAATTGAACTTCCCATTTAAGTGGATCTTAGTTGTATGGAATGAGCTGTAAACCTCGGGTGTACCTAGAACATGATATATAGAACTTGAATGAGGGTCCATAACCACAATGACAGAAAATAATAGAAAAAGGAACACAACTAAGTCCTGTTAGTTTCTGTTACAACTAAGAACATACTTACCCCTTTCATCAAATCCAATCCTTGGAAGTTGAGCAACCAACACTATAGGTTTTTAAATGGAATTGAAATTGTTCGTACAAAAGTTCAAAGCACATTTATCATATAACACCATCTGGATAGTGTTCTCCCTAGAGCACAGGCAATCTTCCAATTAATGATAATGTCCAAACCAATGTCTATACTACTAAATACTTATGCAAAAGATTCAATTCGTACCTCTCATCACTAAGTATGAGTCGCATCTTAGTTTTCACTTCAGTTCCTGAATGGTATTCCTCTAAAGCCCTAATGCTTATCACAAAAGCAATGGCATCTAATAAGAGAGAAAGCATATTAGTATTGACTGAAGTGAGATAATCACGGTATGGAGAGAGAGTAACTCACCAAATAAATATATAGTGTGCTTCTCCACAGTTTAACATAGTATGTCTGTTATGGGAAGGAGGGTGAAAACAAAAAGAGGGATTGCAGCAAGTTCTTCTTTAATATAAGTGACATAATTAAAAAGCGTCTTAAACTTGTGATTAGTAACTTTATAATCCTTCTCATTAGGAATGACCTCTAGGTTCGCAATAAAGTAGGAATGGCCTTCAGCAGGCTCTTTTTCATATTGCTTGAACATGTATTTGTTCGTTATTGAGGCTTGTATCTTAGAACCCTAGACAAAAAAAAACCCATCAGTGAAACTCAAGTGACACCATACACAGCCAATGTAACAAATGAAGGGAAGTTAAGAAAGGCTACTCACCTATTGGTCCATGAGAAGGAAACAAATAGCATACAACTGTGTTAGTGATTCTTTCAGATAGCTATTCCACCTCCTAATGACACGCACAACAATCCTCCACATATCAGTGCTATCATCAATCTCTCTTATTAGGGAACACTTCCTCCCTGCCATTGCACTCAATGAGTAAGATCACTATACCAACATACACCAGAATGCAAAACATATAGAAAACGTAAAACCAAAACTGGACTTTATAGAAGGACAGAAGGGAAACTGAGATCCATTAAACCACACGTGCATTATTTTATTACCCAAGTATTCATGTGGTAGGTATTAGACAATAGCCATTTAAATTAAAGTTAGAAAATAGTGGTCTTGACTACTATTATATTACATGATTTTATGTAAAAAATGAGGCATGATCATACCAGCTACCATGACCATTAGGGATAAGACATTGAGCATTTAAAACAGATCAGGAGATAGTTGGAACAGTGAAAGGGGAGTTAACTATTCATACCAACTACCATGTGAATCTGTGTGCCACATACTGCATTAGTGATTGTAGTCGGACTTTGGACTTAAAGGATAGGGAATACATAGTGTATTGCATTTAGAACAAATCAGTGCAGATAACTTGATGATAACACCTTGATTGACAAGTATTAAAGTTGGCTTTAGAGAAAGTACAAAGAATAAGATGCTAGACCAAAAATTGAGGGATTGCCATACCTTGAAAATGATTGATGGAAGTAAGACACCTTACAGGCTAGTAAGATTTTAAACAGATTGTACAACTACCAACTGTGCTTCCAATTGGGCTGGTTGTCTGATGACCTTTAAGCAAACACCGTAGACTACTTTTGTGGTTATTTTGGGAGGTGCTGAACAAAACGACCTATCAGTAAGGGACATCAAGATTAATAATTAATAATTAATTAATATTGCTTCAAAGGCCTTTTGTTTTGTACCATATTTGATCCTCATTGTGAAGTGTGAACCTTGCCACTTAATGCAGTATTACATTTTCTTGGACGGTATTTAAACATATTAGTCAACAAAATCTGATTAATTTTTCCTTAATTGACAGGAATGTATGTTCACATAAGCAGATGTAGAAAAAAATTACACAATACACCAAGATTTAAGAGATTCCCATACCTTGTAAATGGCTGCTGAAAGTAAAATGACTGCCCTTGAAAGAATATACTTTCCATAGTTAATTCTGAGAAGATACAAACAACACGTGAATTTTGATGAAAAACATGTGAATGGAAGATTAATAGCCAAAAATTTTCATTGGCTGTTTGGTGACTTTAGACAAATGGCTTATGGTTAGTAACATATATTAACCTCGTTGACCTTTAATCAAACGGCCCCTATAATGGTCATAGTCAATGTGCTAAGTACTAACCAAAACCTCAGGCTATAGATCTTCAACATGGAAACTACCTAATTGGTAGTTAGCTAATAACACTACCCAGTAGTTGTGGACCTACATACTGAAAAGAAAAAAATAGATTGTTTTTAACTGTAATTATTTGATACTGTAATAATCCTAACTAATTTGAAACTTGATAATATGAGTTTAAATTCCTTTTGGTTAGTGCCATATTTTAATCTGATTGTAAATGTCCCCAATTAATCCAGAATTCAAGTTTTTGGCATGACCACTAGTCAGATCCCCTTCACCTCTTTGATCGAGTATGGTACAAACCAATGGAGAAAACAAATAGCTGACTCACTTTTACCTAATTGAGTAGTAATTAATAACCTTAATCTGAAAAACTTGAAACTACAGTTTAGACAAAAAGCATAAATGTTCAAACTTTAAGTCTATAATACACATAACATGTCAAAATAAGGTCGTGCAAGACCACATGTCGGCTAATAGTAACTAACGATATAGTTACAGCAACTACACTTTCCTGATACACCTCTTTGACAGCAGCAAAGTTCTTAATGGAAGGATCTTATTGAATCTTGGATTCCGCATCACTCTTGTTGCAGAACAGTAGTTGACCATTGTCACTTTCCCTGAAAATCCATGGTGCAACATGATCAAGAAAAAGGCAATGAGATGTGGATGATAATTTGCCAAGACACAAAGGAACCAAAAAGATGAATTCATGACAGTTTGGTGTATGTTGATAATTTGCTGTAAGTGTTGGGTTGTCAAGTGTTGACAGTGTACACTTACTTTCACTTGGCACTTTTACTTCTATTTTAGTTTTAACAAGGGCACGCAAGGTTAGTCAAACAGAGCAATGTGTAATCTAGGAAAAGTCATGATGTTAGGCAACATATCAAGGTTAGTCAACATATGTGCAAAAAGAATCCAGTAATTTCAGTTAGCTAAAAATGACATATATCATGATAATGGTAGGAAAAGTCAAAAAAATGCAATGTGTAATTCAGTCCCTATCTAATAACTATTAAGTAAAAAAAAAACAGGTTATAGAATTAGTGGTAAAGTTATACTTCATATAAATAACAGAAAATTACTATAAGGTCCCAAAAAATGAATTTTATAGCAAAAATAAGTGAGCAATATAAATATAATGCCTTCATTCCATAAATAGGTCAATCCTGCAAATAAGACCTGAGAAATGTATTGTATTGTTTGTTATTGTCACTTGTCATGTGCCACATCGCACCAATTAATGTAATGGGGGTGAGGTTGACATAGACTAAGGCATGTTATGAGTCAAAAAAATGATTAATAAGATTAGGCCAAAAACTCAGAGGCTATTATCTCCCATTTTCCATATCTCTCTCAATGTGATAAAGTGGTTTTTAATCACATGTTTCAAACCCCATTATAAGGTTTCATAACATTCATGTATTCGACAAAAACAACAAAGTGTAATGAGCACTAAATGCATAGCCATAACCTTTTTTTTGGTCAATTGGATCTGGTTTAAGTTGTGTATGATAAGTAATTAGTGTTGATTTTCACAAAATATAATTTTAATCATTCTAAGGTAGTTAGTCAACATATTTCAGGAAAGTAAAACAGAGCAATGTGTAATTTACTAATTCCAGTTAGGATGGCAAAAAAATCTAGTAATTTCAGTTAGCTAAAAATGACATATATCATGATGATTTCAGTTTTCCAGTTATTTTAGTTAGCTAAGAATGACATATATAATGATAATGCTAGGAAACGGCAAAAAAATGCAATGTATAATTCAGTAATGTTAGTCAACATATTACAGGAAATCAAAACAGAGCAATGTGTAATTTAGTAATTCTATACCGTGTGCCCTCCTGATCAACCCAAACTGCACAATTAGAATGAGGTTAGACAGCTGAGAGACAACCTCAAAGTCCTTCCTCGCTTCCCTGGCTGACTCACCATGAAGAACAACAGGCAAATGATTCCCCCTGCCAACATATAATTGAAGTTGCAAGAAATTAGACCATACGTAATCAATCAAACTTAAAAGAGTTTCAAAGACTGACACTTTACCGTCTATCTGCAATGACAAATGGAAGCTCATATGTCATCATTCCCCTGATCCTAACTTTACTCAATGGACCAATCCTAGAAAGAAGCCCCATAACATCTGAAATAGAACAATGAGTATAACAAATGACAGAGAGAAAGAGGACAGAAAAAAAAGCTACAGAAGCATTAACCTGTGACCATGGCAGGTTGACGTAGTTGCTCTTCCAAATCAACAACATCACAAAGCTTGAAGTAGTGCTTAGGAAACAAAGCTCGATATACCATTACCTTAGTAGTTGGAATCAGTTTAATCATGAAGTTGTCATGAATGCCCTCACCATAGCATGTCACAAAGAAATTCTGGACTAACAGCTCTTGGCCCTCCTTAAGTAAGTTACAAAATTGGTCGATGACCTCGTCATCACCTAACCTCATTAACATGTGATTCCCTTGTTCAACAACCATAAAGAACAACATGATTAGAACTGATTAAGTTGCACCCGGAAAGAAACTTAATTTAGCAACATGAAAGAAAGGACCTTCTCATCAAATACAACATAATCAATACAGACAATCTTCCTTGGGTAACCATACTGATATCCGAAGCTGTCCTCCAAAACTCTCGATCAACCTTCACCAAAACCGTGGCCTCCATATTGTGAGGATCTAGATCGTTAAGCCTTAGGTTGTGTATAATCATTTTAGAAAAGAGGCAGATAGAAGAATCAGTATAAGATGACTGGAGGAAAAAAAGAGCTAAAGTTAAATCGACAGCTTCAAAATAAAAAAGACAAGGGCTTTGTTGTTTCTTCATTACCCATATGAAGCCTCGGTCTTCCGTAAACAGCATGGTGGCAGATCCTTGAAGATAGACATCAGTATTGGAACGGGGAGGAAAAAAACTGGTCCAGAGCTCTAACTTGCAGAACAACTTCAGAAAAGTAAAGGCAGCTTCTGAGTATACTGAATAAAGAGAAAGTAAATGCATTAGCTTTCGAACATATTGTCTTCACCTACTCCAATATGACCTCCAGATTTCAGAATCAATGAATCAATGAATTCGATTAGAAAGAGTTTATTGGGAAAGCAAAAACTTGACCTACTCCTTAAGAATGTCAGAAAATTTACAACTGAAATGACTCAACAAAGTGACATGGCAGTTGGAGTTAACTATTAGAGGAAGAGTTACTATTTATTCTTAGTTAGGTGTGAAGGAAGCCGACTACATTGGAGTTGGCTTGCAATATCAGGCTGGCACTATTGTTATAAACAGTGACTTTTGAGACATTTATGCGTTGAATTTGGCCCACGACTTATCTCCCTATTCCTCTTAAGAATATATTGATGATCCATATATCTGTCGTTTAAGCTGTCCAAAGAAACTAAATTAGATGGCTTAATCTTTTAATTAGCAGGCATAACTATTAATATATCATCCTCAGCTTTTGTTGTCCTTTAACTTCCTGAGGCAATTATTACAAGAATAAGAATGAATGTGATTCTCAGAGCAAGATAGAATAAGGTTCTGATTATGTGTCCGGTTATTCTATTTTACCCTGGCACCAAAAGTGTCAACAAAACTAATGACCATAATTATTTTTATTTATACAAATATATCAAGTCTGTTTGATTAAAGGGACTTGTGTTGACATACTATCACCCCATATTCTCAACCTCTCCTAAAGTTGCTTCAGACATGAATTAATAATATATTCAAGGATCAATAATCGTGCGTCCTTCAAAACAGAAAATTAATATATAGTTTACGTTCTTGGCTTTTAGAGGTGGGCATAGTTTTTCTCAGCATTTGAAATGTGTATAGGATCAAGACATAAACAGCAAAGGAAATCAAGTGCCCATCCACACAAATTAGAAAACAAGTTTTGCTCTGTTTCTAGTTCAATATAAAACAGAGTTGGTCAATCACATTTTAAAAAAAAAAAATCTTTTTTTCTTTGTACGATAGTTGATTAGCTGGCGATATAGGTGGACTAACTAAGGCCTCGTTTGTACACTAGAATTGGAAACCAATTCTATGCTTTTATCCTATTTGGTACAAATATAAGAGCATGGAATTAACTTCCATATGGAGGCCAATTCAATCAAGATCAATGGGAATGATTTCCATGTCAAAACCTTAGATTTGTCAATTCCAACTCAAAAAAATCATTTTTACCCCTCTCATTTTTTATCATCCCCGACTCCATCACATCATCATTCATCTTCACTGGCGGCAGTGAACTCCACAACTGACGATGGCGACCTTCTTTCCCACCCACCAGCGACCTTCTTCTCCACCCATCAGCATTGCCGCCGCTGGCGACCTTCTACCCCACCCACCATCAACCTTCTTCTCCACCCACCATCGACCTTCTTCGACTTCGTCTTCTTCATCTTTTCCCCCAACCACCATTGACGAACCATGGCAAACCTTCATCTTCAACCACACAAGATCAATAGCAAGATCAGTGTCGTCTCCAACCAGATCTGCAACTTTGGTCATCAATTTCTGTGTGATTTGTGTTTGGTTTTTGTGATTTGTACTTCCCATATTGTCATGATTTTTGTGGCTCCATAGTTTCAATTTATGAGCTTTTGTTCATGGTTTTGATTGTCTGAGGTATGGTGTAAATCTATGTGGGTGGTCGGAAGTTTTGGAAGAGGAAGAGGGCTTTTTTTTGAATATATATATATATATATATGGGCATTTCAGTCTTTTCATACAAAAATGATGTATAATTTCCATTACATACCAAACATACTTTTAAACCTTATTTCTACATCCATCTTCATATCTATTTCCACATTCATCTTCATTTCTATATCCATCAAAACCAATTCCAACATACCAAACGGACCCTAAGGATTGAGGTTACAAGGAATGCATGATTATATTCAAACTCTCACTAGTAAATAATAATAATAATAATAATAATAAATTTTGAGGGTGACCCTTTTAAAGACCAAGTTCTAACTTAATTTGATTTGATTAAAGATAATCTATGTATCTTCAGGCATTACATGCATGTGGATATTACTGGGTTCCAACATCGTTTTCGTATTGACTTTTTTTTTTTTTGTAATTAATATATGACAGTGAAATAATTTGAAATATTGAGCAAGTAATGAGTATCGGTCAGTTATTTGTACTTTCCTTCGTTTTTAGACTTGGATAGACTGTTATTTGTTTGATCCTGCAAGAGGTTCACATTGTCAATCTATAATATCAATAATTTTTGGATACTTGCGAATTTTTTATGTATATATGTTTTTTTAAAAAAAGAGAATTGTGAATAAATACCTTTTTGACAAATTAATTACTGAATTCTACCTTGGAAGATCTATTGCACATGAACGGAAGATATTTTGCACACAACGAAAGATTGTTTGCACGTTTATATGGAAGATTTTTGCACACACGGAAGATTCTTTGCACACAACAGAAGATCGTTTGCACGCTTGGTAGCATTCAACAATTAATTTATCCCACAGGTATTTTTGGGCTATTTTCCAAAAAAAAAACACACACACACACAGAGTACAACATAGATGTTAAAATTGGATTATATAAACCACGAAGGCAAGCACAGTAAACACTTAAAAGAATTTTTTAAGCATTTAATTAGTCGATCCCTAGTGATATTTATAGAGAGGATTTCATAGCGAACACTAAAGCCCCTTTGGGAAGTATATGGTGCGGCGGGATTAGTCATTGCTACCGATAGTTGATATCCTGGGCCTAAAAAAAATGGATTATACAATCTATGAACATTGTTTCACTTTTAGGTTTCAATAGGCTTAGATAATGCTAACTTATACAAAACCTTTCTAAATTTTGGATTAGTTGCATATAACACTATGACATTTCAAAGTTTAAATTTAAGCCCCCGATCTTTTATCTTTTATTTTTTTACCATTAACTCCTTGCCATTAACTAACTGTTATCTTTTTAACGGAAATCGCCACATCAGATTATGATATGACACGTGATATTCTACGTGACATCTTGTATAAATTACTAATTTTATAAATCCTTATGAACTTTAAACAGTTGCAGATAACCTCCAAAATTGTGATCAATTGCAAATAATCCTCTTCACATTTCAAAATTTAAATATAACTCACTCAAAATTTATAATATTAAACCCCATGTCATTACTTATATCATTTTTAAAAAATTATTAAGATTTTTCCAATCACTTGTCAATTAAAATAGATTTTTCGTATGGCAAAAACTAAAAGAATAATATTTAGAAAAATATAAAAAATAAACGTTGAACCTCCGATTTAAGAAAAAAATGAATTACTAATAAAAAAAATTAATGAGAGAAAAAGCTATGCTATAATATAAATGTAATATTTAAACTATCAATACTCAACTATCCCAAGAAAATAAGTAAATATTATATCAATAATGAAATTTTTATTTTATATTTTTTAAATATTATTATTCTTGTTTTTGCCGTAAAGATCTATTTTAATTGATTAATGATAGTAAAAATCTTAATAAATGTAATAAAATAATAAAAGTAACCACTTGAGGTTTAATATTATAAATCAAAATTTTAAAGGAATTAAATTTAAACTTTGAAATGTCAGGGAGGTTATTTATAACCAATTAAAGTTCAAGGGGTTATCTGCAACTATTCAAAGTTTAAGGGGTTTTATGAAGTTAGTAATTTACATATTGTGCCATGTAGAATGCCACATGTTATCTCATAATCTGACTTGGAAATTTCTATTAAAAAAATAACAATCAGTTAACAACAGGGGGTTACTAATAAAAATAAAAGGTCATGAGTTAAATTTAAACTCTGAAATGTCATGAAGATTATATACAATTTACTAAAATTCATGGGGTTTTGTATAACTTATCCACTTAAGTAATGTGCTAGTTACATTAAGATGCTGGGTATGAAGGTTTTGGAGGGAGGAGGGGAGAGAAATTTTTTATGAGTTGGATTTAATAAAATTAGAGAAGTGAAGTTATAAAATTTTAATAAAAAAAATATGTAAAATAAAAGAATAAGAAAAATTAAAAAATTTAAACTGAACTTCTCTATTTTTTTTTTAAATCTAACTGAAAAGAATTTTTCTTCCACTCACTCTTCCTTTCCTCCCTTCATATAATTTGATTAATTTCTCATTTTTCCCTAAATAAAGGTAATCTGTAATATCCCGAATTTTGGGATTGGAGGCTTTGGAATAAGCCTAAATTGAGTGACCTACTAAGCCCCAATTTAGTATATGTCCCAAATATATTCTCTAATGTTCCTTATATCTTTGGGGCATTAAAGAAAATAAAATGGTTAATTTTGAAGAAAGTGATTATGCTTACGGTGAAATCGCCTATGAGGCAGTGAGTTTGTCATATGATTTTGAATGACCAAATGATGAGAACAAATTATGAAATTTTACAGGATGAAAGTAAACATCCTAATCTTTAATTTGATAGGTCATATGAATCAATTAGAGCTATACACAAAAAGATATGAATTTTTGAAGCCAGCACAGATAAACTGTGAAATTTCTGGAACAATATGCAAAGATTTAAATTCTGGGAATTTTGTGATTCCAAAAAGCAAAATTCTATATTTTTCCTTGAAACTATACTCAATAAGGGTTCTATAGGCTTTAGAATCATCTTATTTCGATTTTTCTAGATTTAGTTATGATTTTTCAAAGTTTGGGCAGAAATCTGCCAAAACTTTGTAAAATTCGAATTTTGGAAAATTAAACAATTAATTAACATATTATAATATAAATGATAAAAGGAAAATCATCATCTTCCTCCCACCATTTCAGACGTGCTGCAGCGAAGGAGAGAGAGAAAGTTTGAGAGTTTTAGAGAGAGAAGGAGAGGAGAAATCTCACGAGATAGGTTGATTTCTTCGGTGAATGCGTACCTAACGTGTATAATCCTTCTCCTAAGCTTCTCTTCTATGTTGTTTGAGGAATTTGAAACAAGATTCATGGTGTTACCAAGGCTAGGGTTTTCAGCCATATTTGGGAAAAGCCAGAAGGAGCTTGAGGTAACTTCTAAACTTTCGTATATTGCTTATTCTGGCTGCTGTGGACAATTTAATCGGTAAAATTTCGCCGGATTATCTTTGTTTGTGATTTTTGGAAATGGATTTCCTTAGGGGTTATGCTGCCCAAATTGTGTCTAAGCGGTAGTTATAACCTAATGGAATAGTCAATAAAGTGGTTAGGAGTACGAAGGAACGTGTTTAGGGAGCCAAAACCGAAAAACCCCAATTTTCCCTAAATTCCCATATATTTCGGCCAGCACTATAAATAGGCCTTAGAGTTGGATTTTCAATGATTTGATGGTTCCATTGGATTCAAGAGGGAAAACTATGTGGGGTTACAGTTGGGCACTTTTTCGGAAAAGGCCGAGAAAGCATAATTACGAAAACGCCCCTAAAACCTTAAAAGTAGGGCTGTCAAGGGCAACTTCGTAATTTTAAATTGAATTTGGTAATTCCGAGTTCGGAAACGGATTCCTTGGGCGAAAATATGTGAGGATAGCCCTAGTCAAAAATTTGGGAAAACGTGCCATCGGGCCGGGTACAGTGGGGCCAGGCCGGGGTCCCGGGGGTATTTTAGTAATTTTTCAAGATAGACTCATTTAACCCCCGGAAACACTATGGAAGTGTCTGAACGGTACATTTGACATTGTAGGATCGAATATGGAGCCCCGAGCTGTTGGCACGCATTACGAGGCACACGTTTCGAGGCGGAAAAGGGTTAAGGTAGGGGACTTACCTTACTTGCATGTATTTGATATCTTTGCTTGTGTAATGATGTATGTGATTGCTTTACTTGATTGTGTAGAGCATATTTGAATAAATGAAGCTCTGTTTCTGTTTTCGCTGTGGCCATAGTCTTGTTGTATGAAACATTGAGCATGTAGAAATGTCATTATGGAGCATACATCTAGATAAAGCTAACATGTCATACACATAGCATCAATCATGCATGCATTATGGTATCTGTTTCCTACTGAGATTCTCTCGAATCTCACCCTCCCCTACCAACAATTTAGACAGGAGAAGACAGAAGATATGCTGAGAACAATGCAGAGAACCATATGAGGGGATTGCATTGGTGGAACGAAGATGAAAAGATGTCTCTGTTTTATTGGGATAGGTTTAGATACCCTATTAGCCTTGTGTGGCTACATTATTTGAATTTATCAGGTACGAACCCCTCGGGGGAAATTATGTAATTATGTACATAATATCAGTATATTCATGCTAATCCTGTGTTGCCTACCGAACCGCATATCATTTTCTGTGAATACTCTGGTAAATGTGAAATTAAGATATGGGCATGACATTTTGGTATCAGAGCAAGGATTCTGGCCACAGAATTGTCTGCTCAGAGTAAGTGCGGTGGTTCTGGCAACAGGATAGTATACTGATATGCTTGATTGCACAGTGGTAGGAATAGCGAAGTCAATTACTTCGGCTATTTCACAAGCCCCTAAAAGGTACAGACACACCTAAAGGAAACAATGGAATACCCGGAAGGTAGTACATGTCACCATACCAGTGAGAGGATGGTACAAGGATGACATAGATACCGAGGGAGCGGATCCAAGTAAGGCCAAAGTGTGGAGCCTTATCATAAACCAGAATCATCAGTTTGCTGAATAGTGACCAGCCACAGTTGTGCGTAGTTAAGTGACAGGTAGATATGCTACAAACAAACAAGACAGAAATAGATCCAGGTTTCTTTACCGATCCCAGAGTTGGAGCGGTATACGTGATGCATCGTTTACAACCAGATTGAGGATTAGGGGAGTAGGGATATCCTTGTGAGTCCACCCTCGACCTCGAGGCAGGTGCCTCCAGGCCAGGTGATCTGGTATCAGTAATTGGGGTCCAGTCAAAGATTGGGGGTGTGACACTAGCTCAATGGTAGCAAGGTTCGCTACGGCACTCATCTTAACCCCTAGGGTGAGTGTTCGAATCCTGCGAAAAGCAAAAGAAAGGCATCAGAAGGGGGAATGCCGATATCTTTGTGAGTCCATCCCTGGCCCCGACGACTAAGTCATCCAGTCATCAAATTGGGGTCTAGTCAGAAAGAATAGGGATGTGACAATAAACAAGACTAGCGAGGATATTTGATTGAGTCTTGGTACCCAGTTACCCAGCTTACCCCGGAAGGGTGCAATGTTGGTGTGACTGTGATAATAAAAAGCTGAAACTGATGAATAGTGCCTATGGGTACATCGAACATAGTGCCTACGGGTATATTGAGTATGACCCAACATGGTACCTACAGGTACACGGAATTGCATATTGTTATTCTGATTCATATCGATAACAAGTGGTATGTAATGATCAATGATTATCAGAAAGATTATCTAAGAAAGTCCAATGTAGTAACTATAATCCCTCATACACTATGTGATAGTAAATATGTTGTATGTTCTGTATTCTGTGATATGAACTCGTGCCTAGGGCACATTACCTAGCTGTAGTCTGGGACTCAGCTGAGGTACATGAACATTACCTGGTTGTGGTTAGTGCCCAGCCGAGGTACACGAATATTATCTAGCTGTGGTGCGGGAAGTGTATATGTACCGTCCGATGGGAAGTGTATATGTACCATTCGGCCTAGTAAGGACCCAGCTATGATACACGATTTACCTAGCTGTAGTTGGTGACTCGGCTGAGGTACACGGAGGGGTTCCAACGAGATAGTTGGCCCCGTATTTTGTGTACACACACAGATTGTTGTTTTAACTGGGTGTTTAACCCTGTACTTTATGTACACACATGAATTGATGTGATTTTCATTTTACACTATATGGTGCATGACATATTTATCTATCACATTTTCTATGGATGATTGTGGGTTACTATGGAGGGCCATGCGGTGTGAATAAAAAGGCACCCTACCTGATGAGGCTGCTAGCCATGTCCTAAGGGACTCGGGTACGAGGCCAAGAAGGCCTACGGGTGTGGTAATAATAAAAAAAGGGATGAGATGTTTATATCGAAATTTCCCAGAACTCAGCATTATGCATGGGATGATGATTGTGAGAGGAGCTTCAGAGAGCTGATGATGAAATTTATTAAAGTACCAACACTGATAATCCCAGATCCATAGTGGGCCTTTGTTGTCTTTACTTATGCCAGATGGCATGGATTGGGAAGGGAATTGATCCCTAGATGCTAGCGGCATAGATCGAGATGAGAATTGATGCGAGCCGTGTGAGGGCATACGCATCTTGTCAGCTGAAGCTTCAAGAATTGAACTATCTCATCCATAATCTTGAGTTAATGATAAGAATATTTGTATTGAATTGGGAAACATTGCCTTTATGTCATAATTGTGGAGTTGTACTGCGACGACAAAGATTGAAAGTTCTGATTGGAGAGGGCTACCTACGGTGAAATCTGATCGGAGAGGGCTACCTATGGTGAAATATGATCGGAGAGGGCTACCTAAGGAAAGTTTTGACCGGAAGGGGGCTGACCAGGTGTATGGGCGCCTGTGTGAAGCACCGAGTACAGAACCCTAGAGTGCAACCACCGTGATGATGAACCCTAGAGTGCAGCCGCCATGAAGTTGAATCGTAGAGTAGAGCTACGAAAACGTTGGTCCTCAACGATGGGTATTGTAATGAATTCCACATTGAATGAGTTTTCTTGAGATAAGAGTTTATATGGATCATAATTATTCAAGTTGAATCGAGCAAAGAGTGGGCACAGAGGAATATAGATTATGGGTGCCGTCAGGTGTCATGGGAGGTTCCTGTAGGACTCTTATTAAATCATCCTGATAATATTAAGCTCATATGAGGAGATAGATCTCAGAATGGGCAGTGGAAGTGTGATGAATCTAGGTTCAATTTCGAAACTTACATGAGGGAATGATGTTCGCACCATGGTTGATCATCCCAAAACATAATATGGCCTTGATGGTCAACAGTGTTTTTAGTATATGCGATGAACAGTATTACACCCTGAGTGGTGTATAGTATTACATCCTGCGTGGTGTACAGTATGATGACCTGTATGGTCAACAGTCACACAACCTTTGTAGTTTGTGGTGACACATGTGAACTGGAATTGGGATGAACCCTAGTGTAGTAGGGCAAAATGGTGGCGAATACCTCTAAACAGCACCAGTGATAACAATCCTAGATTCACAGTCGAGCTTTATAGTCTACACAGATGCAAGTAGGCATGGATTGGAATGTGTTCTAATGCAACAAGGTCGAGTAGAGGCATGAGCATCTCCATAGCTGTAGCCTCACAAAATGAATCATCCACTTGTGATATAGTGCAAATAGTGGATGGTCACATAGTGAAAAGTGCATATAGTACGACCAATAAGGGTCAAATAGTCATTTGATCCTGAACACCGAATAGGTAGGCATAAATTACAGAAAGTGTACAGGTTTGTACAAGGCGGTAAGACCCGATGTGCGAGGTTGTATAGGGCGGTGTCACTGGGTTGTAAGACCTATGTCTAGTACTGTGGTTGATGCATAATGCGATGACATTGGACCAATGTGTCTAAGGTAATGTTTTGAGGTTGGCAGAACATTCAAACCGTACCAGGTTGTAGCGGAGGCATTAAGACCAGTGTGACCAAGCGTTTTGGTGTCCAATGGTACCATATCTCACGTAAGGCATGATGTTCTACCATGGGAGGAACCTAACGAAGTGAACCATGGCCGGCTTACTAGCCCAACAGACCTCGTTAAGGGGGTGAGGGACATCCAATAGGCCTCGTTAAAGGGGTGAGGATTGGGCCGTTAAAAAAAAGTGATCGTGTGAATTCGGGTGAAGTCCCGAAGAGGCTGTAAGGCCAATGGAATCAAGCGTTGTGGGAACCTGTGTTTGATTGCACACTACATACTATGTATAGAATGGATGATGAATGTTGAATACTATCTGATATTAGTAATGGAAGTATGACTACAGTGTTACATGGCTTTTGAGCCTGCATGTGATAATAGAATGAGATAGGATTCATCCCTAAGTTGTAGACGTTCAAATTTTGAGGACGAAATTTATTGAACGGGGGGAGAAATGTAATATCCCGAATTTTGGGATTGGAGGCTTTGGAATAAGCCTAAATTGAGTGGACTACTAAGCCCCAATTTAGTAGATGTCCCAAATATATTCTCTAATGTTCCTTATATCTTTGGGGCATTAAAGAAAATAAAATGGTTAATTTTGAAGAAAGTGATTATGCTTACGGTGAAATCGCCTATGAGGCAGTGAGTTTGTCATATGATTTTGAATGACCAAATGATGATACAAAATTATGAAATTTTACAAGATGAAAGTAAACATCCTAAGCTTTAATTTGATAGGTCATATGAATCAATTAGAGCTATACACAAAAAGATATGAATTTTTGAAGCCAGCACAGATAAACTGTGAAATTTCTGGAACAATATGCAAAGATTTAAATTCTGGGAATTTTGTGATTCCAAAAAGCAAAATTCTATATTTTTCCTTGAAACTATACTCAATAAGGGTTCTATAGGCTTTGGAATCATCTCATTTCAATTTTTCTAGAATTAGTTATGAATTTTCAAAGTTTGGGCAGAAATCTGCCAAAACTTTGTAAAATTCGAATTTTGGAAAATTAAACAATTAATTAAAATATTATAATATAAATGATAAAAGGAAAATCATCATCTTCCTCCCACCATTTCAGACGTGCTGCAGCCAAGGAGAGAGAGAAAGTTTGAGAGTTTTAGAGAGAGAAGGAGAGGAGAAATCTCACGAGATAGGTTGATTTCTTCGGTGAATGCGTACCTAACGTGTATAATCCTTCTCCTAAGCTTCTCTTCTATGTTGTTTGAGGAATTTGAAACAAGATTCATGGTGTTACCAAGGCTAGGGTTTTCAGCCATATTTGGGAAAAGCCAGAAGGAGCTTGAGGTAACTTCCAAACTTTCGTATATTGCTTATTCTGGCTGCTGTGGACAATTTAATCGGTGAAATTTCGCCGGATTATCTTTGTTTGTGATTTTTGGAAATGGATTTCCTTAGGGGTTATGCTGCCCAAATTGAGTCTAAATGGTAGTTATAACCTAATGGAATAGTCAATAAAGTGGTTAGGAGTACGAAGGAACGTGTTTAGGGAGCCAAAACCGAAAAACCCCAATTTTCCCTAAATTCCCATATATTTCGGCCAGCACTATAAATAGGCCTTAGAGTTGGATTTTCAATGATTTGATAGTTCCATTGGATTCAGGAGGGAAAACTATGTGGGGTTACAGTTGGGCACTTTTTCGGAAAAGGCCGAGAAAGTATAATTACGGAAACGCCCCTAAAACCCTAAAAGTAGGGCTGTCAAGGGCAATTTCGTAATTTTAAATTGAATTTGGTAATTCCGAGTTCGGAAACAGATTCCTTGGGCGAAAATATGTCAAGATAGCCCTAGTCAAAAATTTGGGAAAACGTGCCATCGGGCCGGGTACAACGGGGCCGGGCCGGGGTCCCGGGGGTATTTTAGTAATTTTTCAAGATAGACTCATATAACCCCCAGAAACACTATGGAAGTGTCTGAACGGTACATTTGACATTGTAGGATCGAATATGGAGCCTCGAGCTGTTGGCACGCATTACGAGGCACACGTTTCGAGGCGGAAAAGGGTTAAGGTAGGGGACTTACCTTACTTGCATGTATTTGATATCTTTGCTTGTGTAATGATGAATGTGATTGCTTTACTTGATTGTGTAGAGCATATTTGAATAAATGAAGCTCTGTTTTTGTTTTCGTTGTGGCCATAGTCTTGTTGTATGAAACATTGAGCATGTAGAAATGTCATTATGGAGCATACATCTAGATAAAGCTAACATGTCATACACATAGCATCAATCATGTATGCATTATGGTATCTGTTTCCTACTGAGATTCTCTCGTATCTCACCCTCCCCTACCAACAATTTAGACAGGAGAAGACAGAAGATATGCTGAGAACAATGCAGAGAATCATATGAGGGGATTGCATTGGTGGAACGAAGATGAAAAGATGTCTCTGTTTTACTGGGATGGGTTTAGATACCCTATTAGCCTTGTGTGGCTACATTATTTGAATTTATCAGGTATGAACCCCTTAGGGGAAATTATGTAATTATGTACATAATATCAGTATATTCATGCTAATCCTGTGTTGCCTACCGAACCGCATATCATTTTCCGTGAATACTCTGGTAAATGTGAAATTAAGATATGGGCGTGACATAATCGCCTTAATTGATGTGCAGACACCCTTGCAAACTGCAATGGCAAATTTAAGTCTTGAGTTTGAGGAAGGTGGCAGGTTGCTTCAGTGTGGTTGGCGGCTAATAAGTCAAAGATGCCATGCTTGTCTCCAATCTAGAGGTGTTTAAAGTGTTCCGGTCCTGATTATCCCGACTTGGTCCCGAATATTTTACCCCGGGAATTTTTTGTCCCGGCCCCAGAAAAACTAGGATCATACCTTTTAATCTTGGGAATTCTCAGTCCCGGTTTTTTCCTTAAAAAATAAATTATTCTTTTATATTTGTATTTTTACCCCATAAATTAAGTTATCATTTGATAAAATGTATATTACATATTTAGTTAGAGTTAAATCGTATATATCGTGATACTAATCCTAACTATATAATATATAAAGATAATAACAAAAATGATGAATGTGATAATAATAATATATTATTCTTCAATTCTAGCTCAATTTTTGTGATTTTTATGACCTTATTAGGTGTTAAATAATCACTTCAAACACAAAATTATAAAAAATTTAACTAATATAATTATACTATTGAAACCGGAAATTCCCAATCCTAGTTATATCGGAAATTTTCCAGGACCGGGATGAATTCCCAATCCCAACTACCACCTGGGACGGGAATCAGGAATGGGTGATCCCGGTCCCGTTCCGGGATTTAAACACCCCTATTCAGTACTACTACTACTATTTTGAAAATAAAGTTTGAAAGGATGTTTTCTTTCTCTGATTTCCTTTAATAATATAAAGATAAGTCTGCACATGTGAAGTAGAAAATGAGGAAGAAGATAAGGAGGGCAAGAAGATAAGGTAATGAAGATTTGAGGGCAGAAAAAGACATTTGAAAAGAAAACTGAGAAAAAAAGAGGAAAATGCATGGCGTGGCAAAAAAGAATAAAGAAAAATCATGAGAGAATGGCTTAATATTTTTTATAATTAGATTGTCAATAGATCTATTTATATTTTGGTTATATCTTGATTGTTTTCTAAAAGCAAATTTTTAATTAATTAATTTATTTTAAAAGTTACCTGTACATAATTGATTATATATAAATAATAGATATATCGTTATATAATCTAGACTCAATCTTTTTAAACCTTTTGCTAAAACTTTGCTAGTTATTATTTTCTTAGTATAATATTATTTAATTAATTTGTGTAACGTACATGTAAAAAAATTCATTAAAAAATTAATTAGTTCTTTTTAATAAATATATGCAAACGAATGCGTTTACAAATTTTTGTAGTTAAAAATGTATTAAAATTTTGGGTTAAGGGGCAAAAATACACATGTGATTTATCCCAAAGTGCGTCGAACAACAAAAGCTTTTTTTAGGTGTAAAAATAACAATGTGGTTACATAATAGGTGCAAAAGTCACACTTTCAGTTAAAGGGTAAACGGTCAACAGTTAAAAAAAAATTTGTTGACTAGGGGTGCTGACTTGGCAAGTTAAGTGGCATTTAGAAGTTAAGTGGCCATTTCGCTTTACAGAGGGAATCTCCACAGAGTACCAGACGTGCCTCGTCGATGGCTCATGCCAGCTCCAAAAATTTCTCTCAGACAATTCAAATCGCTTCTTGCGCGTCGTTCAAAGGCCCACTCCAACCGCCTTGCCGACGAGGCGGTTACCACCACCACGACCCTATCGATCCCTAACCCTGGCTCTCTATCTAACGGCCAAAATGAGGTTCCGATAATTGATAAGCCGTCAATTGCGATTCAACCCGAATCAGAGAAGGTCAGTGATAATGGAGCAGGTCCTTCGCAGGAGGGCGAAGATCACAAGGAACCGGAACTCCGTAATGGTTCCGTCCAGGCCAATCAAGTGAACAACATCTCGATTATACAAGCTCAAGAAATTGCACGTGCAAATCAAATTTAAAACAAAAGATGCCAAGGATAAAGATGGATGATTGCAAAATCAAAGAAACAAAAACAAAAGAAAAGACTAGGAAAGGGAAAGTAATTGGTGCACAAGAGGTTGAGAGATTTTTGCTTGCAATTATAGGTGCGGTGTCTGGAAGGATCTAGGAGTGTAGTAGAAGAAGCCATAGTTTAGATCCGATGCAGCGGTCCGTGAGTTGGAATTGGAGGGAAGAGAGATTGGGGGGAGAGAAGAGAGAGAGAGAGGGGACTATTATGAAATAAGGAACACTAGAACAGCACCTAAAAAACTGTCAAGTCAGCACCCCTAGTCAACAATTTTTTTCTTAACCGTTGACCGTTGACCCTTGACCCTTTAACTGAAAGTGTGACTTTTGCACCTATTATGTAACCACATTGTTACTTTTGCACTTAAAAAAAGCTTTTGTTGTTCGGCGCACTTTAGAACAAATCACATGTGTATTTTTGCCCTTTAACCCTAAAATTTTTTGCAGTTGTCAAATTTACAATTTAACCTTAGACATTTACCATTCTTATAGAGCATCAAGCATAGGCCAGTATAGGTATGATTGATTTATGTAAACTTCAGGCATGATGTTTTGTCTTTGTAATTAAAAATTAAATTATATACTCCTTCAGTCCAAAAATTAGTTTAATCTTAAATAATGTAATACATCAACGCTCTTTTATCTTCAAACTTTATAGTTTATTTTCAAACTATCCTTATTAATTTACACATATCAAATAAGTTTTTATCAAGTGATCATTTTAATACAAATAATTAAAGAGGTGTTTTAGAAAAAGCAGTTTACATTTTCTATTAATAAAAACTAAATTAATTAATTTTCTTAATATGTATAAATTAGTCATCTAATTGTATATGATGAAAATTTCGCTGGCAAAAAGATAAACATCATGAAAATTTCTATAATTAAGATCGCCACTCCATTTATTTAATTAAATGTGTTCATTATTAGTGCACCTTTAATTTTCTTTTGATAAAGTTCTCATCTTTTGGTCGTCCCCACCACGTGCGATGCAATTATTTTGTTTGGAGGATATATATTATCATCTTCTCCGCCAACTCTCTCACTCCTTCATTTTCATTGTTTCTTTGCCTTCTCTCCATGATTGGGGTCGCACTATTCTCTGACTCGCAGTCAGTTTTACCGACTCTATGACATGGACTTACCTTTCTTTCTTTTTTTTTTTTTTCAACTTTCAATTGCCTTTTCATCTATCTTATTTTATTAAGGATTAAGGTGTAAAGTATCCATAAACTTTTATTAAAAATGCATCTAACTTCATATCCTTTTCAGGTGTGCACAAATACTTAAATTTTAAAAATAGGGCAAAAATGCTTGTGTCATTATCTCAACCCAACAACCGTTATTTTATTTCGGTGGAACCCACCTTGATGTCCAGGTCAGTGCCGGCAATGACGATTTGGATAATACCATCCTATTGATTTTGCAGCTCAATTTCAACGAAGAACAGACCAATCAAATCAAAAAACTTACATGAAAGTTTATGAACAAAAATTGACACTTTCTCAGAATGACCCTCTCATTTCCTTGTGGTTAGAAACACATAGGTCTGAAATTATAAAAGAGACCCATATCACTATTATGTGTGTAAGAAAGAAAATGAGGCCAAAGGCACCACATAAGTAAAGAGTTCGTGCAACATTATTCAAAATCAAAAGCATGAAAAGAATTATCACTAAGCTTAGCTTCAACTTCCTCTGATTTTCTTTTCAATTTTCATTCTCTTCATCTTCATAAGTGAACCCCAACTCATCTAATTGCAAACCAAAGTACTTTCAGGAAATTTCCCTGAAATAAGAAAACAAACAAAACCCATGTTCTCTTTCACTTCATTGGTCTTCCTATTGGCGATGATGGATTTTCTACCAAGAGATCGTAGAGATCCCAAGCTAGGAATGGGTGATCTAACGGTCTTCACAGCCGACTTAATTAATGACATCTTTGGTTGGAAGATAGGACGGAGATTAGGTGCAGTGAGTAGGGGTAAACATCGGTTTTTCGGTTCGACTTTCGGAAAAAATCGAAAAAATCAAACTACCGAAATAAGGGAAAATTTGAAACCGAACCAAAACCGAACAATCAAAATAATCGAACCGAAATAACCAAAATTATTTGGTTCTGTTTCGGTTCTGTAAGAAAAAATCAAAATTTTTTTAGCCTTCATTTTTTACTTCAAATATCTGAATTTTAAACCAGCAAAAATTAATACAAATTATAAAATTGAATAACCTCATCAAGATCTAAAGAAAGATGATATAAAACAAAGTATAAATAACATATTACATATATCATCAATGTAGTTTGGATTACCCAATATTCCAATAATGGAACCAAAAATAGCAAGGTTTTTGAGAGATGCAGAATAATTGTATTCAATATTACTTAATCCAAAGAAAGCATAACAAAAGTTTAAAAAGATGAATATCCAATGATATATCATTCTTTGTCTTGCATCCGGTTTTTCGGTGGTGGTATACTCTTTTAATATTTTCGGTTTAAACCGAAATTTTTTTAAAAAAACCAGACTGAATCGAAAAACCGAACATACACCGAACACCCAAAAAACAGAACCAAAAAGACCGAAATTGATTCGATTCGATTCGGTCTTCAGTTTCGGTTCGGTTTTGCTCACCCGTAGCAGTGAGGGTGCGGGCGAGATGGTGGCTGGAAAGGAGGTCAGAGAGGAGGAAGCCGAGTTCGCAATTGAGGGGAGGGGGGTGCGACTTGCGAGGGTGGGGAGGATGAATCACAATCACGAACTTGCAATAGAGAGGGTGAGAGATTTTTTTTTTTAATTTTTTAAATTAATAAATTAATATTTATAGGATTATTTTTATTTTTTCACCCACTGCCAATAAGGATATTAACAAACTTATATCAGTATTCCATCACACTTTTCAATCAAACCAAGCAACATTAACGGTTAACGTCACATGACTTGACGGTATGGGCAAATTTGCCCATATTTTCAAAGGTTATGAGATTTTTACACATCTAAAAAATATATAGTATTGGATGCACTTTTAATAAAAATTTATGAGTATTTTTACACCTTAACCCCTTTATTAAATGACTTTTATCATCACTTTCTTTCTCACCTCAGTATTTTATTAACTATTAGAAATATAAATGTATTTTTTCAGATGTTTTTACATAAAAATATTTTGATAATAAATACTCCGACCGTCCTTTTTTTTTTTCCGCCAAAAATGCTCCAGAGGGTATTTATAATTGTATTCATAAAAATCCCATCTATTTATAATTGCGTACACAAGTCGCGTCAGCCATTTTGCTTTGTCGGTAAGATGTGACTAAATTAACCCACACCAATAACTTCCTTTACTCACATCTCCCGTCACTACACATAAGATTCTTTTAACTTAATTGCGAGTTATTTAAAATAATTAAAATTTATTAAAAATAACAAATATATAGACAACATATATTTTGTTAAAAATGGTTTTATTTATGAATAAGTATGAAAAAAGATGAAGTCAAAAAATAAAGGGAATGTATCAACGTTTTAAATAATGCAATGTATAAAATTAATTAAATATAAAATAAATACAAATACATATATTATTTATAAAAATCTAAATAAAAACTTATAAAAGGGATGAGCCCTTTAAAAAAAAAATTAGATGACCTTGAACCCGGAGGTAATAGTATATTGGTTCCCTTTTTTAACCTGTCTCTTGAATAATATCTTTATGGTCTTTGTATTTCCGAAAAACAGTCTTCTCCATATTGCTTAACCTCCCTCTTTTTAATGATGTATTTACTTTAAATGACATAAAAATATATTCGTATCTTATTTTCGCCCATATTAAAAATAAATTAAAGATAGTTTTAAGGAAGATGATTAAACAAGATAATTTAAAAAATTAATAGACATTATTCATAAAAAAATCGGTAAAAATATCTATTTATAAAATTTATTAATGAAAAAACTTGAATTTGAGTATTAGTATAAAGCACAAAATAATTTAAGAAGTTAGATACATTTAAAAAAATACTTCAAGATATTATATTAAATAAAAAATATTCTTAATGTGATTGATCAACTTTAATCCAGTAAAATATATTTTTATCTTCTTTTTTTTAATTAATTTTGAAAAGTTAAATTATTTAACTCAAAGGCCAACAAATGGGGGGATAAACAAGAGAGGGAGATGAAGCATGATTTTGGTTGATGGTTGACTTCAAGGATATACCCTCACTCCTTTATTTCTATCATTACCTTCCAAATCTAGGGAAAATCACTGTCAGGTCCCAAGGAAGCAAAATATTATCAGAAAAGTCCCAAGAAAAACTGAAATATCTGAAAAGTCCCTAGGGACTTTTCTGATATTATTTTCTAAAGCCAAATTACACACATGCCCCTCTTCTATGTCTCCCTCTCTCACGTTTTCAGCTCAGTCTCTGTAACCGTTTCAGATCGCAAATCTCTTCTTAATATTTGCAGATTCGGTTTTTGCAATGGTGGAGGGTGAAGCTTTGAGGTGGTGAAAGATTTATAGGATGAAAAGTAAGATAGAAGGAAGAAGAAGATGGAAGGAAGGTGGTGGGATTTTTTTGATCTCAAGCTTCCGCCATTTTTAAAGAAGGAAGGGATGAAGGTGATGATGATGATGAATAGTCCAACCTCATTGACAAGTGAAAACGCTGAAATGGGAAAAAATTAAGTTGTTAATTTCCGCAGTAGTAGTTGTTAATATAACTCTAGTAGTTGTTAATACGAAAAATGAGGTTTGGGCGCCATTTTGCTCTGTTGTTAGGAAAGAAAATAGAGGAAGTGGTGTGTTTTAAGTGGTTGGGTGCTATGAAAACGCTGATATGGAAGAAAAATAAGTTGTTGTTAATTCGCACAGTGGAGGTTGTTAATACGGAAAATGACGTTGGACGCCATGGTGCTCTGTTTTTGGGAGAGGAAACAGAGGAAGTGGTGCGTTTGAGGTGGTGGGGTGCTATGAAAATGATGATATGGAAGAAAAATAAGTTGTTGTTAATTCGCACAGTGGAGGTTGTTAATATAACAGTGGAGGTTGTTAATACGGAAAATGACGTTGGACGCCATGGTGCTCTGTTTTTGGGAGAGGAAACAGAGGAAGTGGTGCGTTTGAGGTGGTGGGGTGCTATGAAAATGATGATATGGAAGAAAAATAAGTTGTTGTTAATTCGCACAGTGGAGGTTGTTAATATAACAGTGGAGGTTGTTAATACGGAAAATGACGTTGGACGCCATGGTGCTCTGTTTTTGGGAGAGGAAACAGAGGAAGTGGTGTGTTTGAGGTGGTGGGGTGCTATGAAAATGATGATATGGAAGAAAAATAAGTTGTTGTTAATTCGCACAGTGGAGGTTGTTAATATAACAGTGGAGGTTGTTAATACGGAAAATGACGTTGAGTGTTAGTGGGTGCTCTGTTTTTGGGGAATATAATAGAGGAAGTGCTCTGTAAATTGCTCAATTGGTCATATTTAACGTAAGGCAATATAGTGTCAGAGAGAAAGTCATTGGAGGTTGTGAAAACAACTCAAAAGGTTGTTAATACACGCTTTATGAGTTGTAAATAGCTTAATTTGTCATACTTAATTTGAGGAACAATAGTGTAAGATAGAAAGGTGTTGGAGGTTGAGAAACAAACCGAACAGGTTGTTATTACACGCTATACAAGTTGTAAATAGCTCAATTTGTCATACTTAACGTGAGGAAACATAGTGTCATCGAGAAACATGTGGGACGTTGTGAAACGAACTCAAAAGGTTGTTAATACACGCTTTATGAGTTGTAAATACACCGTCAAGTTGTTCCGTATTAACAACCTCTACTGTTATATTAACAACCTCCACTGTGCGAATTAACAACAACTTATTTTTCTTCCATATCATCATTTTCATAGCACCCCACCACCTCAAACGCACCACTTCCTCTATTTCCTCTCCCAAAAACAGAGCACCATGGCGTCCAACGTCATTTTCCATATTAACAACCTCCACTGTGCGAATTAACAACCTCCACTGTGAGAATTAACAACAACTTATTTTTCTTCCATATCAGCGTTTTCATAGCACCCAACCACTTAAAACACACCACTTCCTCTGTTTTCTTTCCCAACAACAGAGCAAAATGGCGCCCAAACCTCATTTTTCGTATTAACAACTACTAGAGTTATATTAACAACTACTACTACGGAAATTAACAACAACTTAATTTTTTCCCATTTCAGCGTTTTCACTTGTCAATGAGGTTGGACTATTCATCATCATCATCACCTTCATCCCTTCCTTCTTTAAAAATGGCAGAAGCTTGAGATCAAAAAAATCCCACCACCTTCCTTCCATCTTCTTCTTCCTTCTATCTTACTTTTCATCCTATAAATCTTTCACCACCTCAAAGCTTCACCCTCCACCATTGCAAAAACCGAATCTGCAAATATTAAGAAGAGATTTGCGATCTGAAACGGTTACAGAGACTGAGCTGAAAACGTGAGAGAGGGAGACATAGAAGAGGGGTATGTGTGTAATTTGGCTTTAGAAAATAATATCAGAAAAGTCCCTAGGGACTTTTCAGATATTTCAGTTTTCTTGGGACTTTTCTGACAATATTTTGTTTCCTTGAGACCTGACAGTGATTTTCCCCCAAATCTATTCCCTGAAGTGCGCGCTCTCTCTCTCTCTCTCTTCATTTCTTTGCCTTCTCTCCTTCCATGGTCTACCATTTCTTTGCTTCCCAACACTCTCTCTACAGCGCACTGTCATTCAGGTAAATAATCCACCTTTCTTCTTCTTCTTCATGTTTTTTTTCCAAAGAAATTAATTCATCACTGACTTCCCGAAAAATCATTAATAAATTTAGTTTTTTGGTTTCCCTTTGGATAAATATATGTTAACATCTGCCTTCTTTTGCGCCCGCACGCATAGCCTTCCCAATCTGCCTTTGAATCCATCAGCCTATAACTCTATTGTCTAGAGCCTTTAACAGTTGGACTCCTCCGCAACACCCCCAACAAACTTGAATCATACTTTGTTTTTTTTAATGGTTTTCTTTTCAGAAAACTAAATTTATAAGGAGATAGAAGACAAGATCATGTCTTGCCATTTTCTATAAGGATAATTTTGTCATTGTATATTAATTTATACTTCATCATATATCAAAAAATATATTTTTCTAAAGAAAACATGCTCGCCATCAGTAAATTCAAAAGGTATCTTTTTTTTTTTTTGCCATTTGAATAATTAAAAAAAATAAAAGGTTTTTGTACGTGTGTAAATGATCAATTAAATAGTGCAAGTGTACACTGTCGTAATCAAGTAATATAGAAGTGAGTAGAGTATCGTTCCCACGAGGATTGATCACTAAGTACCAAAATTGGTAATTTTAATTCTATTTGGTTGATCGATAAATTGGTGATTGAGATTATAAATAAAAGAAAAATAATTAAATATGCGTGAAGATGATACGAAGACAAATATGAGAAAAAGTCCTAGGGATTAGATTTCACTTAACAAATTCCGGATTGAATCACTTATCTATTCTAGCCCAATTTATTCCACATGACTGATAGTCGAGTTTCCCTAATTTAATTACAAGCCTCTTCCAAGGTCAAGCAATTCTATAATTAATTGCTAATCCAATATATTCCTATATGAATTTAAGCAATTAATTATGCATTAAGATTTATGGAACTCAATAAGACTACATAACTCATATGAATATATTCCTATTTCACATGCAAGTCATGGTTTTAATTATAGGATCTACACACATGCATCTCCTTCCGGTCTCAACATGCATATTGTAATCATTCAAAAGGTGGCCAATCAAATGAAAGCATTAAGAACAATAATTAAAACTCAATCATGAAGGAGAAATTAAAACTAGATTTAATAAGTTAAGATTCAATCCGTCATTAGTAAGCTACGTCATCACCCTAGGAAAATTAAAATTTAGCTCATGATAAAATTAAAAACAACACCAAAATAAATTGACATTATATAAAACTAGAATGAAATCCTCAGAAATACTGCATAAAATTTGAATATTAAATTCTTAAACATAAATATACAACCAAAAGATGCATAAAAAATGTAAAAATCTAGCCGTCCCTTTAGGAGGTAAAACCTTCCATGTAGGTGGCATACAAAGAGTAATACAATCCTAAGCCTTCCAAGATGGAGGCATGCAAGATAATAATACAGTACCTAAAATTAAATCCAAGATGATGTAGTAAGTGGAGAAGAGATGGAGTAATGAAATGGTGTGTAAGTATATAAGAGAGAAGAGTAATGGAAATGAAATGGTGTGTGTGGAGAAGAGATGAGAGTAATGGATCTCAATTGGGTGTCTCCAATGTGAAGGAGAGGGTGGCTATATATAGAGAAAAATGGAGTAAGGTAGATGAAGTGGTAGATGAAATGTGATATGTGGATTAGTAGATAGAATGTGGTAGATGAAGTAGTAGGTGAAAAGGAAGATGAAGTGGTAGATGAAATGTGATAGATGAAGAGGTAGATGAAATGGTTGGTGGAATGGTAGATGATTCCCTCTTCCAACTTTCAAGAAAAATTCGAAACTCTTAGAGATAGAACTGGAATTTCGTCTCAACATAAAAGTTGTAGAGCTCTTTTTTAGCTTTTTATCCATATAAAGAATGTCCCGATCCGACATTTAGAGCTCCAGATATTGCCTGAAAACTGAAAGAGGGTCTAATTTAGTATTTTCCAAGAAATTCTATTTTATGCCAAAATCATTATTTATTTATTAATAACACCCAAATTTATTAAATTGAGCTTAAATATCATCCATAAAGTCATCATATAAGGGAGAATAAATATGCAAATATTTTACTTATCAAATTCCCCCACACTTAGCTCTTGGACGTCCTCGGACAAGGAATGACTAATAAGTGCTTCCAACAAAATCAGAAGTGTCAAGTCATAAGTAAGAACACAATTGAAAAGTAAAGAGATCATAGTATTCATGAATCAACGAAAATATAAATTGGTAACTTTGTTTGAAAATGAATAAACCGAGTTTGTAAGTGTAACTCATTCTCTCAATCTCTCAAGTGTTTAAGGGTAAGTGTTTCGCTCAAATTCAACCAAAAAAATTGCACTACCATAGGCTTGCTAAAAATCTCAATCTCCACTACCTAATTCACATGCATAATTCAAATCAAAAGGACTTATTAAGGGTTGTAATGTGGTTAAGGTAAAAGGAATGTAAAACATAATATGAAAGGCTATATTTAAGAAATTTAATAGAACAATTGAAAAATGGGCTACTTATAAATTTATCTCATCATAACAACCCACAATTCGAATACTAAATTTTTTTTTTGCTTTTTTTTTTATTCTTTTTTTCATTTTTTTTTGGCTTGCACTTTTAAAGTTGATGATATATACACCCCCACACTTGTCAAAAGCCCATTTCACAAAAATTTCAAATGCTCTACTAATCTTCCGAATTAGGTAAAAGCATTTGATATATCATTAAAGTATATGTCAATGGGTTGTGAACAAAGAAACAGTCAATGAGGCTCAAAGGGGCTTATCAACGGTATAATTGCAAGGTTGGCTATTTGGCTCTAGCTAAACAAAATGAATGCCTTTATCATCTTTGAATGTGCATGTGAAATGTAATTTCAATCAGATTTAAAGCAAGTTCTAGAGTGACAACTTAATAGGTGAATATCACACATAAGAGAAATAATCATTATAGGCTCAAAAGCTCACGGTTAGGGGCTTTCAAACTCAGCTCATTCAATCTCAAAATTCATCACCAATTGTAACAATCAGTTGTTCATTCATGCTATGAAATCTCTAAATTCAATTGATCTATACTCAAAACTTATATACTTCTTAAGATCATTACAAAGCACTTAAATAGGATGACTTTTTTTTTTTTACTTTTATTCTTTTTTTTTAGAATGAACAAAAACATGCAACTACTAAAATGCGTCTCAGTAGTTAAGAATAACTCCTTGCTCTGCCATTTTTTTTTTCATACCCCATGCATCTAATGGTTTTACTAACTAACAAAAGAAAAACAAAATTTTTTTTTCTCCTCCCCCAACCTAAATCAGACATTGTCCCCAATGTCTTCTAGAGCTCAGAGAAGGTTTTTTTTTTTGAAACATAAACACATAATAAAGTGAAATCAAAATACTAAGGGTAAAACCAAGAGATTAAGGAAAGTTACAACCGAAGGGTGGTATCTGGGTTCTGCTCCTGACTGCTATCTGAAGATTGCCCACCTATTTGCTTGACGAGTAGATCTGGTTTAGGTTCATAGGTTTGCAATTGATCGAGCAGCTGATCAGCAGTTGGTGCAGAAATTATGGAATGGCGAGTCGCTTGGGGTATGAATCCTGTTTCCACAGCATGATCAAGAAAAGACAACAGATTATCATAAAAACCATTAACATTTAACAATCCTAATGGCTTTTTGTGATAGTTTAACTTAGCCCAATATGCAACGCTAGAAATGCCATCCAACGTCTCCAAACCACCGGGTAGAGCAATGAAAGCTTGAGCATGGTAGAACATTAGTCCTATTTGTTCAGGCAAGCTCGAAACCTGTAACTCTTGTCCTAAGGAAAAAGTGTGATCTTCCAACTCCTTCACCCTTACACTTAAACCCTTGCTTCCATTCATGGATGCAGAAATGGCCACACTTCCCTTTAGCCCCTGAATGCCTCCTCCGTACACAAAGTTGATTCCTCTGGTAGCTTATCCAACTCCCAGTTCATTTGCTGCTGTTATAAACTCTCCTTTCTTGCCCAAATCAGTTTCACCAAAAATGCAAATAGATGTAAATCTACATTTTTGTGAAACACCCTTTTTCTCTTTCTGTCTCTCAGACCCTGTATGCTTACTAGTGGAAGACTGCATATTTACAAGTGGAAGTGTGCATATTTACAAATGAAAGAGTACATATATATAACACTAAAGCAGCGACAACAAAATCATACAAATCTCGCATTTTTCAAAAAAGTTTGAAAAACTTCTGACACGAATGACTGGCGTAATTTGCGTGAAGCAAAAGGGAAGAGAAAGTCAAAAGTTACTGACAAGAAAAGACATATTAGACAAAAGCTGCTGAAAAGATAAGATAGATTAGACAAAATCTACGAAAATGATAAAATGATTAAACAAAAGCATGATTATGTACAGTAGTTGTGATTTTGGCTCACATCTTCCTCTGGTTTTACGTCTAGAAATGGCTTAAACGCTTTCTATGAATCGAGGATTTGCTTCCCATCCAGTTTTCTTATAAACTGGCAAACAGGGTCTTTTAACGTCAGATTCCCAAGACGATAGCGCTCCTTTTCTCTGTTGAATATGTCTGCTAAATCAAGAAGAATATGATGAACATCACCACTCGGATGCGTCTCAAGAGTTTGAATGATATCATCCAGTGACTCCTTACTCAGTCCATCCTTTATAAATTTAATTTTATCTTCTCGATTTACAGAAACCATACCTTTACTTCTACAGCGCTGATCACAATTCCACCTTGCACATTTATGGCAGACCTTCATTCTTTTAGCTCTTCTCTTTTTGGAGTAAGAACTTCTTCCCATTCCTGGCAAAGGTTTAACAAATGAATTATGAATCTCACCTGCTAAACGTACCTTAGCTTCAATGATCCAGCGTACGTCCTCAGGAAAGCCCAAACGATTGAATATCATCATCCTTTCAAGTCGACTGTTATAGATCTTCCTGAGCACATCTTTGGGAAGAGTCGGGAACCTGTTCTTAAGATTTGCAAGGGATTCCTCCATGGTAACTTAAAATGAAATTGATGATGACTAAAATTCTCAACCTAGTGCAGTGTGTTTCGTTGAGTAGGAAAGAAATTTGAGAGAGTAGGAAAGAAGTTTTGAGAGAGTAGGAAAGAAATGAGTGAGTAGAAAAGAAGTTTTGAAAGAGTAGGAAAGAAATTTTGGGTTTGCCTCCCAAATAGCTGCCCTTTTTTAACGTCTTTAGCTAGACAAATATCAAACCAAAAAAAAATAAAATAAAATAATTTTTTTTTAAATTTTTATTTATTTATTTTTCTTTCTTTTTTTTTTTTTAAAAAAAAATAATTACTAGATTGAGGACTTACCTGTTGGTTCCTCAAACATGATGACAGATTTCAAAGTGTTGAGTACACCTTCATTGTATTCTTTGAGCCTTTGCCCATTCACTTTGAATTTTCGATCACCATCTTGAATCTCCACAGTTCCATATGACCATACTTGAATCACAGTAAAAGGACCTGACCACCTTGATCTCAGCTTTCCTGGAAAGAGCTTTAATCTTGAGTTATATAAAAGCACTTTTTGTCCCGGTGCAAACTCTCTCTTCAAAATTCTTCTGTCATGCCACATTTTTGTCTTCTCCTTGTATAACTTTGCATTTTCATAAGCTTGTTGTCTGAATTCTTCAAGCTCATTGAGTTGGAGAAGCCTTTTCTTACCAGCTACCTTTAAGTCAAAATTTAATGCTTTTACTGCCCAATATGCTTTGTGCTCCATTTCTACTGGAAGATGGCATGCTTTTCCATAGACCAATTGATATGGGGATGTACCAATTGGTGTCTTGAAGGCAGTTCTATAAGCCCAGAGTGCATCATCTAACTTTTGAGCCCAGTCCTTCCGATTGGAATTCACTGTCTTCTCTAAGATCCACTTCAGCTCTCTGTTTGAGATTTCTACCTGCCCGCTAGTTTGTGGATGATATGGAGTTGCAACCTTATGAGTTACTCCATATTTAGCTAACACAGACTGAAGTTGCTGATTGCAGAAATGCCTTCCTCCATCACTGATAATAGCTCTAGGCACCCCAAATCTTGAAAAAATATTCTTCCTCAAGAACTTCACAACTACTCGAGAATCATTTGTAGGAAAGGCAGCTGCTTCAACCCACTTGGAGACATAATCAACAGCTACTAAAATGAACTGGTTACTAAATGAAGATGGAAAAGGCCCTATAAAATCGATCCCCCATACATCAAAAAGTTCAACTTCTAAGATGTTGGTTAAAGGGGCTTCATGTCTCCTTGAGATATTTCCCGTTCTTTGACATCTGTCACAGGTTGCCACAAGTCTGTGAGCGTCCTTGAAGAGTGTAGGCCAGTAAAATCCTGATTGAAGGACTTTAGCAGCTGTTCTATTTGCTCCAAAATGACCACCATATGGGGATGAATGGCAGTGATTTAAGATGCTGTCCATTTCTTCTTCAGGAACACATCGCCTGATAATTCGATCTGGGCTTTGTTTGTATAAGAACGGATCCTCCCAAAAGTAATGCCTTACATCAGCCAGAAACTTCTTCTTTTGCACTTTAGAAAGTTCATAAGGCATAACTCCGCTTGCCAAATAATTCACAAAATCAGCATACCAGGGAGTAGGTTGTGACTGCATGCTAAAAAGTTGCTCATCTGGTAAATTCTCCTGGATTGGTGATTCTCTCTTTCGTTCAGGTGGTTCTAACTGAGAAAGATGATCTGCAATGAGATTCTCGGTCCCTTTTTTGTCTTTGATCTCCAAGTCAAATTCTTGTAGTAGAAGCACCCATCTGATCAGTCTGGGCTTTGCATCTTTCTTCTCAATCAAGTATTTGATTGCTGAGTGGTCTGTCCAGACAATGACCTTTGACCCTATCAAGTATGCTCTGAATTTGTCAAATGCAAACACTACTGCTAATAGCTCCTTTTCTGTTGTTGCATAATTCAGTTGTGCTTCTGAGAGTGCCTGCTGGCATAATAGATGGCATAAAAGATCTTGTTTCTTCTTTGGCCTAAAACAGCTCCAACTGCATAATCACTTGCATCGCACATCATCTCGAATGGAAGATTCCAATCTGGAGCTATAATAACTGGTGCAGAAGTCAAGGCACTTTTTAGAGTTTGGAAGGCTGATAAGCACTCCTTATTAAACATAAAGGGAGTGTTTTTCTCCAACAGCATGCAAAGTGGCTTTGTGATTTTTGAGAAGTCCTTGATGAATCTTCTATAGAAGCCAGCATGTCCCAAAAAACTCCGAATACCCTTTATTGAGGAAGGAGGTGGTAGCTTTTGAATTGTTTCAATCTTAGCTCGGTCCACTTCAATGCCTCGATCAGATACCTTGTGACCCAGCACGATTCCTTCTTTCACCATAAAATGGCATTTCTCCCAATTTAGAACCAAGTTTGTCTCCACACAACGTTGCAAGACTTTTGCCAAATTTGAAAGACAATGATCAAATGATTCTCCAAAAACTGAAAAATCATCCATAAATACCTCAATGAACCTTTCTACCATGTCTGAGAAGATAGCCATCATACTTCTTTGAAATGTTGCTGGTGCATTACATAGACCAAATGGCATCTTTCTGAAGGCAAAGGTACCATATGGACATGTAAAAGTTGTTTTCTCTTGATCCTCTGGTGCAATTGTAATTTGATTATATCCTGTGTACCCGTCCAGGAAACAATAATAGGCTTTCCCTGCTAGTCTGTCAAGCATCTGATCTATAAATGGCAAAGGGAAGTGATCTTTTCTGGTGGCTTTATTGAGCTTTCTGTAGTCGATGCACACTCTCCATCCAGTCACCGTTCGTTGTGGAATCAGTTCATTTTTCTCGTTGGGCACTACTGTCATTCCACCTTTCTTTGGCATAACTTGAACTGGACTTACCCATTGACTGTCGGAGATTGGGTAGATTATGCCAGCATCCAGCCACTTTATTACCTCCTTTCTCACCACCTCCTTCATATTTGGATTGAGTCTTCTCTGGTGCTCAACTGTGGGCTTGTAGTTGTCCTCCATCAAGATCTTATGCATACAGATTGAAGGACTAATCCCTCTTATATTAGCTATTGACCATCCAAATGCTGTTTTATGCTCCCTTAGAACTCTTAATAACTTTTCTTCTTCATCAGGAGTAAGAGCAGCTGAGACAATTACTGGAAGTGTTGAATTTCCTCCCAGATAGGCATACTTCAAATGGGATGGCAGTACTTTCAACTCAAAAACTGGTGGTTTCTCTGTTGATGGCACTGGCTTTCTCGACCTTTCCCCCAAATCTTCAAATGGTTGCTTGATAAAAATTGGGGAATTTGCTTCAAGGTACTTTATCTGCTCCAAGATGTCTGGATTAGTAGATTTTGATACATCTACCATTCCCATTGCTAGTGGTTGATCCATGCAGATTTCATTCACCACATCTTTTGTGCAGCTGGTCAATGCATCGACTCTGTAGCAGGTGTCACTTTCATCTGGAAAGGATAAAGCCTTGAAAATGTTGAAGGATACTTGATTATCTTGAACTCTTAAGGTTAACTTCCCCTGTTGCACATCTATTAACGTTCTCCCAGTTGCTAGGAATGGCCTCCCAAGAATGATAGGAATTTCTTGGTCTTCTTCCATATCGAGTATTATGAAATCAGCTGGGAATATGAGTTTGTCCACCTTCACCAGAACATCTTCTAAGACACCCCTCGGATGTTTTATTGATCAGTCAACTAGTAGTAATGAAACTGTGGTTGGCTTCACCTCTCCAAGACCAAGTTTGTCGTATACAGATAGAGGCATGAGATTTACACTTGCTCCAAGATCACAAAGTGCTCTTTCAAAGTGACATTGACCGATGGTGCAAGGTATGCAGAAGCTTCCTGGTTCTTTTAGCTTTGGAGGTAATTTCTTTTGGAGAATAGCGCTGCACTCCTCAGTAAGTGCAACTGTTTCAAATTCCTCAAGCTTACGCTTATTTGAGAGAATGTCCTTCATGAATTTTGCATAACTAGGCATTTGAGCAAGAGCGTCTGCAAAAGGAATGTTGATGTGCAACTTTTTGAAAACCTCCAGAAACTTTGCAAACTGCTTGTCTAGCTTTGCCTTTGCAAGTCTCGAGGGTATGGAACTGGTGGTACATATGGAGGAGGATTGTCTGGAAAGCTGATTCTTCCTGGTATCACATTATCCTCCTTCTGCTCTTCTCCGCTTTCTTTCTTTTCTCCGTCATCCTTCTTGATTACAGGATCTTTCAATTCTTTACCACTTCTTAGTGCAATGGCCTTCACATGTTCTTTTGGGTTTCTTTCTGTGTCACTTGGTAGAGTTCCTGGTTGCCTGGAATTCAGCATATTTGCAATTTGGCCCATCTGGATCTCCAAGTTCTTTATTGAGGCTTCTTGGGTTTTGATTGTTGCCTCAGTCCTAGCCATGAATTGAGATGTATTCATGGTTAGTTGAGCCAATGCATCCTCCAAATTCACTTTCTGTTGTGGTGGATTTGGTTGTTGAAAAGCTTGCTGCTGGAAGTTCCCTTGCGGCTTGAATGCATTCTGATTATTCCTCCAACTAAAGTTTGGATGATTTCGCCAACCTGGATTGTAGGTGTTTGAGAATGGATCATTCCTTTGATTTCCGATGAAATGAGCTTGCTCCGGCATGGATGAGTGTCCTTCTTGACATTGTGTGCTCATATGAGGTCCTCCACATTGATCACAAGCTTCAGTAGGAGTGGTGATTACATTTGCTTGGGTTGACAATGATCCTACTTGCTTGGATATAGATGCAACCTGAGAAGACAAAGTGTTAAGGACATCCAGCTCGTATACTCCAAGTGCTTTCTTTGAATTGCTACGTTCAGAAGGCCATTGATATGCATTGGCGGCCATCTACTCAAGTAGATTGTAAGCATCATCTATATTTTTTCCCATTAAAGATCCTCCAGCGGCAGCATCTACAAGAATTCTGGATATGTGCGTCATCCCACTATAGAAAGTTTGCAGTTGCCACCAATTTGGTAACCCATGATGAGGACATCTCCTTAGCAACTCCTTGTATCTTTCCCATGCTTCATAGAGGCTTTCTTGTTCATGCTAGGTGAATGAGGCAATTTCATTCCTCATTTTAGCAGTTTTTGCTGAAGGAAAGAATTTCTCCAAGAATTTCTGCGCCATGATCTTCCATGTAGTTATGCTTCCCATTGGTAGTGATTGTAACCAACTCTTAGCCTTATCCCTGAGTGAGAAAGGGAAAAGTCTAAGTCTAATGGCGTCATCAGTAACACCATTATGCTTGAATGTGTCGCAGATTTCAAGGAAGTTGGCTATATGTGCATTAGGATCTTCTATTGGTGAACCACCGAACTGGTTTGCTTGCATCATCTGGATAATTGCCGGCTTGATTTCAAAGTTGTTAGCTGCTACTGGTGGTCTTGTGATTCCGGAATTTGTCCCCATGACTGTTGGTGTTGCATAGTCACGGAGTGTTTTGGTATCTGTTGTTCCTCCCTCCGGATTTGCCATCGGATTGCTTAGGATTGAAGTAGACTGCTTTCGAACTTTTCGATTTCTTCGACAAGTTCTTTCGATCTCCGAATCAAAAGGCAACAGTTCAGTCTCCTTCGATCTGGTCATACACTAAGCAAAAGCCTGAAAAGAAACACAAGACACCAAGAAGAAAAATAAATGCAATATGAAGACCAAATTAGTATTAAAATTACTTGGTATTGATATTAATGACAACAATCCCAGGCAACGGCGCCAAAAACTTGTTACGTGTGTAAATGATCAATTAAATAGTGCAAGTGTACACTGTCGTAATCAAGTAATATAGAAGTGAGTAGAGTATCGTTCCCACGAGGATTGATCACTAAGTACCAAAATTGGTAATTTTAATTCTATTTGGTTGATCGATAAATTGGTGATTGAGATTATAAATAAAAGAAAAATAATTAAATATGCGTGAAGATGATACGAAGACAAATATGAGAAAAAGTCCTAGGGATTAGATTTCACTTAACAAATTCCGGATTGAATCACTTATCTATTCTAGCCCAATTTATTCCACATGACTGATAGTCGAGTTTCCCTAATTTAATTACAAGCCTCTTCCAAGGTCAAGCAATTCTATAATTAATTGCTAATCCAATATATTCCTATATGAATTTAAGCAATTAATTATGCATTAAGATTTATGGAACTCAATAAGACTACATAACTCATATGAATATATTCCTATTTCACATGCAAGTCATGGTTTTAATTATAGGATCTACACACATGCATCTCCTTCCGGTCTCAACATGCATATTGTAATCATTCAAAAGGTGGCCAATCAAATGAAAGCATTAAGAACAATAATTAAAACTCAATCATGAAGGAGAAATTAAAACTAGATTTAATAAGTTAAGATTCAATCCGTCATTAGTAAGCTACGTCATCACCCTAGGAAAATTAAAATTTAGCTCATGATAAAATTAAAAACAACACCAAAATAAATTGACATTATATAAAACTAGAATGAAATCCTCAGAAATACTGCATAAAATTTGAATATTAAATTCTTAAACATAAATATACAACCAAAAGATGCATAAAAAATGTAAAAATCTAGCCGTCCCTTTAGGAGGTAAAACCTTCCATGTAGGTGGCATACAAAGAGTAATACAATCCTAAGCCTTCCAAGATGGAGGCATGCAAGATAATAATATAGTACCTAAAATTAAATCCAAGATGATGTAGTAAGTGGAGAAGAGATGGAGTAATGAAATGGTGTGTAAGTATATAAGAGAGAAGAGTAATGGAAATGAAATGGTGTGTGTGGAGAAGAGACGAGAGTAATGGATCTCAATTGGGTGTCTCCAATGTGAAGGAGAGGGTGGCTATATATAGAGAAAAATGGAGTAAGGTAGATGAAGTGGTAGATGAAATGTGATATGTGGATTAGTAGATAGAATGTGGTAGATGAAGTAGTAGGTGAAAAGGAAGATGAAGTGGTAGATGAAATGTGATAGATGAAGAGGTAGATGAAATGGTTGGTGGAATGGTAGATGATTCCCTCTTCCAACTTTCAAGCAAAATTCGAAACTCTTAGAGATAGAACTGGAATTTCGTCTCAACATAAAAGTTGTAGAGCTCTTTCTTAGCTTTTTAGCCATATAAAGAATGTCCCGATCCGACATCTAGAGCTTCAGATATTGCCTGAAAACTGAAAGAGGGTCTAATTTAGTATTTTTCAAGAAATTCTATTTTATGCCAAAATCATTATTTATTTATTAATAACACCCAAATTTATTAAATTGAGCTTAAATATCATCCATAAAGTCATCATATAAGGGAGAATAAATATGCAAATATTTTACTTATCAGTTTTCCTATAAATTAAAAATCAACAGAATTTTAGCTAGGAAAAGGAAAAAGGAAAAAGTAAAACGAAGACAAAGAAATTACGAAAACTGATGCTTTTTTAAGATCAATAAGAACATGGAACTGAAACTTTCCTAAAAGTTAACTTCAAAATAAGCATTCTTACTTCTACCTGAAAAAAAGCATTCTTACTTCTATTTTGTTGTAACCCTAGTTAATTGCTTTTGTTCATCAAATAAATTTCGCAAAACAAAAATGGAAATAAAAACAACAAAAAGAAAAAAAACACAGATTGGTGCTTAAGAAATTGCCTCCTATATTACAGTTTGTGTGCAGTAATTTCTTGATGTTCATGGCAACTGAAGATCGGCTTCGCTTGCGTATCCATTCTTCAAACAGTTGAGTTGCATCCTATTTTGAGGTAAAGTGTTTGAAATTCCTTATATCATTTATTAAATTCTGAATTTTGATTATGCTATATGGGTATTTATGTCTTTTGATTTTGAACTACTTTTTCATCTTACATTTATGTAGAGAAATTACATTTAAGAGTTCTTACCCAAAAAAAAAAAAAACAATTTTTGTTTATAAATCTGAAGAAAAAAACAGTTGAACTTATTTCTCATTCTCAAAATTGCTAATCAAATTTTACAAGAAAAATATTTTCAAATTATGTCTTACTAGACCTTCTCAGGCTTGTAAACATATATTTGAAATACTTTGATGAGGGCATTGCCACCCGAAAAACAACTCCATTACAATACTGTGCCGAAGCTTGTGATATATGGCAGGGGAAAATTTTCCCCCATATGCCACATTCAGAAATTCTATAATACTACCTCAATAATATTACCTCCGGTCTTAAATCTAAGATGATTTTTTTTTTTTTGTGAAATTAAGGAAGTTAATTAAATTATTTTAAAGTAGTTATATTTATCTTTTTTAAAAAAACTAATTTATTTGACTTATAAACTGATAAATAATTTAATGATACACAACATATAATATAATTAAGTAACTTATTTAGTTTTTTTTATCTTTTAAAAAAAAGTTAATTATGTCTCATGTTTAGGATCGGATGTAGTATCATCTAACATGACCTTCTGTCACGTTATCCAAAAAATGTTGGAAAAAATCAGACATAACAAAGGTTTAATACCATATTTGGTTTCTCAAATTTATTCTCATTTTAGTTTTGGTTCCTTAAGTTTCAAACAATTGGTTTTAGTCCCTTTAGAGGCAAAATGATCTAGATTTTTATTGAGTTATAAGGACCAATGTTTTAAAAAAAATGAAACTTGAGGGACCAAAACCTATAGTTTAAATTTTGAGGGGCTAAAATCAAAATAAGGGTAAACTTAAAGAACTAAAGATTATATTAACCCAATAACAAACAAAGCTTCTCCTGTATGAGAAAAAAATGATATTCAAACACTCACCTGAAGTGTTTAATCGAATTGCAGGGATATAAAAATGTCAATGAGCGACTTAATTAAGTCATCAAACTTAGAACGATTCTTTAGTTAAAAAAAGTTTGAAACGGTCCAAACTTCACATACGAGTTGGGTGTCATGGCTGGATCTATCAAGGGAAGATGAAGATGAAGGAAGGAGGATGGGAAGGAAGAAAGATTAGAGAGATGGGATTTGAGGACATAATTAGGAGGTGAAGCCTCAAGGTTTTCGATTCAGACTTACTATTTTCCTTTTTTGCTAGGATGCCATGCTTGTTTGCTTATTGCTCAATAAGATCTTTTGATTGCTTCTTTAACCTACTTTTGTTTTTCAAATATGAGAGGTAACAATTCTTTTCACTACTCAACCTAATTTCATTTTGGCCTCAAGAGACTGCAGTGAAATTTCAGAATTATTTAGGGGCCAATAGATATTATATTATTATAGTGGTCCTTTAATAAAATTCTTTCTATTTTTAATCTTGTAGCATATGATAAATTCTTTTACTATTTATAACACTTGGATAAAACTGCCACGATCGAATGCCAAGATCTTTCTGACTGACTGCTGATTAGTCAAGTGCAGATATTTCATTTCAACTCTCCTCTCTCTCTCTCTCTATATATATATATATACACGCACACACACACTTTCTCTGCCCACCTTGTGGCCGCCTTCTTCTTTTCACTGCAATTGAATCATCTGATATCTTCAAAAAGACCTCGAAGTTCCTAAGAATACTTCTTCTTCTCCTCAAGCTGTTTTTGTTTCTTATGCATCATAAACAGTAGGATTTGGAGGTAATAAAAAGAGTATCACAACGAGTTGAGATTAGATAGATCATTATGGCAGCTGTGAAGCTAAGAGAGATAAGCCACCCACCAGTGGACCAACTCCAAGGCTTAGAGTAATGAATTGATTCAAACCCATATTGGGGTATGCCAAGTTTGAATATTTGATGCATTCTCACTTCTACCTTTTTTTTTTAGTTCTTCTCTCTCAATGTGAATGACCCTCTGTTTACTCTGTTCACAAGGGAGACAAATAGCTCTGGGTTTTTGCATTACATTTTGGCCTTCTCATGAGACTGACTTTGAGCATATGCTGTCACTCCTTCATTTATCATTTCCCCCCGAACCTGTTCACTTAAACACAGTTACTCTCTCTCTCTCTATTCATTTCTATGCTTTGATTGGTTCCATTTTAATTGCTGTTAATGTTATTTGCTTTATATATGTTCATTATCTTTTACTTGCAATGGATGGTTTGATTATTGAAATTCCTTTTTTTTGGTTCTTTTTTGCAGTTTGTATGCCCTGATTAAGTCCGTGTTTGGATTCTTCATTTTAGTTTTCCATATGGTGGATTGTTTTCTCAAGAAAGGATAGTAGTATATGTTTAATATGGCTGATTTCTTTTTGTTGTGCATATATGGGTTCTTTAATGGTCATATGCAATATATTTATTTTGCTCTTCTTGTTTCCTGTACATAACCTCAACCAATATTGAGGCATTTGTACGAGCATGTCTTATCTGAAGTATTGTGTTAAATAATTTGTGTTATAAACTCAAATTTTCGGATGATTATTCTAAATATTCAAGCTATATAATACAATTTCGGGTTCGTGGCTTCCCCTTCCGACAGAGGTGTCTCCTTGAGACTTTATAACTATTATTTTCATCATTTAAATTGAATCTGATTCAAATTTTATTATCTTTGATTTTTTCTATAATACCTTTTTAATATTAATTTTATCTGATATATATTTATTTTATTTATGATGTTTGAACAATATATAGTGCGCAAGTATAAAATTTAAGCACTTAAGTTATTATTTAACCATATTTTCCTGGCCTTTCATGTAAATTACCAGTATTGAAGTTAATTAAATAAATTGATTAGTTTACGGGATAGAAATTATTTTGAAAAAAATAATTGTTAATTTAAAACCTAAATTAGCTACTTGAGGCTAATTTAAGTGTTAATAGATATGATAAAGGTCAAAAGAGTTATTCAATATCTAATTTCTATGAGAGCGACTTTTCTCTCGTTGGTGACAGTCTATTTGAGTGAAATTCACACCGGCGGTGTCTCCCAACCTCAGTGTTTCCCATGAGGTTGAGAGCAGAGTGATTGACGAAAGTAGGAGGTTTTTTAAAATAAAAATAAAAAGACATAATGTTCCAATATGTCATCGATCTCTATGTATTCTAAATTATATCCTTTCCCAACTAATATGACATACATACATACATATATGTCATATTGTCAAAATTAGTTGTAAATATCATACTTATATTTTGCGGTTTATCCTTCTATTTTGCAGTTTGTTTGCATTTAGATTTGTCATTGTAGCTGCTGCTTATTTGATTGCAACTTGTCCTTCTACAAAAACAAAAAGCAAAAACAAAAAAGGGCAAAAAAGACACTTCTCTATCCAAACATCCTGGATCGGCTTTGAAATATCGGGAGGGAAAAAAAAGTAAGTATATCCTTTGATTGGTTGCATTTTAATTACTCTTAATGTCCTATTTGTCATTTAGTTTATGTTCAATAAACTCAAACTCAAACTCATACAGACATAGAAGAATTCATTGAACCATATGATATCCCATGTTTGAAATACATGAAGAAATAGCATTTCTAATTTATAATTCATGTCAAATCAACAACATTTGTTTTTCAATTTTTTATTAAGCTATCAAAAAATAACGTCAATTTAGATAATATCTATTAAATTAAAGAGTGTGTGTGTGATTTTTATTACATGTTTTCTTAACCTTTTTTATTTTACTTATTTAATTTTATGTCGTTTTCCCTTTAACTATATAATTTAGCAACATTTTCCTGCCATTTGTTCATAAGGAGAGACGTTTCGAGTAAAGCAAAGCAAAAAGGAGGAGGAAATCTTTCAATTATGTAGACTCTTTTTTCCTGTCTCTTCATAACGATTGTGGTCATTGTGCTTTAATTATTGATGCTTTGATTACTTAGACCAGATTTGTGAAAATTTTTCAGTTGACGAATTTTCCATTAAAAAAGCTGGACAATTTTATATTTGATGGATATTGATGGTAATGCAATCTCCAATTTCTTAATACTTCCTCCGATCCTAATTATAAGATAAATTTAATTTTTTTAGGGAAATTAAAAAAGCCAATTAAATTACTTTAGAGTATTTTTATTTTTATTTTTTTCTCCAAACTAATTAGTTTGACTAATAAACTTATATATAATCTAAGGATACTAAAAATATAAATACTCTAAATTAATTTAATTGGCTTCCTTAATTTCTCCAAAAAAATCAACTTTATCTTATAATTTGGATCGGAGGGAATATTATACTTTTGCACCACTTCAAAATAAAGGAAGTTTTGGCTAAGCAATCTTCAAAATTTCTTGATATACAATAGATGGGACCACCTCGTAGTTATTCTGTTGATCTTCGATAATATGTTGTCTTGAACAATTTGACATCATTTTGTTATCTGAATTGCAGAGGAAGATAACAAGTTGAAAACATATATATTATCAGCGTTGCTCGAAAACTTGTGTGTTACCTGAGGACATAACGGAGGTAATCATTTTGTTCTTTCTATAATATATTCTCTTCTATCTATTAATTTGTAGTGGTTGTTATGATTATCATTGCTTGCATGCCTCTGCTATACATTGTCTGTTTCGCAATCCAATATAGTACCAAACTAATAACCGTAAGAATGATGCATGTGATAGTGATACTGTTGTGGAAGAAACGAGTTGTTTCAAGAATTGCAATAGAACCTAATTAATTTACCTTATATTTTAGTTGTAAATATTTTTAGTTTTTTATAATTTGAATCTTGCTCACTACCTGGTAAAGCTTCTTTTATGGACTTATGTGCTGACTGCATGTGGAAAATGGGAGAGGAAAGAAGTTCTACCTTGCTTGGATGGGAGAGAAATTGGAGGAGACACTACCCACCCCAACCTAACTTAATCTCCAACCAAACAAAGCCTAAAAGTGGGGAGGAAAATGTAATGGGTCCCATACCCCCATTTTCCTCCCAAAATTTCTCTCCACAAATGGAGAGATTTGGGGATAAAAGCACAAATGGAGAGATTTGGGGATAAAAGTTGTATTATCCAAGTTACCCTTGCAGTCTTACACGACGGCCACGCCTCTTGTGGTTTGATGTAAGGTAATTAAACTAAGATCGATTAGTGAACTGGTCGGGGTACTGGGTCAAGGGTCAGTTGTCATACCCTAATTTGATTTTTCATATTATCAGAGTGCTTGTGCGCCGTTCGGTGAACAACACAGGAATAACGTAAAAATACCGATATATAGTACATGATTACATTGAGGAATTTCCTTCAGGGTTAGGTAATATATACAATTTCTCAAAATATTCAAAAGTAAAGAATATATATAACCATTGTCTTCGACTCAAGAAACATGCCCTTTAGTTTCCTGTGTCTACATCCTTGCCTTTTGAGCCGTGGGCACCGGCTGAGACATTTTATTTATAAAAAGGGGTGAGATTTTAAGGAATCTGAGTAGTAATATATTATTAAATATATAAAATGTGAGAATTAAATATGCAAAGCACTAAATAGTGTAAAACGAAAATCCACACCAATCCATATGTGTACAAAAAGTTCAGGGCCAAACACTTAGTTAAAACCCCTACGAGTACCTCAGCCGAGTCACCGACTATTAGGATGTTTGTTTTGACATTTGCTGGACAAAACGGACTTAAACAGTGTTTTAGCCAAAAATGGATGTTTGGTTGAGCGATTGGATTTAAGGTAAAAAAAGGCAAAAGTTGGAAAAATTCATAAGCCTCAAAATGGAGCTTATGTGCGTGTGTGTATAAAATAATATTGATAGGAGTATTTTCATATTTTTGGGGATCAATAAGTTATTCAAAATCATTTCTAATCACAAAAATTATTTTATGAAAAATGTTCTAAATAATTTTCTCTTTCTTTAGATAGTAATCTTCTGCTAATTAGAGAATACTTTGGGATAAGAGTTTAGACAAGTTTTGAGTTTTGTTAATATATGACTGTAGAAATGTAGAGAATAATTAATAATTAATTTTAATCAGTTTAGATTTATTATTTAGTTGTTTTATGATTTTATAATCAATTTTTTTATAAGCATGTCATAAATTAGTTTCTATATAGTGTTTTTACCCATTAAATTTAGTTTAAATAACTTATTTCAATTATTGGAGGTATTATTGAGGTTTTAATCGGTTTATTTTGTTAGATTTTGAGCTATGTGAAAATATGAGTTAGGATTTAATATTTAAATTAGAGTTTGATATAATTTATAAAATTTAAGCTTGAGGTGCACAATAGAAAAGACCTTTGGAGTGTACCAATTTAAATTAGAGTTTGATATAATTTTATTTAAAATTGTACCATTGTCAAATTTTCAAAGTTAATTTTTGAGAAAATTGTGAAAAAATCCCTCAGTGTGTAGATATCTTCCCAGGTCATATTTGGCAGTTAAGTTGCTAATGAGGTCCTTTTTCACAATTATCCCTCCATTTTTTCATTTTTCATAATTTTTACAATTTTTTCTCTTAAATAATACAAAAGCCACTAATGCAAAAGCCAAACCAAACATCATTCACTTTTACATAAGTTACTTATCCAATCGCCAATCCAAACACTCATTATTTTACCCAATCTAACTTTTTTCTCATTTTAAGATTTTATAAGTCTAAGGAAAAATAAGTCATTTATCCAATCGCCAATCTAAACACACCCTATAGCTAGGCGATACCAGTGGACCTTAGCTAGCTCACCTAGACCACAGCTAGGCAAACCGTGTATTATAGTTGGGTTCTTACTAGGCCGAATGGTACATATACACTTCTCATCGGACGGTACATATACACTTTCCACACCACAATTAGATAATGTGTGTTCATTAATCATATCACAGAATACAATAACACGCATCATATCAATAGTCATATAGTATATAAGAGATAATAGTTACTACCTTATCTCTTTCTCGCCTTGAAATGTTCTCCTCGTAAAGAGTGCCAACCTCAGGCTCCCAACTCGGTCCTAAAATATCAAATGTACAAGAATTAGGTTAAAATGCAAATTCGCACCAATCCATGTGTGTACACAAAGTTCAGGGCCAAACACTTAGTTAAAACCCCTACGTGTACCTTAGCCGAGTCACAGACTACAACTAGACAATACTAGTGTACCTTAGCTAGGCAAATCATGTATCATAGCTGGGTTCTTGCTAGGCCAAATGGTACATATACACTTCCCGCACTACAGTTAGATAATGTGTGTTCATTAATCATATCACAGAATATAGTAACACGCATTATATCAATAGTCACCTAATATGTGAGAGATAATAGTTACTACATTATCCCTTTCTTGCCTCGAAATGTTCACCTCATAAAGCGTGCCAACCTCAGGCTCCAAACTCGATCCTAAAATATCAAATGTACAAGAATTAGGTTAAAACCCTTTCATGTATCATTTTAGGCACTTCCATAGTATTTATAGCGGTTATATTAGCCTATGATGAAAATTTACCAAAATGCCCCTGGACCTCAGCCTGGCCGGGCTGTACCTGGTCTTGTCGTACTTTTTTTACAATTTTGACTGGGGCTATTCTGACTTATATTCGACCAAGGAATACATTTCTGAACTCAGAATTATCAAATTCATTGCCAAAAGACGAAATTGCCCTTGGCAGCCCCAATTTCAGAGTTTCAGGGGTGTTTTCGTAATTGTGTTTTTTCAAGTTTTTCTGAAAAAGTAATCAACTGTAACCCTACCTAATTTTTCCTCCTGAACTCAATGGAATCATAAAATCTTTGAAAATCCAACTCTAAGGCCCCTTTCTTGCTTTGGCCAAAATACTCACATTCCTTTGGAAAAATTGGGGTTTTTCGATTCCGACTCTGGAGACGTATTTTTTTCTACTCCTCATCACTTTATTAACTATTTAATTAGGTTACAACTGCCATTTAGACCCAATTTTGGCAGCATAACCCCTAAGCAATGTCAATTCAAAAATTTTAAATCAAAGACAATCCGATGAAATTTCAAAGCATAACCCCTAGGCAATTTCAATTCCAAAATTTCAAATCAAAGACAATCCGGCGAAATTTCACTAATTAAATTGTCCACAGCAGGTAGAATAGTCAATATATAAAGGTTTGGAGGTTACCTTTCGCTTCTTTCTGGTTTTTCTCAAAGTGTCTGAACCCTAGCTCTCTTCAATACAAGAAATTGAACTTCAAAACCTTCAATTACATAGAAGAGTAGTTTAGGAACGAAGTTATACACGTTAGAAACCGATTTACCGAAGAATTCACTTACTTTTGTAAGCTTTTTCCGCTCCTTCTCTCTCTAAAAATCTGAGCTCTCTCTTTAGGACTAAAATGGCGTTAGTTTTGGGGAAGAAGAAGATGGGAAATGATTTTATGTAATATCCCATAATTACATAATTAATTAATTTCCAAAATTCCCTCATTTTCGGATTTCTGGCAAATTTTCTGCCAAAACTTTGAAAAATCATAACTAATTTTGTAGACATCGTTTCGGAGTGATTCCAAAGACTATAGAACCCTTATTGAGTCTAGTTTCAAGAAACAAATATAAGCCAAATGGAAGCACAAAATTCCTAAAATTTCAGTCCCAGAAAATAATCAATTTCACTGGGTAAACTTCAAAAATCCATAACGTTTTGTATATAACTCCAAAAATTACCTATTACCTATCAAATTGAAGCTTAGGATGTCTACTTTCACTCTCTAAAATTTCATAATTTTTGAGCATCATTTGAAAAACGAAATGCATTGCACAACAACACTGTCTCACTGAAAGCAATGAAACGGAATGCACTTGCAACTCCAACAAATTCCATTTTTATATACAAATTTCTCATACTCTTTGATTCATCATTTTATCAAAGATATAAGAAATGTTAATGAATAAGTTTAAGACACTTGTTAAATTGGGGCTTAACAGTCCACTTAATTTAGGCTTATTCTCAAGCCTCAAATCCCAAAATTTAGGATATTATATTAGTGGGTCAGACCGGAGTCAAACCGAGACCAAATCGGTGAGAAATGGAAGATTTTAGGCTTATAGTATGAAATTCTAAAGGAAAAATTAAAAATTGGTCACCGAACTGGCTAGTTTCCGAACGGGTCCAGGTCAAATAACACTGGTTTGATGCCATGACTTAGTGTCGTTTCTTTTTCTTTTTTTCTTTTTCCAATGATATTGAGTTCTTTCCTGCATAGTTCTATTAAAAAAAATAAACAAATAATATTGAAAAAAATTATTTTATTAATTTCTGTATGTTTAATAATTTTTTTTCAAAAATGTGTTTAATTTTTTATATTACACTTTAATCTTTTCATTTTTGTATTAAATTTTTATTATTTATCAATAATGTTGGATAGTTTAGAATTTATTTATTCTCTTTTATTATATTTAATTTTAAGTATAGTTATCCACTTTTTTTATTTTTTCCTTAAATAATAAGTTTTTTTTAAATTTTTTTATTTTAAAATATATCTCTATCATTTTCATTGTTGTGTTTAATTTAATTTTAAATCTAATTCTTTTATTATACCCGCGCATAAGGGCATTTTGGATCTGTCGAACGTGAGAGAGTCGCCATTGGGGAGAGGGACCAAGAGATTTGACGGGAGAGTGATCGAGGAGAAAGAGGGATCCATGGAGAGGGATCTGAGAGAGATGAAGGGCACAAAGATGAAGAGAGGAAGAGTGACGGGAGGATGAAGAAGGATAGTGAGGGAGTAATCAATTTTTAGTTTTTTAAAGAAAATAATAAATTAATAATAATAGGTTGACATGTGGCTCATTTTTATATTTATTTTTTTCTTCACTGTCAACTAGGATAGTATCATGGTCACTCTGTGCAACCACATCAACATTTTTGGTCAAAAGCTATTTCTCTAACGGTCAACTAATAGAGACCAACTGTATTATTATTTTTTCTCTCATTTTTTAAGATTATGAGTATTTTTACACCTTCAAAAAACATATGATACTGGGTGCCCTTTGATAAAAAGTTCATGGATATTTTTACACCTTAACTATTTTTTCAAATATGTAAGGAATCCTTGTATTTATTATTAATTTTTCTAAAAATAATTATAACTTTAAGTACTCTGTGGCAATACTTTTCAGAATTTGAATAACTATTACGTCGTATATATGATTGTTTCGTTTTAGTCATGTAAGTTTATAAAATTTCTTTTTATCGATTAAAAAATTGTCCTAGGTTTTCCTCTTTATTGGCACTGTTAATTTGAGTATTTATATAAATTTTAATGTCAAATAAAAAAATAAAACTTCATCAAACCTACAAAACCAATATTATTAACTATGTAGAGAGAACAACTTGAAAAGTTTAAATGTAATTTTTTACCTATGTACAATAGATCTGTTTTTCTATTACATTGTGATAATTGATTTTAATATTAAAAATCATTTCAATATTAAAATAAAATTAAGTAGCTAATAATCATAATATTAAGTTGGAGTTTTCTTTTTCTAAAAAACTGAATAATTGAATTTTATAAGTTTTGTCAAGTTACAGTGTTAGAGTAGATAAATGAAAATACTCTTAACTAATATGGTCTGATGTCCATTTTAGATGACGAGCATTTTAGAAAGTGTTGCAACTAATAGCGCCCAGAGATTGGTGGATAAAATTATCAAAGAAGTTAGGTATTTCCGCGATTTTGAGGATCACATTCGCAACTTTGAGATAGAACACAACAATTTGGTTGCAAAACGAGACAAAGTGCAAAAAGATATTGAAGATGCCCAACGAAATGAGAATCAAATTGAACATGATGTTCAAAATTGGATCTGGGAAGCTAATATTATAATTCAAGAGCACACTAAAATTAAGCAAACATGGGCTTATGGTTGGTGTCCTTATTGGCAATACCGACAAGGGAAGATGTTGGCAAAGAGGACGCCAGCCATTAGAGATCACATACAGAATTGCATCTTTGAAAGAGTAGCACGTCTAGCTGAACTTCCAGGTATAAAGTATCATGCTTCAAGAGACTTCATTGATTTTGAGAGTAGAAAGACAAAATTCAAGCAGCTCGTGAAAGCATTGGAAGATAGAAATCATTGCATGATTGGATTGCAAGGGATGGGAGGGACGGGTAAAACCACATTGGCAACACAAGTGGGCAAACAACTTGTAGAATCCAAAGCATTTCAGAAAGTCATCTTTGTTATTGTGTCCAATCCTCCAGATGTCAACAAGATTCGAGTCGACATTGCAAGTCAATTAGGTTTGAAGTTAGAGGAAAGAGCTGAAGCAGATCACTCAAAGCTTTTGTGGTCTAGAATTTCTGATAATGAAAAAAAATTACTTATAATATTAGATGATGTGTGGGGGGAGCTAAATCTTATAGAAATTGGGATTCCATCTGGACTTGATCACAAGAATTGTTATGTTGTGATAACCACTCGCCATTCAAAAATTTGTCAAGCAATGAAATGCCAACAGATAGTTCACCTACACACATTGGATGATGACTATGCATTGCATCTTTTTCTATTCCATGCTAGAAGTGGTGATGATGATTCTTCAAGAAATGAATTGGAGGGTCTTGCAAGAGATTTTTTGAAGGAGTGTGGAGGACTACCTGTTGCAATTGTAGCACTAGCTAGCACATTAAGAAATTGTCATGTTGGAGAGTTGAATGCAGCTTTGACAGCCTTACAAAAGTCTAAGTCATTTGTTGATGTCGATGAAGATTTGGTGGAGGTTTATAGTTGTTTGAGATTAAGCTATGATAATTTAGACAATGAAAAGGCCCAAAAGCTTTTTTTATTGTGTTCTATTTTCCCAGAAGACTATGAATTTCCCGTAAACCTTATTAGTAGACTTGGTATAGGGTTGGAAATTTTTGGATAAGCCAATGATTATTGTGTAGCAAGAAACCAAGCACTCACGATGAAAAATAAACTCATAGACTCTTCTTTGCTTCAGAAGGTTGGGGAGAAAGAATGTGTAAAAATGCATGACTTGGTTCATGAAGTGGCCCATTGGATTGCAAAGGAATATATTCAGGTGATTATGAATTCAGGAACAACTCCAAAACCAAACATGTAGTTTGTGTTTTGGAGTGCTGGCGATTTTCCTGATCAATTTGACGGTACAAAACTTGAGGTTCTACTTCTTTGGATTAGTGAAAATGTTCCGGTCAAAGACCCAAATGCATTCTTTGCAGGGATGACAAAGCTCAAAATTCTGTTTTTGTGTGGTGAATATGTCAGAGAACTTCCATCTCCATCATTGTTGAAGTCCTTTCTTTCATTAAAGTATATTCAAACTCTTATCTTGGATGGTTGGGAATTAGTTGATATTTCTATTTTGAAAAATATTCGAAGTCTTGTGACACTTGAGTTCAAGAATTGTCTAATTATTGAATTACCCAAAAATATCATGGAACTAAAGAAGTTGAGATGGTTGGGGTTAAGGAATTGTAAAATTCAGAAGAGCAATCCTTTTGAAGCGATTAAAAGATGTTCACAATTGGAAGAATTTTATTTTGTTGAGAATTACAATGTCAAGGATTGGAAAATAGAAGATGACAAAGAAATTGAATATGAAATTGCTCATGATATATCTCCTGCTGAGTTGCAAGTATTTTCTATTGCTTTTGAATGTTTTAAACGCTTTTCCAATGATGATAATGGCCTATTAAGATGCTTCAATCCAGAATGCATAAGTCATCTAATACCAGATGTCATGTTTAAGTACCTTGTGAGAAGTGCAGAAGTTCTTGAGTTGGGGAAAATAGGACAGACTACATGGAAGAATTTTGCTCCTGACGTTATTCCTTTGGAAAATGGAGACTTCGATAAGTTGATCAAGCTTTACTTGTATGAATGGGATGACATTGAGTGCCTTATTGGCAATAGTAAATATCATCATTCTAATACCACATTCTTTTCAAAGCTGGTTGAGCTGCATCTGTATGGTGTGGGTGTGAAAAAATTATATTGGAGTGCTATGCCTTCAAGCTTTCTTTGGAAGTTACAGATTTTGAAGTTAAAGAACTGTAAGAAACTGGAAAACATATTCTTCGATGAAAATATCAAGCTACCACATCTTAAGGTATTGAAATTGAAAGGTTGCTCAATGTTTCAACCATCAATTTTCCAACCCTTTGTTGCTCAAAGTCTAAAGCGATTGGAAGAATTAGTAGTCAAAGATTGCGAGGGGCTAAAAAGTTTAATTGCATATGAGAGTTTGAAGCAAGAAATGAGAGTTGTTGGTAGTCAAAAGAACTGTAGCTTATTGTTCCCAGAGTTAAAATCTCTTCAAATTGAAGGATGTGGCAAATTAGAAATGGTATTCTCACTACTTCTGCATGGAGACCTTCCCAAGTTGAAAGATTTATACATAAATGATTGTAAGGAGCTGAAATACATATTTGGTGAATATAGAGATGTGGGCCAAGTTTTGCAGCAAGAAATCATTCTCCCTTTACTAGCAGAAGTAGTACTTCGTGATGTGCCAAGTTTCATTAACATATTTCAAAACTGCCAGAAATGTGTGCTCAAGCCGCCTCAAGTTTTTAAAGAAGATTTAAAGGAGAAACATGAAAACTCTAAGACAAGTGCTTTCTCATGGGCTTATAGATGTTGCTTTCTGACCCCAAATAAAGACACCAATATTGGAGTTCCCAATGCCGCAATTGAACACCACACAATCTCTCAGGTATGCTACTTTGGTTTTGCTTTCTTTATCCACATATTTGTTTATGTTTTATAATTATTTTGGGAAAAGTGATGTTTGATTAATTGAACTTCCATTATATAATATTGTACACGAACTGTATATAGATATTTTTCTCTTTTAAAGTACATAGATCTAATAATAGAAGTCGGATCAGATGTAACTATATAACTATTGTCAAGTGATAAATTTTATTGAAAGTGTGACTTGATATTTTAAAAGTTGTAAAGAAGTATGAGAAGGGTTTAGAAAAATGGTGAGATAAAAATAATAAGTGATGTATTTGTTTTTATTTATAATCTTCTTTTCTTTTAATAGTCATAGTAAATCATATTCGTGCAACGTAACAAACGGTCAAGCAAATTGCTAGAAATGAGTTAGTTAAGACTTTTTTCCTCCATAAATGAATATGATAATTTGGACATGAAATACTAGCTGCCTTCTTGTGAGACTATTCTCTTTTAACTCATTAACTATTTTCATGAGATTAAAAAATTTAGTTAAACATCACAAACTTTTACAACTTTCAAAATTTAGATATGATTGGTACAGTTTATGAGGAGAGGAAGATGGAGTAATCGATAAGTAGGATCTTATAAATGGGACTGGAGATGCTAGTTTATTAGATGGATTTTTTTTTGAAATGCACTTAGTTAAGGAATTTAATTTTTGCCTTAACTGAATAATAGAATTGAAGAAGACTAACATATTATTGTGTGGTGGATCCAAAATTAGAAGAGTAGAGGCCAAACTATTTTTTTAAGGAAATAATAATAAACATGTTTATATATATTTTAAATCTATTTTAATCATTTTTAATATTCATTATTATTTTTTAAAAGTTTCTTTGACCCAAAGTCTTAAAGAAACAAATTTTTAAATATAAAATGTTCTATAATATTCCTTAAAGAAATTGAAAATCGATTGGCATATCCATGTACAACTTCCGTGTTGAGTTCGCTCCTGGATGTTGAAGGGCTGCGTATATATCCACGCCATCCATTATGTGTTGTCTTGAAAATGTTAATATATCATGCTAGACACATTTATTTTGTATTTCAATTTTATGGTTCATTAATTCTCTTTTGGTTGATCGATGTTTTGAATAATATTGTTATATATTGAGATACATGATTAGATGATTGAAAGTAGTTAATTTTACAAGTTGAATATAAGAGAAGTGATTGGTCGTAGGGATCAAGTAAAGGGATAGAAACATTGCATACAACTGAGTGTCTAATGTGGCAACCTTTGAGCCTTCAAAATATAAGGGAGATGAGACTTAGGGGATGTTCAAAATTAAAGTCAGTGTTCAGTGTATCCATTGCGACAACCATGATCATGTTGGAGAAGCTGTATATTAGAGAATGTGAAGAATTGAAGGACATAATAACAAATGAGGTAGAGGATGATGACCATCTCAATTGCACATCCATCTTCCCTAATCTACAGTCACTCGATGTCTCCAATTGCAATAAGTTGGAATTTATAATTCCATCCACTCTTTCTGGAGGTCTTCAAAAAGTAAAATCTATATATCTCTGGGGAGCTGCTGAACTGAAATATGTTTTTGGAAAACACAATGAGGAAGAGTGCGCATCAAATGAGAATGAAAATGATGAGCCTCACATACATGTTCTGGCATTGGAATCACTGTCCCTCATGTATGTACCAAATATAATCAGTATTGGTGTCAAGAAATATCAACAAAATGTGGAAGCACCAAAGGTACATAATTCATTTTAATTTGTTACTATATACCATGTCTATCTTACTCTGTTTTCTTTTGTAAGAACATGTTCGTCTATTTATTCTCTATAAAAATTTCAACTTCGAATGATTTATATATAATTAATATGGGTTACGCGTATTTTAATTTATATAACAATGCAATTTATTAATATTTATTAACAAAACTACGAAGGCTTTCGTTGAATTTTTCAACGTGGACGGATAGAATTATTTATATCAAAGTGATTAGGATTTATTTTTATATAGATTTCAAATTTAAAATATTTTTCAAAATTAGTATGTTTGTGTCTTGGTGATTGTGTGTATCTGTCACATGAACACATGATATAAAAACGATGGCTTACAAGTGTTTTTAATTAGTTATCCCCTTTTTTTCTTTTAATAGTCATAATATAAGTCTTATCTGTGAAACTAACGGTTAAGTAAAATGCCAGGAATGAGTTAGTTTTATACTCTATCTCGTTGGCTAAATTAATTTGATGATTTGGACATGAAATTGATTTGAGATTTTATGAACTATTTCAATCAAATTAGTTACAAATAGAATGGAAGGAAGTAATTTATTAGTTGAATAAAATTTTTTGGATTAAAGCATTTTGTTGGGATGTGTGTCTCTACTAATTACACCCTTCGCTGGATGATGTGGGGCTGCATGTACCCCATCCATTGTGTTGTTGTCTTGAAATGTTAAGAAAACTAATGAAAATGGTCAAAAAGAAATTATGCTAATTTTCAATTAGTTTTCTTTATAAATTATTTTAGCTGAAACCCTGAAAGAATCCAACTAAAACATCTCACTTATTTCAGATATTGCTAAACTATCCTTAATTTGATCTTTAAAACTTTCGTAGTCTCAACTTAATATTAATTATTTTGGAATATTTGCATATGTTTGATGCATATTTATATACTTTTATTCATAGTAGTCTATTTTTGCACCTCAGAGTTGCAAATAAACTGAAGTAGCATGTTAATTGCAGTAGATTCAATGATAATTTTTCTAACTTTAATCTATTTATTCCAGTAAAAATCAAAGAGAAAGAATTCACACACACACACACACACAAATGATGATGATATAGGTAGATGGTTAACATGATTAGGTAATTATTATTAAGCCAATGCTTTATTTATTTATTTATTTATTTATGTTTTTAACTTTCTATTATTTGAATAGCAGCACGGACATGGATAAATTGAATACCTTATATATAAATCACAAATCAAATGACGATGGTCTTGCAACACTTTTATTTCGTATTTCATGTATTTAGTGTTACAATCCATTGCTTCTTTCTTGTTTCATCTTTACAGATTGTGGAAGCACCAAAGGTACATAACACTTTTTAACTTGTTATTTTATACCATTTCATTCTTGCCCTATTTTCTCCCATGAAAACGTGCATGTTTTTCTACTTATTCACTCTTTAAATTTTTTACTTCTAAACTTTTATACATAATTAATATGAGTTTTGCAGATTGCAATTCATGTCAAAATACAGTTTATTTTATATTGCCTAAAGGGTATATATAATGAATGATTGTTAACAAAATATTTATATTCATAGAATTTTCATACGTGGACTATACAATTAATTGTTTCAAAGCGATCGACCCAGCTTTATTAGATTTCATATTTAAATTTTAAATATTTTATAAAGGTAGTATATGTGTACTGTGTGTGTGCCTTTGTTGTTGTGTGCGTCTATATGTCTCACAGTTACAAAAGATGAAGACAGAACAAAATTTAAATTTTTTTCTCAAAATATATAAGATTAGTTCAAAATATTTTCATATATATGTACGTGTAATATGATGATGTTTAAATTCTAAAATTATTTAACTCATGTCAACACATGTTATATCATGTAGTTTTTCATAGAATATATTTTTCCTAAAAAATCATTATTTGCCAGGTTAAATCGCTGCACCAGATACTAGAAAGTTAATTTTTGGATATTGTTATCATTGGATGATTTTCAATATTGTGATTTTTTTTGCATATTTGCAAATGTTCGTATTATTCATATTCATGCTGGTCCTTTTTGATTAAAATATGACAATATGGGGACAAGGTTTCACTAAAGTGGGATGTTGAATTTGCAGTGATATTAATTGGAATTGATGAATTACTTTTATTTAAAAACGTGTAGGAAATAATAAAGCATATGCAAGATGTGACAAGTGACAAAGCAAAGGAATCTGAACTGCAAGAGATTGTGAATGTTGAAACACCACTGACCCCAAGTGTGGGCTTCCAATATTTTCTCAACTTCCACAATCTGAAACAAGTACAAATCAGGGGAAACAAAACGTTGAAAACTTTGTTCTCTGTCCCTGCCTGTAGAAACCTACCACAGTTGTCCGAATTATATATATGAGAGTGTGAGGAATTAGTTAATGTGGTTGAAGATGATTCTAATGATCATCATCATATGAACTATAGCTCCATTTTCCCAAAACTGGAGGAACTATGTGTATGGGATTGCAACAAGCTGGAGTTTATATTTCCTCTCTCTCTTTTTGGAAGTCTTCAAAAATTAAAATCTTTGAGCATCAAGGAAGCTGCTGAGTTGAAATACATTTTTGGGAATGAAAGTGATGAGCTTCATATTCATCTCCCTACTTTGGAAAGACTATCATTTGTAGACGTACCAAAGATTATGAATAAAATTCTTACAAAAAAATATCACCTGAGCTTTCTCTCTCTACAAAGCATTGAATTGGGGGATTTTCAAGAGTTCAACGAAAGATCTTTTCTAGATTTGATGGCCTATTTTCAAGAAATGCAACTGAATATGAAAGTTCCAAAGGTAACTCATTTGACTTATTATTTTATGATATGTGTTGCTCTATTTATTTAACTATTGTTTCTTCTTGAAAATTTTCTTTGTTACAATGGATTGCTTAACATTCAAACTTTAACAACATCAAGAACATATTTTGTTGCATAGCAATTCATCATATATAGACATGAAATTACTGAATTTTTCTTACATAGAAATATACAATTCAGTTTTCATTAATATAAATTTGGTTTCATTAAGTAATGACCTCAAAAGCTTAAAAATTTTTGCCAGATAGTTTAGAAGAAAGACGAACCATATATATGGTTATCAATAGGGGCAATTAAGAGGGGGAGAGGGTCGACTTCTAATGTATATACTCATTATTTAAATTAAAGGGGGATCGACTTTTAATGTATATGTACATTATATGATTTCAGGTGGATATAATTAAGCATAACCCAACTCTCTATGTGTTTAATAATAGTATTGGGACTTTTCACAATTTGTGAATGTGATGATTTTAATTCATGCTGAAATTTTGAACTGATTTATTTTTATTAGGACTTGATAAAAATTATGAAGGATGTGTAGAAGTTGACAGAGCTTAGATTACAAGACTCCAAAATAGAAGAGGTACTTAATTTGGAAGGAATGGAAATTGAAAGTACAATATTGACATTGAGCTTAGAAAAAATGTGGTTGAAAGATCTATGTGAGTTCAGGCACATATGTAAGGGTCCCAAATATATTTTGAGCCTCCTCAATCTTCATGATCTAGACATCATAGCATGTAAAAAGCTAAGAGTTATCTTTAGTGTCTCAATAGTAAAAAGCCTCCCACAATTGTGCTATTTAAGGATAGAAGATTGTGACGAATTAGTTGACATTATTGAAGAGAGTGATGAGGATCATTTGCATTAAATGTGCTTCCCAAATTTAAGGGAAATTCACATCAAGCGTTGTAATAGCTTGAAATGCCTTTTCTCAATCTCAACATGTGGCATGTTCCCAAACCTGTGGTTATTGGAAATGGAAGAAGCCTCTGAGCTCGAGCAAGTATTTATACACAAGATGACAACAATGGAAGAAATATTTCCAAAGCTAACAAATGTAAAACTTAAAAAGCTTCCAGGGCTTATAACTATTTGTGAGGGGATTGATTTTCAGACTCGAGCACATTGTGAAGTGGATGATTGTCCCAAATATTAAGGTATAAATCTATGAAAGTTCACTTCTCATAATTGTTAGCTAGTTTTATCTATATTAATATAGGATTGAAAATTCAACTGCAGCAACTAATCATATCCAAGAAGGGCTTGATTCAGAAAATCAAGCTGCAAAAATGCTTCCCCATACTTTGCAGAGGTATGTTAGACTAATCATCACAAGAACAAAAAAAAAAATCATTTTTTGGTATTTTGTTTTGCTAATGAATTTAACTTGTTCATAAATTTGATTATTACATCTAACTAATTTAATAATCGTGGTGTTGTTTAGAGCTCTAAGAAAGCAATGAAGACAAGTGTTGAAGAAGCTGCATCATCATTTGTACGTACTAACGCCATCTCTTGCCACACTCATAGGAGGACTTTTGTGTGTGTAAATCGATGGACCTTTATTATAGCAGCCAAAAGTAATGATTTTAAATAGAAATCACCAAATAGAACATAGGAATATTCTATATGACTTCAAGTTTGTTTTTTTCTAATTAGTCATTATTCAGTACTATACAACTGATACATATAGTAAAATTATAACAAGAACTTAACCAACCCCTTCTAAAATCTAGAGTTAGCGAAGGTTTTTTGGGGAACATATTAGAAATAGCAGGGTGTTTTTTAAAAGATTCAAATTTATCATGTGCACATCAAAGAAAGAGAAAGTAATGAATAAATAAATTGTATCTTTTGATGTTGTAGAGTAAGAAGGAAACAGTAAAGCAAATTGAAGCTAAGGATCCTACTCCAGAATTATTAGAGAAACAAGCACTGGAAGGTTCAACAACTAAACCACAACTGAGAAGTACATCTCTTCATGTAAGTTTATTGATTGTTTGTCTATTTTCAAGATGATAGTAAGTTCATTTTAAACTTTAGGTGAAATATTGAACAAAGAAAAATATCCATGAACTAATGAAGTTCCCTTGGTTGAAATACTTAGTTCTATCTCTTGTTGTAATTTAGAATTATACAGAAATAGAGAAGGAAGATGGCAGAGTAGTTTTTGATCCTGCTTCAACTTCTTTTCAGGTGAAAAACATAACCCATTTATCCAAATGTTCTTTGAAAAAGGAATTGCTTATTGAAAGGAAAGATAAATTCAATCAATTGATTAAGTTGCTTTATTAAAAAAATGTCATCATTTGGTGTTCTTCAGAGATTAGAAACAAGGAAAGAAGTTGCAGGAATAGCTTCAGAGTCATCAGTGACTACATCATGTTCAAAGTCGAAGGTGATCAAAATGACACCTCCAAGCTCTTCCCGTATTATTATTATTATTATTATTATTATTATTATTTCAAAAAAAGGCTTTTTCATGTTCCTTAAGACCAATTCTTTTGTGAATTATGAGAATGATGCGAAAACAATTGCACATGTGATTTGACAAAGCTTGCTAATGACTTCATCATATAAAATTGCTCATATATGTTGTATTTCTTAGATTATTAAGGAAAGACCGAATGAAATTGTTGAATATTACCAATGCAACCTTTTTATCTAATTTTATTGAACAAAATTTATCCTTTGATGTTTACTGAGAGCTTAGAAACAGAGAAAGAAGCTGTTGAAATACTTCCAGCTTCAGAGTTGTAATACTTGGAGATGTAGGACAAAAACTGCATAGCTAAAGTTTGTAACTATTATTGACAAGATCTTAGATTCTTAGAGATGAAGGGAAAAAAGAGCAGTGATTTTTCGTGGTACATATTAATTGGAAACTTATAACTTAGGAATTTCATATGTATATATAGTGAGGTTATTAGAAAAATGAATAGTGGTTTTAAATGAAACTTTTAATTAACAAGTTGCTATATATGAAGGTAAGATCATAACTTCTACTCATTCAAAAATCTAAAGTTAATTATTGAAGATTCGGAAGAGTTATGTGCCCATCACACACAGCCCCACGCGCGCACGTGTAGTTACGCACATTTATATATAAGAAAAACTAATCGATCGATAAAGTGTATCTTTTTTATGTTGTAGCTTATGGAGGAAACATTAATTGAAATTCAACCTAAAGATCCTAATCAAGCTTAAGGGAACAAGCATCAGAAACTTCAGCAGCTAAGTCACATTTGAGAGGGACATCTTTGCCTGTAAGTTTAAAGATTACTTAAGTAAATTTCACATGATGAGAAGTTGCATTAGAAATTAGTCTAAACGATTTTGTACTGATTATTTAGTATTTTAAATCGCAGTTGGAGGATGAACACAAAACAAGTGACTCAATTATGCAGCTGCAACAAGAGGGTCTTGTAGAAACTAAAACCACTAAAGCTTCTCATAAAACCAATATACCATTTCATGATAATGTACGTTATAGTATCAAAGATTAGTTATTTTTAAGTTTGATCATCACAATATATGATACTTGATTATTGTTCTGTGTTGTTTAGAGTATTGATGCCATATTAAAAGAAAGAGCCGAAGAAGGCTCTACCTCAGAGGATGTAGTGGTAGCAACTATGGTAGCTGATTTAGCACCAAGTAACTCATGGGTTAGTGTATTATGACCCTTTCTTAAATAAAGGATTAGGAATATATTCTAAATAAATGGCTTAAATTTGTACCTTTTTCTGTATTCATTGCTTGATTTAGGATTTGATGCCATCAAAATCAAGAAGCGAAACAAGTATGGTATACAGCCAGGAGCTAGCAGCAGATATGATGATTCCTGTATACTTGAATCTTCATAAAATATTAAAGGACCTAAAGATTATAATTAAACAACATGATGCTTACATATCTTCTGGTACTTTTGCAGAATGTTACTTGCTCAATTGTTTCAGAAGTAGAAGGCTCGAAATCTGGTCCATCTGCATTGGTAAGTCTAGCAAGTTCATTTAAACTTATATCATGTGTTTATGTACTTACTTACCTTGTTGTATTTCTACAGAGTATGATTGAAAATATTCCAGGAAAAACTACACATATGATCGCTACAATAAATACTTACTCAATTCATTCACAAGCACAAGATTCCCTTGCTCAAGTAGTTTTACTTCATTCATTTTAAATTAAACTCAAAAGAATTTCTTTATTGGAAGAGCACATTTGAAAGAGAACTTTCTTGATGTTTAATAGGTTGCTAGTATGAAAGAAACACAAGAGCAAGATTCTCAGGAGGATGATGCTGTAGAGGAAACTACAATAGCAATTCAATTAACTGATTTAAACTCAAAGAAGCAAACTAGTGTATCATCCATTATTGCTCAAGTATATGCATTATCCTTATTAACATACCATATGAATTATAAAGTAGCTGGATAGTTTTTTCTTCTACTTTCCCTTAGTTATAGTTATGGAATAATGTTAAAACAATCACATTCAGGAAGATTTCCAATTCTAGAAATATTACCAATGGAAACATTGTTTTCACATTTAAAAGTTTAGTCAAATAATGTTTATAAACTTTCACAATTGTAGTGAAAATAATATTCTTTTATGGAAGCCTTCCCAAATAAAATATATTACACGGCTTTTACTCAAATCAAATTACTTTTTTGTAAATGATATGTGTAAATATTACTGGAATCAAAGTTTATTAGAGACTAAAGAGAAAAATTATATTCTATATATGAATAATGAAGTTGTTGATTAGACAAATTTTATCTTGTGATGTTAATCAGAGCTTAGAAAAAATAGAGAAAGAGGCTATTAGAATCCAAACATCACAGCTATCAATGGATTCAACTTGGACAAATTCAGAGGTGAACAAATTGACATTTCCTATCTCAGTTGAAATAAATTGCAGTGTGTTGATCAAGATCTTTTTGTGTTGGATTACACAGAGCATCAAAGGTACAAAGGAACATGGTCATGAAGAGAATTATGCAGAAGAATATTCATATTCAAGGAAGCAATCTAAAGGACCAATTGATGATCTCCCTAGGAAAGATTTTGCACCAGTAAGTTTGTAACATTTTGTCCTTATTCTACATGCTCACATGCTGATGTCTATTAGAGTGATAAGGAAACAGCAAAAGAAATTGATGAAAATGCTACTGCTACATACAAATCACCAATGGCAATTCCATTCATGAGAGCACTTGTATGTGTTTTGAGCTCTAGCATAGCAGTAATCAACAACTCATTTTAAAAGAGAACCAAATGAAGACAATAGCCTTTTTTTTTTTTTTTCATTTTGTTCTGCACAGACTGTTAAAGAAATAGGAGATCGCTCAAGTATTCAAGAAGAAGTTGAATCAGAGAAGCCTATAAAAGCAATCCTTCCCCAAGTGATTCCTTCTCTCCATTATCGTAAGTGTCTTCCTTTAGATGATGATTATACTATTTTTCTTCCTTTGAACCATCAGCTAACTATTTCGGCCATGACAGAATCACAAATTGCAGATGCTAGCACGTTGTCTTCTAAACTGGAAATTTGTGAAATTTTCAAATTTGTGAAGTTGAAACATGGTGAAATGGCTTTACTCCTTCAAGCATTGGAGCAATATCCACAACTATTGCTACCTTGCGAACATCGAACCCATCGTATAATAGCTTGGTCTTATAGAGTGCTAGTTGATATTTTGGTCATGCTTGCCACCAAGACTCCTAATACCATCACGCCATTAGAAAAATCAACATTGGAGGCAAACTTAAGTGAAGCAATTTTTCTTGGGTTCGACAAGGACTGGGTTGAATCTGTTCGTGCCAAAGTTTTTGGGGTTGACATGTCAGAAGTCTCAAAAGCAAAAGAAGAAATTCAAGCGATGGAGGTGAAGCTTAGACAAATTGATTCTCAGCTGTTAGGTCTCTCCGAAGATTGCAAGAAATTGATTGTGAACATGAACATGTTCAGAGACATAGCAACTGCCAAGGATAAACCCTTTGGCATTTAGGTGTGTTTACATTGTGCTTCGTTACTGGCTTTTCAATAATCATCGTAAGACTCAGAGAGAACTATCATGCCTATGATCGATATATCCCAACATTCCTCGGCTGTTTAACTAGAGAGATTAATCACTCTTATGTATTCATAAATTTGAGACCTAATATTTTATGGATGATCTGCATCGGATATTGTCAATGGTCTTCACTGATATTTTGTGGAATGTCACTTTCAGGAAAAGATTTCTGCATTGATATGTATTTGGATGCTTGCCTCTTTTGTTGCAACTTTGATTTTTCAATCCTAACCGAATCTTATATTTCCGTTGACTTTGTATGAGACGATTAGTTGGTTGTATAGCTACTATTTGTAGGAATACTCTGGGTATGTAGAAAGGGCTATATGAATGTTGTTTGAGTAAGCCCAAGATATTCACACTCAATAATTTTATCAATGAGAATTTCAGTTTAATTCACTTCCCAGTTACCAAAAAATATTGTAAATTAGAAAATATTATTTTTGACTGAGGAAATATTTCAATATAATTAAAACATGATTAGTTTGTCAATTTAAAAATATTTCTATAAATAAAAAATTTTATTAAATAGTGTACCATTTTTATTGAAAAGATATCAAAAAAATTTTTCTAATATAACTATAAAGTTGATATTGTTATATTATTTTTTATGTTAGAAGTTTTATTTTCCAGTTGGACATAATTATCCATTCATTTTCATCACATTTTCATCAAAACTTTCTATAAACTAAGGGAATCCTAAATAAAACCCTTATTCAGACGAAACTGCTATAATATCCATTAATGTTTTCAGGGTATTGACAATATCAGAAAAAATCTTATAACTTGTCAATGTGGTTCTTTCAAAAAGAAAAATCATATTATGTACTTTTTGTTAGTCATCTGACTTTGTTTCTTCATTTTATCCATGTCTTGTCATATTCTCAATTTCAGACTTTGATCAAAGAACAAAACAGGGATGTTACTCGAATTAATGCACTTCGCTAATACTCAAACACAACACAACCCAAGCGTCATTTACGTACATTTACATATGTAATAGCAACAAAGGAGTAAATTAATGAGCAATACAAGTTTATATATGAAGCAGAGCATGTGGATGCAGAATAACATACAGGCTTGTGATTAGTGGTTTTACAAGAACAGAGGTAAGCCACAGTTTGTTGATAAAGTAATTCAATTAATTAATGAGTCCCTATATATAACTTTATATGATTGGTCTTTAGAAAGTCAAGTGCCCATCAATGCAATTTTTTTTTTTTTAAAAAAAGCAAGTTTGCTCTGTTTCTGGTTCCATAGAACAGAGCTTGAAAATCATCTCTTTCTTTTTTCTTTGCGTGATAGTTGATTAATTGGCAATATAGGTCAAGTATTTTTAATTAAAGTGACTTTTGTTTACAAATTTTACCCCAAATTCTCAACCTCGTCTAAATTTACTTCAACCATTAATTAATATATCCAAGAATCAATCAGCATGTGTCCTTTAAAACAGAAAGTTAATATATAATTTACATTCTCGGTTGTTAGAGGCAAGCATAATTTTTCTTTACTTTTGAAATTGTATAGGATCAAGACTTAAACAGCAAAGAAAATCAAGTGCCCGTCAACACAAATAATAAAAAAGAAAAAAGTTTTGCTCTCTTTCTTGTTCAAAATAACAGTTGGAAAATCTGTTTTTTTTTTTTTTTTTCCTTTTTCCTTCTTTGCGTAATGGTTTATTAATTGGCAATATAGGTGGGAAAATTACATGAAATGCATGTTCATTTTCAAACTCTCACTATTAAATTAAATAATAATGATAATAAGAAAAGGCACACAAATAAATTTATTACAGGGCTTAAACTTTTAATTGCTCTAGTTACTTTTTTTTTTTTTTTTTTAACTTTGATATGTCTAAATATTACTGGAATCAAGTGTGGGTTCCACAAGGCTCGAAATGTATTCCATGAAATAAATTCTATGAATACTAGAGGGGTTGATTAAACAAATTTGATCTTGTGATGTTATTCAGAGTTTGGAAGAAATAGAGAAAGAAGTTGTTAGCACACATCCTTCACAGCTATCAATGACTTCAACTTCCATGAGTTCAAAGGTGATCAAATTGGGAATAAGAGTTCCTCCCATCTGGGTCGTCCAGACTTAAAAAATTTTCCTTTTTGTGTTTTTTAAAAAGTTATTTTAATGGGTACAGAATCTAAAATAAAGATAATATCTTAATTGACATTTTTTTCAAAAAATAATTTTTTTATTTAAAAATAACTAGTTTAAAAGAAACAAATCTGAACGGTTTAGATAGGACGAGCTTTCGATGCCTATTCCGATCAAATTGACATTTCCAATCTCTTTTTGTTACTAACATGAAATAATTTTAAGTATGTTGATCATGATCTTGTTAATGTATAAAAAAGCTATAAAAGTTCTGACTCGCTTGTATTTCATAACGTTCCATGCTCACATGTTGATCTCTGTTAGAGTACTAAGGAAAAAGCGAAAGGAATCTATATACAATAATAAATTTGTATCACCTTAAGCCAAGCTAGAGTCGGGAATACGGGCCGGCCCTTCACGGGTTCAGGCCTAAACGGGCCAGCCCGTTTAGACCCATTTGCTAAAAAGTACAATATTTTTTAGGCTCTCAGCCCTACAGGGCCGGCCCTTCACGGGTTCAGGCCTAAACAGGCTTAAACTCATTTTAATTCAAAAAAATTTCTTTTTCAAGTTTTACAATTTATTTATTATTTTGCTTTAAATTGAGATACATTATTTTTAAAACTCATAAATTTTTAGTCAAAATAATCATCTAATGTCCAAATTAGCCTATTTTTTAAAGTTTAAATTAATAAATCATTGTAGAAAATAAAATAAATCAAACCAATTAACAAGTGTTTGTCTGTTATAAATACTCTATTAGGTACTTAGGTGTCTCTCATATTGATAATTTGATATAATGATATTATATTTATTAATTTATTTTTTAAAAAATATTAAATAGGCCTAAAAGGGCCGGCCCTCATGGTTGCAGGGCCCGCCCTTTTAGGCCCGCTACTCTTTTTATCCTCTAAATCATAAGCCCCGCCCTTGAAGGGCTCGAGCCTAAACGGGTTGGCCCGACGAGCTCGGCCCAAATTCCTGGCTCTAAAGCAAGCCAGTTATAAATGTTTGGTGGCTTCTCTCTACTTTTATTGTTCATATGAACAGTACCGGTTCTAGCTCTTGCCTTGGGCTCTGTGCATAGCATACCAGGAGATTTTGTATATCTTATAGTTTTGAAATTTGAAACTCCCTCTTATTTTACAATCCCTTCCCTCTCATTCATTTTTCACTTTTTCCTTCCCAAGGCATTGCTTCTCTTCTTCTCTCTTTGCAGCTGTAATGGTTCATTCTCTCTCCCATTTCAATTTTTTTTCTTGAAATCCCAACCCTTTCATCTCTTTATCCTCCATAAAAAAGCTTCTCCCTTAATCGCAACATTCCCCTTCTGCAACCCTAAGCTCGTCGAAGTCTACTTCTATCGCATTGCTGCAGGAAATCAAGCCTCCATCGTTGCCGATGTCTGACACAGTGCTGGTGATGGAGTATTTTGTTCTAATCTCATAGGCTTTCCACCATAAAAGCAGTTGACTTGAATGTGGTGATGCATGGTGGTCGAGTTGTTATGGTTGGCAGCATCTTCATCCACCTCCATTCTTGCTTTGTAAGTGTTTTGATGATTAGTTCATCCAGGTTTGGTTATTCTATTGTTAAATTGCTCTTCTCAATTGCTCTTCACACTGCCAACTAAGATTGGATCTCCCTATCTACGTTTTTCTTCCTCCTTGACATTCATATATAAGCAAAACTAATCGATCGATAGAGTGCATCTTTTTGATGTTGTAGCTTATGGAGGAAACATTAATTGACATTCAAGCTAAAGATCCTAATCGAGCTTCAAGGAAACAAGCATCAGAAACTTCAGCACCTAAATCACATTTGAGAGGGACATCTTTACCTGTAAGTTTAAAGATTACTTAAGTAAATTTCACATTATGAGAAGTTGCATTAGAAATTAGTCTAAATGATTTTGTATTGATTATTTAATAGTTTAAATAGCAGTTGGAGAACACAAAACAAGTGAGTCAATTATGCAGTTGCAACAAGAAGGTCTTGTAGAAACTAAAACCACTAAAGCTTCTATACCATTTCATGATAATGTACGTTATAGTATCAAAGATTAGTTATTTTTAAGTTTAATCATTGCAATATATGATACTTGATTATTGTTCTGTGTTATTTTTAAGTTAAATCATTCAGAGCTTAGAAAAAAACAGAGAAAGAGGCTATTAGAATCCAAGCTTTACAACTATCAATGGATCCAACTTGGACAAATTCAGAGGTGATCAAATTGACATTTACAATATCTATATATTTATTACCAACATGAATGAATTGAAGTGTGTTGATCAAGATCTTTCTGTGTTAGATTACTCTAAGCACCAAAGATGCAATGCAGCAATGTCTTGAAGAGACAAGTGCAGAAGAAAATGTTGAAGCACCAATTGGATCAACTAATTCATATTCAAGGAAGCAATCTACAAGACCAATTGATAATCTCTCGAGAAAAGATTCTGCACTAGTAAGTTTGTTTTCTAATTATAGAAATTGAAGTATTCTGTATGATTGTTTTTTGTCCTTATTCTGCATGCTTACATGTTGATGTTTGTTAGAGTGCAAAGGAAACAACAAAAGCAATTCATGAAAAAGCTAGTCCTACATACAAACCACCAATGGCAACTCCATTCATGAGAGAAAACGTAGGTGTTTTGAGCTCTAACACAATTATAAGCAACATCTCACCTTACAAGAGAACAAATTAAGACAACTACATGGCTTCTTTGATTTTGCTCTATGCAGACTGTTAAAGAAACAAGAGATCACCCAAATGTTTAAGAGGAAGCTGAATTAGAGAAGCCTATAAAAGCGATCACTCCTCAAGTCATTCCTTCTCTCCATCACCGTAAGTGTCTTTTCTTTACATGATCTTTATACTTTTTTTTTGTTTGAACTATCTGTTAACTTTCTTGGCTGTGACAGAATCAAAAATTGCTAATATTGGCTCTATTTCATCTCCTAAATTGGGAGTTTGTGAAATTTTCCAATTTGTGGAGCTAAAAGATGGTGAAGTGGCTTTACTTGCTCAAGCACTCAAAGGATATCCTCAACTATTGCTACCTCAAGAGCATCGCTCGCAACGTATGATAGCTTGGTCCAACCGAGTGTTAGTAGATATTCTGGTGGTTCTAGCCACCAAGACTCCTTATAGCATCACAAGTTCAGAAAAGTCAACTTTGGAGGCTAACTTATGCGATGCAACATTGCTTGGGTTTGACAAGGAGTGGGTTAATTCAGTTCGGTCTAGAGTTTTTAGGGGTGACGTGTCTGATGTGTTGGCGGCCAAAGAGGAAATTCAGGTGAAGGAGGCTAAGCTTGAGACGTGAGACATTGCCTTGAAACAAGTTCAAATGCAAAAGAGTAGAACCGAAAGAGCGACTTGCAGTGACACGAAGACAGTTGGAGATGGCAGAAACTGAGTTTGAACCAATTGATTCTCAATTGTCGTGTCTCTTGGAAGACCGCAACAAATTGATTGCTGAGATAACAGAGTTTAGAGAAATAATATGTGCTAAGAACAGATCCTTTGGCATATAAGTGTGTGTTTGATTTGTACTTTGCTATTTCATTCCTGTTTCTGTAGAGACTAGAAAGAGCAAACCATAATACATATGAAATAGATCGAAACTTGTCTATGCTCAAACAAATAATAGGACAGTTTAAACTCTCTAGTTATGGACTTTACCAAACAAAGTCAACGGAAAAATGAAGTTGAAGGAAATAAAACATAAAGGCCCTTTGAATTCAACATCCTTGAGGGGGTCAAAGCAGAAAGGTCAGAGCGTATAAGATGAAGCAGAGCATTTGGATGTGCAACAGACACACACACACACACACACACACATATAAGCTAAAATGATAAATTGCCAAAAGTTAACCGAAAATAAAAAATAAAAATAAACAAACAGCAGTATGTGGAATAAAAGCGAATGAAGCAGGTGTCATTATTATTATGACATGTTTTCATGGTAACTAGCATGACAATTCCTCCAGGAAAAATTACATTTTTTCTATTTAGTTTGGCAAAATTAAAAAAGATTAAAAAACACAATCCTAATCACATAAATGACAAACCATCCATCGGTATTTGGTTGGAATAAAACTACCAACACAACAATTAAACACTTTCCCTTAAGTCAAAATTCCACTATCAAGATAAATTCGAGTATTTTCAATTACAACATAATATGAAGCACCTTCCAGTGTGGTTACGTATCCATGAACTTTGTATCAATATTTTTGTGGAAGCCCAGATAAAAAGGTTAAAAAAAACATTAAAAAAATAATTTAATAGCATCAGATTTTTGTTTCCCTTCTATTTCCCACCGACTTGAGCAACAGAAAGTAGAAAAAGAAAATTTTGGAAGTTTGTGCTCCCTCTTTGCATCGTTATTCCTTCATCGCTCATCTCCGTCCCCCGTTGTTTTCATCAATGTGCCCAAGCTCATTGCTCTCATGTTCTTCCTCTTCTCCAAATTTCAGCCGCTGCTCTCTCTCTCTCTCTTCTCCCTCAATCCTCCTCAACGCCCCAGCCAAAAGGAGAGAAATTTTTAGAAGTTGCACGACTATTTCTTCCTCTTTGTGCAAGCCACTCATTTTCTATCCATCGTTGTGGTGTGGGTGTGCTAGAACTCTACCTTCTGCTTCCTCCTTTGTTGTTGCTGTTCGTTATTGTGGAAGTCATCATTTTCATCAAAATCCTCTGCTTCGATAAAAGCTCCTGCGTTGGGTATGTTTTGAAAACTCTGTTTTTCCCCCTTTTCTTCCTTGATTTGTGCGGCTGCCATGTGAGTGTGGATATTTATCTATTGAGCTTCAATAATTATGTGGTGTTGTTTTATAGCTTATTCGTGGGGTTTGAGAAGCATGAAAGCTTAAATAAGCTGAAATTATAGTTTAACGAACTTAGTAAACTTGTTTGGAGGATGATGCATGTCTGGTGTTTGTAAAAATATGTATGAAAGGAGTTTGGGTGAATTCTAGGATTAAGTTTAAATATCTGTAGTAGTTATTGAAATATGTATTAACTATTTATGGTTGAAGAATAAGTAGCACTTTCGAAAATATTGTTTAATGAATGATACTATTGTAGATTAGATTGATCGGTATACCTTATAGCCTGAATATATATAATATAAAAATAGTAATATATGTTAAATATAAGTCTAAAGTTATCAAAATACCCACTCTTTAGGAATATCTTCATAACTCAATATGGCTAGTTTTGTCTTTGTCAATATAAACCTTTATTCTCTTAACCTTTTTCGGTAAACAAAGACACAAGCAGAGGTAGAAAATTCTGGAGACTTCTTGTGGGGTTCGATTTTCCTCTTCCCTTCGCATCGTCAATTCCAGTCCATGGTTGGTGTGTTCGAGTGAGCCTCTGATCGTTGCTTGTTTCAGATTAATATCCTCTCTGCTTGTGTGATTATTTCCTTCTCTGTTTCAACTGCCAAGGGTTATGTGTGAGTGAGGATTAGGATTATCATTGTACTGCTGATTTTTTCTGCAAAATTCCAGCGTCAGATTCCCCTTCTTTGTTTTTTTTCTTTCTCTTTGCGTTGGGGAATTTAAAGTAGTGGGTTGAGATTGATTTTTCCCCTTTTTGTAGCTGCTGCGCGTGGAAGAGAAATGGATGATTTTGGGTCAAGACTTGGTGGAGATTAGAAGATGAAAAGCTTGCTTTCAATAGGTACATATATATTAAAATTCCTTGTTACTGTTAATGCAGAAAAAGAGAAATCAATAGATGCTTATTCATTTTTTTTTGGGACAATTACAATGAAGTCCCACACAAGAAAAAAAAATGAAAAAATGGTCCCTGAAGTTGTTAATGACAAGTCGAGGAGCGTCCATTAACAAGTTGAGGAGCTTACACTGACAACTTCAGGGACTATTTCTTCATTTTTTCTCTTGTATGGGACTTCATTGTAATTGCCCCTTTTTTTTTGGGTTTCGCTGAGAGAGAATAGATGACTTTGGAAATCTGCTGTGGAAGTGTTTGGAGATCATATATTATGCTTAGGACTGTTCAGGCTATATTAATTGTTGGAAGCACACAAGGTGTTTGAAGAAATGCCTGAGAAAGAAATCTTGAGGAATTTAAGAAAGTGTGGTAATTGTATATATAAAATGATATTGGAAAGAAAAATAGATTTTGTGGGAGAAGAGTATGTAGGAGATAATATTGGATGATTAGAAGCTATTCAATTCCGTAACAAGACTTGAGAAATTATATACTATGCTTATCAAAACATATGTATTCTTATGCAAGTAAAAGTAATAATAATTCTTTCTTATTTGCAACTATTACGAGTATAGAATTCTAAATTTCTATACACCCCAGCCCCAAGTGTTAGTGCTTAAAAAATTTAAAGAGATACTATCATGTATTATATGTATTTGTAGAAGGTTATGGTCATAATGACAATAGTATTGTTTGTATGCTAGGGGGTCAAAGTTGAATCATATTTGAAGTCTACATAGTAAGATTATGTACATAACTATCGAGATTATCAGGTGAGTAAATAACGTCCCACTCAGATATAGATATAGTATTCTTAATTAAGTTTTACACTAGACATTTTTATCTATTTTATTTTCTCATGAGTACTTTTCTTGAGTATTTTTTTTAAAAAAAAAGAAATGAGAATCTGTTTTGATTGATTTTTCTTAAGTTTAACTTAGTATACATACATGGAAAGGATAAATTTTCTTAAATGAAACACTTGTTTATGCTGTACTAAAGTGATTTGAACAACAAGACGGTTTACTTTCATGTATGCCGGAAAAGAAAAAGAGAGAGAGAGAGAGAGAGAGAGAAGTTTTCAAGGGACTAGAAGTAGAACACTGGTTGCTAATGGCAGTTCCGTTAGCCCTTGGCGCGCCATGGCACACCCAACAAGCAGGTTAATTAGGAGATGCTAGCCCCGTGTGATGGCCAACACACGTGGTTTGAAGGGAGGGTTTTTGTGAGTATCACTCACGCCAGTTCTTCGTGGCTTTAAGCCATGCCTGATTTCATGGCTTCTAGCCACGCCGGATTGGTTACTTACCCTCGTGGACTGTGTGTCCACGCCTGTTATTGTTTTGTTTAAGTGCTATTAAAAAATAAAGAAAAGAAGTAAAGTTTTTTTATCAACTTGTTGATTTTTCAATTAATATCAACATTTGAAATTATTTGTTTACTTTTCTATTCATTTAGAGAATGTGATTATTACTTCCCATAGCATTTAGTGCTCCTAACTACTAAGGTTGAATGTTTACATAGTTGATTCTGTTATTTAAATGCTAGTTTGCTTAATGTGATAAAAGTTAATCAATTATTCTGATTACACAATTATATTTTATGGTGGGGACGTTATTTACAGGAAATTATTTTTGACCTTCAGATAGTAGAAGTGGACCTGCTCCTCTAGTCGACCCTTAAAGCCCTACTATGGAAAAGAAGCTTTTGAATACTACTTGAATGAAGTAAACCACTGTAAACATTTAATGAATACTTTTGTATGTTGCAGTAGAATCGCTCCACGTATTCTATAGGCAGGGTCCCTCCCTTTATTTGATATTTTGGATGTATGTAAATGTATATACTATGGTGGAGTAGAGCTCCTTATTCTATTGTAGACTAACAAGCTGTTGTAGAATTTTTGGGAAGTCTTACTTATAGTGGAGGCTCTGCCGAAATTTCTACATAAAGCTTAATATTTTGTTTATAAGAAATATGATAATACATGTTCTATAAATTATACACACACACACACACACACACACCCAAATGTAAGATCATCACATTAAATATGAAATAGAAAATGTTATTACATTAATATTTCAATTAATTATTTTTATATATAAAGGCTTATGGAATATGAGATTTTCTTGTATTTCGTGCCGATCACCCCTAAAATTTTAGGGCGTGACATTGGATGTAATTCAAGACTAAGGAACTCATTTCTTAATTCCAAAATTTTATAAAGGGAGTTGAAAATTTTCGGCATTGAGACTAACATGTGATGTAGATCATGAAGCTTATAATTGAATTTGAATGTTATATAAAGCTAAGATTCTTATAAAGCAAATGAAGGAATTTAATTTATTAAATAAGATACTATAGATATCTATAAAGTTATTGTTGGAATGACTATGATGCTATTGTGTAATTACTAGGGGTTAAGGTTGAACCATAGTTGAAAACTATTAAGTATGATAGACTCTAGCTACTAGGACTACCAGGTAAGTAAATAACGCCCCACTTGATCTAGGAATGATGTTGTTACTAGAAGTTACATAGACTATTTTCAAGCATTTCACTCTTTCATTAATGTTTTCCTAAAAATGGAAATGACAAGTTGAAGCTTTTGAAGGAAATGAGAATTTATTTATTTAATTTCTTCTATTTAACTTTAAACCTTTATACATGCATATAAGGGATAGATTTTTCCCAAAAGGAAACACTAATTCATTCTGTATTGAAATTCATTTGAGTTACAAGGTTGTCTACTTCCATGCATGCTGGAAAAATGTTTTCATGGACATAAAAGCAAAACACTAGTTGCTAAAGGCAGTTCTGTTAGTCCTTGGCGTGGCATGGCACACACCCAGCAAGCAGGGTGATTGGGAGGTGCTAGCCCAGTGTGACGGCTAACACACATGGAACGGAGGGAGGGTTTTTATGGTTACAACTCACGCTAGTTCTTCGTGACTTTTAGCTGCGCCGGATTGGTTATTTACCCTCGTGGACTGTGTATCCACGCCTGTTATTGTTTTGTCTAAGTCCTATTAATGAATGAGAATATTTTTGAATTCTTTTATTGGTTTTCAAACTATTAAGGTTCTTTGAAATTATTTATTTATTTATTCATTTAAACAACATGATTATATCTCCCTTTTGTTATCTTTTACTCTTAACCAATTTACATCTAAGTGTTGAATGTTTATATAGTTGGTTCCTTACTATTTAAATGCTAATTTATTTATTTTGATATGATGGGACCAATTTTTCTTTATTATATAGTTTTATTTTATCAGATAGCAGAAGGGGATCTGCTTCTCCTGTTGACTCTTGAAGCTACTACTTTGGAAAGAAGCTTTGGAGTGCTACTTGAATAGCTTAGGCTAACGTAAATATTTCATATATACTATAATATGGTGTATTAGAGTCACTCCATGTATTCTATAGGCAGGATTCTTGTTTTCTTTTGATATTTTGGGATTTATGTATTGTTGTAGAGTGGAGATCCGTATGTTATATTGTACTAACAGGCTGTTGTAGAAATTTCAGGAAGTTCAACTTACAAACAGGACTAGATCGAAATTTCTACAAAAAGCTTTATTTTATTTGTAAGGAATATGTTTATACATGATCTAGAAATGATATATGTATCTATAGGATTATCATACTAATTATAGTATTATAAATGCCATTAATGTCAAGTATTTATATTTATATTTATATTTATATTTATATTTTAGGGCTTATGGAATACGAGTTTTCTTGTATTCTGTGCTGGTCACCCCGTAATTTTCAGGGCGTGACAATTTGGTATCAAAGCCTAGGTTTCCTATAGTTACATGGAGCAAGGATTCTTCTTTGGGGTCTCAATTATCATTATGAACCCGGACATAATCATTATTGAGGCATCATTGATGGCCTTATAGAATGTCCTTCCTTGTCTTTCTACTAATTGTCTATATTTCCATATACATGAAACTTATATATTGAACTTAACATGTCTTATGTTTACTTTTATAGTAAAGATGTCAAGTATCAAATAAAAGGACTAGTAATAGAAAACTAGACCGGTTCCTGATAAAGTATCTACACGAGAAAGATAAGGTAAGAGGTTTTTGCATGAATTACCCAAGTATAAGAAAAATAGTGATATAGATAAGTTATTTCATTATTTAGTATAATTAAAAGGGCTAGAGTATCTGGTCAATATTAGATATTATGAGATATTAGGATTAATATTATTAGATATTTGGTTTGGATTTGGGTTATATAATTAATGGTTCGAATTAGATATTTTATTATGATATATTAGTTATTTAATGGTTTGTATTACCCCTGACTTATAAATAAGGGTAATTGTCAATCTTATTTATTTATTTTGCGTTTTGAACTCATATACTATTTAGTATATTCTATTTCTTTTTACTCTCTTTACTCTCTATTCTTCTCTCTTTCACCTCTCTTTCTACAAGCTACTAAAGAAGATAAACATTTCTGTAACTTTGAATACCCTGTTTATCCTATATAGTATAGGAAGATACAAAGAGTAACACACGGATAGCAATTAAACAAAATACATTGTTATTATTATTATTGGGCAGTGAGTTGTAGATCAATCTTCTTTGGTAGCCTTTGGTTGATAAACATTCATGTGTTGTTTGATTTTGGTTGTGATAATTCATATATGTCTAATATGTGTCTAAACTTAGTTGTTCAAATAGAGCTAACCAAGTTCTAAAAAAATCTTTCCGTGGTAGCTAGTCATATTGTTGAAATTTCAGAATATAGATATTAAAAAAAACCTTTAATGGACAAAGGGAATGAATGGTATTGTATGTTTTAATTCATTGCATCTTGCTTAACCCACAATAGCTTTTGTCTTTCTAGGCACCATTTTTGTTTTGCAACTCTCTTCCTTAAATATTATTTCAGCGCCATCCTTGGGATTTTCTTCTTGAAAGTTGTGCCCAATCTTTTGGTTTACGTCGATTGTTGTTGTGGGTAATCATGATAGGGATTTATTCTAAGAGATACCTGCCATTGTGTTTGTCATGTTTGGATCTTATCATGCATATAGATAGGTGATTAAGGTAGTAGCTCTTAGTGTTATTGTATATTACTTAGAAGTCCTATAAATCAAACATGCCAAGTTGTTAATGAGATTGAAGAACCATTGTTTCAAAGAATTTAAGAACAAATCATAATACGTAGCGGTAACTTCTTGAAGGGTATTGATGCAATTCACTGAAGAATATGCCCACTTATTTTTACAATCTCATCTAACTGCTTATTGGTGGTTTATTCCATATCTTTTAGTTCCTTTAGTACACTTTTCTCATCATCTATGATATCAATTTTTATTGAGAGTGATTTTGGAACTCTGTACTCTGTAGTGTTCTTCAGTTCCCTTTGTTGGTTTCATAGTTGTAGTTGTTGTCACCATTTCTTCTAAATATAACCTCGTTCATGAAGCTTTGTGCTTCAGAATGTCGTTCATTTTGCTTATCATTTTCAATATAGATCTTTCTTTGGTCTTCAAAATTTTCTTGGGCTTCAGTTTGGGTTTCTTTTCTAGTCCCATCAATGTTGAAATTGTCTGAGTCCTCAATTAACTGGTGTTTAGTATTTATTACTTGAATTATTTTATGGGAATATTGTTTCTTTGCACTTGCTCTTCTGGGTAGACTGAGTTAGGGGGATACCCGTAAAAGAAAGAAAAAAAGAAGAAGAAGAAAGTTTAAAACATCCTAACTTTTAGATTCTCTGCATGACATTATTCTATCTTTTCGCTGAAATTAATGTCTCCCCACTTTTAGGTGTAAAAGTTAGTTCATTTCTCTCTTGTTCTTTGTTGTGACCACCCTTAAACAAAGTTGTGTTGAGACTTAAACTAGGAAAAAAAAAATATAACAGAGTGAGAATAACTAGAAAGTAGTAATAAAAGAACATCATGACTAAATCAGACTACAAGGAATAAGATGACTTGAAACAAACACATTACCCAGAACACTCAAATATGTGAATTGCAATCAAACTAACTTATACAAACTAAGAAGAAACATAATTCACACAACACAATGCACTTTAGACTCCCTAGAACCTACCAGATTGCCAAGCTTTCGAGAGGTTGGCACTCTCCTTCCAAAGGCCCAAGCCATGCTTCAAAATTCTTCTTTGTCTCTCCTCCTAGAGTCAAGTGTAGATGTAAAGACCCAAAAAGTGACTTTTATAACTCATCTCATAGGATTTGACTACAACAATTCTATAGCCACCCTAGTTCTCATTTCTTGCTCAATTCTAACCAGCAAAAAGTATATTTCCCTTTTCATGTATATCGCTAAGTTTCTAAAAGTGATCCTAACTATCCCCAAAATTTTCTGCAATGTGTGCGCGTGTTGTTCAACTATCTTCTCAGTGTTTTCTCTTAGAGCATCTTCTTCTGCCTTTCCTGGAATTAGTACCATCTGTTTTCTGAGTTCACCATTTTTTTATCATTCTTTTGCAAAGAGTCTCTCTTCACTTCATGTGCTATCCTCAATGGCCGTAGTGACTTCTGCTTGAGAAGGAAACTAGGGTAAAATAATGAATAAGACAAGAGTATAAAATTGCTGAGTCACTCAATGAATGAATAGTACTCAGCCTTCCTCCTTATTTATACTAGTTAATGTATAGGGTACAAATAATGTGAGCCACTAAGAGTATGATACTTATACAGATATGAGTAATATACAACTGTACAAATATTAGCTACACTAATTTAGTTTATGTCTTAACATTCCCCCTCAAACGAGAGGGTGTGGTATGCAGCCCGAGTTTGTCATGAAATGTTGTAAACTGAGTGTATGTTAGTGGCTTTGTCAAGCAATCTGCAATTTGGTAGGAGGAAGGAATATATCTGATGTTGATATAACCTTAGAGGACTTGATCCCTAATGAAATGCATAGCAATTTCAATATGTTTGCTTCATGCATGTTGAACGGGATTAGAAGCCAATGCTTTGGCACTCAAATTGTCACACCAAAAAATAGAGGGTTGTCTCAGAAACAGACCCTGCTCAAACAACAAGGAGTTTAGCCATTTTACCTCAGATGCTCCATCTGCCAATGACCAGTATTCAGATTCAGAGCTGGATCTGGACACAACACGTTGTTTTCTTGAAGACCATGCCACAAGAGTTCCACCAAGATATACACAATACCCAACCATTAATTTTTTGTCATCAACATTTGTTGCCCAATCTGCATCAGTGTAGGCCATTAGTTGCAATTTATCAAAAGGCTTTAGATGTAAACTGAGATGATATGTCCCCTTGAGATATCTTAGAATACACTTGGCTGCTTGAAAATGAGTATTCCTTGGTTGAGACAAGAATTGACTCAGATTGTTGACTGAGTAGGCAATATCTGGTCGTGTGGTAACCAAATACTGAAGTGATCCAACAGCTTGTCTATAGATCGTGGGGTCTGTAATTAACTCACCATCTTCAGCAGAGTAATGTTTTCCTGTGACCATTGGTGTAGGTACTAGAGCACAATCAAACATATCAAATTTCTTAAGCAAATTAAGTGTATACTTAGCTTGACTAAGGTAAATTCTAGAAGAGTCCCTATATATTTCAAGACCAAGAAAATAATAGAGAGATCCTAAATCCTTTAGTGAAAACAAGGCATTCTTCCGTTGCACAAAAGCCTTCACATAGCTTGAATTGTTACCAGTCACAAGAATGTCATCAACATAGATTAGGACAAAACAAATCAGGGTCTTTGTTCTAAGTATAAACAAAGAGACATCACTCTTAGCATTCTTGAAACCCCATTGCAGCAAAGTAACTCTTAAACGTTCAAACCATGCCCTAGGGGCTTGTTTTAATCCACAGATTGCTTTCACAAGTCTACAAACATAATTAGGATGCTTAGAATCAATAAATCCTTCAGGTTGCTTTATGAAAACATTTTCTTGCAAGAAGCCATTCAAGAAAGCATTGTTCATATCTAGTTGGAAAATTTCCCAATTGAAACTTACCGCTATAGTGAGCACCACCCGAATTGTTGTTGGTTTCACCACCGGGCTAAAAGTTTCTCCATAATCAATCCCGGCAGTTTGTTGAAACCCTTTGGCGACTAAGCGAGCTTTGTGTTTTAGAATGCTCCCATCATTCATAAATTTAGCTTTAAAGACCCAACGGCAATCAACTAGTTTCTGCCTTGTATAAGGAATTAATTCCCATATTCTGTTTCTTTGTAAGGCTTCAAATTCATCACACATAGCTTGGTGCCAATGAGGAGAGGTGAGTGCTTCCTGAGTTGACTTTGGTTTTGCAGATTTAGATAGCATGGCTGGATTCTTGGATTGCATCAGTCCAATAAAAGGATGCCGTGGTTTAAAAATCTCATCCTTAGCTCGTGTCACCATATGATGAGATGGAGCAGGTCTAGGTGGTGTGAAGTGAGCTACTGGTACTATATTGGAAGCATCATGTTGTGAAGAGGGTTCATTGGTTTAGGATGCTGGACTGTTTATAACAGATGGAGCAATAGTGCTGGGACTAGAAGGCACAAGTGATCCATCTAATGCTGAAGAAGCAGATGAAGTAACAGAATTGGTCATGTGAAGTGCAGATTCTGTATTTGCTTCGTGCTAAGCTTCTGATTGTGAGTGATAATGAACAATAATAGGTGTTATATGCTCAGGCTCAGATGCTCCAGCTCTTTTATTAAGAAAACCTTTTTCAGAAGTGCAAAACACTGATTTTTAGGGGTTGGCTGCGGCCCAAAAATCCATTGGCCGTGGCCAAAAACATGTCTGAAACATTTGGGCTGCGGCCAAGAAAAATCCTGTTTCTTGGCTGAACTTCCAAAACGTCCATGAAAAACTACTGCTAGCACATAGTTTTTCGCTAACCAATCTTGCAACTTTTAAAACTAAGTTTCCAAAGGTTCAAAATTCATATCCAACAATACTCCCACACAATTTTCCACAAGGAATACAATGACAAACTCAAAATAGCCAAAATCCCAACATATTACCATGCCCTGTTTTGACCAATACAAAAAACCAAACACAAAGTTCCCAAACTTTACTTTTAAGCTTCAATTCATTCAAAACACTAAACAAGGCACCATTTCCATGACAACAACATACCATACTCCCCATGACCCTAAATCACGAAAATTAGGGCAAAATTTTCAGAAATTCAAGGCACAACCAATGGCCACAAAACTTATATCAAAATGAAGCTTTCACTCACCTCAACAACTTTCCCAAAGAAGTTCCTTAGTTCTCCAACTTCTAGATTTCATTGTGTGCTCAAAACATCACCAATGGAAAATCTAAAACCATAGAATGAAAGCTCTTAACAAGAGGAACAATTTTAAAGAAGGAGATTTTGGCATACAAGGTCAATATCTCACCTTTCTTAAGTTTTCCTTCTTCCTCTTTGGTCTCCAATGGCAAAAATGAGAGCTTAGAGGGAGAGAGAGAAAGTTTTGAGATAATGATGATGATTAGCATGGTAGAATTTCTGCCCCCATGCCTTACTTATTCGCACAAAGAGAGGGAGAGAGAGAGAAATGATATTAAAATGCAACATTTGACTTTATCCAACACTCAAACATTTTGTCAAGTGTCATCATTTCATTGGCTCTCATAAAGTAAGTAACTAATTGGTTACTCTAACCATTCCATTGGCCATTTAATCATACATCTCATTTCTCTTAGTTAGTAATTAATTTCACTATTAATCACTAATTAATTAACCGATAATTTTCCATTATTTCCAAATTTTCCAATGATTATGGCATATTAACTCAAATTTCCACATAACACAATTACTTTCTTTTCCTCTTCTTTATGTGTCATTTACCCCTATTTCAGCCCAAATATTATTTCATCAGTAATTATGCTAAAATACAGGGTGTTGAACATTCCCAATAATAATTTGGATCTCAAATTCACATTAATTCACAAAATTATTCACACTAATCGTTATTAGCCCTTAATTGAAATTTAGGGCGTTAGAATTCCCCCCTCATTCAATAAATTTCGTCCTCAAAATTTGTTACACCACTGGGGATATAAACCTCGGATGCTTGTTCATGACGACTTCTGTTCCTCAACTTGTTTCCTATTGGGACAGTCCCTTTTCAACCATTTGTATACATGATACGCTACCAGTCCAATTTTCACAAGAATCTTAAATGGATCAATACTTCATGGCTCAATTTCTTTCTCTTAATCACTTTATCAATTCCCATACCTGGAGACACTCTCACAATTGTGTGATCTCCATTTTCAAACACTAGAGGTCTTCACCTCATTCAATCATAACCCTGATGGACTGCACCTATGCATTCTGGCTTTAAGCCTCTTTAATCTCAGTCATTAAGTCACTTTCCCCTCTTAGGGTACACTATACTTAACACATAATCTATTTTGAGAGATTTAGATCTCGACAATCCTTAATCATTACTATAACAGTTCACATCGCCTTACAACTAAACATATCTGTGATGAGATTAACTTTACCCAGATAATACTTGATCTCCAGGTTGTGAGTTGTCAATAACTCTATTCACTTGTGCTGTCTCACATTCGATCTTTTGATCAAACAATACTTGGGACTTTAGCGGTCGCAGTACTATTCTTCCACCACCCCATACATGCAATAGTGCCATATCTTTAACTCATATCAACACAACACAATTGTCCTAAGGCCGTAATCGTCACTATACTCAATCGTCGCACGATCACAATCGTCGCATGAACACAATCGTTGCAATCCTCAAATCATAAGTGGCTAGCTCACTTCATAAGACCTCAGCAGTTGAGAGTATATGCCACCACTCTGCTCAATCTAGTTACCCTTTATGAGAATAATTCAAAGCACTAAAGATTCACTACACAAAACCGACAGCTTTCGCTGTATTCACATATACCTCAGCTTTTCTTGTCTCTACTTTCACAACATTACCCTCACCCGTACACCCACCAGTGACTCCGCTAGTGTAATTGGGACTTTTGGGCATTAACACAATATCCATAGCAACTTCCACATTAATGCGTGACTTGCAAGTCAGAAAACGACAACTCTCACGGTTGTAACCATACTGATACGTGGCTTTTGACTTAAATGACAACACTCACAACTGTACACACAATACTACAGCTATCCCAACTGTATCCACATATACACATTGCCTTCCCAGCATTCACATTTACAATGGTATATCAACGGCCGGGTAAAGATGACCAGCGTCAATCCCTAGATGGCTCACGCTGACATGCGCATGTTGTCATTCACATAGCTTCCACAGCAACACACATCGTAGACTCTAATTTTATGCACCGCCTTTCGGCCTAGGGTCAACACCGGTACAACCAGCCTAGTGGCTAGCCATGTTGGCCATGTCGGGGTAGTTCCCTCACAAGTGAGCACCCCTGATCATGTAGTCAAATTCGCCATCCGCTGAACTAGCTCTGCTCTGCAACACAACCACACCCCAATCCCAACTTATTTACATAGCCTTCCAGCTTTCACATAGTCAATCCCTAGTAAACTACTGCCCTAGCAGGACGGTCCTTTGCCGTGGGAACCCCTTATGCGGCCGCAAGTGAAAGACACACAAATAGCCAATCCACTGTAATCCCACCGCCTCACAGGTACGGTCCTCCTACTGGAACCATCGATAGGCCGCAGGTGAAAGACTCGCAATACATAATTATATCAAGCTGGGACTAGGTATATACTCAACACTAATGCCTTTGAACACTACATATTCAGCACCATAACTTTTTTCATCAAACTGGGATCCTCCAAGACCCTTACTCACAATATAATTTGGCCCCGAGGTTTTACCTCTCAAAGCCATTTACACATATTGCACTTACTGCCTTGAGCTCTTGGTCTTCTCTTCTCTACGATTCAACATCACGACGGCTGCACTCCACTGTTCATCGTTAAGGCAGATGCATACTAGGGTTTGACATCATGGTGGCTCAACAATAAGGTTTATCGTCACGGTGGCTCCACGCTAGGGTTCATCGTCATGGTGGCTCCACACTACGGTACTGTACTTGGTGCTTCACTCAGTCAACTGACTGGTCAGCCCCTTTGGTCATAACTCTCCATAAGTAGCCCTTTCCAATCAGATCTCTCCGTAGGTAGCCCTCTCCGATCAGAACTCTCCATAGGTAACCCTCTCCGATCGGATCTCACCGTAGGTAGCCATCTCCGATCAGAACTCTCCGTAAGTAGTCCTCTTTGATTGGATTTCACCATAGGTAACTCCTTCCAGTTGGTTGTCTCAAATGGAAGTATCATTGTAACGAGAATCCATAAGCCACTCTTACATTCTATTCTCTGTCTCAACCTTAAGACCATATATCGTGGCTACTCATTGTTCTATCAAGAACTATTCTTATTCCATCAGGGAATACTCTGTTATTACGATCTTTCCTTATGCTAGAATAGCAACTAGCATCCTTGAGAAACCTCATACACATTTTCATAGATTCCAGTGCCATGTTCTAGTACCTCAGACCATTCAGGTTAGATCAGATTCCCAAGAATCAGTTCAACTATTGAGTTAAATCCTTGGATCACAATTCATCTCTTAAAGTCTCAACATTAGTTGAACTCGGGAATCACTTCCCTCATATCTATGGAGCATCATCAATTCCAACACAGATTAAAATATCTCTGCCAGCCTAAGGCACATCGGACCCCTAGGTCTTAAGGCCTCTAAATACACGAGTCTAGTATAACATCACTGACATGTAGTATCACACCGCTTAGGGTTTTCCACCCAACATCTAGGTTAGTGTCATGATGAATCTAGAACCTCAATATCACATACCTTGGAGATCATTTTCCTCTATTCTCTAAGTAGACCGATCATCCCCCATATAGGATCTGGTGGATTGCCATTCAATACCTCACCTCAGGGTCTACACATCAAATTCTAGGGTAAACCATTATATCTTCCAATTCCACAATGATTTTCCACTTCAGAATAACCAAATAATGTATACATAATCTACAAATCTCATATATATCTAATCAACAAACACACATATGTATACACAAACATCATAAATCATCTTCTACCACCGAGGTAGAGATCTAAGGGAGCTATCCTAGCAAATTCCCATACTGTCAGGAACTACAGCTCTGATACCACAAATGTAACCCCCTTCTCCATCAAGGCCGAGATTAATGTTTAATAAACATAATCATGTTGAATTAAAGACCGTCCGATGATTTAGGACTTATTAAAAGTAAACTTCCCAAAACAGGGCTTCCAAAACTTTTCAAAAGCCTGGTCAACAATGATTTCATATTCACTTTTGAATACATAAATGGCTTGTACAAAAAGATTTCATGCATAATTATCAGAGTACAACGTAAATTCCCGACACACTCAGGTTCTATTAATCAAATATGGGTTTTACAAGGCAACAAGGCCCATAATTCATTTCCCTTAACTAGGGGATTACTCAAAACTATACTACAAATCCAATAGGTGTACAAATCCCAACAAAATATTCAAAATCCAACTATGATAACCAATATCCAAAATAAGTAACTCCATGCCTGGAGCTTCATCCACTCTTTGTCACTTGCTTTCCTTTAAATCTTTTGGCCCTGTCTAAAAATGTGTTTTTGAGAGAGTGAGATTCTAAGGAATCCCCGTAATAACAAATCACTCATAGTATGCACAACAATAAGGCATGAAAGCAAATCATCACGCACATATAGCAACTACAACGGCATTTACAGCGGCAAGAGTAGGTATGACTCATGTCACCCTTACGTTTGCTCATACTGAAGTGCTCACGTTGTATTGCACATTCACATTATCATGTCACATATATTACCACAACTGGGATCCATATAAAATATTTCAGATACACACAGCCACACTGGCCAGATACTCTAATTAGGAATCCACGATTCCACAACACAACCCTGGCAATGTCAACGGCAGGGGTAGGTGTGATAAACATCACCCCCTATGACTGCTCACGTTGAACTGCTCATGTTGGAATGCACTACGAGAGATAACACACTCACAAGATCACAATGGCTTTATGCCAAATATTTTCACAACAAAACAATGATAAGTCATGCATATCAAGCATCATACACAACATGAGATAAGAGTCACTACCTTGGTCCTTTCGGGCGTGCTTTGGCACCTGACTCTCCCAAGTAGGGCAAATATCGAATCCTAGAATTCATAATTAGGGACGAAGTGTTATTCTTTAGTCCAAATCTCATTCTCAAAACACTTAAAGTTGGTTATCATTTAAGGCCTTTAGTTGGCCACTAAAAGCCCAAACAATATGCCTAAAGGGTTAGGAAAAACTATACCAAAAACCACCTTTTAGAAGTGCAAAACATTGATTTGTGGGGGTTGACCGTGGCCCAAAAATCCACTGGCCGCGGCCAAAAACAAATCTGAAACATTTGGACCGCAGCCAAGAAAAATCTTGTTTCTTGGCTTAACTTCCAAAAATCAAAACTAATTCTAGAAAAATTGAAATGAGGTTATTCTAAGCCAAATGAAAGCTATTTAAGTATTCTTTACTGGAAAAATATGGACTATTACTAGAAATCACTACACAATTCTAGAATTACACAAGACTCAACACTGCTCCAAAACAGAGTCCAATTTTAGTCCAAAACTTTGGCAAAGCATAACTCTCAGTTCACAAAACGAAATGACATGAATTATTTGTCCATTTTGAAGCTTGGGATGTGAACTTTAAGACTGGAAAGTTTCAAAATTTTGTAAAACCATTTGCCCATTCAAAACGTCCATAAAAAACTACTGTCAGCACAGAGTTTTTTGCTAACCAATCTTGCAACTTTTAAAACTAAGTTTCCAAAGGTTCAAAATTCATATCCAACAGTACTCCCACACAATTTTCCACATGGAACACAATGACAAACTCAAAATAACCAAAATCACAACCTATCACCATGCCTTGTTTTGACCAATACACAAAACCAAATACAAAGTTGCCAACCTTTACTTTTAAGCTTCAATTCAATTCTATTCATTCAAAACACAAAACAAGGCACCATTGCCATGACAACAACATACCATACTCCCCATTACCCTAAATCACAAAAATTAGGGCAAAATTTTCAGAAATTCTAGGCGTAACCAATGCCCACAAAACTTATATGAAAATGAAGCTTTCACTCACCTCAATAACTTTCCCAAAGAAGTTCTATGGTTCTCCAACTTCTAGATTTCCTTGTGTGCTCAAAACACCACCAATAGAAAATCTAAAACCATAGAATTAAATCTCTTAACAAGAGGAACAACTTTAAAGAAGGAGATTTTGGCATACAAGGTCAAGATCTTACCTTTCTTAAGCTTTCCTTCTTCCTCTTTGGTCTCCAATGGCGAAAATGAGAGCTTGGAGGGAGAGAGGGAGAGAGTTTTGAGATGATGATGAAGCATGGCAAAATTTCTACCCCCATGCCTTACTCATTTGCCCAAAGAGAGAGGGAGAGAGAGAAATAATATTAAAATGCAAACATCATCCTATCTTGTCAAGTGTCACCATTTCATTGGCTCTCATAAAGTAAGTAACTAATTAGCTACTCTAGCCATTCCATTGGTCATTTAATCATAAATCTCATTTATCTTAATTAGTAATTAATTTCTCCATTAATCACTAACTAATTAACCGACAAATTTCCATTCTTTCCAAATTTTTCGCTGATTATGGCATATTAACTCAAATTGCCGCATAACACATAATTACTTTCTTTTCCTCTTCTTTATGTGCCATTTACCCCTATTTTAGCCCAAATAATTATTTCATCATGTAATTATCCTAAAATATAGGGTGTTGAGCATTCCCAATAATAATTCGAATATCAAATTCACATTAATTCACAAAATTATTCACACTAATCGTCATTAGCCCTAAATTGAAATTTGGGGTGTTACAGGGACAAGTAAAACACATATTGATTCCTGCTTCTTGAGCTATATATATAAAAGGCTTATATTCAGAACTATTGTCACAATGTTTAGCCTTAATTTTAGTATTTAACTTATTTTCAACTAAAGCTTTGAAAACTGAAATTGCATCTTCCTTATGTTCTAATGGATATGACCATGTGTATCGACTAAAATCATCCACAAAATGAATATAATATCTAATGACCATTTGATGAGGAGACAGAAGAAAGACCCCATAAATTAGTATGTATTAATTCTAAGGGAGCAGAAGCATGAGAAACAGAATTAGAAAAAGGCAACAACTTAGACTTCCCAAGCTGACAAGCTTTACAAACATACTTTTCATTAACTGGAAATTTCATACTACACTTGTTCATAACTTGTTTCAAAACTTTGTAACTAGGGTGTCCTAATGTGTAATGCCAACGAACAAAATCATCTCTTGATTTAGAAGCAAATTAAGCATTGTTAATCTATGGTAGGATTTTACTTGTCATGGGATAGATTCCTTCCTTTGGTGTCCCTTGCAACAGCAGCCGACTTGTCTCCTTGTCCTTTACATTACATCCATGATCAGTAAAATCAACATTCATTGAATTATCTTCAATCAACCTATTCACACTCATCAAACTCTTAATTGCAATAGGTACAAGTAACACATTCTTAAGAAGCAATTTGGATTGAGAGCAAGGAATAGTTACAGAGCCTATACCAATTATTTTGCCTCTTTCTCCAGTACAAGTAAAGAGATGGGAATTTTTACCTACTGGTTCGACATGCTCAAGGTGATCAGGCTGAGGAGTGATATCGGATGGACTCAATTGCTTTGGCGTTCTATTATTACACGGCTATATATATAATCTTATTATACATAATTAATTTTTTATTAACATTAATTAATAACTATTAAATAATTATTAACAAATATTTTTTTACTAATATTAATTAATAACTAATAAATTTTGTTTTATAAATAAATTTTAATATGACTATTTTGCCCTACAGGGACTAAAACCTATTATAGGAAATTAAAAATATTTTAGAAATTAGAAAATAATAATTAAAAAATAAATTTAAAAATAAACTAAAAATATTAATTAATAAATAATAAATTTTATAAAAATAATTTTTTAAAAATATAATTTAATTAAATAATAATAATTAATTAAAAAGTAATAATTTTTTAATTTTTTGACGGAATTCAAATTGTGAGGGAATTTACAACGGAAATGAATTTTGTCAGAACTGGCAAGGGAATTTCCGATGGAATTGAATTCTGTCGGAAATTCCGTGGCAAAAGACGAAATTTGCCACGGAAAAAATTCTGTCAGAAACTTTTCCTACGAAATTTCTGACGATTCCCGTCGGAATTTGCGACGGAAAATTTTTCCGTGGCAAATTCTGTTGGAAATTTTATGTTTTTTTTGTAGTGTATCCATCGTTGTGGGGTGGGTGTGCTAGAACTCTACCTTCTGCTTCCTTCTTTGTTGTTGATGTTTGTTATTGTGGAAGTCATCATTTTCTTCAAAATCCTCTACTTCAATAAAAGCTCCTGTGTTGGGTATGTTTTGAAAACTCTGTTTTTTCCCCTTTTATTCCTTGGTTTATGCGGCTGCCATGTAAGTGTGGATATTTATCTATTGAGCTTCAATAATTATGTGGTGTTGTTTTATAGCTTATTCGTGGGGTTTGAGAAGCATGAAATCTTAAATAAGCTGAAATTATAGTTTAATGAACTTAGGAAACTTGTTTGGAAGATGATGCATGTCTGGTGTTTGTAAAAATGTGTATGAAAGGAGTTTGGGTGAATTCTAGGATTAAGTTTAAATATCTGTAGTAGCTATTGAAATATATATTAACTATTTATCGTTCAAGAATAAGTAGCACTTTAGAAAATATTGTTTAATGAATGATACTATTTATTGTAGATTAGATTGATTGGTGTACCTTGGATGTAATTCGAGACTAAGGAACTCATTTCTTAATTCCAAAATTTTGTAAAGGGAGTTGTGACTATATGTGTATGCTTAGAAGAAAATTTTGGACATTGAGACTAATATGCAAGGTAGATCATGAAGCTTATAATTGAATTTGAATGTTATACAGAGCTAAGATTCCTATAAAGGAAATGAAGGAATTTATTAAATAAGATACTATAGATACCTATAAAGTTATTGTTAGAATGACTATGATGCTATTGTGTAATTACTAGGGATTAAGGTTGAACCATAGTTGAAGACTATTAAGTATGATAGACTCTAGCTACTGGGACTACCAGGTAATTAAATAATGTTACTAGAAGTTACCTAGACTATTTTCAAGCATTTCACTCTCTCATTAATGTTTTCCTAAAAATGGAAATGACAAGTTGAAGCTTTTGAAGGAAATGAGAATTGATTTATTTAATTTCTTCTATTTGACATTAAACCTTTATACATGCATGTAAGGGATATATTTTTCCCAAAAGGAAATACTTATTCATTCTGTATTGAAATTCATTTTACAAGGTTGTCTACTTCCATGCATGCCGGAAAAATGTTTTCATGGACCTAAAAGCATAACATTGGTTGCTAAAGGCAGTTCCGTTAGTCCTTGGCGTGTCGTGGCGCACACTCAGCTAGCAAGGTGATTGGGAGGTGCTAGCCCCGTGTGACAGCCAACACACATGGAAGGAGGGAGGGTTTTTGTGAGTACAACTCACGCTAGTTCTTCGTGGCTTTTAGCCGCGCCGGATTGGTTATTTACCCTCGTGGACTGTGTGTCCATGCCTATTATTGTTCTGTCGAAGTCCTATTAATAAATGGGATTGTTTTTTAATTCTTTTATTGGTTTTCAAACTATTAAGGTTCTTTGAAATTATTTATTTATATATTCCTGTAAACAACATGATTATTTCTCCCCTTTGTTATGTTTTAAACAATTTACATCTAACTGTTGAATGTTTACATAGTTGGCTTCTTACTATTTAAATGCTAATTTATTTATTTTGAAATGATGGGACCAATTTTACTTTATTATACATTTTTATTTTATTGTGGGAACGTTATTTTCCAGAAAATATTTTTGGTATTTAGATAGTAGAAGGGGATCTGCTTCTTTTGTTGACTCTTGATGCTACTACTTTGGAAAGAAGCTTTGGACTGCTACTTGAATGGCATAGGCTGTAACACTTCAAATTTTATATTCATAAAATATATTGTAATTATTTAAGAAAATCAATAAAATGATGAATATTCATAAATTTAGAATTTATGAATTATATACATGTTCATTTTTATGAAAAATTAGGCAGGAATAATTATGGAATTAATTTGGGTAATTTTAAAAACCCAATATTAAGGTCCAAAAATGGTGAAATAATAGAGAAAATATTTGGTCAAAAAATAAATAGGAAATTTGTCAAATAAAAAGAAGAAAAGAAATTAGATTAAAAAGATAATGATAAAATTAATTTAACACAAAATTAATTATTTTCCAATTACTTGAAGTTAATTTAAATTAATTAAGGAAAATAAAGGTGGGAAATATGTTTGGAATATTTTGGTCAATTAAATATGAATTTATGAAAAATTTGAATAAAAAGTGCAATTTGACCAAAATTGAGACTTTATGTATATACATAATTGGAATAAGTTGTGAAGTTAATTGAGACCAAAGGATAGGATCCCTAGGAGTCTCCTACATGTAGCATAAAGCAGGGAATATTAGTTGGGCTTAATGGACAAAGTTACATGTACATAGGGATTTATATACAAAAAGGCCAATTTTTGGAAAGTTACTTAAGTAAATAAGTAAAATGCATAAAGTAAATATATGATATATATTATTAAATCATCTCCTTCCTCCTTGTTCAGCCATTTTGACGCCATTTCAAACATGAACTAGAGAACGGGAGTTGTAGATTTTTAGAGAGAGAATGAGGAAGAGATATTGTACGTTAGGTTGATTTCTTCGGTAAATCATTATCTAACGCGTATAACTCCCGCTCCTAAGCTATTCTTCTATATTCATTAATGTTTTTGAAGCTCAAAATTTGGTGTGGAGACATTAGGGTTTTCAACCACAATTTGGAAAAGCTAGAAGGAGTTTGAGGTAACTTCCTAAACTTCAAACTTTGACTATTCTAGTTGCTGTTGACAATTTAATCGATGAAATTTCGTCGGATTGTCTTTGGTTTTAAATTTTGTAAATGTGATGACATAAGGGTTATGCTGCCAAAATTTGGTCTAAAAGGTAGTTTTAAACTAATTAAAATAGTTAATAAAGTGATCAGGAGTAGAAAAGAATACGTCTGCGGAGTCGAACTCGAAAAACCCCAATTTTCACCGGATTTCCTATAAGTTTCGGTCAGCTCTAGTTAGGGGTCTTAGAGTTGAATTTTCAAGGATTTAATGAATCCATTGAGTTCAAGAGAGAAAATTAGGTGGGGTTATAGTTGGTCATTTTTTTGGAAAAGCTTGAAAAAACATAATTATGAAAATGCCTGTGAAACCCTGAAATAGGGCTGCCAAGGGCATTCTTGTCATGTCGTAGTGAATTTGGTAATTCTGAGTCCGAAAATGGATTCCTTATGTGGAAATATGTCAGTATAGCCCTAATCCAAATTTCAAGAAGATTATAGTCGGACCGGGTATAGCAAGGTTAGGCCGGGGCCCGGGGGTATTTTGATAAATTTTCACCATATGCTAATATAACCACAAGAAACACTACGGTAGTGCCTAAAATGATAGATGAATGGGTTTTGACCTAATTCTTGTATATTTAATGTTTTAGGATTGAGTTGGAAGCCTAAGGTTGATACATTTTTCGAGCCACGCGTTATGGGGTGAAAGAGCTTTGAGGTAGGAACATTATCTTTCATACATCATGTTATAATTCATATGGTTGTTGGGATGGCATTGTTTGTGCTTTTGATCAACATGATTTCCTAGAAGAGGCAGTTAGTGCAGGGAGTGCACTTACACCTTGGAGTTGGGTAAGAGTCCAACCAGTGTACGGATAGTAGGGTTTCATGTATACATGATGATGATATTTCTATTGTTAGCAGGGCAGGAGTACTACTCATGTATACATGACGATGATGTGTTATATTATTCGTTAATTGGTACATACATTATGCATATTATATTTACTTATCGCATGTTATATGCACGATAATATTTTTTTACTGAGATTCCCTGGAATCTCTTATGGGGGCAAAATATAGAACCAAATATTTCGCAAGTGCACAAATCGTATCAAGTAATAAAGAGTAAGTAAGATATCATTCCCATGAGGACTTGGTACTAACAATGCAGTTAAGCAATGACTTTACATTTTTGCTTAAGTTGAATAAACACAATTTAAATCAAGATATGAACAAAACTAACTAATAAAAAAGGGGAAATCAAATCTAACTACGTTTTAGGCTAAAGGTGATTCTAAATCTTATGTGGTGATTTGAATTATTATAGTCTTGATTATTTCTTCGTGTCTAATTTATCCCTTTAATTTTATTTAAACTTATATTTGCTAGTCTAGGGCTCTTATTTATCTAAGAGTATCTTTCGATCCACTAAAGGGCATTCCAACTATGTTAATCCCTAATGTCTTAGGCGATTAGTACTTAATTAGATTAATTTAAGTGCAAGGCTAATGAGACTATATAGGGCTAGTAGGTATATGTCTATCCTACAAGCAAATTAAATCCGAAAATCTAACCCTACATGATTTAATTGAAGGTTTAGTCTAAATTCCCTATGTCTAGGCTCCTTTAGAATACCAAAATAATCCTAATCAGATTCCTCTTATTTTAGGATAATTAAGCACACAATTAAATCAATAAATATAATATTAAAGTAATTAACGACAAAAATTTTCATCCACTAATCCATAATCAAACTAAATAATCCAAAACCAAGGGTTTTGCTACATAAATTGAACATTGTCATGACCAAAATAATAGCTAACTAAAGACAAACAAAAGACAAAATAAAGAAGGGAAAGGAAAGGAGAAATAAAAACTCAATGCTGAATCTTCATTCGTGCTGTCGCTCTTCTGTATTTCCAAACTTTAATCTCCCTCCACTAAAGTTCTTGCTTCGCCGTCATTGTTAGATCTCATATTTTTTGATGATAACAAAGATTGGATCAATGATATGAAAGGATTTGATAACAAACAAATGAATCTTTGAACAAAGTAGCAAAGCATTACTTGAAGTAAGCACTGGAGGGATAATCAAATTTTGTGAAGGCTTACTCGAGTAGCCACTCGGGTAAGAGAAGCCATTACTCGAGTAGCCACTCGAGTAATCAAGGAAAATTTCATCCAGTGAAGCACTGCTAAAATTTGGAAGAAGTTACTCAAGGGACCACTCGAGTAATCTACAAAGTTATATAGACCATTACTCGAGTAGCCACTCGAGTTACATGATTTTCACAGGAATCACTCGAGTAGCCACTCGAGTAACCAGGTTAAAAATCTTCCAGTGACTCTCGGCCAAGAAATGGAACACATTACTAGAGTAACCAGTGAGAAAATAGCATTACTCGAGGGACCACCCGAGTAATCTACAGAATTATTTGAAGCATTACTCGAGTAACCAGAAAGCAAACTCTCAGCCAAGAATTTGATGCATTTACTTGAGGGTGTAATCGAGTAATCTGTCAGGTTATTTGAATGCCACTTAGGGACCACTCGAGTAAGGTGTAAAGAAAAATGAAGCCCACTCGAGTAGCCACTCAAGTAACCAGATTACCACAGTGATCACTCGAACAACTTGTGAAGGTAAAGACATGGCCATTTGAGTAGCCACTCGAGTAATCAAGTATTTTCAAGGTTTGTAATATATCATTCCAGGTCTTACTTGAGTGATATCTGATTTAAAATTTTGATTTGCTCACTACCATATTTTTTATAGGTTTACTCGAGAGACCACTCGAGTAACAGACATGATCACTCGAGTAGCCACTCGAGTAAGGTAGTCTTGAAATTATATTTTTCATCGAATATCTATTGATCTGTTATCTATATGATTAACTCTTCATTTCATTAGTATCTTAAGTACATTTGCAGAGAAACAATGAAGAGATCATGCAAGAATATAAAAGTCAAATGAAAGTTAGAACGTTCACCTACCACTACCTACCGCCAACGGATAGTTTTCAAATTCGAAGAATAGTCAACCGTTGCTGCGCGACTCTAACGGACAAGTTTGAATTGCTTTTAACGGACACTACAAATCATCTATATATATGGAACATTCAAAGAGAAGAAAAACAAGACACGAACTGAGATTACACTGATCAACACACTCTTAGTGCTTTGTTTTCATATACTCATTCATTTATACTTCAGAGATTATATATTTGCTCTATGAGAGAGTTTTTCATTACAAACTCAATATTTGTTATTGAGACAACTTAAGGTAATGGAATCTTGAGTTGGGGATTTGATTACAACGTGTAAGGGGGAGTGAGTGTCCAGGTGTAGGAACTTGTTGTATACTGAGGTGCCAAGAACCCACTGAATCTTGGAGAATATAGTGAAACTCTCAGAAACGCTCTGAGGACTGGACGTAGGTCAAAGGGGTTGTGGCCAAACCAGTATAACTCCTGGTGTACACTTCGGTGATATTTCTCCTTGCTCTTAACTGCTTTAAATATTTCGTCAATTTTCTTATACACAACGAAATTTATAGTATCACCCAATTCACCCCCTCTTGGGTGAAACGCTTGCACTAACAGTCACCAACTAAGAAAATAGAACACACCTCTTTCTTGCTGCTCCTAGCATATATATAGGTATATATTGCCTCCCTGCGTGCGTCTTTATCATGATATCTTGGTTTATCTCTTTTTTATTATTGATTATCATATAATAAAGATATATTATATTGATATTTTGTTCACTCTTGAATCTTATAATATCTCCTACACAATAAATTAGGATATGAGTAGATTTTATATCGAAATATCCTTTTATTTTATAATTAATTAAAAAATAGAAAAATATATAAAAGAAAATTAAATAAATATAAATTATTAATAAATTTAATCAAATATATCTCAGAATCTACAATTATTTAATTATAAAATATATACTTATCAAACTCCCCCACACTTGGACATTCGCTTGTCCTCAAGCAAAAGAAAGAACTTTCATTTTTCGAACAAGAAAAACATTGCTTACAAAATTCCTAAACAGAGAGTAGCAGACCACCACACTTAGATCATGTTATCAAATTTTGTTCAATTTAATGCCTTCTAAGAATGGTTCACTAAGACAATAGCCTTAAAAAATTGTAATCATTTCTTAGCGTTCTATGATTAAAGGATTGGAAAGTAATAAGTGCAACAATAAGATTAGTAAAGGAATATTATGCTACTCAACTCCTCCAGAAAAATTCAAATGCCCCTACTTAACCAAACTTTCCATTTAATTTACTAAGGATCCTCAGATAAAATATTGCTTTGTTTATTTTCTTTTTTCTTTTTTATCTTGAGCTGTTGTAGGTCCCCTTTTTACGTGACCCTGCACATGGGTGATGCAGTGCCGATTACTTAGTTACTCCAACAGATACCTCAAGAGGCTTTTAGCCCAACTCATAGCCCTATTTGACTTAACCATTTGACGCGAGAGCCAACATTGGTGATGAAGTGCCCCTGGTTACTAAGTTAAGTCTATAGAAGCCATTGGAGTTATGTTTATTATTCTTTGTTTTTTTTCTTTTTATTTTTTTTTTCACCTAAGTCATATCTCTAAACAAAAGCTTGCTTAACCAGCAAAGGTCATAATCTAATTTCCTAAAGAAATCATGTAGCAAAAATATTCATAAACTAATAATTTATTAATCATATTACAAAATACTCTCTGTTCTCATAGTCCATCTCAAGATTTATACAAAAAATTAAGGTTTAGAGGTTAAATTGAAACATTCTTTTCTATTTTAATCTTTTTTTTCAATAACGCTTTCTAAAATAGGGAAGGTTCAAATTTAATATCAATTCCAAGCAATGCAAAAATTTCAAATTTTGCAAAAAAAATTCTTTTCAATTGCATAAAAGGACAAGCAAAAAAAAGTATATCCCCTCCCCCACACTTAAATCAGACATTATCCTTAATATTGTAAAAATCAATAAAGAGAGAAGGGAACTAGCACTCTCCTGGTTTATGTCTCTGATTCTGATGTGGAGTTCTTCCTCTAACACCTTCAATGACGCTTTATTTTCCTATAATGAAACTTGGGAGAGGTGTTGGTGAGAAATTTGAGGCTAAGAGATGGCAAAAAAAAAACAGAGATAAATAATAGAAATGAAAAAGGGTTAATATAATTTTTGTTCCCTGAAGTTTGATCCAATTTTGGTTTTGGTCCCTCAAATTTGAAATCGGTGGTTTTAGTCCCTGACGTTTCACCCAATTTTGGTTTTGGTCCCTGAAGTTTGAAATCGGTGGTTTTGATCCTTGAAGTTTCACCCGATTTTGGTTTTGGTCCCTCAAATTTAAAAAGGACTTGGTTTTTTTTCTGGGTTGGATCGGGTTTAAAAAACGGGTCGTCAAGTCCTTTTCAAACTTGAGGGACCAAAACCAAAATCGGGTGAAACTTCAGGGACCAAAACCACCGATTTCAAACTTGAGGGACCAAAACCAAAATTGGGTGAAACTTCAGGGACCAAAACCACCGATTTCAAACTTGAGGGACCAAAACCAAAATTGGATCAAACTTCAGGGACCAAAAGTAATATTAACCCAAAGAAAAACAATAATAATCAAAAGCAGAATCCATTATATTGGGTTGTTTACCAACAAGCGCTAAATTTAAAGTCTTCAGCCAGACTTCTAAAAAACAATCATTTAATCACATATATCAAACACCATAATCATCACCTTGTCTTCATTTCTTTTGAAGCAACAAGATTTTAAACCAAAAAACTGCTCTTTCATGTTAATTACATGTACTTCCTTAATCATAGACAATTTCGAAGTACAAGCATTCATTGAATTCAAATATGGCACAACATGTACATAATTGCAAATAGATATAGGCACTTTCAAAAATTTTGAGCATCCAATAAAATCCACTTGACTCTCATCAGGAAGAGTCAAAACATCGATAGAAGAATCGTGCATAACATCTATTGGAACATCTATATCAATTCGATCATCAAAATCACAAATTTTAGGCTCCACAACTGGAACCTCTTCTAGACCCTAATATTCTCATCTATATCAATTTCAAGCTCACAATCACCTTCTACATAATCCACAATCTCATGCAATTCCACATCTTCAACTTTCTCACAATAATCATTATCAACAAAAGAAGTGGTCATCATGTTTAAGAAATTATCTTGCGTCATGTTCTCAAGTGTTGAAACAATTTGATTCACATATACCCCAATATTTTGGACATTTGACTCAACTCTAGTGATAAGTTCCTTTTTCTCTCTACTAAATCTCTCTTATGCTTCCCTACACTCCTTAAATAGTCTTTCTAAATCGGTCTTTCCCTTATACTCAACGGTGTCTTCTTCAATATATGGATAAGAATGGAAAGGAGGGGTAATTTCATTAGAACAATACTTGACATGTGGATCCCAAAATTTTTGTTTCTCAAAACTTTGACTAGGATAAAATGAATGGTCAAAACAAGTTTGCTTCTTATCAAAATCATCTCCCACATAATGACTAGTTGTACTATATAGACAATGCTCATGTAAATGACTCTCTCCACAATAAGCACAAGACATGTAAACACATTGAGAAGAATTAATATATGGAATATAAATATCATTTATGTTCCTTTTATATTGCCTATATTCATTTAAAGAATTTATAAAAGCAATCAGTTCATCTTATGTTGAAGACAAGGAATTCATCTCTTTTTGAATATTAAGACCAGTTGGTTGCCATGTGAAATCCATTTTGTATTTTTCGCTAAAAAAATAAGATATTTACCAACTCAAACTTAAACTACTAAAGCTCAATCAATTCCAACCAAGACAACTGTGGCACACTAGTCCCCGGTAATGGCGCCAAAAGCTTGATAGGGAAAAAATATAGAGCTAAATATTCCACAAGTGCACGAGCCGTATCAAGTAATAAATAGTGAGTAAGATATCATTCCCACGAGGACTTGGTACCAACAATGTAGTTGAGCAATGACTTTATACTTTTGCTTAAGTTGAGTAAACACAATTTAAATCAAGATATGAACAAATATAACTAATAAAAAAGAGGAAATTAAATCTAACTACATTTTAGACTAAGGGTGATTCTAAATCTTATGCGGTGATTTGGATTATTATAGTATTGATTATTTCTTAGTGTCTAATTTATCCCTTTAATTGCATTTAAACTTATATTTGCTAGTCTATGTCTCTTATTTATCTAAGAGTATCTTTCAATCCACTAAAGGGCATTCTAACTATGTTAATCCCTAATGTCTTAGGTGATTAGTAGTTAATTGGATTAATTTAACTGAAACCCTAATGAGACTATGTGGGGCTGGTAGGTATATATCTATCCTACAAGCAAATTAAATCCAAAAATCTAATCCTACACAATTCAATTGAAGGTTTAGTCTAAATTCCCTATGTTTAAACTCCTTTAGAACACCAAAATAGTCTCAATCAGATTCCTCTTGTTTTAGGATAATAAAGCACACAATTAAATCAAAAAATATAATATTAAAGTAATTAACAACAAAAATTATCATCCACTAATCCATAATCAAACTAAATAATCCAAAACCAAGGGTTTAGCTACATAAATTGAACATTGTCATGACCAAAATAATACCTAACCAAAGACAAAAAAAAGACAAAATAAAGAAGAGAAAGGAAAGGAGAAATAAAAACTCAATGCCGAATTTTCATCCGTGTTGTCGCTCTTCTGTATCTCCAAACTTTAATTTCCCTCCACTAAAGTTCTTGCCTTGCCGTCACCAGCCAAGAAATAGAACACACATCTCTCTTGCTACTCCTAGCATATGTAAAGGTATATATTGCCTCCCTGCGTGCGTCTTTATCATGATATATTGGTTTATCTCTTTTTTTATTATTGATTATCATATGATATAGATATATTATATTGATATTTTATTCTCCCTTGAATCTTATAATATCTCCTGCAGAATAAATTAGGATATGAGTAGATTTTATATCGAAATATCCTTTTATCTTATAATTAATAAAAATATATAAAAATATATAAAAGATAATTAAATAAGTATAAAATATTAATAAATTTAATCAAATATATCTCAGAATTTACAATTATTTAATTTTAAAATATATATACTTATCAATCTCACCCCTTTTTCTAAATATAAACATCTTAGCGAGTGCCAGCGGCTCGAAGGCAAGGACGTAGATATGGGGAATTGACAAACACGTTTCCCGTGACAAAAATCATGGTTATATATAGTGTCTATCTTTAGAATATTTTTGGATATTTTGTACATATTTATAAATATTATCAAATTTTGCACAGTTGAATCTGGTCTGTTCATAAATACTTTTATCAGTATATTTGCCCTCTTATGTATGCCTGTGGAATATGGTCTCTATTACTCTGTATATATCAAAATGGAAATGGGTGTGTTGACATATGCTAACATAAATATTTTGATATATACTATAGTATGGTGTATTAGAGTCGCTCCACGTATTCTATAGGCAAGATTCCTGTTTTCTTTTGATATTTTGGGATTTATGTATTGTTGTGGAGTGCGATCCGTATGCTGTATTGTACTAACAGACTATTGTAGAAATTTTGGGAAGTTCAACTTACAAGCAGGACTAGGTCGAAATTTCTACAGAAAGCTTTATTTTATCTGCAAGGAATATGTTTATCCATGATCTAGAAATGATAAATGTATCTACAGGATTATCATACTAATTATAGTATTATAAATGCCATTATATTTAGTATGTCAAGTATTTATATTTATATTTATATTTTAGGACTTATGGAATATGAGTTTTCTTATATTCTTTACCGGTCACTCTTTAATTTTTAGGACATGACCATTTTGGACATAGGGTAATGCATGCATAAACATAGATGTTCCATGCTTCCAGATTATGATTAACTGCACAAAACTAAGCAACTATACTAAGAGGTCAGGATGTTAGTCGAAGCATTTATATGAAACCTGTGAAGTTCTATTGTAATCAACCAAAAAAGCTCTTGTAACTTCCAGATTGTTGTGAACCTGTGAAGTTTTAAGTAGGGACATTTAGATTGATGTGCTCGACTATGAAGATTACATGCGTTTTAACTTCCAGAACAGAATCAATGGGGGGCAACAAATCCTACTACGAATTAATATAAGGAGAATTAAATGTAATCCTTCAATACTAAACCTACATGTTTAATAGCTTCACAGGTTATGGAAGCAACATATGTTAAATCTCGCAAAATGTTCCTACTTCTTCCATGTTTTCTTGATGGTTGCTCTTTTGTGGTGATATAACTGCAGACGGTTGTGTATGGATATAAGAAGCATTACTTCTATTTTCTAAATCACGGGCTTCCTCCATTTTCCTTAGAAGTTGAAGGAGTTGACTCACTCATTATGCAACAACCGCTGAAGAGGAAAATCAAGGCATGGGTTATACAGTCAAATCAATTGTCATTGCAAGTGAAAATCTAATATAAATATAATAAAGATGAAAGCATTCAAATGCATGCAAGTATGCTCTAAAAAGATGAATGAAGTAGATCTGACCTTGTAAACTATAACTATGGATGGTTCAACATGACTGTGCTTTAGACATGGATGACTTGTGGGTGTTCATTGTAAAATAATGTAGTTCAAAACCAATGGTCTTCCGTAATACGTTTTAGGGATGCATTGAAAATGGTGAGTTGTTTCAGTTTGGCACAAGTGCTGATCAAAATGTACTTCCAGCTACCCAAGTGAGGACCTCAAAAGCAAAAATCTTTATGACAATGACCAGTCAATTTTCTTATGCCTATGTTCTGCTGCATGAAGTCACTTTTTAACTCATCACAATTTTTTGTTTAAAAGGGTTTACTCATTGACCGCCTAATATGAAATCTTTGAATCTTTGAATATATCAATTAGTCTCTAGGTATATGATGATATCTTCACTTGGTCTAATATATAGACAATAAGACAAATTCTTGATAGCAACATGGACAAGTCATAGGGATTCAAAGTCTGTAAGATCCGATAGTAAGGGATATGGGTTGATGTGAAGCATCATTCATATGCAAAGTCTGTAAGAATATAGCATATATATTAGCTATCATGTTTACTATTGCAGTAAATTGAGATCAACATATTCTGATAAAAGCTGCATGATTGAATGAGAATCTTTAATTCTTCCTCCAACATCTTCATATACAAATCACTCTTATATCTTTGATTTTATATGTTCTTCATACTTTCATATCAGATTTGTGTTCAGTCATTCCACTGAAGTATTGATTTTAGTTGTAAACTTATTATTAACATTTTGAGGTGCCAAGTATCAATTTTAAGTGGATTTAATAGTATATATTCAGAATTGATTTAAGGCCTATTTGGGTTAGCGGTGATAGAAGAGGCTTTTTTTTTAATCTGACTTTTACAAAAGTCAGATTGAAAATGTGATTTTCGTTTGAATTGATGGTGACAGAAATGGCTTTTTTTTGGAAAAGCCAAACTTTTGAACTTCTTTTCAAAAGTTGCTTTTGGAAAAAAAATCTCATTGTCAAAAGGGCAACCCAAACACCATAGTTTTCAAAAAGCCAGAAGCCACCATGATTTTTTCTTTAAAAAAAGCCCATTTGGGATGGCAGTGGTTAAGCCATTAATGGGACCCAATAATCGATTCTCAATATATAGATTGTAGTGCTTAGACTGCTGCTGCACAAATCAAGTTGACAATAAGTTTCTTGCTGTGTAATGGTAAACTTGCAAGGTCACAATGCAAAAATCATTCGAAATTGAAACTGACATTGAAATTGAACTGGAACTGAAATAAAAACTAAGTGCAACAATGGAAAGCCGGACCTAAAAAAAACACTAGAAGTAATACAAGACCAAACCTAGAAACAACTACCACTGAATGAAAGTGGGCGAAATATTACAGATGCGTCCTCATATGATTGTGAATCCATGGGTTCACAACCTGCATGATGAGGAATTGCCAAAGTCTTATAGTAGGTGGATACCCATAGTAACTCTTTAAGCAAGGAATGACTGGCCATGAATGATATTGCAAGAATTGTAAGAAATATAGTGGAAAAGTCAGAAATCTAGAAAAGATTACTTTGAGGGAGGTAAGTTGATGGAATTGTGAAGCGTTGTAAAAGCTGATCAAAAAATCAAACTAATATAAACTCCAATAGTCTTTGGTCTATCTGATTCATCTATGGTAATATATATTCACATTTAAGGCACTGCAACACTGCTAAGATGTCCTGATGACATGTTTGGCCCTAAAGTTAGCTTGGTCCAAGAAAAAGAAAGTTGACATGCATATAAATGGTTGAAGATTGTTAGGAAATATGTATTAACGTAATTGATATGTATTTCCTAACAAAGTATGGTACTAAATCACTGATGGATGAGAGATTAAAATAAATGTTTACGTTTCAAGCTTCAGTTTATATGGAAATAGAAAGTTGAATTATGAAATATCAAAGGCACCAGCTTACTTGTCGATGTCTCATTACCAAATATGTCTTAACTTTCACAGTAGCTGATAGATTTCATTAAAGATACCTTCACTTGATGGTTGATTTAAACCATTTCACTTCTCAGACTTGATCTGGTTTGTCTTCACCTTAGCCCCTCAACTACCACTGATATTGAAAATGGAAGAATCTACATACCCACCGTCAAGAAAGTCCCATACCGTTGTCACTGCACTTGTTCTGTCATGGCTTACTTTTTTTTATGCTATGTAGAGTTAAAATATCCATAAGTACTTAAGGATTAGTAACTTAGTTGTACAAATCTTAGTACTTTCTTCGTGTCTTAGTTGTTGAAGAATATCTATGTTAACTTTATTTTTTAGCAATGTTAAACTTAGCTATGGCATTTATATTAATTCCTCACCCTTTGGAGTTTTCTCAGCAATATACTAAAATAAAGTTGAACCATGACTATCTTAAAGTTTATACCAGCTATTTTTCATATTAGTCCCAAACCTTATCTTTATTCCTTATCCTTATTCTTTAATTCCTTAACCTCATAAAAATCTAACACAGCCTTTGAAGTACGGTTATGCACATATCATGCCCTGTGATTGTATGGTTTGATAAGGAAATATCAAGGGCATGAACTAATATATGCCTTCAAACCTAATGTCATCATGTTTGCTGACAGTCTGATAAAGCTATGAACTAATACAAATCATTCTGCATCTCTACAATTTGCAGCAAGAACATTCCACATGAATAAACGTGTAACTATAATTAAGTACTGAATGTGTAAAGTGTAATCAAGAGGAAATGAGAAATATATGCAATGGTCAATGTTATAGTTAATTTCATATTCCATTCCAACTATTATAATGGAATAATATTATAATCAACTAATATATTATAATGATCACTATTATAATACCTTTGCATCGTAAGGGCCTACTCGACAACCACATCATAGTATGACTCCATGGATTGGGTTTTTACTTCAAGTTAATTCCAAATTCCATTCCAACCACAAGGGGGCAAACTTGAAGAAATTGGTCAGATTTGGAAGGAATTGGAACTACACGTGCTGGTTAGAATTCAATCCAAAGGATATGACACAAGATATTGTGTTTGGAAGCAGCTAGGCAATCAATGTTGGTATATGACAATTCATTTCAGGTTTTTCATTTTTAAGGTAGCTACTTCTGCTAATATGAAAAAAGAGTCTCTAAACTGGCATCCATCTTAAAGAAAGATTATCAGCATTTATACCAGAAGGACAAGAGGGTGACAGTTGTATAATGACTGCAACATCCACAAATTTCATCCATGTATGTTACACCCCTAAAAACTTAAGCGTAACCAGCACAAAGTCTAAGGTCACCGTACTTCGTAAGCCATTTTAATTTGCTATTTTCTTTTTGTAATCGACAAGATCTATTTTATTAAAATAATATCAAATAACGTTACTATGTTCATACATGAACCTTGGTATATAAATATTTAACATAGACGCTTTAAATGTGAAATTCGCAAACATATTTGCAACAAAAGAATAAATTAATTTCATCATTAACTCCAACTTACCATAACAATATTTCACAAGTAGGTAATCCACTCCATAAAATAGATTAAAGAGTAACTTCATTTCTACTAACTAAATTACAAACAATTTGATGAGTAACTGGAGTCCACAATTTATAACTAAAATAACCCCAAGAATGGTAAATAAATATTGATTCATGATTAGTTTCTCAATATGAATGTGAGAGTCATACTTCAATTATTTCAACATATAAAATACTTAAAATATATAAGTGCCAATGAATATTGGTTGGTACATACAAGATTTCATAATGTAAAAGAGACCAATGTCATCATTGACTTATGGACAAAACTTGGTTTCAGACCTTCCATAGCCATGCTTATACCTAACTAAAAATAGAAAATGAAGAAAAATCATAAATTCAACAAAAAAAAAACTTAATAAGAGAATTTCTGTTAACTACTAAGAAATAATGGTGAAACTTTTCATTTAAACACTTGTTTCATCAGATGAACCAACACAAAATGTATAACAAGCACAGTATGGAGGCCACAAAACAAGCGTAGCACGGAGCTACAATAACAGCATAGCATGGAGGCCATGAAACAAGTGCAGCATAGAGCTACAAATAACAACTGTAGCACGGAGGCCACAAAACTAGCGTAGACACATAGTCCATGTGGGTAAATAACCAAGCGCAGCTCGAAGCCCTGAAAACAAGCATGGACACACAAACCACAAGGGTAAATACCAAGTGCAGCTTGAAGCCACGAAAACAAGCATAGACACACAATCCACTATGAGATTATAAGATCTCATTCTCACTCAATTCATGTATATATTATGCTTAGACAATTACAACATATATATATAAGGGAAAAATACAGATACATAGTAGGTGAAATCAGAGAGACAAAATGGTGGACAGGTGAGTGATTGACGGAGACATGAGTTACACTCAGTTATCTCATGCTAATCAGATTTTCAGTGCTAACTTTTAACACTCCCCCTCAAGCTGGAGAGTATATGTAAATCATACCCAGCTTGCACAGAAACTTTTCAAATGTAGTTCTGCTTAATGGTTTTGTCAGTACATATGCAATTTGGTCTTCATATATGATGTAGGACAGATTCATGATGCTCGTTTCAATTTTCTCTTTAACAAAGTGTCTGTCTATCTCAACATGTTTTGTTCTATCATGATAGATTGGGTTCTTGACCATTTCAATACTGGCTTTGTTGTCACACCAAATTTGCATTGGTCCCTCATGTAGAAATCCCAACTTCTTCAGTAATCTGATGACCCAAATTCCTTCGCGTACTCCATTATTAACAGCTCTCAGTTCGGCTTCTGCACTACTTAGTGACACCACAGTTTGTTTCTTGCTTCCCCATGTAACTAGATTTCCCCATACATATGTGCAATACCCTGAGATTGATCTTCTAGTCTCTGTATCCCTTGCATGGTCTGCATCAGTGTATATTTTGATATTTCTAGTAGTGCCTTTCTTAAATAAAATTCCTCATCCAAGATTAAGCTTTAAATAGCTTAGGATTCTGCACACAGTCGAGATGTGTTCTTCATGTGGTTGGTGCATTAATTGACTTGCTATTCCAAGTGCATAACTAATGTTTGGACGTGTGTGGGTCAAGTATATGAGTTTCCTAACAAGTCTTCTGTACCATTATGGGTTGACTGGGACACCATTTGCTTTGATTTCTAAGTGACAACCTTCTTCCATTGGCGTTCCTTCAGGTTGTGCCCCTAGCATTCCAGTTTCATGCAAAAGATCTAGGGTATACTTCTGCTGGGATACATTGATGCCCTTTTTAGTTGTTGCCACTTCCATGCCTAAGAAATACCTCATTTGTCTAAGGTCTTTTAATTAGAATTCAGTTGACAAGTCCTGTTTTAAATGAGCAATGTATTCTTCATTGTTTCCTGTAATGACCATGTTATCAACATATACAATCAAGATGGTGACTTTGCCATTGACATGTTTGATAAACAATATGTCATCTACTTGTCCCTAAGTATACCCAAGTCTTTTCATTATTTTGGTGAATTCACCAAACCATGCCCGAGGAGATTACTTAAGTCCATACAATGATTTGTTGAGTTTACACACAGAGTTGTTAGGGGCTAAAATTCCATCTAGAATCTCCATATAAACTTCTTCCAAGTTTCCATTTTGAAAGGCATTCTTCACGTTTAGTTCATGCAACGACCAATCCAAGTAGACTACGATTGATAGTAGCACTTGAATGGTATTAAGCTTGGCTACTGGAGCAAATGTCTCCATCAATTCCATATGTCTGGGTGTATCTTTTTGCCACAAGTCTTACCTTGTATTTGTTGATACTACTATTGTTAGAATTGGTAGGCACAGCGGAAGAATTTTAAAAATTTTCACCGATCCTAATCGATGATCTATCAACGGCGTTTAAACCGAGTTGGAAGGATTCATACCTTTTTTGATGATTCAGAGTTTTCACGATCTCTAGGAGCCAACACGTCAAGTCCGCTCCCTCTACAAGTATCCACACGGATGCTCTCCAACCGAGACTGCGTGCTAGCGCCTCTAATGTCTCATCAGGTTTCACTTGCGGCTCTCAATTCTCATGTGCGTATCAAAATATTTGCTTTATCAAGTTTATAACCTATGAGGGCTATTTTCAAATTTCAAAATTAATCATCATTAATTTTGAAATTAATTAACAATTAATTATCTTGATGCGCTAATTAAATAAATTCAGTTTAAATTAAATCTGTCCAACAGTTTTAATTTAACCTATTTATTTAATCCAAATAAAGAGCCATTAGATTTAATTTATCTTCATAAATTAAATCTGAGATACTATATCTCTATCATGTTAGTTATTAAATTTAATATATCTTAATAAATTAAACTTAAAACTAACACAATATAATAATATCATATAATATATATACATATATATAAAAGATATATATTTCAAAAATATATATATCTATATAATATTATTAATGAATTTTATATTATATATATAAATATAAATATAAAATTCGTCCACCCTAAATTAAACATTATCTCGTGTTGAGCCATTCTTGTGTGCGACCCTGTAGGCCCATATGAAGTTGTCAGTTGGCCAATAACTATACTAACCCAAAAGTCGCAAGCGGCCTCTAGCAAGACATTATGACTACCCAATTCATATGAGGATCGTTATCATGATGCAACCTGTCATACAACCATGTCACGTCCCTTTTGTCACACGATATATCGATCAAAGATAAGGCATGGATAATGTCATCCTCTTGTTCCTGACCATTACTTTCTCGATTCCTAAGTAGCCTGATAACAGAGACATAAATTCCTTTCATCATAGTATGGCCATACATTTCTCAGACTCACTCATCAAGGGGCCCAGTAATATCTCTCTACTAATGTGAGGGACAAATTCCATCTTGATCATTCATATTCCTCTGCATGAAAAACCACCAAGCTCGATCGTAGCCTTTATCATCACCCGGTCAAAAGTGACTTTTGACTAGTTCAAAGCTTAGCAACTCTCATGTAGGAATCCATGATGACCTCAGGTCTAAGGGCATTGTGACGTGGTTATACATGAGAAAAGCTTATGACTTGATCTATGTAGCTTTCTCATAGTGGGTCGGTCCAGCACCTTGTACTCTTACAAGTGCCTAAGACTTTGATTCGTATCTCCATATCTTATCAAAGTCATACTGATCTTGTTTCATCTCTGCTCCCGCATAGATGACCGGCCAGGGATATTTTAGGATAATCTTTATGAATTATCTAAGGATACAATTATCACAGTTAACATGCAAATAATATGATAACAGAATTGAGAAATTTCATTAAAATAATAATGTTCAAAGTATAATGATTGGCCCTTAGGGCACAATTTCCAACAACTATCAAGATTGAATTTTGGATTGAAGATCCATAGGCATTCTACTAGTTTTTTTCCTATAGGAAGAGTTGTAATATACCATGTTTTATTTTCCTTAAGTGCCCTCAACTCTTCTTGTTGAAACGTGTTTGGGATTTTAATCTGTATATTGTTTACAACAAAGCTTTGCATTTTTGCAGATAGGTTACCATATGAGACAAAACATTGAATTGGATGTTGAGTACAAGATCTTACTCCCTTTTTCAATGCAATAGGCCAACCCAATTCTTCAGGATTTAATCCTGAATTGGAGTCATAGTCGTTCCTTTGAATGGGAGAGATTGTTCTACCAGTGTTTGATTCATCTTGAATTTATAGTTTGGACTCTTCATCTCATTGTGGTTTGGTATCCATCCCTGAATTGATCTCAACATTTGTTTCCAATTCATTAGGTGTGGGTTCAGGTTGAGGTGGAAGATGTTCAGATTTATGATCATTAAGGTGGGTAGGACTAGGTTGGCTTGTGGGAGGTACGGAGTCAATGATAGGTATAAGATTAGGTTGTAGTGGTATTGGTTCATGTTTATTTAGGATTAGCCATTCAATGCCAGTGTACTCCCTCTAAATGGGTAATTTGGGGTAATATGCATCTTCTTCCAAAAAGACTGTATCCCGGGAGACAATAAGTTTCTTGGAAGTAAGATAGTAGTATTTTAACCCTTTTTGAGTAGGGGAATAGCCAAGAAATAAGCGTTTGTTAGCTCGAACAACAAAGTTTTTGCCATTTGTGAACAAAGACAACAAAACCAAACACCTTAAGAGCCAAGGAAGATATTATTGAGCAATTTGGAAAGTGTTCTAGGAGTTTTTGGATAGGGGTATTGAATTTGAGGACTTTAGATGGCATGCGGTTAATGAGATAGGCTACAGTGAGTATGGAATCACCCCAAAAAATCGTAGGAATATATCGCTCCATTAGTAAGGTTTAGGTTACTTCCAACAAAGGACGGTTCTTCCGCTCAGCTACTCTATTTTGTTGAGGTGTGTATGGGCAGGAAGGTTGGTGATGAATTTCTTGTTGATAAAAGTTGGTAAAGTTGTTGCTCATGTATTCCTTGACCTTATCACTTAGAAGTACCTTAATGGAAACATTAAATTGGGTTCATACAAAGGTATAGAAGTTTTAAAATACCTTAACTACTTCGGATTTGTCTTTTATTAAACAAACCCAACTAGTTCTAGTATGATCAACTATGAAAGTAACAAACTATCTAGTATTGGTGAGGGCTTTTATTTGTGCAGGACCCTAAATGTCACTATGGATTAGTGTGAATGGTGAGGAAGATTTATAAGGTTGTTTGTGTTAGATCCCATATATTTTGATGATAACAAAGATTGGACCAATGATAAAAGAGGATATGATAACAAATGAATTTGAACAAAGTAAATAAATGGAAGACAAAACATTAATTAAACTAAGTATTGGAGTAATGAAGAAGATCCAAGAGGAAGACCATCACTGACAGTTGTCTATATTTACTCGAGTGACCACTCGAGTAAGGAACACTGTTACTCGAGTGGGCACTCGAGTAAGGTTGAAAGAAAATGTTTTCAGAGGCACTGCCAAAATTTGGAAGAAGTTACTCGAGTAGCCACTCGAGTAATCTGCAAAGTTATATGAATCATTACTCAAGTAGCCACTCGAGTAACACATTAGAAAAGGCCTTAATTGAGTAGCCACTCGAGTAACCAGGTCAAAAATCTTCCAGTAGCTCTCGACTGAGAAATGCAACAATTTACTCAAGTAACCATGAGAGAAAAAGGCTTTACTCGAGGGATCATTCGAGTAATCTGAAGAGTTATTTGAAGTATTACTCGAGGGGTCACTCGAGTAATCATGTAGGCAAACTCTCGGCCAAGATTTGAATGACATTACTCGAGGGAGTAATCAAGTAATATGCACACTTATTTGAAATTTACTTGAGGACTCACTCGAGTAAGTTGTGAAGAAAAGACATGGCCACTCGAGTAATCAGCTTATTAGAGGGAGCACCTGAGTAACATGTGAAGAAAAGATATAGCCACTCGAGTAATTAGGTATTTCCAAGGTTTGTGATGTATCTTACTCCATGTCTTACCCGAGTAATATTTTGTGAAATATATTGAATTACTCTCTGTCATATTTTTAATAGGATTACTCAAGGGAGTACTCGAGTAATGAGCATGATCACTCGAGTAGCCACTCGAGTAAGGCAGTCCAGAAATCATTTTTTAATCGAATGTTTATTGATTTTTTATATATATGATTAACTCTTTATTGCACTAGTATCCTAAGTACATTTGCAGAGAAATAATGAAGAGATCATGCAGAAGTGAAAAGTCAAATAAAAGTTTGAATGTTCACCTACCACTACCTACCGTAAACAGATAGTTTTCAAATTTGAAGAATGGTCAACTGTTGCTGCGTGACTCTAACAGATATGTTTGAATTGCTTCCAACGGACACTACAAATCATCTATATATATGGAGCATTCAAAGAGCATACAAAAAAAAACTGAGAACACATGAACATACACTATCAACACACTCTTAGTGCTTTGTTTTCTTATACTCATTCATTGTACTTCAGTGATTATATATTTACTCTGTGAGAGAGTTTTTCATTACAAACTCAATATTTGTTATTGAGACAAGTTAAGGTTGTGGAACCTTGAGTTGGGGATTTGATTACAACGTGTAAGGGGGAGCGAGTGTCCAGCTGAAGGAACTTGCTATGTACTTAGGTGCCAAGAACCCATTGAATCTTGGAGAATATAGTGAAACTCTCAGAGACGCTCTAAGGACTGGACGTAGGTCAAAGTTGTTGTGACCGAACTAGTATAACTCCTGGTGTACACTTCGGTGATATTTCTCTTTGCAATCAACTACTTTAAATATTCTGTCAATTTTTTTATACGCAACAAAATTTCTGGTATCACTCAATTCACCCCCTCTTGCACTAACAGTTTGGGATAGGAAAATCTAGTTTGTTTTGCAATTTGGCAAGTTTCACAATGAAAAGGAATAGAATTTTTATTGAATAAATTTGGAAACAAATGCTTCATATAATTAAAACTAGGATGGCCTGATAGTGCCATAAGGTGACATCATTACTTTGAGAGTTGGAGCTAACCAGTACCCTTCTTGCTTTCCTTGCTTCCTCTGATTTCAAGTTTGATCCTTCAAGGTAAAACAGTCTATTCCATTCTCTAGAAGTTTCAATCGTCTTTGAATTTGAATCCTGAAAAACACAAATATCATTATCAAAAATTATTTGGCACAATCAACCTTTAGTTAATTTACTCACAGATATAAGATTGACAGTGAGTGCGAGCACAAATAGAACATTATGAATTTTCAAGGAATTAGAGACTATGACTGTGCCAATTCCTTCAACAGTAGTATATAGGCCGTTAGCAACTTTGACTCGAAGATTCTCATAAATCAATTTAAGAGTTGCAAACAATGTACGATTACCAGTTGTAACCCCTACCGTAATAGCCAAAATTATAGTTCGAGAATGCGTCATTAAGTTAAAACAGAGACCAGCGGATAATTTAAAACTTTTCTAAAACTCGTTTAGTACGGTCTCACATTCACATTTCGAATATATTTGGCCTGTGCAGTTTGGTTTCATTCATACATATCAGAGTGTAACAAAAATTCCCGACGTACTCAGGTTCCATTAATTCATCTAAGGGTTTACAGGGCACATTTGCCCTTTTTCAGTTTCCCATAAAGGGAATTACATGAATTGTTCAATATATACAATGTGTACAAAAAATCCCCCAAAAATATAATCAATTGTCAGTAGCATGATAACCAACTACTTAAAATGAAAACCTTTGAACAGGAGCTCAACCGCCCTTCATCACTTGCTTTTCCTTTGAACCACTTGCCCTGGCTGTAGGTTAGTTAATGGAAAGAATGAAATTCAAAAGAATCCCCATAGTAACAGTTCACTTATAACATTACATTCATATATCATGTAAGAAAATCATAATACAGCAGCACAACAATAGCATTTACAGCGGCAAGGGTAGGTGTGACTTATGTCACATCCATGACTGCTCACGCTATAATACACAACAGCATGCTTCACCATGGCATATTTCACAACATGTTCCCCATCAACATGTTTCACAGCAGCAATGTTTCACATGGCATATATCACAATAGCATATTACACCACGACATGTTTTCAAAATGGCATAACCACACCGGCATGTTTCTCAACGGCGAGTTTCACAACGGCATGTTTCAATGATGAGTCATGAATACAATCTATCATACACAATATAGGAGAAAGGTCACTACCTTGTTCTTACCGTGCGTGCTCTAGCACCAGTCCATCATGTTCAGGGAAAATATCAAATCCTAAAATCATAATTAAGGACGAAGAGTTATTCTCTAATCCAAAACTCAATTCCAAAACACTTAAAGTTGGTTATCATTTGAGGCCTTTAGGTGGCTACTAGAAGCCTAAACAAATGCCTAATGGGTTGGGAAAGACTTAACCAAAGACCCCTTTCGAAGGTTCAAAAACAGTTTTTCAAAGGGCTGGCCGCGGCCAACGGATAGTCAAAAACTTTTGGGCTGCAGCCAAGATCCATGGGCCGCAGCCAAAAATAGGTCAAAAAGATTTGGACTATGGCAAGCATCCTTGAGCCACGGCCAGAAACAGGTCAAAGGGTTTTGGGCTGCGGCCAAGAACTAGTCAAAAGGTTTTGGGCCACGGCCAGCATCCATGGGCTGCAGCCAACCTTTGGCCTATTTCTTGGCTGATTGTCAAATGGCCATAACTTTTCACACATATTTCAAAATGACCCAGTTTATATCAATGGAAAGCTTGCAATATGAACTACAAAATTGGAAAGTTTCACAACATTTCAACATCATTTGCTATTTCAAATCACCATGTAAATTTGGTCCCTTGCACAACATTTTTCACTTAACCATTTCCAGAATTTTCCAGTTTTGCACCAAATGTTCACAATGGTCCCAAAATGCACAACAAATACTATTCCCACACAATTTTCCACAAGGAATCCAATGGCAATATCAAAACATTCAAATTCACAACTCATATACACGTTCTATTTTGACACCACATTACAACACAACCACACTTTGTCAAACTTCACATTCAATGTTCCAAACCAATTTCTTTGTCCAAAAGATACAACAATACACCATTTCCAAGATCACATGAAAATCAAGGCAAAATCCCAAAAATTCAAAACTCAACCAATAGTCACAACTTATATACCAAAAGGTAGCTATCACTCACCTCCTAAACTTTCCCAAACTTGTTTCTTGATTCACCAACCTCTAAATTTTCTCAAGCAATAAAACACCTCCTTTTGAAAATCTAAAACATAGAAATGAAGACCTTAACAAGAGGAACAAGATTAAAGAAGGAGATATTGGCATTAAAAGCCATTTGCTGGGCCAAATGGAGCTCACCTTTCAAAATTTCTTCTTCTTTCCTCCTCCAACAATGGCTGCCGAATTAGAGAGAGTAAAAGATGATGATGAAATGATCTAATCAATCCCTCCCTTACCTATGACAACCGACCAAGAGAGAGGGAGAGAAAGAGAAAAATATTTTAAAATGATATTTGACTTTTCAACCTCTCACGCTCCACCATTTGCATGCCACTTGTCCACTTCTCATGCATTCCATTAAGAGTAACTTTCCACTTAGTTTAGGCACTGACTACGTCTTGTTTAGCTCATAATTCACATCATATTCTCCAAAAGTGTTTATTTAACAATAATTACATTCACTTTTGAAGTCATTAGCCCTTAATCAAAATTTGGGACATTACACCAATCATGTGATCAGTTGCTTCAAAATCAGTAATCCAAGCATTCTCACTAGCACGTACAGTATTTAGAGCTATGATAAAGTTACCTGATTGTACAAGGTTGATATTGGACATAGATTTAAACTTGTTCTGTCTGTCTAGCATCCTATAAAACATCTACAGTTCCTCTTTACTCAGGGAATCGTTATCTTCAGTCCCTAGCTCAGTGGTAGTGATATGGCTTTGTTTGTGCATTGCTGGCTTTTCATGAAGTTTCTAGCATTCTTCTTTAATGTGGCCCTTCTTCTTGTAATAATTACACCATTTATTTCGTCGTTCATCTTGTAGTTGTTTTACTGCAAGGGATGATCTTTCAATTGAGCTTGGGCTGCCTTGATTCAAGAGTTTTTTGCTTTCTTAAAATTGCACATGGTTGACTACTTTAAATAGATATGGCAAGGGTTTTAGTCCCATGATTTGACTTTTTATCTCTTCAAATAAGTTGTTGGGTCCTAGGAGGAAGTCATACACTCGTCCTTCTTCTACTATCTTCTTATGTAACTAAGCATCTTTGGCAATCTCCCATGGATGTGATTTGAAGAGATCTTGTTGTTGCCATAGTTTATGTAAGACTTTATAATAATCAGTTACTGTTAAGTTACCTTATCTCAAATCACGAAGTTGTCATTTCAGGTGGATTAATGTAATAGTGTTATCAAGGAAAGATTAAGTTTGTTTTGCTTAATCCTAGATTATTTTTGCAGTGGTTGCTAGAAGATACCCTTCACTGATGTCGTCAGTCATGAAATTACACAACCAACTCATAACTTGGTTGTTTTCGGCAAACCATGTATCAAAATGGGTGTCATCAGGGGCAGGCTGAGGTATTGCTCCATTGATATACTTCTCTTTTCTCTTGCCACGAATATACCTTAGCACGGTTTGAGACTACTGGAGATAGTTTCGTCCATTGAACCTGTGGTTAATAGCCATAATTTGACTATCTGAGAGTTCTGGAGCCATCATTGTTCTGCTAGTAGTGGAGGAATGAGAGGAAGGTGAGTCTTGAAATTCAGGATTTGTACCAGACATAAGTGCCATTGGAGTATCTCCGGGTATGGGAAAATTTCTAGGAAGGGAGCCAAACAGAGGAGGAAATTTTGAAGGATCCATGGTTTCTAGAAAAAATGGTGGACAGAAAACACTGTAGACGACGACGCGTGTAGCTCACGCGCCGGTGAGAGTGGTGTAACCCCCTCACAGTAATTACATCCGGTTTATGAAATTAAAGTGAAATAGAGACCAATAAGACAAAATCAACATTTATAATCCCTCACCTTCAAGATGGGGTGTTCAGAAAAACAGTTCAAAATATATTCAGCCTGGTCTCACATTCACGTTTTGAATATAATTACTTGAGAAATCAAATCACATTGATAAATATCAGAGTGCACAACTAAAATCCCAACATACCCTGGGTTACATGTATATATAAAATGGGTGTATAGTTTCCCAAAAATAAGGGATTACATATCCAAAAATAATATTTACAACCCAAAATATATACAGTAAATTAATCCCAAATCCAAAACAGATAACCAACAACAAAATAAAATGTCTCTAAGAGATCCTAACCGCTCTGGGTTGTCCACTTCCCTTTTGAGCCACTTACCTTGTCTGAAATGTTAGTCATTGGAAAGAACAAGATTCAAGAAATCCCAGTAGTAACAAATCACTTATACAATGTATAAACACATAGCATATATGATCATGTTCAGCAGCATCTAAATGATTCATGGCTCACGCCACGAATGACAGCACTCACGACTGTAATCACAATGCGACAACTTTCGCTGTAAACACTATGTCAGCTTTCACTGTAATCTCAATACCCGCTTTCGTGGTAAACACTATGCCAGCTTTCACTGTAATCACTATGCCTGCTTTCACGGTAAACACTATGTAACAACATCACAAGGCACAAAGCACCCCAAAACTCCACAAGGTATCACAAGGCATCACAAAGCAGCAGCAACAACACAATGCATGACAACATACATACAATACATTTACATGAAGTATAAGATAAGAGTCACTACCTTGTTCTTTCCTAAGGTTCCTTGGCACAGTGTGCTCACAAGTCTGGCAAATGTCAAATCCTATAACCAAATTAGGGACAACCGATCAATCTCTTTTCCAAATGCTTATTTCTATAATAATCTAAGTTGGTTATCATTTAAACTCTTTAGGATGACCATCAGAGGCATAAACACATGCTAAAAGTATTGGGAGAAACTACCCCAAAGATCCCTTTTTCAGAAGCAGAACACTGATTTTTGGCTGACTCACTCGAGTGAAGATGACCTCACTCGAGTGATAAGAGACTTGCACTAGAGTGAGAATGGCTCTCACTCGTGAGTGTTTGACAGTGAGCAACAACCACGGCCAGAAAGTGCTCACAACACTTAAGCATGAGGTTTTGCACTCGGGTGATGACTCCAAATTCACTCGAGTCCCTAAAAGTGCAACCCAGAAAGTGCTTGCCTGAGAGCATAGACAACTTTAGAGGAACAAGCTCACTCAAGCACAACCCTTGGCATTCGGGTAAGAAGACTACATTTGCGAGTGTCAGAACACACTCTTGACAAATGGCCTACGAGTGCTTGGCCGAGAGCAACTCTTACCATGGCATTACACTTGCACTCGAGTGAACCCATGCTCACTCGAGTGATGGCCTGTATCACTCGCGAATTAGGAAGTATACTCGCACTTAGTCATAGAAGTGCAACAACAACTAAAAGAACTTGGGTGAAAATATGCACAACACTCGAGTGAGGCTTATTAGATTGCCAGATCGCAACAAAAGATAGAAATTCGTAGATTGGCAAAAACTGATCCCAATGGTTCCCAAACTCAACACAAAGCTCATACACACTTAAAATCCCATAAGGAACCCATTGGTATCCTCCAAAACACTCAAAACCCATCTTAACAACAATTCATATTCTTGGGTCTCTATAACACACAATACCCAAATTCATTCAACCCACTTCCAAAATTCAGAACTATATCCAACACTCAAATAACTTCACACTAAACCAATTCCAACATCATTCACCATATAATCCATGCATTCAAAAATTGGCATAAAACCAGGGCAAATTTTAGAACTTATCATACTCAACCAAAATTCACAATGAATATATCAAAATGATCTAAATGCTCACCTCTTCACTTTGCTAAAACCAAAACCCTGATTCTCCAACTTTCAAATATGCTCCAACACTCAAACTACCACCTTTCAAAATTCTGAAACCATCAAGATGAAGATCTTAACACTATGAACAAGTTTAATGAAAAGTGTTTGAGCATAAGAGGACCATTAAATACCAAAAATTTAAGCTTTCCCTTTCTCTTTCCTTACTCTAAGTTGCCAAAAATAGAGAAGGAGGAAAGAGTGTACAAAATTTCCCCTTGGCCCATGCTCCAACCGAATAAGAGAGAGAAGAGAGAGAAAAGGTGATTGTTGACTTATATGCATGATCCTTTGGTCCACAAAATGTCACTTGCCAACATCTTTCTCACTTCCTCCATGAGCTCACACAGATGCATAGCACATGATTCTGACCCATAGACAATAAATCTCAACCATTGATTTTTAATCACCAATGAGTTTCCTCTTTAGTAACTAACCAATTGGTCGGTAAATTTCCAATTTTACTATTTTGCCCTTGGTTTTCACTATGTTAAATAAATTATCACCAAGAACATTTATATCAAATCCATATCACATACCTCCAAAAGTGTTTAATTACACTAATTATAATCACATTTGAGGACATTAGCCCTTAATCTCAAATTGGGTCATTACAAGTAGTGTCGCAAATATCTCATGCTCAGAGAACAGTAACGGGCGTGTGAGCCACGTGCTGGTCAGAATGCCACCATTTCTCTGGGAATCACCGATTGGCGCTGTCTGACTCATCCTAGGAGGGCGATGTATGCTCACTCGTTGGTGTTGTGGAGATTACAGAAAGTCGATGCTCTTCCGTTTCTCCACCGTTTCTCTCTCTTCTATCCTCACCATTTCTGGTCGCGGTCATTTTATGACCAGCTCTGATACTATATGGGATTATAAGATCTCATTCTTGCTCAATTCATGTATATATTATGCTTAGACGATTGCAACATATATATAGGGGAAAATATAGATACAGAGTAGGTGAAGTCAGAGAGACAAAACGGTGGACAGGTGAGTGATTGATGGAGGCATGAGTTAGATTCAATTATCTCATACTAATCAGATTATCGGTGCTGACTTTTAACATCCACGAAGGTAAATAACCAAGCGCTTTGTGTCAAGTTTCTCTGAAAAAAATGTTCACACTCTTAAGAAATTATTTTATGAAAGTTGCTTCAGAAATACATATACACAAACATATTTATGAAATGTCTGAAAACCAATTTTTAGACTTCCTTTCAAAGATTTTATATACATATAGACTAATAAAATAGATCATTTCAAGATTTTTTTTATTAGAATGATAGTAATAAATTTCTATTACAGTTTCATTTTTCTTCAAGCACTCTAATCCACAAAGTAGACACGCCATTTATATAAATATCAATCTTCTCATACTTTCTTTTTTGATACACACGAGTTAGCATACTAGAAGGTTGTGAAATGTACCATAGTAGAGTGATGATACTTTGAATTCATATCTTCCATATATCTCACTTTATACAATCAAATTTCTTAATGAAGGTAATGTAAATAAATTAAAAAGAAAACTACTTGCATTTCTTTCTTGGTTATCATCAATCACACAGTGTAGGTGTTGTGGTCTAGGTGATAAATTTTCACTCTAGTGAAATCCTAAGTCTTGTGATTCCTCTAATATATTTCAATTTACATAAATGAATGGTAGCAGAATGTCATATGAATGTATGTAGGTATCACTTGAGATTATAATCCATATTTTCTCTCAAATGTATCATCAACTCTTAATATGAATTTCATTTAACAAACTCATAACATAACAATCTTGTTTTATTAACATAACATTCTTCCAAAGGCTTCTTCTTTTCAATCAGAGTCCATTTAACCACCTATCTTTAATAAGGTACAGAATTCACAATAAAGAATAACAAAAGTTATTTGTGCTCTTGATTGATCTCCTAAACTTCATTCCACATTATCATAAAATTTTGGAGCTCTAATTCTACCTTTAAGCAAGGTTTAAATTGAAATTAATTCAATATATAATCTAAATTTCCTTTCCACTAGATGATGCTATAGGAACATTTATCCATATAAGCTTCTTTTCTTTCGAACATTCTATCAAACACTTAATACGCATTAAAAGAAATTGACAAGCTTCAAGAATATCCCATCTTATAATTACAGCCCCCAAACTTCACGCTCCCACTATAAATCCCAATAAAGTTTATCACCAAACTTATAACAGCCAACACAAAGACTAATTAAATAAAGACCAGAACTTTTTAGTCATAGAGCATATACGATGGATCGAAGGGAAAAAAAAAGAGCAAAGAAAAACATGACCATCAATCACTAGTGGCGATCATCATCATGGAGTCTAGATGAAGAAATACCTAGTGTTGACGGCCCACCGCCTAGCCCACCATCCTCCTTTGTTTGTGCGGCACCTTTGAACCATACATCACCAAGCAAGAAAGGGTGGGAATGAGAGCTCTTGATGAGAGGAAGAATATTTATGAAGGCATTAGCATCATTTGAAGTTGTTTTGATGGAGTAATAAAAGCAAGAAGTCCATATTTTCCTCCTTGGTCTCCCCCTCTTTCTCTCTTACGTGTTTTTTATTTTTCCTCGCCATACTGCTCACAACCGACATTCATCAGAGGGTGCTGGAGGGTTCAGGTTAAAGTGAGTCATGAAACCAAATTTAAGAAACTTTGCCTTTCAAAAATATCTCATTATCAAAAATCCACTTGCCGGGCTCTACACGAGCTCTTACCAATTCTTTTATAACAGTAAAGAATTTGGGCTTTTCTCTCTTTAATTTGATTGAAAATAAATTCCATAATTAGTTCTATAGACACTTTCTACTATTTTTTTTCCCAAGACTTTTTCACCATTCTCAAATTATATTTTCTTTTACTTATTAAACCAATATTGAAAATGCAGTTACATTTCATTAAATTTTAAACCACAAATCCACGTTGTTAGAAACTTTTATAAATTGAAAAAAAAATTACTGGAAATGAAATTTTTATCCTATTTTGTTTTTAGGGTCACTACAATGTAGGACCTACAGCTGCTGCCCTAAAAAAGTAACATGTATATCCATGCGGAAAAACATATATAATCATAACGTCAAAAGACAAAAAATTCTGATGTATACTACATTGACTTTAACTTGAAAGCAATGGATCATCAAACCTTTTGCTCAAATCATTGATGCCACGTTGGAGATCCTGGACTAAAGGAAAGGCAAAAGTTATGTGTTTAAGGAATCTTTGATCTTTTATACCTATCCTGCGATCAAGTTTGAACTATTATGCTTGCGAGTGAATATAGATATAATACTTTCAATATACTAATATATTTCAAAAAAGGACAAAACAATATGCCTGAACACTAAATACATTTAGTGCCCGTTTGGTTTACAGAATTGGAAGTAATGTAATGCAATGTAATTGAATGTAATGTAATGATGATTACATAATTTGTTTGATTTGTCATTAGGGAAAAATGATACATATGTATAAAAATGTTTAGTTGGATTACATCAAACATGAGAATATATGAGAATAATATACCAAAGGACAAAATTACCCCTATCTACAATATAATAAGTACATGTTGGGTTTATAATAATTTTTTTTCATTCTGTGCGGTGTATACATTGGGTTCATAGTAATTTTTTAACATTTAATGGTAAAAATATTATGGATTCATGTTAATTTTTAATATTTAATTATGAAAATATTATTTAATATGATACCTTAATATTTTTTTAACAATGAAATATATTTTTTTAAATTTTTTAATGGGGGAATATTTCTTAAATTTCTATATTATTAATTGATTTTTTAATATTTAATTGTGGTAATTAAAATTATTTAATATTTAATAGCATTTACGGGTGGGCACTTTGGTCAATTTAAAAAATTATAATAGCAATAGTGTCATTTTCACCTGATTACATGATGTTTGCATCCACATTCATTAGTCATAATAGTGTAATCCTGATTACATCATTTGATGTAATCAGGATTACAAAATGTAATTCTCTTTACATTACATAAGCCTAACCAAACACTATAATTGGTCTATTGCATTAGGATTACTTGTAATCCCCTCTCATGGAATCAAACCAAACGAGCTATTAAAGATGCAAGTATGTATCAGAAAAGGCACACCTTTTTCATACCCCATGTAAAGAAAGGATATTAACCATAAGATAAAAGCAAAAACCCACAAAACATACTAATCTTTGACAACCTATTAACCACATAGATAAATTGAATGTTGGGAGTTAGCGTGATTAGGGAGAAAGGGAGGAGATTGTAATTGAATGACTTAAGAGTATTAACTTAAAATGTCTCAGCACTTTCTATCAAAGTGCAATACTAATGGGACCAGAAAATATGGAACAAACTTATGATATAGATCTGATAGCAAGAAAAAGCGACAAATAAAAGGTAATACCTTCTTCGAGTGCATCTGAAGATATTTATTTGGGACATCACTCTATCAACTTGACTTTCTCAATTCAAGTCATGAAATCATCAATAATAAAATTGATTCAAATATGAACATAAAAGCACTATTTAATATAAATATTCCAAAAAAGACAAATGAGGTAAAACTCAATCCTCTAATGGATATATATAACCAAGCCATTCTTGCTTTCCTAATTAGATTCCTTTGTTGGTTAAATTTTCCTTCTCATTGTACCATGATCTCATTTATGTTGCTGAAAATACTCATTTAGCCAAGTTAAAAACGCATGTGTTTAACATAAGGCTATATCCCAGCTGGCTTAGGTATGAACCTTATTTGGGTTATCCTTTTCTGCTGCACCATAATGCGAGTTACATGACAAGAAAGGGCATGCATGAAACAAATATAGCTATATGACAAAATCAGGTTGATCTCCTTCCTAAATAGTGATACCTTAAACATGTAATTCTCATTTATAGTGACTCATGTCCCTATAAAATGTTTACTAATATAATTTATTAATTAGCTCTCATTACCCATATTGAATACAACATATTACCAATTAAACTATTATAATTTGAATAAATGCTTTATATGAGATTGTGCATAAAGGCAGCAAAGTAGGTTGACAAAAAAGTTGATAAGGTATGCACTCTGGACAACAAATACTCTTGACTCCTTTCTATCCATTTGTAGAAAAACATTGGAATTATGCTGCTAAACCATATAAGGCAAATTTATGTGCTTATTTATTTATGTTTCCTTTTGACTCGAAACTGCTAAACCATGAGGTTGTATTCAACCGCACAAAAACCATGACATTAATACATCAAGATAAAGTTTTATGAAGCAGACAAACCATACAAACATGGTAAAAAAACTTCAACATTGAAAGGAAACAAAAGCATATATCCCCATCCACTACTGTATTAATTAGGAGCACAAACCATAGAAGCACAGAAAAAAATGTAAAATAAAAGAAAAATATTTGGAAGCTGATATTCTCATTCACTTTAGAGTCATGGCATAGCAATGATGAAGGACTTCCTTAATGGACTAGGGACTACTTCAAGAACTGGACTTTTGGGTAATAAGGAGGGTCGAAAAACACTAGTTGCATCACAGTAAGAGGAAACATTAGGGCAACCTGCATATGAAAATACACCATTACCAAGAGTTTCATGTTCAACTTATAAACAACATACATGACTCAACTAATTCCTGTATATGAAAATACACAATTATCTAGATGAAGTAGCTCGACAATCTAAGTTTTGAACAATGACTTGATTATGATAAGAAAGGTAAAAAATGGATGTCTCCATCTAGATAAAATGAAAGATGAACAGAGGGTTAACTTGAGACCGAAGACATCTCTGTTTTAGGAAGTTGTAAGACTATTTATATAAACCAAAATATGAAGAGTAAAAGAGGTCATAGGATCTCACATAAACCTCTGTTCATAAGAACACACATAAACAAAGGTGAAACCAGGTGGGTTGTGTGAGGAGAAGACAATGATAGACCCATCTTTTTCCTTTAAACACACATCATTGAGCTAAAGGAGATATAATACCATTAACACCCTGGCTAAAAAATAAGCACTCGTATTCCAAGAACACTTCAGTCAAAATATTATTGTTCGCAAATCAAAGTATAGGTTGTGACACCTATATTTCTTACTAGTCAGATGAGTTATATACATAATGAATTTGAACCACTAAGTCAGGCTTGGTCCTAGGAAGAAAAAACTTTTACAAATAGTTGAAAACTTAGACTAAACATAGGGGTTTGAACCTTTAAAGGAACGTGCTTTTCTAAAAAATTTAAAATGTTTTAAAACAGATATTTAATAGTTTAAACTCTTCATTAACTCATCAATCTTTTAACCATAATTAATTAGTTTTATCACAGTTTTACTATGCTCTCATCTAAGTCTACCATTTGTTAAATTACGAATCATGCAAATGCCCTCTCTCGTTTCGTTATTTGAGCATAGTATAATAGGCTACCCCTATTATATATGCTAATATTACTACTATGTGTACTACTTTCACTACTATTACTATTACTATATGTACTATTTCCACTATGTACATTTCTATGTTTGTAAATAGATACATATACACAAAATTTGTAGCCACATGAGGCTACCAAAAATCTTAAGTTTAACAAAATGATTATACAAATAACCAACAAAATATTAATCTTGCTTCTTCACCTTCTTAGTTATCTACAATTATTACTCCCTTACCCCTCGAGTTGCTTGTTTTAGCTATATGTCGGTTAATGGAAAGGGTGAGATTTGCAAGAATCTCAATAGTAACAACAAACTATCATAATATATGCAAGTTCACGAAGCAAACAAAATAAACATTAAACAATAAGCATTCAGCAATCAAGATGCAGCACAATCAGCAATCATGGGACACGCCGGTCCAATACAACATAGATTGCATATCAAGTTTTAAAAGCCAAGGACACTGCCCATTAAAATACACATCGAGATTTATAGCCTTAGAACACTGCCTAATACATGGGTCACACCGGTCCAATTGATAGAGCTCAATATTTATATATTTTTTATTAATTAATCTTAGGCTTTTGTGGGACTTAATTGAATATTTTGGGCATAATCAAGTGTTAATGTGAGATTATAGTGAAAGAATAATTTGGGAATTATATTACATAAATTGTTATATTTTTAATTAACATTTGTTATTTCCATTATCCTTTAATTGTGAGCAAAAGATATTACCTTTATGAATTTAATTTTGTAGATGATGACATGGCACAACTTATTTAACCTTGAGATAATTGTAAAGAAAGGAGGTGGTGCTGTTTTTGGGCTGAACTAAGAAGAATGGGAAAGAAGCAAGTAAGGGCTTTATTTGAATAAAGTTGGACCAAAGGGAATGGAAGAATGAGAATTGGCGTGAAGATGATGGGCTAGACCAAACAATGAAAAGAGTGAATAATATAAAAGAATAGTTGGATCAAAATGAAGAAAGAAGAGCAATTAAGATGGGCTGGCTGAAATTGTTGAATAAGGAAAAGGAGGGCTGACCATTGGAAAAAGGAGAAAAGCTGCTGGACCGTGAGAAAGGAATTGAAAAGAAGGAGAGCCCATGTGAAATGAGGAGGAGGGTTTTGGCCGCTGGACTCTTGAGGGTGTGTAACACCGAATGGAATGAGAAAAAGAAGGGGAGGACAGTACCGAATAAAAGGATGGAAAGGGTTTGACGGCTGGGGGGTGTGAGCAATGAATTAAAAGGAGAGGGAGGCGTTGGATAAAGGAGGCAGCCGACATTATGGACCAAGAACGATGGAATGAAGAATTCATGTGGGAGGCCTTTGACCGAGATGGGGATTTGAAGAAAAATGAAGGAAGAGGTGAGAACAGCCGAAATTGCTAACCAAGAGAAATTGAAAGCATCGAAGAGAGAAGGTTGGGAGCGACGTTTCTGCTGATGGCTATTCTTTACTTCATTCTTCAAGTTTCATCCTTCTTCTCCTCCATGAGTAGCTGAAGTGTTGGTGATTTCCTTGAGTTGGGTAATGGTTTGAGCTTCTAAACTTCAATGGAATTCCTTTAAGCTCTCTTTTTAGTTCATGATTATGTAGCTTGGTTAAGTATGTAATTGTGATCTAGATTGTTATGCCAAGTGAATAAACTTGGTGGTTGAGCTAGGAGTTGATTAATTAAGCTTTGTATGATTCATATTATGAGTAGGTTGAATTGTTTATTCAAACTTGGTTAAGTGGATTTAAATGATTAAACTGGATGTTTTGAATTGTTGTAATGGTAATTACAAGCTAGAATTGGAAGTTAGTTATTCATCTCCTTGGGTCACTATTAATTGGTAGTATTCATTTAATTGCTTCAGTTGAATGAATTAAATGATTATTGCAAGTATGGAGCTAGTGGTATCTTAGCTCCATCCTCTTGACTCATTATGGAATTCATATTATTAGTAAGCAAGGAAGACTAAAACCTTAACTCAAGGGAATCTCATTTCATCATTATTCTAGTTTATTAAATTTACCTTGTTATTAGTGTTAAATTCAATTCCATTTGCTTCTTTGTTTTAAAAACTGAAAAATATAAAAATATTATTTTAGCTTATATTACTTCATAGTTTTAAACTCAAATTCTCAAAATGATTTCTCACAACTTTAAGGCTTTTTATCACTTTACTACTTAGAAACTTGGAAATTAATCTCCTCACAAGAATGACCTAGGTTGAGCTACTACGCTACATTTTCAAACCTAGTTTTATTTTGTGAATTCACACGACATGGGTTCATCAAATTGACGCCGTTGCCGGGGAGGATGATTGCCAAGGTTTTAAGTAGTTAAGTTTTCTTTTCTGTTGTCATAGTGTGTCTTAGTTTAGTAGGAAGTGTGTAGCACTCATTTGAATTTTGGCGAAATTCTTATTTTCGATTAGCACTGTATTGCTGGAACTGAAATATTTGTGCCCAGAAAATTCTGAAATTTTCGAGGTTAAAGTTTTTCAGCATTCTAAGCAAGACTAATAGCTATAGCTATTAGGTCTGCTAGATTTTAGCCAAATTCGAAGGTTTGCTATACTTTTCTGAATTTTCTTTTTCTTTTTTGGTATTTTTCTAAGTTTTTGATTTAGTTTGTTCTTAGGGATTTCTTTGATATTTCTTGGTTGTTAGTGTGTTTTTGAGTTTGTTTTAGGTAGTTGTTCATTGTTGGAGTGTTTGATAGTGGTTTAGTCATTTTTTATATTCATAGTTGTTTTGCATTCCATTTGCATTTAGAAAAAAACAAAAAGAAATTTGCATTTTGTTGCTTTGCTATCATGTTCTTAGTGGCATTATGTGGTTCATTATTGTTTTGTGGTGAGCAACTTTGCATTCTTCATCCTTGGAAATTTGTTGGTTGCAACTTGAGATTTCAGGTAGCTATCACATTCTGTGAGTTGTGCTTCCAGTGACTCTACTTACATACTTGCGGTTTGAGGTACTAATTCATTGATATACCAACTTATTATCCTAAAAGGTGAATTGCAACTCCTATTTGCCTCTTGTCACATTGTGTTGCACTTGTCTTGTTATTGCTAAAACTGGTCTTACTCTTTAGACACTTGAATTTTGTTGGTTGTGGTTAACTCTTTTGGTTGTCAAAGATTGGTTGTCTTGGTTTCCTACAAGTTGCTAATTTTTATGTATGCAACCCTTCAATTGACCATTTGACCAATTACTTTGCTGTAATTTGAGTGTCTATATAAGTCTTCTTACTGTGCATGACTAGATCTCAGAAAATTGAACTTGTGCCTTTAGATAAAGATATTAACAAGACAATTAGGTTACTTAAGAAAGGTAAGAAAGCTGAATCACCTAGTGTAGGGCTTGGACAAGTCATTGACACTAAAGTTGTTGCACATACTTGTGATAATTCTTCTCATATTGGCTCTTCGTTCATTGTAGATCACCATCTTGCCATGGATCCAGTTCCTCCTCCAGAAGACGTACCTTTACCCATTGGGGAGCATAGAACTATCAAAGATCTTACCTCTTCTACTGATATTATTGATCCTTTCCTCTCTTGTCCAGAATTTAATATTAATTTTGAGTTGAAAGGTCCTTTGTTGAGACACTTACCAAAATTTCATGGTTTACCTGCAGAAGACCCTAACAGGTACTTGAGGAATATGTACATTGTGCGCACCTCCATGAAACCAATGGGAGTTGATCTAGATGAGATGTGTCGGAAAGTCTTTCATTTTACATTGGAAAACAAAGCTAAGGAGTGGTTCTTGATGCTACCTCACCACAATCCTAATGCTTTAGCATCCTGGGACAGCTTGAAGAGTGCCTTTTTGGAAAAATACTTCCCTTCTTCAAAGATAACATCTCTCACTAAGGAAATCTTTGGTGCTAAACAACGCCTCCATGAATCTTTTTATGAGTATTGGTGTCATTTTCAAGAACTTCTAGCTAAGTGTCCACATCACCAAATCCCAGAAGCTCAATTGGTGCAATATTTTCATAGTGGGTTGCTTCCTCAAGATAGGAAGAGTTTGGATTCATCTTCTGGAGGCACTATTCAATTGCTTACACCTGAAGAAGCTTGGGCTTTAATTGAGAAGATAGCTAGTAATGATTAGCAATTTGAAGGGTTGGATGCTAGACAAGTCCATGAGGTCTCACATGCTTCAAGATCTTCAAGGGAGTATGATAATTTGTCATCCCAAATGACAGATATGAGAACTGACCTCAATAAGCTCATGGCCCATCTAAACAATGTGAACATTCATGGGTCACATTTTCAAGCTCTAGTGGCTCCTAGCTATGACATATGTAGCTCTCACATGCATATTGCTCCTAATTGCCCACACCAACTTGGGGAGGTCTTGGCTGTTTTTCAAGGAAGACAAGGACAGAATCAAAGGCCTTAGAATCCCTACTCTAACACATACAATGAGGGTTTGAGGTCCTATCCCAACTTTGGTTGGAGGAACCAGAATCAATTTCAAGGGAGTTCTTCAAATCAAGCTCCAACTCAAGGACCTTCAAACCAATCTAATCCCCAACAAACAGTAGTTGCTACACCTGAATCCCATGCTACTAAAGATGACATCTCTCAACTTCTCAAGTGTATGAACAATGTGTCATCTTCAATGGGTAACTTAGCCTCGAGATTTGATGAAGAGAGAGCTCAAACCAATTCTAAATTTTCTGACATTGGGACTAAGTTTGATACAATCTTTAACAAGTTAGAGTTGTTGGATTCTAAGAATTCTAACCTTACTTCATTTTTCACTCAAATGTCTGATAGCCTTAATGAGCAACAAGCTAAAAGTGGACAAGGGTTGCCTTCCAACATTGTGATCAATCCTAAGGATGTACATGCTATCTCTTTAAGGAGTGGTAAACAAGTGGGTAAACAAGTCCAATTTGAAGAAAATGTTGAGAGTTTCAAATCTGGAATGCATTCTAGTGATAGGCACAATGAAGAGGTTGAGGTTCCCTTGCAACCATAAGTGGAAGATATTGATGGTAGTGATGATTCTGATCAAAGCACTCACATTGCTATTGGAAAATCTGAGAGTATGGTTGAACAGAAGCTTCTACAAAGGCATTCTTCTCCAAATTCAAATATGGATAGCAAGCAAGGAGTGTCAACTTCAACAAATGCTAAGGTACTTGACCCTCCAACTTCTTCTTCTTCAAGCAAAGGGGAAGGTAAAAAAGTAAATCTCTCTAAAATTCCATTTCCTAATTCATATGTGCTTAGCAAAAAGGTTTCAAATGAAAAGAAATTTCTTGATATGATGGATATTTTCAGTAAGATTGAAGTTAATTTGCCTTTGCTTGATGTGTTGAAAGGAATGCCTACTTGTGCTAAATTCTTGAAAGATTTGTGTACCCAAAAGCGTAGGTGTAAACCCAATGAGTGTGTTCAGTTGAGTCCTAGTGTGTCTACTATGTTTAAACCCCATCTTCCAATTAAGTGTAAAGACCCTGGCTCATTCACTGTTCCATGCACTATAAAAACCATGCCTTTTAGTAATGCTCTTCTTGATCTAGGAGCCGCTATAAATGTCATGCCCTACTCTGTTTACACCTCTCTTAGCCTCATAAACATCAAATCCACTAGTGTCATCCTACAACTAGTTGATCGCACCACTAGGAAACCTCATAGCTTATTAGAAGACATCTTAGTCAATGTCAAAGACTTAGTGTTTCCTATTGATTTTTATGTCCTAGACATGTCTATTGAGGTCTCAGTTGAGGAACCATTGATTTTGGCTAGGCCTTTAATGCGTATAGCTAATACTATCATTAGCATGAAGGATGGGTACATAACTATGGAAGTAGGTGATCATGTCATTCGATTCAATGTTTATGAAGTTATGAATCACCCATTTCAGTACTACTCCCTTCTTGGCTTGAATGAGATTGATTTAGCCTTAGAAGAGGCAATTGATGAGTCTACTTTCTCATTGTGTGTGAAAAATGATAGTCATGATGATGTATGTGTTACCATTGGTTCAAATTCTTCTCCCTCTATTGATTGTGATGATGATGTGTGTAGTATTGATTACACGTCAATTGATAGCTCACTTTCCACTTCCAATCCTTTTATTTTTGATTTTTCTAACCTTGGTAGTACTATATCTTCATTTGATAGTTATCATGGTGTTGGGAAAGAATTATTGTGTAGCTTTGCAGAATTTGAGAATGTTAGCGAAGTGGATTCCACTTTTGGAAGTGAAGCAACATCCATTAGCATTGAATCTGCTCCTATGGACACAAGTGGAGTCATTGTTGAAGATGAGGAAAGAAATCAATGTGCTACTAATGGCACGACTGCAATTCATGGATTTAAGCTTCACATTCGTCCATCTTACAAGTTTCAAACTTCTCCTAACCTCAAGGATGATTGTGTGGGTAACCTCACTTCTTTCTAATTATTGAAATACTTACATTCTCCTTTTGGTGATGAACTTAGCAGGTCAAAAGTCATAAATTTCTTTTCTGAAAATTTTGGAAATAATGGACAACCACATGTCAAGACTGCAACAGGGGAGAAACTCAGTTCTCATCAATTACTACAATGTTGTATACCATTTCATGATGCTACTTCTCATATATTTCACTCTTTGAATGATGTAGGTGGTAGTCCAGGTTGCTTTGTGAATGAGCCACAATCTCAATCCATATCTGAATAAGGGGGACATACTTCCAATCTAACAATTATTGGGGATTCTCATAAGAAAGGGAAGTTTCTTGGTGCACTTGAGTTGAAAGAACTTTTACCTTCAATTGTGCAATCCCCTGAACTTGATTTGAAACCCCTTCCCCCTAACTTGAAGTATGCTTTTCTTGTTGAACATGATCAATTACCTGTCATTATCTCTAGTTCATTAAGTACATCTGAGGAGTTGAGTTTACTCCATGTGTTGAAGAAACACAAGAGGACAATAGGGTGGACTTTAGGTGACATTCCATGTATTAACCCAACTGTGAGCACCCACAAAATACTTTTGAATAAGAGTTCTAAACCTGTGAGACAGCCCCAACGTAGACTCAACCCTCTCATCTTAGATGTAGTTAAGAAGGAGGTCACCAAACTCTTGAGTGCAAGGATCATATATCCTATTTCAGATAGTGAGTGGGTCAGTCCGGTCCAAGTTGTTCCAAAAAAGAGTGGCATAACTGTTGTGCGAAATGAGAAGAATGAACTCATTCCAACAAGAGTCCAAAACTCTTGGAGAGTTTTTATAGACTTTAGAAAGTTGAATGAAGCTACTAGAAAGGACCACTTTCCCCTCCCCTTTATAGATCAGATGCTAGAAAGATTGGCATGCAAATCTCATTATTGTTTCCTTGATGGTTTTTATGGTTATTTTCAGGTTCCTATTGCACTGGAGGATTAGGAAAAAACAACATTTACTTGCCCATTTGGGACGTTTGCATACCGAAGGATGCCTTTTGGGTTATGCAACGCTCCTGGGACATTTCAAAGATGCATGCTCTCTATTTTTAGTGACTTACTTGAACAAGGTATTGAGGTATTCATGGATGATTTTTCTATATATGGGAATTCTTTTGAAGAATGTTTGCTGAATTTGGAGAGAGCATTAGAAAAATGTGTGCAAAAGAACCTTGTGCTAAATTTTGAGAAATGCCACTTCATGGTAGATCAAGGGATAGTCTTAGGTCACTTGATAAGTAAGAGGGGTATAGAAGTTGACAAATCTAAAATTAAAGTAATTTCATCTCTTCCTTATCCCTCTAACTTAAGAGAACTTAGATCTTTCTTGAGGCATTCTGAGTTTTATAGAAGATTCATTAAGGATTTTAGTAAGATAGCTTGTCCCCTATCTAAGCTTCTCCAAAAGGATGTGGATTTCATATTTGATGATGCATGCAAATTGGCATTTGATGAAATTAAGTCTAGACTCATTTCTCCACCTATACTCATTGCTCCTAATTGGGATCTTGATTTTGAGCTTTATTGTTATGCTTCCAATAGTGTTGTTAGTGCAGTTCTAGGTCATAAAATTGGTAAGACTTCTTGTGTTATTGATTATGCTTCTAAAACACTGGATAAGGCTCAAATCAATTACACTACCACTGAGAAAGAGCTCTTTTCCATTATTTTTACACTTGAGAAGTTTAGGTCTTATCTAGTGAATCTAAATTGATTATCTATTCTGATCATTCTGCTGTCAAGTTCTTATCTAGGAAGACTCATACTAAGCCTCGGTTACTAAGGTGGATGCTACTACTTCAAGAATTTAACACAGAGTTTAAGGACAAGGTAGGTGCAGAAAATCTTGTTGCTGACCATCTAAGCCGCTTGCCCCTTGCTACACAGGGAGTAGTTGATGCTGAAGTTACTTGTGATGTTTTTCCTGATGCCCATCTCCTTGCTATTACACTTCATGACCAATGGTTTGCTCATATGGTGAATTATCTTGCTGCTGGGGTGTTACCTGATTCTTTGTCTCGTTTTCAGAAATAGAAGTTGAAACACGAATCTCGATACTATTTGTGGGATCCTCCTTACTTATGGCGGCATTGTAGTGATCAAGTCATTAGGAGATGTGTGCCGGATGATGAAATTTCTTCTGTTATAACATCTTGTCATTCTTTGTTGTGTGGTGGTTACTTTGGGGCAAAGAGAACTGCTAGGAAAATCTTAGACTGTGGTTTATATTGGCCTAGCCTCTTTAGGGATTGTTATGCTTTTTGTAAAACTTGTGATGCATGCCAGCGTTTTGGGGGTTTATCTAGAAAGCATGAAATGCCGCAACAACCCATGTTGTTTTGTCAAGTTTTTTATGTTTGGGGCATTGATTTTATGGGTCGATTTCCTGTATCTCATGGATATCTGTATATTTTGTTGGCTGTTGATTACCTTTCAAGGTGGATTGAGGCCATTCCTACAAGGAAGGATGATGCCTCTACTGTTATAAAATTCCTACGTACTCATATCTTTTATAGGTTTGGTGTACCAAGAGTAATTGTGAGTGATCATGGCTCACATTTTTGCAATAAATTGATGGACAACTTGTTATCCAAGTATGGTGTTCTCCATAAGACTTCTACCCCGTACCATCCACAGACAAATGGACAAGCTAAGGTGTCTAATAGGGAAATCAAGTATATCTTGGAGCAAATTGTCAAGCCAATTAGGAAAGATTGGAGTCTCCGGTTGGATGATGCTCCTTGGGCATATCGTATAGCTTTTAAAACTCCCATTGGCATGTCTCCTTTCTGGTTAGTCTTTAGTAAGGGTTGCCATCTACCCGTTGAGCTAGAGCATAGAGCTTACTGGGCTGTGAAGACTTGTAATATGGATCTTCAAGGTTCTACTGAGGAAAGGATGCTTGAGATACAAGAGCTAGAAGAGTTGAGATTGGATGCATATGAAAGTTCTCGTATCTATAAGGAAAAATCCAAATTGATTCATGATCAAGGCGTCTTATGAAAGCAGTTTCATGAAGTAGAGCAAGTGCTTATGCTCAAGGTAAGATTCAAGCTCAAAAATGGGAAGCTTAAAACCAAATAGCAAGGTCCCTATAAAGTGGTCAAGGTGCATAGCTTTGGATTAATAGAGCTCGAAGATCTTGCAAGTGGTGCAAAGTTTCAAGTGAATGGTCACTTGTTGAAGCACTACCATGCTAGTCATCAACCACCATAATGCACACAGTAGTCTCTTTCCTTACCTTGTTTCTTGTTTTTATTTGATGATATATGATCTTGAACAAGTGTGGGGGAAGGACTTACCAGTAGTAAAGAGTAGTCTGTTTTTTTTTTTGCATTTTCCAATTGAATAAACTCCATTTTGAATCATACTCTTGTGCTTAACCTTATCCTACACTACCCTTTTCTCTTATCCTTATACCTAATTTCTGAGAACTATTTCCACTTATGTCTTGTCCTCTCTCTCCTTGTGACGATGATGTGTTGTGCTTCAATCTTGAATTGGACTTCACAACATTCACTTCACCCAAGAGATAAGTGCGTCTATGTTCTTTGTTTTTGTGCATTACATTGAGGGCAATGTAAGGATTGAGTGTGAGGGAGTCTAGCGCCCAGAATTTGGAAAACATGGAGCCGCCATCAAAATTTTGAAAAAGGATAATTTTGGAAACCTTTTTAAAAATGGAAACTGGTCTACAAAAACCATTTAGGGTTCGGGAGTCGATTGTGTGTGGGGAAGGTGTTAGGCACCCCACAACACCCATTCATAAGAATGGTTACCCTAAGTTAATTATTTAAAAATATTATGGCCTTTAACCTTATTATATTTACCCAAATAAAAAAAAAGAATATTTACAAAACTAAATGAAATGAAAACTAAAGAAGAAGAAGAAAGAACACTTATTTACAATAAGAAAAAATATATTTATTTAAAAAGAACATTTATTTACAACAAGAAAATAAGAAAAAATATATTTATTTACAAAATTGGACTTGACCTAGGATGAAAATCTAGGACCTACGTACCCTTTAGAGGGATCAAAGCCCACGTAGTTTGGGGGGTAGAAATGCGTGTCACTTTGTTTGTGTTTTTTTAAAAAATGTTTATTTAATTTATTTGAGAAAATGATTTTTTTGTTTGGTTCGTATTTTTTTATTTTTTTAAAAAAACAATCCCTTTATTTTCTTATAAAAAGAGTCTTCTTCTTCCTTTTTTTTTGTTATTTTCATAAAAAAAAATCTGGATCAAAGTTTTAAATAACCTCAAGATCAACTTATGCACAAAACGATGAATCCACAATCACATGAAGAATAAGAAGCAAACATATTTCATGACATACAAGTTCAGCCCAAAAAGAACATGAGCATGTTATCCACGAGAACAAGGGGCAATTGCTTAGCCAATATATCATTTGAATAAAAGCCATGATGAAGACACGTACCTCTTGTGCTCTCAATCTTGCTGCAAAGAGACAAAATGAAGGGAGGTAGATAATAAAATAAGGGATAAATCCAATGTTCATACATCATGTGATACAAGTACAATATCAACCAAGACTTTCATAAATCTGAAATATGTCATGCGAACTAGAATCTGTTTCACTTTGAAATTGTTGCCTGGGTGAGAAGACATAGACATATTTCTACATATGCTTCATGATCTGGCCCTTTAAGATATAAAAAGTAGAAGGAAGGTAACATGTATTGGTGCCTCGATCTCTTGAGAGATGCTCCTTGGCACAACGAAATAAAATCAAGACCAATAATCACAAGAAGAATAAAGTCTTTATGGGATAAAATGTCCTCTCCATTTTCCCCACAAGAGAACCTTTTAGAATATGATGAGAATTAGGATAATCTCTTTACCTTGCCTCCTTATTCTCCCAAAATTTCTGTCTCCCCTGCTTCAACCCTTACACTCCTATTTATAGTCTCAAGCTAGGGTTTTCTTCATAAATGCTCTTTTTTTTTTTTAATTTTCGTTTTTTGATTTTTTTTTTTGTATTTTATGTTAAGAACTACCTAACTTGACCTAATCACCATCAATGGAGATTTTTTTTTTAATTTTCGTTTTTATTTTTTTTGTATTTTCTATTGATAAAACTTTCTAACCTGACCTCATTACCATTAGTGGAGATTTTTTCTTTTTTAATTTTTTTTTTCATTATTCTCCCCATAAGTAACTTCCTAATTTAAACCTATCAACATAAATGAGATTTTTTTTTCATTTTTTTATTTATTATTTTTCCTTAATGAATGACAATGCCAATCATATCAATGAGGGGATTTATTTTAATTTTTGTTTTTTAAAATTTTTTCCCTTTCAATGATGATTGCCTATTTAGACACCGATCATAATCAATAGGAGGATTTCCGTATTTTTCTTATTTTCATTTTTTTATTTTTTCTTTCAATGATGATTGCCAATTTGGACACCAATCATTATCATTTTTTTTTGTATTTTTTTAGTGGGGCCCGGACAAAATAGGGTGTTCACAATTGCCCCTCTTTACTTGTTTCGTAGCTGAGAAAAGTGAGATTCTCTTCTATGAAGAAAGTAAAGATAAGAACACGTATTTTGTCATGCAGAGAACAAGGTGCCCCCCTTGGAACCAAAGAGGATTTGGACAAAATACAGTGACCATGCCCCTCTTTACTTGGTTCATAGGGGAGAAGAACGCAAGTGGAGATAGATGATTGCCTGGAATGGAAGTGAAGCACCTAGTTGCATAGGACTTTGGTGGGGCATAAAAGAATTGTGCCAATCGGTACTGGGCTTTGAAAAAAATATTTCCTGCCGTTACAGGGCTTTAAAAGAATTGTGCCAGCAGTTACTGGGCTTTGAGGGTGCTTGTTGGTACAGGACTTTGAAACAATAGTGCCTGCCGATACAGGGCTTTAAAAGAATTATGCCAGCCGTTACTGGGCTTTGAGGGTGCTTGTTGGTACAGGGCTTTAAAAGAATTATGCCAGCTGTTACTGGTCTTTGAGGGTGCCTGTTGGTATAGGGCTTTGAAAGAATAGTGCCTGCCGATACAGGGCTTTAAAAGAATTGTGCCAAGCGTTATTGGGCTTTAAAAGAATTGTGCCAGCCATTACTGGGCTTTGAGGGTGCCTGCCGGTATAAGGCTTTGAAAGGGTGCCAGCCGTTACTGGGCTTTGAGGGTGCCTGCCGGTACAGCGCTTGGAAAGGGTGCCAGCCGTTACTGGGCTTTGAGGGTGCCTGCCGGTACAGGGCTTGGAAAGGGTGCCAGCCGTTACTGGGCTTTGAGGGTGCCTGCCAGTACAGGGCTTGGAAAGGGTGCCAGCCGTTATTGGGCTTTAAGGGTGCCCGGCGGTATAGGGCTTTGAAAGGGTGCCAGCCGTTACTGGGCTTTGAGGGTGCTTACAGTTACGGGGCTTTGAAAAGGGTGCTATGAACATGTGATGCCCCTTGGAGTAGTGCTTATGAAGATGATGACATTGATAATAATGATGACAATGATGATGACAATGCTGATGATGAAGAGGATGATAATGGCCATGATAATGAAGGGAATATCAGAATAGTGATGTCATGATGGAGGTGATGACACTAATAATGATGATGACAGTGATGATGGAATCCTAATGAGGATGATGAATACAATGATAATGCTAATGATAATGATGATGTTGATGATAGTAGTGATGATGATGATGTTAATGGTGATGTTGATAATGGAGGTGATGACATGCTAATGAGAATGAGTGCAATAATTGTGCTGTTAAAGAATAGCATGGCAGGTGATATTGCTCCTTCTTTGTCCAGGTGCCTAACCAGTACCCCGTTACTTTCACAGTCTTGTCGGAGGTATGAAGACATGTATAATGAGATTCACATAGATGCCACAGCTTAGAAGCCTCAGTTTAGATTGTGTCCCTTTATCAACTGTTTGACCCCACAACTAAAATTCCAGTTGGGACCTTTTCTAATGATCCTGAAATTACACAAGTTAAATGGGAGTAGAGGACACCATGTATATCAACGTGAGTGTTTATCCAGATAAAAGTTGTGCTTTCATTAAAAAGAGTTACCCTTATACAAATCATGGCACAAAGTTTAACATGCGATTTAATATAAGGGAAAGATATACTAAGGATGAAGATTCATTTAAAAGAAATGATCTTCCAATATTCAAGTGGATACATGATGATGATCATATCTTGGTGTAGACATGATGTTATTAGGAGGTCCTTCGCTTTTAGTTCCGTGTAGTCCCCCTGATGGTGTCGTGCTTAATTGCCAAAGATATGCACTTTTCGATGAATGATTATGGAGTCTTCCAAATAGACAAAGTAAAGAGAGTCATGGGGCTAGGACTGATAACCTTGCCCTTCCAGGTTTTTGACTTAACAGCTCCCAATTTTTTTGCTCTAAATTTTGCCTAAGCCGCCCTTTCAGGTTTTCAACTTAGCGAGCCTTTTTTTTCTTGCTCTAACTTTTGCCTAAGCCGCCCTTTCGGGTTTTCAACTTAGCGAGCTTTTTTTTCTTACTCTAACTTTTGCCTAAGCCGCCCTTTCGGGTTTTCAACTTAGCGAGCTTTTTTTTCTTGCTCTAACTTTTGCCTAAGCTGCCCTTTTGGGTCTTCAACTTAGCAAGTTTTTTTTCTTGCTCTAACTTTTGCCTAAGACACCCTTTCGGGTTTTCAACTTAGCGAGCTTCTTCTTTTTTTTTCTACTCTAATTTCTGCCTAAGCCGTCCTTTCGGGTTTTCAACTTAGCGAGCCCCTTTTTTGTTTTGCTCAAACTTTTGCCTAAGCTGCCCTTTCAGGTTTTCAACTTAGCGAGCTTTTTTTTCTTTACGCATGGTATTTCTTTACAGCATCTGAATTGATTGGCCTTGGTAAATCTTGGCCATTCATGTTTGTCAATATCAATGCCCCACCAGAGAAAGCTTGCTTAACAACATATGGGCTTTCATAATTTGGAGCCCATTTACCTCTATCATCTTCTTGATTTGGTAGGATCTTCTTGAGGACTAGGTCTCCTACTTTAAACCACCTGGGTCATAGTTTCTTATTAAAGGCCCTTGCCACTCGTGATTGATATAATTGCCCATGACATATGGCTGTGAGCCTTTTTTCTTCAATCATATTTAATTGTTCAAATCGAGAACGTATCCATTCGCTTTCATCTAGGTGTGATTCAGCCAAGATTCTCAGGGATGGTATTTCCACCTCAATTGGAGTAACAGCCTCCATGCCATAAACTAAAGAGTAAGGGGTTGCCCCAGTTGAAGTACACATTGTGGTACGGTATCCGTGTAATGCATATGGAGGCATTTCGTGCCAGTCCTTACAGGTCACTGTCATTTTGCTGAGGATCTTCTTAATATTCTTATTGGCTGCCTCAACTGCACCATTTATCTGTGGCCTATATTGTGCAGAATTATGATGTTTGATCTTGAAATGATCACATAATTCTTTAACTACTGCCCCGTTGAGGTTTGGTGCATTGTCAGTTATGATCCTCTCCGGTAACCCATATCTACAGATGATGTTGGCCTTTAAGAACTTGATAAAGGCCTTCTGAGTAATACTAGCAAAGGAATTGGCTTCTACCCACTTAGTGAAATAGTCAATAGCAACGAGGATGAAATGATGACCATTCGAAGCTTTAAGGTTAATTGGCCTAATGACATCTATTCCCCACATGGAGAATGGCCATGGAGACACGAGACTATGCATTATAGTCGGAGGGGCATTAGCTTTGTTGGCATATATCTGGCACTTATGACACTTTCTAACATAATTGATACAATCCTTCCCCATAGTTATCCAGTAGTAACCAGATCTTTGAGCTTGTTTAGTTAATGAGTGGCCATTTGCATGTGTACGGCATACGCCTTCATGGATCTCTGCCATAATCTTATGAGCCTTCCTCATGTCTACATAGCGTAGCAATGTCCCATCAAAGCTTCTCTTATATAGGACATTATTACTAATAAAAAAGCCCATGGTCAATCGCCGAATGGTCTTCTTTTCATTATATGTCGCGTCTGGAGGGTAAGTACCATGCTCCATATACATCTTAATACTATGGTACCAAGGTTGCTCGTCGTGTTCTCTTCCAATATTGAAGCAAAGTGCTGGCGATCTTCTAGTCTCAATCTGTATTGGCTGAACTTGGACCCCACAATCAAGTTGGATCATAACTGCTAAAGTAGCTAACGCATCAGCGAAGCGATTCTTTTCTCTAGCCATGTGATGAAAATTGATTACTTCAAAATTTTTGATCAACTCTATCAAATACTATTGATAAGGGATCAACTTTGGGTCTTCAGTACGCCATTCGCCAGTCACCTGATAAATTATGAGAGCTGAGTCACCATAGAATTTTAGGTTTTTTATCCCAAGATCTATGGCAGCCTAGAGACCATTAATACAAGCTTTATATTCTGTCATGTTATTGGTACAGTCAAATCCTAACTTTATAGTAATCGGAAATTGCTTTCTGTCCGGGGATATGATTACTTCCCCTACACCGTTGCCATGCATGTTTGCTGCCCCATCAAAATACATTTCCTACCCCTTTGATTTGCTTTGCTCGATCAGATCTTCTGTAGCACATATGTCTTCATCTGGAAATTTGAAATCTAGTGCTGGCATTCATCTATGGGGTTTTCCGCTAAGTGATCTGCTATCATACTACCCTTGACTGATTTTTGAATGACGTATCTTATATCATATTCAGACAATATTACTTGCCACTTAGAGACTCTTCCAGCTACATGCGGGCTTTCGAAGATGTACTTGAGTGGGTCTACTCTAGAATTAACCAAGTGGTGTAGTAAAGCATGTATTACCTCAACCTCCTTGTAGCCCAGACTAAACCACAACAAGTTTACTCGATCATTTGGTCGGGTGACTCACAATGATTAAACTTCTTGCTCAAGCAGTAGATCGCTTGTTCTCTTCGCTTAGATGCATCTTGTTGCCCCAGCATGGCTCCCATGGAGTTTGGTCGTATTGTCAAATACAAAATTAAAGGTCGTCCTGGTACAGGAGGAACCAAAATTGGGGGATTTAGCAAATAATCCTTGATTCTATCAAATGCCTGCTGGCAATCTTTATCCCACTTTCTTGTGCAGTTCTTCTTTAAAAGCTTGAATATCGGCTCACAAGTTGCAGTCAGGCTGGCAATGAATCGTGCAATGTAATTTATTCGCCCCAAAAAGCTTCGAACTTCCTTTTCTGTTTAAGGAGGGGGCATTTCCTGTATTGCTTTTACTTTGTCTGGATCTACTGTAATCCCTTTTTGGCTTACAATGAAGCCCAACAATTTTCTAGATAAAGCCCCAAAGACGCATTTGTTAGGATTTAGTCATAGCTTGTACTTGCTTATCCTTTCAAATAGCTTTCTTAACACCACAACATGGCTTTCTCCCTCAGAAAATTTAGCTACCATATCATCCACGTATACTTCAAGTTCTTTATGCATCATATCATGGAAGAGTGCTATCATGGCACGCTGATAAGTTGCCCCAGCATTCTTTAGCCCGAATGGCATGACGCGGTAACAATAAGTGCCCCATTATGTAATAAATGTGGTCTTTTCTTTGTCCTCTCTATCCATAGGGATTTGGTTATATCCTGAGTACCCATCCATGAATGAGTACCTATAGCTTCGGGCTGTATTATCAACCAGGACGTCAATATGAGGCAATGGAAAATCATCTTTTGGGCTAGCTTTGTTCAAATCTCGATAATCAACACACATTCAAATTATGTTGTCCTTCTTTGGGACAAGAACGACATTTGCTATCCATTGTGGGTATTAAGCTACTTCTAGGAAACCCGCTTCTAATTGCTTCATCACCTCCTCTCGAACCACTAAGGACATATCGGAAGTGAGCCTCCTCAATTTCTGCTTTTTAGCCTTAGTGTCTGGGAATAAGGGGATCTTGTGAGAAGCAATCCCTGGATCAAGGCCTGGCATGTCTTGATAAGACCATGCGAACACATCTATGAATTCTTTGAAGAGTTCAACCATTTGCTCTCTTTCGGGGTTATCTACTATCTTTAGTTCTCTCTTTTCTTCCTCTGTGCCCATATTTATTACTTCAATTACATCTTCATGTGGGCACATTCTATTGTCGTCGGATTCGAGGATTTTTTTGTATACTTGAATGATCTCATCATCATCATACTCGTAATCATGCATATCAATGGCAACAAGCAAATCATCATTCAGGGATTCAGGAACCTCTGCGTTGGAAAAGAGTTCCGAGGAAATTGATTTCCTGGAGGGCGAAAAATGAACAACGAATGAATAGAAGGAAAAAAAGAATGGATATAAATAGATGAATTTTATTCGCATATCATTCTTTATTCATGGTTCATATAAGAGCTCGCCTAAAGGCGTATACAAAGCATAAAAAGACAACTTTTAGCTAGGCATGTTACTCTAAAATGATAGAATTGAAGGTGTCCTCGAACTCCCAATTTTCCAGATCCCTTCCAGAATCATCAGCTGAAATCCACGTGCAGGTCTTTTTGCTTATTTTTGAAACCATTGCAACAGTCGGCTTGTTTAGCACTTCTGAGGATGTCGGGAATGTCTTCCTTATGTGGGGGATTTCAAAGTGCTCGTCATCCTTCTCTATCTTCAAGCTTGCTTGCTCTTTCAATTGCATTTCCGACGGTGGTTACCCTTGGCGCTTGTGATTCTCTTGCAGATTTATGGGGGATTTGATGCCTTGGAGGTGAATGCCCAATCCTCCGCCATGCTTAAACCCATTCTTCTCCATTATCTTGGTTACTATGGAGTTGACATTTTTATATCCCTTAGGTCCATCGACTTCAAAACCTTAGCAGCCTCAATGTATGGAAGAAAGCCCGGCTTGCTCACCATGATTTCTTCTTCGCCCTTGATTATCACTATCTTCCCACTATCAATGAACTTTACCTTCTGATGCAAGGTAGAAGCTACTGCCCCAGCTGAGTGTATCCAAGGCCTCCCCAACAACATAGAGTAGGATGGGTTAATATTCATAAGCTGAAAGTCTACTGTGAATGAAGTTGGTCCAATCTGTAAAGGCAAACGGACTATTCCCAACACACCTCTCCGAGTACCATCGAACCCTTTAACCACCATGTTACTCTTTCCAACCTCTGATGCCTCTACTGACAATTGCTCAAATGTGGATAGTGGTAAAACATTTAATGCTGATCCTCCATCTATCAATACTTTAGCCACAATGAACCCTTTGCATTTCAGGGAGATATAGAGGGCTTTATACTAATCAACGGCTGATTGAACAACTTCTTCTCCTGAAAATGAGATGGTAGAGAATGCCCTCGCCACATTCATAATGCTTGCAACCTTCTCCGGGGTCACACTGGACTGCATATATGCTTCATCTAGCGCCTTTTGTAGCGCACGACGATGCGGTTCAGAACTCAAGATCAAAGAGAGAATTGAGATCTTGGCCGAAGTTTTGTTCGATTGGTCTACTATGCTATATTCACTTTGCTTCATGATTTGAAGAAATTCTTCATCTTTATTTTCCATGCCTTTTGGACCAGAACTTGATGGAATATCAATATTGGTCTGTTTTCCCTTATTTGACAATCCAACATTTTGTGGCATATAAGATTTCCCACTTCGTGTTACTCCTGTTGGGTGAACCATTGTTTTGTTGCTGGCCTCGGCTTCCATTACTTGTCCTGAGGGATTCTCGACAATACCTTTATACCTCTATGGTACAGCATGATTACTCTGATATGGAAAAGGGGTCGGTACCTTAATGGTCACTGCAGGCTGTTGCAATGGAGTCAAGATGGTGAAAGAGACAACATGAGAATTTCTCTTTTCATATGGTTCCTTAATGATGAACTCGACCTGTCTTTTCTCCACCATGCCTACTTCTTTTTCTTCTTGAGGCATATAACCTGCTGCCTTTAAACAAGCATGAATATCTTCTCCTACTAGTAGAGGATTGTTAGATAACTCAATTTCAACAATAACATTTACTTGGTTTTCATGGCTTGGAAGATGATTGGCGTTGATAGTAGAGTTTTCGTTCCTCTTCAATTGAATGTGATTAGAATCAATTAAGTCTAATACATTCCTTTTCAATGTTGCACAGTCCTCTATTGAGTGTCCCGAGACGCCCATATGGTATTCACATCTGGCATTAGAGTCATACCAAGCGGGGAATGGTGGTTGAGGCTATTTGTAAGTACGTGGCCCTAACAGCTAGGATTCCAAAAGTTGGTGATATAGCTCCGTATTTGTCATGCCAAAATCTGGCCATTGCCGACTATCTCGTTGCTGCCAATTCCTTCGTCTGCCAGTTTGACTTTGCTTATTTTGTGTCAGATCATTCTTTGTCTGTCGAAACCCATCATTACCACCTTGATGTATTGCTTGGGGTTGTCTGGTGGTTTGGATGAAGCTAACGTCACCTTCCTTTTTCTTCCCGTTGTTCCCCTTTTTGGTGATGCTTTCACTTTGAAGAATCTTACCGTCGCGTATGTCAGCATCGATTCGCTCACCAATCTCGATCAAACTAGAAAAATCGGTGACATGCGTCCCAACCATATATCTGTAATAAGGTTCTTGTAAAGTGCGAATGAAATAAGAACTGAGCTCATATGGTATAAGGGGAGGTTGAACTTGTGCTGCAACCATCCTCCATCTTTGGGCATAATCTTTGAAAGCTTCATTGGCTTTCTTGCTCATTGACTTCAGTTGTTCCCTGGTGGGGGCAGTGTCAAGATTGAACCTGTATTGTTTCATGAATACATCAGTCAAATCTCTCCATTTCTTGATCTTTGTCTGATCAAGTTGCATGTTCCATTCCAGTACTGGCCCTTTCAAGCTCTCATGGAAGAAGAGCAGCAAAAAGTTTTCGTCTTGTGACCATACAAGCATCTTGGTGCAATAGGCCATAAGGTGGTATATTGGATTCCATGTGCCGTTGTACTTATCAAAGTCTAGCATCTTGAATTTCTTGGGAATTAAGACATGTGGGGTTGAGCATAAATCTTTTAAATCAAGTGAACCCCAAGTGTTTGGTCCTTGGAGGGCTTTTAGTTGGTCTTTCACTTCACCTAACTCTTCCTTCCACCCTTCCTTTTCAGCTGATAGGGAGGGAATGTTGAAAGTGTATGTTGAATCTTCACCTGGTTGTTCCTCCTTAGTGCTTGGAATTTGAGGATTCTGTTTACTCTGAGGCTCTTCTGTCGTTTTTTCTTTCTCGCTATTTTCTGGTATACTTATTTCAGCATTTTTCAATGGATCAAATGTTCCTGACTCTTTCTCATTATTCTGGGTTTAAAGAGCTATAGTCAAGGTGGAAATCATTTCTTTCAAATCTGCCATTTGTGCCTCCATATGAGACATCCGATGATTCATATTAGATTCGGCTTCACCGGGATTGGCTGCCATCTGACGACTACGTGAGCGCGTGTTGTATGAATACGCAAGGGGTAGCTGGTTAGGACATTTAGATGGAGCAATATTGTATCACCTGCTTAGAAAGGAACAAAATATCGTCAATTTATTTAAACTTACAATTTCAGGCGGGCATAGCGAGTTATCTTATTGTTTTGGCATAAAGGTCTTCTGGTACAAGTATCCTCTAGCGTCCTCAGGGAATCTATTATTCCACAGGGAAAACTAGAGTTGATCATTAAATAGGAGGGACCTTGAGTCCCGTCCTAGCTAAGATCTTCTCATTTAGTGAGTATTTAGTCGGCACATAGTCTTCTGGAATGAGTGTCTCCCAGCCTCCTTAGAGAATCCATTATTCTACAGGGAGAACTAGGGTTGATCATTAGATAGGAGGGACCTTAAGTCCTTCCCTAGCCAAGATCTTTTCATACGAGTGTCCTCTAGCCTCCTCAGAGAATCCATTATTCTACAGGGAGAACTAGAGTTGATCATTAGACAGAGGAGACCTTGAATCCCACCCTAGACCAAGATCTTGTTATTGATCGTAGTGATAAGCACGCGAAAACAATGACAGTAAAAGGAGCTAGATTTGCTTTTATTTGATAATATCAAAATTTGGTTACAAGTTTGAGTTCCTCTACTATTTGATTACATAAGTTAAAAAATTCAACAATCTCTGTTGGTGGATTCAAAGGAATAACCATGCCTTCAGCGCTCTTGAATGTGCTAGCAAATTTTGGGATCTTGGCGTTAGCAAAGTTGATTAAGTTACCACACCTCTTGACCCATTCTTCTGTCACAACAACTTGTCTGTGGTAGAGGAGTTCCCAGTTGGCTAAAACTTTCCTTTCATGATTCAGCTTGTCTATAAGGCTCTGTATGGTTTCAGCGCTGCTATCCCTTACAGCAACCAATTCACCTTTCTTGTTTTCTAGGAGTTGAGTAAGAATATCAACTTCCCCTTGTAATTTCTTAAGAGAGGCATTGTCTTGCAGTTTCTCTTCGAGCAACTCTTTTGCTGTCGTCATCTTCAATAGTCGAACTCTATTATTCTTCATTTGTCTGTCGTTCTCTTGCATAGCAAGTTTTTGTTCTCTTCTTCCAGCTTCATGATCCTTGAGTGTTCTTCTAAATCTCTTCTCTTTCTCTTTTCTGTCAGTTTTTCTTGAAGGGATGCACATTTATCTTCTAGCTGACTCATCTTTCTCTTATTTTGTGTTTCCATTACAGACAACTCCTCCAGCTCCTTTTCTCTTGTTTCCAGGCGCCTTGCCAATTCTTTGTTTACTTCTTGGGTATCATTTTCTAACAAGGGATCTTGGGGAGAATAAGATGGATTGGCTCCTTTAATTTTGTCCTTGAGCCAGTCCTTATAGCCCAGAGTAGCACCTATTTCTCGCTTCCCCAGCTCAGCCTTTCCCTTGTATGCTATCTTGCTCCAAGCTTCTTTGATTTCTCGACATAAGTCCTTCCCACTATCTTCTCAGTATGAGAAGGGTATGGCTTGCACTTCTTCCTGAGAGGGAATTTTTTACCGAAATGCTAATTGCCTTAATGCTAAAGAAGGGTTGTAGTTAATACATCCTCTTGGTCCCATGAGAGGCACATTAGAAAAGTCCCCGCAGTTATGGATAATCTCTTCATCCTCCCACCATTCTATTTTCCATAAGAGAGAATCTTCTGTTAATCATGAGAACTCCTTCCTCCAATCATTTTTATTTAATTGAAGATGATTGAAAGCCATAAGTGGATTAGTAAACTTGCCATGCCTTTCTCGGAAGTACTTCTTCTTTCCATATATGTGACTCAACATCCATACCTCAAGCAATGCAAGACAGCATTTTATTTGACCTTCCTTCTTTAGGTGGCATTGAGATAATGACATGTAGGTTTCTGCTAAAATTGCAGGTACCAAGTTAATTTGGTAGTGTTCGACTAATTGAAAGACACTGATAGCTCCCAAGTCAATTATTCCTGCTATTGAAGGAAAGAGGATCATGCCATAAATAGCCAAGGCAAAAACTCTGCAAAAACTCTCCCAATCTTTGTTTTCTGCTAATCTTGTTAAGCGAGCTTCCACTGTAGTCCTTTTAATCCCCTTGACCTGTCCGGTGCCTACAATGTGTACTTCTTCCATGTGAACCCCTAACAGCTTCACTATTCCTCCCTGAGAAGGTAGCCGGCCTGGATAATAGTAGATCTTATCACTCCTCTTAATTGGCATCCTAAGGATTTCCCCGTATTCTTCAAGGGTTGGGGCAAGTTGAAAATCAGAGAAAGTGAAGTATCTTAAAGAGGCATCCCAATACTGGCCCAGCTCTATGATGGCCTCATTATGCACAGGCATGTGTAATAAATCAATGATATTTCCATACTTCTTCATGAAACCCAATTTGACTGAACCTTGAATGTAGCAACTTAATCGAATTATGCCTTCAAGTGGTTATGCTCCAGTAGTCAGTCTGATGCCCTTCCCACTATATACCTTTCCTGTAGGAACTTGATTTAAACTTGGTTTTTGTGCCATTTAACCTTTATGCCAAATTTTTGGTTGTTGGATAACTCGTTTTCCCTTCATTAAAGAAAAGAGAAGGAAGAGTCAGAAAGTATTTTCAAATGCATGCTATGCAAATGATTATATGTGCTTTCTAGCCTTGATATGGGTGATGGACATTAAGAAAAAGAACTTCAAATCCTCAAGAGATCCAATACCCCATAGGGAGGATGAAGTGCCCATTAACCTGCGAACGGCCCAAGCTATTACGCGGCTAAGGGTTTTATTAAATGTTTATTATGTCTAAGGCCCATATCAAATGAAGCTAAAAGCCAATGGATGATGCAAGGATACCTCATGAGACATGAAAAAGTGATGACTTATACTTCAAGTTTTGATATGGGTGATGGACATTAAGAAAAAGAACTTCACCTCCTCAAGAGATCTATTACCTCATAGGGAGAATGAAGTGCCTATTAACCTGCGAATGGCCCAAACCATCACTCGGCTAAGGGTTTTTTTTTTTAAATGATGATTATGTCCAAGGCCCATATCAAATGAAGTTAAAATGCTAATGGATGATATAATGATACCTTATGAGTCCTAAAGAATTATCTCTCATCGAGATGTTTTCTAACATGATTGATGTAATGAGATCATGGTCTTTTAGGGTTATAGACCCTTAGACTAAGGTTAGCTATCTAATGCATACACCGTCCTTGTGATGTATCTTTATGTGGAATTATGCTAGATACATACTCAGGTGAAGCGACAATTAGTCACTTGATCCTAGGGGTTCCATTGATTATGCATGGATGACAATAAAGATTATCAACAATAAATAAATATATGCCCTCCAGTGTCCTATTTTAGGAATGACCCTAGGTTAGTAATATCTATCCTAAGAAAGGCAGGTACTAATTAATTGGGTAGGTCTATAATTTCTACTAATAGGTCTCCTAACTGCCCTCATCGTAAAGATGAAGACCCCATTTGATGAAGTTGACCTTCAGGGGGTTCTGAAAACCCCACAGGGATCAACCTCACCAAATGAGTAACAACTAGGATGAAGTCTTTACAGTAACCTCAGGGGTTCTTAAAACCCCACAGGGAGACCGCTAGAAACTTTCACTCACCTAAGGAACTCACAGACCCGGGTATAGGGCCCAAAATGTGTGTGAGGAGAATAGTGTATGTGTTCAATGTGTGTGGAGAGCATACCAACCTATAGGCCTAGGTTCTACCCGGCCCTCATCTGCTAAGCAGATCATAAGATAGATAGAAAAAAAAATAAACAAATAGATGAATAAAGAATTAAAAAAACAAAAAACAAATATTTACAAAAAGAAAAAGGGTAATTAAAATAAAATTAAGGCCATATTATTTTGGAAATTAAGGGTAATTTAAACACTTAACTTAGATGGGATTGACTCTCAAACTGTCCCCAGTGGAGTCGCCAAGCTGTAGCGCCCAGAATTTGGAAAACATGGAGCCGCCACCAAAATTTTGAAAAAGGATAATTTTGGAAACCTTTTTAAAAATGGAAACTGGTCTACAAAAACCATTTAGGGTTCGGGAGTCGATTGTGTGTGGGGAAGGTGTTAGGCACCCCACAACACCCATTCATAAGAATGGTTACCCTAAGTTAATTATTTAAAAATATTATGGCCTTTAACTTTATTATATTTACCCAAATAAAAAAAAGAATATTTACAAAACTAAATGAAATTAAAACTAAAGAAGAAGAAGAAAGAACACTTATTTACAATAAGAAAAAATATATTTATTTAAAAAGAACATTTATTTACAACAAGAAAATAAGAAAAAATATATTTATTTACAAAATTGGACTTGACCTAGGATGAAAACCTATGGCCTACGTACCCTTTAGAGGGATCAAAGCCCACGTAGTTTGGGGGGTAGAAATGCGTGTCACTTTGTTTGTGTTTTTTTAAAAAATGTTTATTTAATTTATTTGAGAAAATGATTTTTTTGTTTGGTTCGTATTTTTTTTTTTTAAAAACAATCCCTTTATTTTCTTATAAAAAGAGTCTTCTTCCTTTTTTTTGTTATTTTCATAAAAAAATCTAGATCAAAGTTTTAAATAACATCAAGATCAACTTATGCACAAAACGATGAATCCACAATCACATGAAGAATAAGAAGCAAACATATTTCATGACATACAAGTTCAGCCCAAAAAGAACATGAGCATGTTATCCACGAGAACAAGGGGCAATTGCTTAGCCAATATATCATTTGAATAAAAGCCATGATGAAGACACGTACCTCTTGTGCTCTCAATCTTGCTGCAAAGAGACAAAATGAAGGGAGGTAGATAATAAAATAAGGGATAAATCCAATGTTCATACATCATGTGATACAAGTACAATATCAACCAAGACTTTCATAAATCTGAAATATGTCATGCGAACTAGAATCTGTTTCACTTTGAAATTGTTGCCTGGGTGAGAAGACATAGACATATTTCTACATATGCTTCATGATCTGGCCCTTTAAGATATAAAAAGTAGAAGGAAGGTAACATGTATTGGTGCCTCGATCTCTTGAGAGATGCTCCTTGGCACAACGAAATAAAATCAAGACCAATAATCACAAGAAGAATAAAGTCTTTATGGGATAAAATGTCCTCTCCATTTTCCCCACAAGAGAACCTTTTAGAATATGATGAGAATTAGGATAATCTCTTTACCTTGCCTCCTTGTTCTCCCAAAATTTCTGTCTCCCCTGCTTCAACCCTTACACTCCTATTTATAGTCTCAAGCTAGGGTTTTCTTCATAAATGCTCTTTTTTTTTTAATTTTCGTTTTTTGATTTTTTTTTTTTGGTATTTTATGTTAAGAACTACCTAACTTAACGCAATCACCATCAATGGAGATTTTTTTTTTAATATTTGTTTTTAATTTTTTTGTATTTTCTATTGATAAAACTTTCTAACCTGACCTAATTACCATTAGTGGAGATTTTTTCGTTTTTAATTTTTTTTTTTCATTATTCTCCCCACAAGTAACTTTCTAATTTAAACCTATCAACATAAATGATATTTTTTTTCATTTTTTTTATTTATTATTTTCCCTTAATGAATGACAATGCCAATCATATCAATGAGGGGATTTATTTTAATTTTCATTTTTTTAAATTTTTTTCCCTTTCAATGATGATTGCCTATTTAGACACCGATCATCATCGATAGGAGGATTTCCTTATTTTTCTTTTTTTATTTTTTTTATTTTTTCTTTCAATGATGATTGCCAATTTGGACACCAATCATTATCAATTTTTTTGTATTTTTTTAGTGGGGCCCGGACACAATAGGGTGTTCACAGGGAGTGTGTTTATTCTCATGATGGATTTCACTGTGATATCATATGCCTCTGTCTCCTACTTGTGTCCTCTGTTGTTTTTGGTCCAATTCGCTGAGATTTTTGAAGCCTTTAGTCATGATCAAGTATCTTGATTACTCTTAGTTGGATTCATGGTTGAAACTTGCTTTGAATTAGTGAATTGCCATAAAATTCAAGTGTTTTAATGATGCATGGTTTAATTTTGATGAGTTTGTTAGGAAACAAAAAGCCTAGTTGGAAGGTATTTTGGGCCTAATTGTGTATTTCATTGTGTGATTCATCTACTTAGATTATTGCTCTCTAGAAATTGTTTTATTTCTTACTTGAGGCTACATTTTGCAATTGTATAGATTGAGATGACATTGGCATTCATTTCATCACCCATTTACCCAAACACAAACCACTATCATTTACCTTTGTTTAGCCCCTTGAACCCTTCACTTTCATTTCCATTTCATTATACAAATGCTATGTTTGCATCCTTTATCAAGTTCTTATTAGCACTATTGAAAAAAAAAAGAGTACTATTATATATTAGAAAAGGAAAAGAAAAAAAATATATACCATGTGAATAGTCACAAGAAAAAAAAATATAGAAAAAAAAAAGAAAAAATATATATAAAAAAAAAAGAAAAAAATTCAAAGAAAGAAATAAAGTTACAATGGTAGAATATGTGAATTAACTTAGTTCCATAGTGCTAAGTGATCTAGCAAATTATTTGGTGCAAGCATAGTGTTTGTTACATTTTCCATCACTTGGCCTATTCAACATAACAACCCTACAAAGTCCTTTGAATTTATTTATGCCATTGTTGCAAGTAGTGGAGAGCTTAGAAATATTACAAGCCTATGGTAGAATGTGGTTTAAGTGGATGTGAGGGAAAAACTACCTTATATGAGAGAAGAGTGCAAACACTTGTCCTAGTTAAGGTTTCCAATTAAGCTCATTGTAATTAAACATTGCATTGCTTTAACTACTTCAATTTTTTTGGTACGTTCATTGAATTGATAGGAGGATACCTTATTATTTGACTAAGTGTGATTCTTAAAGCTTGATCTTGCCTATTCGCTCAACTTTCATCCCTCCTTGCTTAGTGTTGAGTTAAATGTTTTGCTCAGGAGTGCAAAAGCTTAAGTGTGAGGGAATTGATAGAGCTCAATATTTACATATTTTTTATTAATTAATCTTAGGCTTTTGTGGGACTTAATTGAATATTTTGGGCATAATCAAGTGTTAATGTGAGATTATAGTGAAAGAATAATTTGGGAATTATATTACATAAATTGTTATATTTTTAATTAACATTTGTTATTTCCATTATCCTTTAATTGTGAGCAAAAGATATTACCTTTATGAATTTAATTTTGTAGATGATGACATGGCACAACTTATTTAACCTTGAGATAATTGTAAAGAAAGGAGGTGGTGCTGTTTTTGGGCTGAACTAAGAAGCATGGGAAAGAAGCAAGTAAGGGCTTTATTTGAATAAAGTTGGACCAAAGGGAATGGAAGAATGAGAATTGGCGTGAAGATGATGGGCTAGACCAAACAATGAAAAGAGTGAATAATATAAAAGATTAGTTGGATCAAAATGAAGAAAGAAAAGCAATTAAGATAGGCTGGCCGAAATTGTTGAATAAGGAAAAGGAGGGCTGACCATTGGAAAAAGGAGAAAAGCTGCTGGACCGTGAGAAAGGAATTGAAAAGAAGGAGAGCCCATGTGAAATGAGGAGGAGGGTTTTGGCCGCTGGACTCTTGAGGGTGTGTAACACCGAATGGAATGAGAAAAAGAAGGGGAGGACAGTACCGAATAAAAGGATGGAAAGGGTTTGACGGCTGGGGGGTGTGAGCAATGAATTAAAAGGAGAGGGAGGCGCTGGATAAAGGAGACAGCCGACATTGTGGACCAAGAACGATGGAATGAAGAATTCATATGGGAGGCCTTTGACCGAGATGGGGATTTGAAGAAAAATGAAGGAAGAGGTGAGAACAGCCGAAATTGCTGACCAAGAGAAATTGAAAGCATCGAAGAGAGAAGGTTGGGAGCGATGATGCTGCTGATGGCTATTCTTTGCTTCATTCTTCAAGTTTCATCCTTCTCCTCCTCCATGAGTAGCTGAAGTGTTGGTGATTTCCTTGAGTTGGGTAATGGTTTGAGCTTCTAAACTTCAATGGAATTCCTTTAAGCTCTCTTTTTAGTTCACGATTATGTAGCTTGGTTAAGTATGTAATTGTGATCTAGATTGTTATGCCAAGTGAATAAACTTGGTGGTTGAGCTAGGAGTTGATTAATTAAGCTTTGTATGATTCATATTATGAGTAGGTTGAATTGTTTATTCCAACTTGGTTAAGTGGATTTAAATGATTAAACTGGATGTTTTGAATTGTTGTAATGGTAATTACAAGCTAGAATTGGAAGTTAGTTATTCATCTCCTTGGGTCACTATTAATTGGTAGTATTCATTTAATTGCTTCGGTTGAATGAATTAAATGATTATTGCAAGTATGGAGCTAGTGGTATCTTAGCTCCATCCTCTTGACTCATTATGGAATTCATATTATTAGTAAGCAAGGAAGACTAAAACCTTAACTCAAGGGAATCTCATTTCATCATTATTCTAGTTTATTAAATTTACCTTGTTATTAGTGTTAAATTCAATTCCATTTGCTTCTTTGTTTTAAAAACTAAAAAATACAAAAATATTATTTTAGCTTATATTACTTCATAGTTTTAAACTCAAATTCTCAAAATGATTTCTCACAACTTTAAGGCTTTTTATCACTTTACTACTTAGAAACTTGGAAATTAATCTCCTCACAAGAATGACCTAGGTTGAGCTACTATGCTACATTTTCAAACCTAGTTTTATTTTGTGAAATATTCACACGACATGGGTTCATCACCAATACGACAAGGATTGCATATCAGGTCTACAACTAAGGGGCACTACCCATGAAAATGCACATCAGAACTTATAGCCTCGAGATACTGCCCAACAACCACTCTGAATGCATATCAGGACTTACAGCCCCGGGACACTGCCTTTGCAAAAATGCACATCAGAACTTATAGCCTCATAATCAAACCATATATTCATAAAACAAATATAATCGATGGTACAAACAATCATGCAGAATAATTACATAATATATAAGAGAAAGAATTATTACATGTCAACCATTTTGGTAATTTACCCTCACCAATTTGTTTTCCCTTCGACCTCGAGCAAATATCAAATCCTATAATTTGAAATTCATGTAGAGATGGGTCATTACTTATTCCATTCTTATTAACATAATTAAAATTATGTTATTCTTGACCCTCTCATAGCTCTTATCCTTTTTATTTAAATAGTTGGTTATCTTGGATAATCTTTTCTATTTATGTCTATTCTGAATGTCTATTTCCCCTATAATATAGACACTCAATTTAATTAAATTAGTCATTTTTACTCATCCCAAACTCTCAAACCATCACTACCTTTAATTTCCTAAAATGTGGTCAATTGTCCAGACTTAAACCCATTTTGTCTCTGCTTTTAGGGAACTTTCAAAAATCCTAACTTAAGCTAGGGAACTCTAAATGAGGTGGTTCAAGTTCCTATGTAAAGCTCTTTTAATCCTATGTAAAAGGAAAATAATGTCCAGTATTAAATCACGAACCAAATCTCCCAATTCCCACATGCAATCTGTCTGTTCATTTTGTGAGTCAGAGTATTTCAGATTCCCTACCCAAAATTTGAAAATTCATAACTTATAATATACACATCCAATTTCTGTGTTCTAATACTCAATTTATAGCTCTAATTTAAAGCTCTATAAGTCTATTTTAAAGGAAAAATAACCATAATGACAAATTACAAAAGTGACCTCATATGATTTGCATATTTACTCACTGCCTAAAACTTGGAAAATAGAATATTTTCAATTTTCTGTCCAAACTTCCAAAAATCATAACTTTCATTTTAGACATCCAATTAACATGTTCTAGAACTCATGTTAAAACTTAGCATGTGTACTATTTCCTTGCCAAATTTCATAGGTAGAGGACATGATTTGCCCTATCAAAAGTGTGCACGATTCCAACTGCCTCGCTAAATCAATAGAACCGACGCCTGTCACAAAACCTCAAGAACACCATTAATCTCCTCCAATTGTGAGTTCTTCTTGGTTCTATCTTTCAAAACACATGTTAAACTCTCTAAATCTCAAAGAAACCAAACCCGCTCAAAAATTCAAGCTTTAGCTTTTGCAACCACATGCATTTTACACTCTGTTTTTCAAAAATGAAAGATGTGAAGAAAATGTGGACATGCAACCTCAAATTCATATCCATAAATTCGACTCTACAACCTCAATATTACATGCTCTGTTTTGGTGGTAACTTTGCAAAACTAGAAAATCTCAAAACTCCCCCTAATTTGGACATGCATGTGCATGATTCAACATTTCATGATGACAAAACTTATTTCCGAACATTACCAAACTTCCAACAACCTTTAATCCTCAAAACACCACCATATTGACTAAAAGAAATTGGCAAAGGGTAGAAGAGGCTCACCCAAACACAAACCCAAGGTTGCATGAGTGATTTCTTCCTCTTCCGGCAACACACTTCCCTTTCGGCTTTCTCTCTATTTTCTCTCAAGCTTCTCAAGCTCTCAGCCTCTTTTTCTCTTTCTTTCCTTCAATCCGAAAAGTTAAATGGAATGAGATAGAGGTGGTTGAGTCTTTTTATTTAAGTGGAAGTGTGTGTGTGTGTGTGTTATGTGAGAGAGAGATGAGTGTTTTAATCATATTGGTCCCTCTCACAAGGCTTTAAATTTTCTAATTTTTCTAATTTAAAATCTCTTAAATCTTTTAGGTTCCATAATTTGGCTTAACTTTAGCTGAATTCTGATTTTCGATTCCGTACAGTAAATTTACTAATTTCCCCCTTTTCTAAATTGGTATTAGCTCACCATATAATTTCTGTAAATTAATCCTTACTACTTTATGAGGATTTTCTTCGATAATTAACTTCTCTAAGCTTTAAAATAATTTTTCTAAAATTTTCAAGTCAAATTATGACCTCTAACTATTTTGCCTCAAATTTTTAGGAAAATAGGCTTTTAAATTCCCATAATTTAACTTTAAAATTTATTCAATTTACTATTGGGAAAATTAAGCCTCTTAATAAATTTTGGGATGTAACACATGTTCCTTCTATTTGGCACCATTATATGACAAAGTACAGGTTCCAATCAAAGTATGATCATTCACCAATCAAAGGACAAGTTCTTTCTTTACCTGCATCCTCTTCCTCCTCCTATGCTAAGAAGATCATTTTGTTGTTTTGTATGTCTTTGGTGGAGGCTTTCTTCATAAGCATGGCTTGCTTTGTGAAGATCAATGATGATGGTGAAACATCACCGTGGCATCCTCTTCTCTACCTCCTCACCGTCCTCACTTCCAAGGCAAGGCTAACAAATGAAAAAGAAGACTGGGAAGGGATGGAGAGATTCCGAGGCCCAAGGTTTGGAAAGAGTGAAATAATAGAGAGAGAGAGAGAGAGAGAGAGAGAGAGCAAGCATTTTAAAGTTCAAAATTTGAATGAAATAGAAGGAGAACCTCGAGTAGAGTGAACGAAGCCAAAATGGCAGGCATTTGCCAAAACTGAAAATCAAATTTGAACAAAACCAAAAAGCAATATTATTGAGCCATTGGCTTTGATCGGAGCCCAAAGCATTTTTTTTGGCATCCAAACCGCAACACTGTTAGGTACAATGATATGCATCTATAGCCGATGGGGAGCCAGTTTAGAGCAATCAGCTTGGAGGAGAGGTATTATAGGATATATTGATAATCAATTTGCTAGTTTGTCTTTATATTGTGTATATAGAATCATTTCAATATATATATATATATATATATATATATCTAATCAATAAATTAACGGATTGAAAGAAAATAAGAATATTAGATATTAAGAAAATTACGTGACAAAAAATTAGATATTTGAAAAATGAAAATATGCATGCAAAAATAAAATTACATGCATGAATAATATATTTATAACAGCCTAAGAATACAGTATTTTGGTAATTTTTTCTTAATGAAAAAACATTATTGAACTAAAAGATCATACAAAATTATCACATTGCCACAGAGACTCTTTTTTTCTTCTATTTGACCTCAATTTTTTTTTTTTAAAATGCCATTTTATTGGCAAAATTTGAATGGTATTAATATGTCTACTTTTTTTATTTTTAAATAAGTATCCATTCTTTATAAATGGAAATAAGACTGGGATGTTAAACAAATCTGAAAAGCCCAATAGACTCGTCCCTGCCTGATGATCGACCTGATCCCAATCCTTGATTATATATGTACCCTTACAAGGCGTATATATGATCCATTTAGGAAAATAAATAATCCTCTATTTTAAGATATAAAGTATCGTGTAATAAATTCATGACAAATAGAAAAATAATGTGTAACGCTTTCTGATAAAAATAAAAACAAAATTAAAATTCTATTTTTGGAGAAAAATCAAATTTCTTTTGTTGTTCAAAATTTTCAAGCTCATAGGAGCCCGAAAAATAATTTATAGTTCTTCATTCAAATTTCTGGTAGGGTGATTGAGACAGAAAAGAAAAATTCACTAGACGGCTTGGGGTGATTTAACTATACAAGAAGAAGAGGTTGTACTTTGAAAGGCACATTATTTTCCTAATTGCTCGTTTTAAAATACGGCTACCAGAACATAAACTCAACCGGCCTATGAAAGAACCGGTTAAAAATCATTGAACCAAAAAGATCCAAACCAATAAAAGTAGACTAGCACTAGTACAAAATTCCTTTTTCAGACCGTCGCATTTAGACTGGTTATGGCGGATAAGGTCTAAAAAATTTGACCGGTGGCAGTTTAGTAATTATATAGAACTTCTAAGACTAATTCTCTAAAAAATCGGTCTTAAAAAAATTATTTAGACCGGTTATAAATCAAACTGGTCTAAAAATAACAAAATAAATTAAAAGTTAAAAATGTGACACATTTAATATCGGTTTTTATGAAAATCGTTCTTAAATGTAAAATATTTAAAACCAGTTTTAATCAAAACCGGTCTTAAATATTAAAAATTAAAAAAAAAATATTTTTTTCACCCTTTTAAGACCGGTTTTTTTCTAAAAACCGGTCTAAAAGGTGAACTTTTTCACCCGTATTTTTACTCTCACGCTCTATGAGCCATTTCTTCTCTTTTCTCCATTTCTCTATGAGCTCTGTCCCTACTTGTTTTGAACTCGTCCATTGCACCCCCGTTCCTCATTTGTTCAACTCTCCTCCATCATTATCGCTACCTTTACTATGTTCATTGTCTCTGTTCTTTGGTCAATGTCACTCTCCTCCGTCGCCACCTCTATTCTCCGTAGTGACTATTCTCCTCTGTCATGACTTCCCTTTGTCAGTGCCGTGAATTTCAGGACTTCATTTTAACCTCAGTTGACACCACTGTGACTTTGGGAAGAAGCTCACTCCTTGGTCTTCAATCGAGTTAATGTTTTGTTAATTAAAGCCCTCAACTTTAAGCTTATATTTGCTTATTCTCAACAATATTAACTCTTATAATATAGTTAGACACGAAATAATTGCATAAAAAAGTAATTAAGGTGAAAAGGAAAACTGTGTGATGACTTTATTATTACTACATATACGTTTTTCTGGTTTTGGACTAAAAGTAAATAAGATGCTCTAACTTGTGATATTAAGCTTGGAGTAATATCATTCTAAGTTCTGTTTTAATTTAGTGTGATTGTTTGTTGTCAGTGTTATTGGTTTGTTGAAACAATACTAGTTTCAAATGGTACATGTTAAAATTCGTTGAAATCTCTAAAACTCTATGGTTGTTGTTTTTTTGTCTATCCTTTTGTTGTTGGATATAGGGTGCTACAAGTTTTGAAATATATATGGATCATAGTTGGATAAACGCTAAACAAACGAGTGTTGAATATGATAATGAGGTGAGGGGTTTTTTAGACTTCACTAGAAGAAATGCAGATGATGATAGTGGGAAGATTTATTGCCCTTGTGTAGTATGTTTGAATGAGAAACGACTAAATGCTGCAGATATATATACACATTTAATTTGTGAAGGATTTTATAAGAGTTATACAGTATAGGTATGGCATGATGAAGAATTGGAAATGCCAAGTTCATCTCAACAGGGGGGAGTGACCTTTGATGATAATGATATGGATACAGATGATCAGATAGAGGATATTATTCATCATGTAGGAAAAGAGGCTTTTGAGCAATCACATGCATATGGTAATATGTGCAGTGATGCTGAGACGCCGCTGTATCCGGGGTGTAAAAAATACCAATTGTTGAAAGCAGTATTGAAATTGGTAAGCTTGAAAGCACGGCATGGATGGAGCGACAAGAGTTTTTCAGAAACACTTAAGGCTTTTAAGGACATGCTTCCAGATGATAATGTGTTTCCTTCTTGATACAATAATGCTAAGAAAATACTGTGTCCGCTAGGGATGAAGTATAAAAAGATCCATGTATGCCCTAATGATTGTATATTGTGTAGAAAAGAGCATGAAGAGGAACAATAGTGTCCGATATGTGAAACCTTGAGGTACAAATCAAATAATGCCCCTGCAAAAGTGTTGTGGTATCTTTTAATCATACCAAGGTTCAAGCGCTTGTTTGCTAATGAAAACGATGCAAAAATTTTGAGATGGCATGTGGATGAGAGGATATCCAATGGAAAGCTTCGACATCCGGCTGATTCTTCTCAATTGAAGAAAATCGATCAATTATTTCCTGCCTTCGGTGAAGAACCTAGAAACCTTAGGCTTGAGCTTAGCATGAATGGCGTGAATCCTTTTGATAGCATGAGTAGTGTACATAATTCATGGCCTGCTCTGTTGGTAATTTACAACTTATCTTCTCTGTTATGCATGAAACGAAAGTACATCATGTTGTCTATGCTGATTTTGAGACCAAAACAACCCGAAAATGACATAGATGTTTACCTAGAACCCTTGATCAATGACTTGAAAGAGTTGTGGGATGAAGGTGTTGATGTTTTTGACGCAAATAAGAAGGAGGTTTTTAAAATGTGAGCCATGATCTTTTGTACTATAAATGCCTTCCCTGCATATGGAAACTTGTCAGGATATAGTGTTAAAGGCCATAAAACATGTTCGATTTGTGAAAAAGGAACATGCTACCATCAACTTCAACATGGAAGAAAAATAGTTTATCTAGGCCACAGGATATTTCTTAGACGAGGCCACTCGTATTGTAAATTAAATAAAGCTTTTTTTGGTGGACAAGAGTTTGAAGATGCTTCGAAGGCATTGACTGGGGAGCAAGTGTATGAAAAGGCAAAAAAATATGAATGTTATCTTTGGTAAGACTACAAAGAATAGTAATGAAAAACATAAATGGAAAAAGAGGTCTGTCTTCTTCAATCTTCCATATTGGCCCAATCTTGATGTGAGACACTGTATTGATTTCATGCATGTGGAGAAAAATGTATGTGATAGTATTATTGGTACATTGCTTAACATACAAGATAGTTCTAAGGATGACGTGAAGGCAAGATTAGATTTGTAAGAAATATGGATACGAGAAGACTTGCATCCAAAGGCGTATGGTAAAGAGAACTTTTTGTCCTCCAGCTACTCATACTTTGTCTAAGGATGAGAAAAGAAGCTTCTATGAGTGTTTACATGGCATCAAAGTTCCTTCAGGGTATTCTTCAAATTTATTAAGCTTGTGTTGATGAAAGACTTGAAATTAGTAAGGCTAAAGTCTCATGATTATCATGTCTTAATACAACAACTACTCCCAGTAGCTATTAGAGGCATTGCCGAAAATGATCTTCAACATTTTTTTACTAGACTTTATTTCTTCTTCAATGATATTTGTAGTAAAGTCATTGAGACAGAAAGATTGGATGAACTGGAAAATGAAGGATATCTGATCTTGTGTCAAATTGAGAAGCTTTTTCTTCCTTCTTTTTTTTTTTGACATCATGGTACATCTAATTGTTCATCTAATGAGGGAGATAAAGTTGTGTGGCCCTATCTATTTACGGTGGACATACCCAATTGAAAGAACTATGAAAATCCTAAAAGGGTATGTGAAGAATGCAAATCGGCCTGGAGCATCTATTGTTCAGAATTATGTTTCTGAAGAAGCCATGGAGTTTTGTCAAAATTACTTGTCAAATATAAGACATATTGGGCTTCCTGAACGTCATGATAAAGAAGGGGGTAGATGCGGGGCTACAGTAAAAAGTGTTGATCCTGATGAATTGCAACAAGTCCACTTGTACATCTTAAATAATGTTGATGAAATTCAAGATTACATTAATGCTTATAAAGAAATTGTTCGGAAAGAAAATAGTCGAATGACCAAACAAAGGTTAATTAGGGAGCATAACAAAACTTGTGCACATTGGTTCAAACAAAAGGTTGACGGAGTAGAATGTATTTCTGAGACAATTAAATGGTTAGCACATGGTCTTGAGGTTGATGTCATAACTTGGACTTGATATGTGATCAATAATTATACGTTTTACACGAAGTCCCTTGATGATAGGAGCACCTTCTAGAATAGTGGGGTTATGTTAGTGGCTGAATCTATCCATTTCTCTAATTCAAAAGATAAGAACCCTAGATTGGCAGCAATACCTCATTATGGGGTTATTGAAGAGATTTGGGTGGTTGATTATGTTAAAATTAAATTTCCCATTTCCAAATGCAAGTGGGTTGATGTCAACAATGATGTGATGATTGATCAGTTGGGATTTAAGTTGGCTGATCTAATTAGTAGAAGTTTTGGAGATGAACCTTTTATTATGGCATATCAAGCGAAACAAGTGTTCTATATTATCGATAAGGCAAATAAAATGTGGTTTGTAGCTCTCCAAAGAAAAAAGGTCGTTGACATTAATCAGGAAAGTTGTTCAATGAGTGATCTTCTTGAGACTCCTTTTTCTAGGGGTCTACCATAATTGAACGAAGAAGATGAAGCAGACAATGAACACGGCACAAGAAAAGATCATCATGAAGGGATATGGGAGGATATCCATTTATAAAACTACTTTAAAGGTTAGTTAGCTAAAATAATTATCATGAATTATATTTGAATTATGTTTATTATTATTAGTATATATAAATTAAAACTACTTTTTTGATGTTGGCACAGGAAAATGAAGCATATAAGGTGTCTAGTGTAGATGCTCCAAAGCCAGCTAGTGATCATCAGCCTAAGAAGAGTGTGTATAAAATATTTTTCCTATTATGAATAAGTGTTGATGATGATAATGAACTTTGTTTACATTTCAATCAGTTTGGGTTGCCTGAGAAGGCAGTGTATGAAGTATTTAATTTTGACCATAATTTTATGATTCTGCCTGTGATTGTAAGTTTATTCTATCTATGATTCTATCTGTGACATTGAAATGGCTGCTTGCTGAGTGAAATGTTTTAACAGGGGAAATGGCTGGCTTGCTGGTTGGGTAAATGTTTTAAAAGGAGCAATTGTTTTTTTAAAAAAAAAATTTAAACCGGTTCTTTTCAAAACATGTCTAAAAAGTACATTTAAGACCGGTTTTGAAAAGAACTGGTCTTAAAAGTATTACTTTAAGACCGGTATTTTTCAAAACCGGTTTAAAAAGTTACCGATTTTTTTTAGAATCGGTCTAAAAGTTCAACCTTTTAGACAGGTTTCTTTGGTAACCGGTCTAAAAATAATAAGTTTTGGACCGGTTTTATAATTAACCAGTCTTAAAACGTTTTTTAGGACCGGTTCTTTAACCGGTCTTAAAAGTAGCAGACTTTTAAGACCGGCTGTATCAAGACCGGATCCAGAACCGGTCTAAAATGCCGTTTTTAACCGTTCTTAAAAGTGATTTTTCCACTAGTGCGGATACCAATATAAATAACATTTAACATCATCACCATCAGAATCTTTAATTATGCATATATCCAACCAACACTAATATGTTATTCACATATAAGACTAGCTAGATCTTCATCCCTCTTGATGTCAATAATTATTAGACAGAAAATCTATACTTTTTATGGAGATGATGCAAATATGCTTCAATTTACATGTATTTAACTATATGGGTCAAGACAACTTATGCTGAATTTAACTATTTCATGTTTTGAAAAAGCACGGATTTGGAAGTGACGTTAAAGTAAGGATATATGTTATGGAATATCAAACTTGATTATTATTTTTTATATCTTGTATAACATTTTAATAAATATAATACAAAATATATTATGTTAATTATGGCCAGTTCACCACCTAAAAAATTTTGAGTTTGAAAACTATTCCAACTTATGGAGTTGGAAGATGGTGAAATGGCTTTGCTTGTTCAAGCACTTGAATGACCTCTTCAATTATTGCTACCTCACGAACATGGCTCACAACATATAATAGCCTAGTCCTACCAATTGCTAGTAGATATTTTGGTGGTGCCAGCCACCAAGACTTTTTATAGCATTACAAGTTTCGAAAAGTCAGCCTTAGAGGCTAACTTATGTGATGTAACCTTGCTTAGGTTTGACAAAGAGTGGGTTGACTTAGTTTGGTCTAAAGTTTTTGGCGTTGACATGTCTGAAGAGTTGATGGCCAAAGAGGAAATTCTTGTTAAAGATGCCGAGCTTGAGGCTTATGACATTGCGTTGGAACAAGTTTGAAAGCAAAGAGTAGAAGCCAAAGAGCCATGTAAAGTACAGGCACAAAGATAGTTGAATACAGCACAAACTGAGTTTGAAGCAATTGATTCTCAATTTTCTTACTAAAATACTAGAGTTTTGTGAAATAATAAGTGTTAAGGACAAACCCTTCAGCATTTAATAGTACGTTTGATCTGTAGTTTGTTATTTCATCCCTGTTTCTAAAAAGACCAAAAAGAGCAAATCATAATGCGTATGATATAAGACCAAGACTTGCCTATGCTTGAACAAATAACAAGACAGAGCATAAACTATCTGGTATATGCATAAATTTGGCCTCATATTTGATGAATGATCCATATCTGTCGTTAAAGCTAACCAAAGAAACTAAATTAGATGGCTTAATCTTTTAATTGGCAGGCATAATTATGAATATATCATCCTCAGCTTTTGTTATCCTTTAACTTCCTGAGACAATTATTACAAGAATAAGAATGAATGTGATTCTCAGAACAAGAAAGAATAAGGTTCTGATTATGTGTCGAGTTATATTCTGTTTTACCCTGCCACCAAAAGTGTCAACAAAACTCAAACCCGTAATTATTTTTATTTATGCAAATATATCAAGTCTGTTTGATTAAAGGGACGTGTGCTGACATGTTATCACCCCATATTGTCAACCTCTACTAAAATTACTTCAGCCATAAATTAGTATATTCAGGGATCAGTAATTGTGTGTCCTTCAAAACAGAAAATTAATATATAGTATACGTTCTTGGCTTTTAGAGGTAGGCATAGTTTTTCTCAGCATTTGAAATGTGTGTAGGATCAAGACATAAACATCATAGGAAATCAAGTGCCCATCGACACAAATTAAAAAACAAGTTTTGTCCTGTTTCTAGTTTAATATAAAACAGAGCTGGCCAATCAGATTTTTTTAAAAAAAAAAAATTCTTTGTCTTTGTGCAATACTTGATTAGGTGGCGATATAGGTGGGCTAACAAAGGATGGAGGTTACAAGAAATGCATGATTATATTTTTGGCCAAACAGAGTCATTTTTATTAATCTACAAACAAAAGTTATTACACACACTAATAGCCAAAGCCCAAGAGAAAACCTCCAAAAAGAACCTATGGTTACAACCTAACACACAAAAAGCCTTACCAACAAAACAGCAAAATAACAACTATCCTATATATAACTATCTAATTTGACAAGGCACCCTGTTATAGCAACAACCAGGATACTTGCCAAAACAAACTCAACCAATACTTATCCTATCATTGACATTCAATTGCATGAAACACTCTTGGCCCTGGACCCTATCATGATCCAGAATTTTTGCAAGAGGGGGTGGAGGTCGATTGACCCAATCATCTAGACTCACCCCCTTTGAGCCATTTCCTGCTAACCAATCAACAGCTTTATTAAAAGTCCTAGACAGTAGACAACACACCAAAAGAAACACTAGTCTTAGAACTCAATAGGGCAAGAGTATCCTCTGCAATTGTCTGACTGCTCCATTCACAACTTTCAATCTTCCCACTTTCAAGGCACCATATAATATTTCACTCTCAATTTACATGACAAAGCACCCTTCATTAGCCTATCTTATCATTTCAGCAGCTTTCCTTGCTGCAAGTGCTTCGGCCATAATAGCAGATGACGCCACCACAACACGTGAAAAACCATTTAAAATTCTACTATGCTGATCTCTAAATATCACTCCTATTCCAGCCCTACCTATTTTGCTTATATAGGACCCATCAATATTTACCTTAATCACACCCGGATTAGGCACATTCCAACCACTGATCCTCCCAAATTTACTTCTCAACTCACCATCCTTCATCCAACCCTTTAGCCACCCAAAATTCATCAATTACGGTGACCGCAGTTTGCAAGATCTTTGTTGGATCTACAACCTCATCCTGAAACAACACTCTGCATCTATTCTTCCAAATGCTCTAATATATCGAAGCCACCACAGCTTTTTGAAAATCATTCAATCTATAACTCCCCCCAATTAATAGCCATAACCAATCATCGAATCTAGAAATATGCTTTGGGTCAATCAACAAATTTAAATCAGATCCAAACCATATCATTCTTACCCATTCACACAATAAAAGGCAATACTCTATAGTCTCATCAGTCCTATCACATAATTAACAGACTGAATCATTGCAACATTTCTTCCTGACTAAACTTTGAGGGCGACCCGTTCAAAGACCGAGCTCTCACTTTGATTTGATTAAAGATATTTTATGTATCTTCAGGCATTACATGCATGTGGATATTACTGGGTTCCAACATCGTTTTCGTATTGATTTTTTTTTTTGTAATTAAAATAATTTGAAATATTAAGCAAGTAATGAGTGTTGGTCAGTTATTTGTACTTTCCTTCGTTTAGACTTGGATAGACTATTATTTGTTTGATCCTGTAAGAGGTTGACAGTCTCAATTTATAATATCAATAATTTTGGGATACATGCGAATTTTTTATGTATACATGTTTGTTTTAAAAAAAAAAAAAAAAAACACACACACACACACACAATGCACATATGTTAAAATTGGATTATATAAACCGGACGCGGCTTCTCTCCTTTAATATTACTGTCCGCTGCCCTCCTTTGCTTTTAAACTGCGCCGTTTTGGCGCAAAACACAGCACCCAGTTTTTTTTTTTTTTTTGAAAATCACTATTTAACATCCTGATGTATTTTTTCAGTACCAGTCAGTTTCCTAAAATATTTTTTCAAGATCCTAAAATAATTTTTCAGTATTATCCAGTATTTTGAAAAACACTATTCAACATCATAAAGTATTTTTTTAGTACCAGTCAGTTCCCTAAAATATTTTTTCAAGATCATAAAATAATTTTTCAGTATTATCCAGTATTTTAAAGTATTTTGATAATTTCAGTCAGTACTCTGAAATATTTTTGGTGCACATAAACTAATTTTTAGTGCATTCGACATCCTAAAATATTACATCAAAAATATTTCAGAGTACTGATTAACACTAAAAAAATATTTTAGGATACTGGATAATACTGAAAAATTATTTTAGGAAACTGACTGATACTGAAAAAATATTTCAAGATGTTGAATAGTGTTTTTCAAAATACTTTAAAATACTGGATAATACTGAAAAATTATTTTAGGATCTTGAAACAATATTTTAGGATCTTGAAAAAATATTTTAAGAAACTAACAGGTACTAAAAAATACATCAGAATGTTAAATAGTGATTTTCAAAAAAAAAAAATGGGTGCTGTGTTTTGCGCCAAAACGGCGCAGTTTAAAAGCAAAGAAGGGCAGCGGACGGTAATAGTAAAGGAGAGAAGCCGCGTCCATATAAACCACGGTGGTAGCTCAGTAGGCACTTAACTGGCAAGTCTAGGGTGCAAAGGGTTTAGGTAAGACTAAATTATATAAAATTCTTTTGAATTTTGGATCAATTGCATATAAGTCCTTAATAATTTAAAGTTTAAATTTAAGTTCCTGACCTTTAATTTTTTGTACTATTAACTCCTTATCGTTAATTGACTTCTATTTTTTTAACAGAAATTGCTATATCAGATTATGAAATGACACATGACATCCTACATGGTATCTTATGTAAATTATTAATTTCATAAATCCCCCTGAACTTTGAATAGTTGCAAATAACCCTCTAAATTTTGATTAATTACAAATAACCCCCTTGACATTTCAAGATTAAATAAAACTCACTCAAAATTTATAATTTTAAACCCCATTTCATTACTTATATCATTTTAAAAATTTTATTAAGATTTTTACTATCACTTGTTAATTAAAATAGCTTTTTGCATGGCAAAAATTAGAAAAATAATATTTAAAAAAATATAAAAATAAACATAGAACCTCTTATTCAAGAAAAATATATGCATTGCTAATAAAAAAAATTAATGAGGGTAAAAGATATCCAATAACATAAATATAATATTTAAACTATCAATACTCAATTATCCCAAATAAATAAGTAAATTTTATATAAATAATGAAATTTTTATTTTATATTTTTAATATTATTGTTCTATTTTTGCTGTTAAAAAAACTATTTTAGTTGATAAATTATAGTAAAAATATTAGTAAATATATTAAAATGATAAAAGTAACTGCTTGAGGTATAATATTATAAATCAAAATTTTAAATAAATTAAATTTTAATTTTAAAATGTTAAAGAGGTTATTTATAATCAATCAAAGTTCATAGAATTATCTCTAACTATTCCAAGTTTAGAGGGTTTTATAAATTTAGTGATTTGTATATGATGCCATGTAGGATGCAACATGTTATCTTATAATCTAACTTGGCAATTTATGTTAAAAAGATAACAATCAATAAACGATAAGGGGTTAATAATTAAAATAAAAGGTCAAAGGTTAAATTAAAACTCTAACATATTAGGAAGGTTATATGCAATTGGCTAAAGTTCATGGAGGTTTTATATCATTTATCCACTTAAGTAATATGCCAATTACACTAAGATGTTTGGTACGAGGGATTTGGAGAGGGAGATGAGAGAAAATTTTTATAAGTTGGATTTAATAAAATTAAATGATTAGAGTTATAAAATTTTAATAAAGAAAAGATGTAAAATAAAAGTGTAAAAAAATTAAAAAATTTTAATTCAACTTCTCTATTTTTTTTTTAAAAAAAATCTAGCTAAATTCCTTCGGCTGATTGCCCCCTTTGCTCCCTTCATATAATTTCTCATTTTCTTAGTAAATAAAGGTCCTCGCCTTAATCGGTGTGCCGACACCCCTGCAAATTGCGGATCTGGCTACAGTCCGCTGTCCGTCCTTTTGTCCCAAATTACACCGTTTTGATGTAGTTTGGGGTTAAATGAGGGGTTGAGGATTTTTTTAAAAAAATAGTATTTAAGTATTTTGAAGTATTTTTTGGATGTATTTAGTATCTTAAAATATTTTTTAAGTAACATATAATATCCTAAAATAATTTTTAGTACTTTTACCTCTTAAAATATTTTTTCAGTTGTACCCAGTGTATTAGTAAATTGATTGCAATTTAACCCTTAATGTATTTTAAAAAGGTAAAAGCACCAAAAAAATATTTTAAAGGGTTAAACATACCAAAAAAATATTTTAAAGTGATTTTTGGAACTGAAAAAATACATTAAGGATTAAATTGCAATCAATCTGCTAATACATTAGGTACAACTAAAAAAATATTTTAAGGAGTTAAAAATACTAAAAATTATTTTAGAATATTACATGTTACTTAAAAAATATTTTAAGATACTAGATATATCAGAAAAAAATAATTTAAAATACTAGATATTATTTTTTTGAAAAAAACTCACTCCCTCATTTACCTCCAAACTACATCAAAACGGTATAGTTTGAGAGAAATGTACAGACATCGGACCGTAGCCAAATCCGCAAATTGCAACGGCAAATTTAAGTGTTGAGTTTGAGGATGGTGACAGGTTGCTTCACCAATAAGTCAAAGATGCCACGCATGTCTCCAATTCTCAGTACTTCTGCTATTATTTTGAAAATAAAGTTTGAAAGGATGTTTTTTTCTTTGATTTTCTTTAATAATATAAAGATAAGTCTGCACATGTGAGGTAGAAAATGAGGAAGAAGACCAGAAGGTAAGAAGATAAGGTAATAAACATTTGAGGAAAGAAGGAGACACATGAAAAGAAAATTGAGAAGAAGAGAGGAACATATGTACCGGTGCGTGACATGAATGATCCAAAGGCATGGCGTGGCAAAGAGGAATAAAAAAAATAGGAGAGAATGGCTTAATATTTTTTATAATTAGGTTGTCAAAAGATATATTTTTGTTTTGGTTATATTTTGATTGTTTTCTAAAATTAAATTTTTAATTAATTTATTTATTTTAAAAGTTATCTGTATATAATTGATTAGATATAAATAATATCTAAATTGTTCTATAATCTAGTCTCAATCTTTTTAAACCTTTTGCACAAAAACAAATCTTTTAAAACTTTAAAACTTTGCTAGTTATTATTTTCTTTCTATAACAGTATTTAATTAATTTGGATAACGTAAATGTAAAAAACTTCATTAAAAATTTAATTAGTTCTTTTAATAAATATATCCAAACAATGTATTTACAAATTTTTTCAATTGAAAATGTATTAAAATTTTTTACAGTTGTCAAATTTACACCATAACCTTAAATATTTACCATTATTATAGAGTATCAAGCATAGGCCAGTATAGGTATAATTGATTTATGTAAACTTCAGGCATGATGTTTTATCTTTGTAGTTAGAAAAACTTATATACTCCTTGCGGTCCGAAAATTAGTTTAATCTTAAATAATGTAATATATCAATTCCCCTTTTATCTTCAAACTTTATAGTTTATTTTTAAACTATCTTTATTAATTTACACATATCAAATGAGTTTTCATCAAGTGATTATTCTAATACAAATAATTAAAGAGATGTTTTAGAAAAATCAATTTACATTTTTTATTAATAAAAATAAAGTAATTAATTTTCTTAGGGTGTGTTTAGTTTGAGGGGAGGGGAGGGAAGGAGGGGAGTGGCAAATTACAATTTTGAACTGGAGAAACCCAAAATTTACCTTCTCATTCTTTTAAATTTTAGATTCCCACCCAAAATTTACCCTCTTATTCCTTATAAATTTTGAATTCCTACCCAAAATTTAAATACCTTCAACCTAAAAAGGTAATTTAACCCCCTCCCTTTTCCTCTCCTCCCTCCCCTCCCCTCCCCTCAAACCAAACACACCCTTAAATATATACAAATTATATTAAAAAAAAAACCCCTTCCCCATCAAAAAAGCTCCCTTCGGCCGGAGCTCTGGCCGCCAGGGGTCCCGGCCGCCCGGCTGGTGGTGGTGCTCCGGCAAGGGCACTACTATTATTTTTAAAAAAAAAACTTGAGGGGTAAAATGGTAAATGTGTTAAAACTTGAAAAACCCAATTTGGTACTTGGTACTTTAAGTTTTTTTAAAGTATTAATAGACTTTTTAGGGTTTTGCATTTTAAAATGGTATTTATTTGAGATTTTCCCAAATATAAATATATTTTTTCAAATGTTTTTACATAAAAATATTTGGGAAAATCCCTGTAAAAGAACCTCAAAAATGTGAAAAGATATAGAGGTATTCCGAAATTGGAAAATCTTGCAGAAGTGCTACTGACTGATTAGGGATTTTGAAATTGGAGAGTAAATGACCAAAATGACCCTCTCTTTATCAACATCCTCCGTCTCTCTCTCTTGTTCTCCTGTCTCCTTCTCCCTCCCTCCCTCATATTCTCCGTCCTCATCCTCATCCTCTTCCTCTAGCTTGTGATAGGGTCTCTAGCGGTAGTTTGTGAGTCGTCGGATCTCGTCCCTGCTGTCATATTCGTTCAGGCACATGGCGCAAAAGCTCTCCGGCACTACCAACTGAATGTCCTATTCGAGAAAATCAAAGGCATTGAAGGAGCGAAGGAGGAATGATGTTATCATGGGGGATTCCAAGTATGGCAAGGATTTGAAGGTGATTATTTTGAATTTGGAATTTCAAGTTTTTATTTGACTTGGGAGATTTTTGTTGTTCTGAATCTTAACCAAAAAGTGCAGGGAAGGTTCATCACCGATAAAATCATTAACAGAAGGTTGGGAGATTTGAGTTGGCAGGCTTTGTTGGTATCCGAACTTGTGAAACCTTTATCAAAACTTGGGAAAAACCTTATCAAATCTTGTGAATGTTGATTTACAACTTGTTGAGTTAGAGCAATGAGGGTGAACCACTTTCTTAATGTTCTGTTGTCATAGAAAATTTTAGAACAATGTTTGTTGTTGCTGGTTTTTGGGTACTATCATTTTATTCCCCATTGTTGTTTATGTAAGTTCATACCCCATTATGAGGCCTAGATGTCAGTATGTCAGGGTTTTTGGGTATAGGTTGTTCACTCCTTTAATTTGAAACTAATTTATACTACAAAAGTTGTGAACTAACATGTGAAACAATTATCTATAGATGGGAAAATCTAATCGTTTCATGACGACCACTTAAGCGATATTGTGAAAAATCAAGCAAGTGTCAGGGATTTTGTGGTGCAAGTTGATAAAAAGTACAGGAAACTGCGAAAATGCCAATCTAAACTTGATAAATACAAAAATAAAATTGACAACTAGTAATAAGAAATTAGTAAAAGTACGCAAGGGTCAGGGGACATTGTTGTGTTAGTTGTGAGAAATGTGAACTTGCAAAACACTTAAAAAAATGATAAACGCTTTATTTCAAATGAGGAAAACTGTTAAATCTTTAAGGGATTTTGTCTACCAAGTTGAGAAAAATGTTAAGAGACTTGCAGAAATACTTATCCAATTTTGCAAAACACATAAAAATCATTGATAAACGCTTATCTCAAATGAGGAAAACCATTAGATCTTCAAAGAATTTTGTCTACTAAGTTGAGCAAAATGTGAGGGACCTGTGGAAATGCTTATTTAAGTTTACGAAACACTTTAAAAACTTTGATAATCACTTATCTCAAATGGGGAAAAATGCTAGATCTTCAGGGGATCTTGTTTACCAAGTTGAAAAAAAATGTGAGCGAGACCTACAGAAATGCTTGCCTGAATTTGTGAAATCCTTATATAACATTGATAAATGTTTATCTCAAATGGGGAAACCCTTAAGATTTTCAGGGGATTTTGTCATGCAAGCTGAGAAAAAAGTGGGGGAACGTATGGAAATGTTTATCTGATCGTGCGAAGTTCTTAAAGTAAATTGTTAAACGCTTATCTCAAATGGGAAAAACAAAAAGATTTTCAGGGAATCTTATCAACCAAGTTGAGAAAAATGAGAGGGAACTTACGAAAATGCTTGTCTGAATTCGCTAAATCCTTATATAACATTGATAAACGCTTATCTCAAATGGGGAAACCCTTAAGATTTTTAGGGGATTTTGTCAAGCAAGCTGAGAAAAATGTGGGGAAACTTGCAGAAATGCTTGTCTGAATTTGCGAAATCATTATAAAACATTGATAAACATTTATATCAAATAGGGAAACTCTTAACATTTTCATGGGATTTTGCCTACTACGTTCACAAACATTTCAGGGAATATGGGGAAACATTTATCTAAACTTGTGAAAGAGTTATCTGAATTCAGGAAACCATCTAAATGTCATAAGTTAGGAAACCCATATATAAGTTCTTCTTCCCTGGCATTTTTTCTCCGTCAGAACAATCCACCTTTTCTCTGCTTTAATGGAAAAATAGGGCAGAATCGCAAGTCTCGTTGATGCCTTCCTTCCTCCTAAAATGAACTACACCCACTTCGAACCCAATCCCCCTCTCAATACAACCAACCCCACCAATCCCTACCAGTCTTTTCCTCCACAAAAACTGCCTACTAACAGCAAATGACCCTATCACAAACTAGAGGATGAGGATGAAGAAGATGAGGGAGGGAGGGAGGGAGAAGGAGACAGGAGAATGAGAGAGAGAGAGAGAGAGAGGTGTTGATAAAGAGAGGGTTATTTCGGTCATTTGCTCTTCAAATTGAAAATCCCTGATCATTCAGTAGCACCTCTGCAGGATTTTCCAATTTCAAAACACCTCTATGTCTTTTCACACTTTTTTAAGGTTACTTTTTAGAGATTTTTCCAAAATATTTTGACAACATTTATTTGTACACAATTTTGTTATAAATAATAATAGCATGACTTATAATAAATGATTATGTAAAAATATTAGGGAAAATCCCTATAAACTACCCTTGAAATATACAAATCCCTAATCAGTACATTGAAATCCAAAAATCCGGATCAGTCACACGTCAGTACGGATGAACAGTGCAGGCGGCACCAAAAGACGATTTTGCCCTTCAGCCCTCATTCTCGCCACTTCAAAAATAACAACACGGGGTTCTTAATTAACAACTCCGGATTCTTGAATAACAACTCTGTATTCTTGATTGACAACTCCAGTTTCATCTTTTTACTTTCACAATAACAACACCGATCTTGTTATTAGCAACTCCGAATTCTTGATTAACAACTCCTCTTTTTCTTCCACATATTCGCATCTCAAAAATATAGTGTTGTTAATGTAAAATACGGTGTTATTATTGGACCTGAAACTTAAATTATGAAGTTGTGAAACTAGAAATGAGAGTTATTAATGTAAAATAGGGTATTGTTAATAATAACACCGGTGTTGTTATTGTGAAAGTAAAAAGATGAAATGGAGTTGTTAATAAAGAATACATAGTTGTTAATCAAGAATCCGGAGTTGTTAATTAAAAGGGTGTGTTGTTAATAAAAAAAGAGGTGTTGTTATTGACCTTGAAACTTAAATTAGGAAGTTATGAAACAAGAACACGAAGTTGTTAATCAAGAATCAGGAGTTGTTAATTAAGAACCCCATGTTGTTATTTTTGAAGTGGCGAGAATGAGGGCTGAAGGGCAAAATCGTCTTTTGGCGCCGCCCGCACTGTTCATCCGTACTGACGCGTGACTGATCCGGAATTTTTGATTTCAATGTACTGATTAGGGATTTGCATATTTCAAGGGTATTTTATAGGGATTTTCCCAAAATATTATTGTTACTCAGATTTCGTCATTCTTTTTTATCAATTTTTAGTAATAAATTTAATTTAAAATTTTATAATTTTAAAATTATTTTTATATAATTTTCCAAAAATTTAAAGTCATGGGACAACCTACAAACAAAGCTTGAAGACGAGAAGAACAAGGCAAGCAGTGGAGATTTTGACCTCAGTGGATTTAAAGGACAGTATTGGCTGTAAATAGTAAATACTCCAACCTTTTCACCAGAAAAAAAAAAAAAAAACTCCTCCTGCTTTGTTTTTTTCCCCAACAATGCTTCTACCTATTTGATAATTGCGTCCAGATGTAAAAGTGAAAATTAAGGCCTGTGGCCGTGGTCCCGTACGGAAAACGCGCCTGCCACTCTGCTCTGTCGGTATCATATGACTAAATTGACACGGGTCAATTACTTCCTTCACACATATCTCCCGTCACCACGTATAAAGTTTTTCCAATTAAATCGTCCGGTTAAGGAGTAAATTAATTCACTAATAAAATTTTATTTGAAATGTGTGTGACACAAATATATTTTAGAAAGAGTAAAAATATTAATAAACAATTAAGAATGATCATTCAGTACAAAAAATGCTAAATTCGTACTAACATCATTAGAGTTTTTTTCTCGTATAATTTAACGTTGTCAGTACGGATTTAACAATTTTTGTGTTGGATACCCCTTTTTAATTGTTCATCGGTATTTTTGTCTATTCTAAAACATATTTGTGCCAGACGCTCATCAGACAAAACTTCGTTAATAAATTTACTCCTTAACTCTAAATTGTGAGTTATAAAAAATAATTAAAATTAGTTAAAAATAATAAATATATAAACAATACATTCTTTATTTTTTTAAAAATGTCCTTACTTAAGAATAAATATAAAAAATATGATGTCAAAAAATAAAGGGGATGGATCTGCATTTTAATAATACTATGTATAAAATAAATACAAATATATTTATTATTTAGACAAATTTAAATAACACCTTATAAATAGATGAGGCGGTTAAAAATAAAAATTTGGATGACCTTGTAGCCGGAGGAAATAGTATATTACTATATTGGTTTCCGTTTTTTAAACTGTCCTTTTTTTTTTTTTGGTCAAATTTTAAACTGTCCTTTTAATAATATCCTTTATAGTCTTTGTTTTTTCAGAAAGCATTCTTCTCCATATCACTTACTCTCCCTCTGTTTAATAGCTTTATTCATATCAATAAAAATGATGTATTTACTTTACACGATATAAAAATAAATTAATATCTTATTTTTACCCATATTAAAAATAAATTAAAGATAGTTTTAAGAAAGATAATTAAACAAGATAATTTAAAAATTAATATACATTATTTCAGTAAAAAATAGGAAAATTACATTCAGGTCCTGAACAAGAGAAAATATAAAAAGATGGTTCCTTGAAATCTCAAAATTGCATTTAAGTTATATAAACTTTTTTGTAATAAATTCGAATTTTGCTAATGAGTCCATGAGCGTCCGTTGATAAGTCCATGAGCGCGTCATTTACAAGTTTAGGGGCGCATCATTGGCAAGTTCAGAGGCATCTATTGATAAGTCCATAATTAGAATTTATTGTTAAAAAGTCCCACGGGATTTAAATACAATTTTAAGATTTTAAAGTATCATTGTTTTATATCTTCTTTTGTCCGATATCTAAATGCAATTTTTCCCAAAAAAATTGGTAAAAAAAACTCTATTTATAAAATTTATTGGTGAAAAAAACTTGAATTTGAGTATTAGTATAAAATATAAAATAATTTAAGATATTAGATATATTTTTAAAAAATATTTCAAAATTTTAGATGAACTAACCAATATTTTTAATGTGCTTGATCAACTTTAACCCAGTAAAACATTGGGAAAAAAAACTTTTCACCAATTTTTTTGATCTTGTTTTTTAATTACTTTTGACAAGTTAAATTATTTAACTCAGGGGCTAACAAGTGGAGGGTTAAACAAGGGAGGGAGATGGAGTACGATTTTGGTTGATGACTGACATTAAGTATATTACTCTCACTCCTCTGTTTCTTTTCTATCATTACCCTCCAACCCTACTCTCTCTCTCTCTCTCTCGCTCTCCCTCTCCTCAATTCTTTGCTTTCTCTCTCCATCAGATCGGTTTGGGCTCTGCCAACATGCTCTACTGTTTCTCTGCTTCCAGACACTTTCTCTTTAGCGCTGCTTCATTCAGGTAAATAATCGACCTTCATTCTTCTTCTTCATGTTTTTTTCTTCAAAGAAATGAAGTAATTCATCACTGACTTTCAGAAAAATCATAAATAAATGTAGTTTTTTTTTTTCCCTTTGGATAAATATATGTTAACATCTGCCTCCTTTTGCACACACAACCACACAGCCTTCCCAATCTGCCTTTGAATCCATCAACCTATAACTCTATCGTCTAAAGCCCTTCACAGTTGGACTCCTCCGCGATACCCCCAACAAACTTGAATCATACTTTATTTTTTGTTGTTGTTTCTTGTCTGAAAACTAAATTTAGAAGGTGCTAGAAGACAATATCATGCCTTGCCATTTTCTTTAAGGATGTTTTTGTCATTGTATATTAATTTATACTTAATTATATATCAAAAAAGATATTTTTCTAAGGTCATATTAGACATGCTCGCCGTCAGTGAATTCAAAAGGTATCTTTTTTTTTTTTTGCCATTTGAATAATTAAAAAAATAATTAAATAAATAAAAGTTTAACCTGTCAACTAAAAATCAACAGAATTTTAGCCAGGAAAACGAAGACAAAGAAATTACGAAAATTGATACTTTCTTAAGATCTATAAGAACATGGAACTGAAACTTTCCTAAAAGTTAACTTCAAAATAAGCATTCTTCTATTTTGTTGTGCCCCTAATTAACTGCTTTTGTTCATCAAATAAATTTCACAAAACAAAAATGAAATAAAAACGACAAAAAGAAAAAAAAAAAGACAGAGAGATTGGTGCTTAAACAATTGCCTCATATATTATAGTGTGTGTGCGGTGCTTTTTTGATGTTCATGGCAATTGAAGATCGGCTTAGCTTGCGTATCCATTCTTCAAACAGTTGAATTGCATCCTATTTTGAGGTAAAGTGTTTGAAATTCCTTGTATCATTTATTAAATTCTGAATTTTGATTATGCTATATGAGTCTTTATGTCTATTGATTTTGAACTACTTTTTCATCTTAAATTTACGTAGAGAAATTACATTTAAGGGTTCTGACCCCCAAAAAAAAAAAAACAATTTTAGTTTATAAATCTAAAAAAAAAAAAAGTTGAACTTATTTCTCATCCCCAAAAATTGCTAATCATATTTTTCAAGAAAATAATTGTCAAATTATGTCTTACTAGACCTTCTCAGGCGTGTAGCCATATATTTGAAATACTTTGATGAGGACATTACCACCCAAAAAACAACTCCATTACAATACTATGCTGAAGCTTGTGATATATGGCAGAGGAAAACTTTCCCCGATCTGCCACCTTTAGAAATTCTATGATACTATCTGACCTCTTGTCTTAAATATAAGACCCAACTGATTTTTTTTTGAAGAAATTAAGGAAGTTAATTAAATTATATTAAAGTATTTAAATATTTTTTTTCAAGCTAATTTGTTTGAGTTATAAACTGATATATAATTTAATGATGTATAACATATGATATGATTAAATATCTTATTTAGTTTCTTTAATCTCTTAAAAAAAGTTAACTAGGTCTCATATTTAGGATCGTATGTAGTAACATCTAACATGGCCTTCTGTCACGTTTTCCAAAAAATGTTGGAAAAAATCAGACATAACAAATGGTTAATACCATCTTTGGTCTTTCAAAGTTATTCTTATTTTGGTTTTGATTCCTCAAGTTTCAAACCATTGGTTTTAGTCCATCTAGGGGCAGATGATCTATATTTTTATTGGTTTATAGGGACCAATGTTTTTAAAAAAAAGAAACTTGAGGGATTAAAACCTATAGTTTGAAATTTGAGGGGCTAAAATCAAAATGAGGGCAAACTTAAATAACTAAAGATTGTATTAACCCAATAACAAACAAAGCTTCTCCTTTTATGAGAAAAATGATATTCAGACACTAACCTGAAGTGTTTCATCGGATTGTGGGGATATAAAAATGTCAATGAGCGACTTAATTAAGTCATCGAACTTCAAAACGGTTCTTTGGTTAAAAAAAAGCTTGAATCGGTCCAAACTTGACATACGAGTTGGGTGTCATGGCTGGATCTGTCAAGGGAAGATGATGATGAAGATGAAGATGAAGGAAGGAGGAGGGGAAGGAAGAAATATTGGAGAGAAGGGATTTGAGGACATAATTAGGAGGTGAAGCTTCGGTGTTTTCGATTCAGACCTACTATTATCCTCTTTCACTGAGATGCCATACTTGCTCGCTCATTGTTCAATAAGATCTTTTGATTGCTTCTTCAAGCTACTTTTGTTTTCCAAATACGAGGTCAACTTAATTTCATTTTGGCCTAAAAAAACTGCAGTGAAATTTCAGAATTATTTAGGAGCTAAAAGATATTATGTTGTTATAGATGTCCTTTATTGAAATTTTTTCTATTTGATTAATTCTTTTACTGTTTATAACACTTGGATAAAAATGCCACGATTAAATGCCAAAGATCTCTCTCACTGCTGACTAGTAGGTTCCAAGTGAAGATCTTTCATTTCAACTCTTGCTCTCCCTCCCTCTCGCTCTATATATATATATATATTTTTTCTCTGCCCACCTTTTCTTTCTTTTATGCCTTTCTTCACCATCACTGTGCTCCTTCTTTCTTCTTCTCACTGTCAGGTTTTGTGGCCGCCTTCTTCCTTTCACTGCAATTGAATCATCTAATATCTTTAAAAAGACCTCAAAGTTCCTAAGAATACTTCTTCTTCTCAAGATGGTTTTGTTTCTTATGCATCATAAACAATAGGATTTGGCGGTAAGAATAAAGAGTATCACAACGAGTTGAGATTAGATAGCTCATTATGGCAGCTGTGAAGCTAAGAGAGATAAGCCTCCCACCAGTGGACCAACTCCAAGGCTTAGAGTAATGTATTGATTCAAACCCATATCGGGGTATGCCAAGTTTGAATCTTTTCTATGATGCATTGTCACTTTTACCTTTTTGTTAATTTTCTTTTCCCTCAATGTGGGTGACTCTCTGTTTACACTGTTCACAAGGGAGACAAATAGCTCTGGGTTTTAGCATTACATTTTGGCCTTCTCATGACTGACTTTGAGCATGTACTCTCACTCCTTCATTTCTATCATTTCCCTCCGAACCTGTTCACCTAAACACACTTACTCTCTCTCTCTCTATTCATTTCTATGCTTTGATTGGTTCCATTTTAATGCTGTTAATGTCATTTGCTTTATATATGTTCATTATCTTTTACTTGCAATGGATGGTTTGATTATTGAAATTCCCTCTTTTTTTTTTTTGTTCTTTTTTGCAGTTTGTATGCCCTGATAGTCCGTGTTTGGATTCTTCATTTTAGTTTTCCATATAGTGGATCGTTTTCTCAAGAAAGGTTAGTAGTATATGTCTTATATGACTGATTTCTTTTTGTTGTGCATATATAAGTTCTTTATTTGTCATATGCAATATATTTATTTTACCCTTCTTGTTTCTTGTACATGACCTCAACCAATGTTGAGGCATTTGTACGAGCATGTCTTATGATTGTGTTAAATAGTTTCTATTATAAACTAAAAATTTCGGATGATTATTCTAAATATTCAAGCTATATAATACAATTTAATGTTAAAAATCACCATTGATGATGCTTTTTTTATATTAGTAACCAGTATTTGGTTTGGGTTCATGGCTTTCTCTTCCAGCACAAGTATCTCCCTTGGGACTTTATAACTATATTTGTCATCAATTAAATTTAATTTGATTCAAATTTTATTATCTTTGATTTTTTCCATAATACATTTTTAATATTAATTTTATTTTATATATATTTATTTTATTTATGATGTTTGAACAATGTATAGTGCTCGCTCAAGTATAAAATTTAAGCACTTCAATTATTATTTAACCATATTTTCCTGGCCTGTCATATAAATTACCAGTATTGAAGTTAATTAAATAAATTGATTAGTTTACGGGATAGAAATTATTTTGAAAAAAATAATTGATAATTGAAAACCTAAATTAGCTACTTGAGGCTAATTTATGTGTTAATAGCAGGGTTCTTGGACCCGGACCGGATCGGCCGGTCTGGCCCGGAACCCGCCGAACTGGTCAGTAGACCGGTCTGGGTCCATATTTTTAAAAATATTTTTTTTTTAACTTTTTCCTTTAGAATTTCATACTATAAGCCTAAAATCTTCAATTACTCACCTGTTTGGTCCCGGTTTAGCTCCGGTTTGGCTCCGGTTTGACTTACTGACCCTTAACCCAGTACCCCAACCAGTTTAATACCCGGTCCGGGTTTTAATACCTTGGTTAATAGATATAAGGTGTGGATAAAGGTCAAAAGAGTTATTCAATATCCAACTTCTATGAGAGCGACTTTTCTCTTCCTTGGTGAGAGTCTATTTGAGTGAAATTCACAGCGGCGGTGACTCCCTGCCTTGGTGTTTCCCATGAGTTTGAGAGCAGAGTGTTTGACGATAGTAGGAGGTATGGAGGTGGTGGAAGTTTAAGTAATAGATTAAAGAAAAGTAAGGAAGTACTATTGCACCTGTCAAGCGATGGCAAGGAGCGTAGAGGGGGTGCATTAGTTGGAAGATTGGAAACTGAGCATGAGTAGAGGGACTGTTATGTCCATGATTAAGAAGGGGTGGGGATCAGCCATGGAAGTTAAAGTTCATGAATTGTTTTAGAAAAACGCCTTCTTATTTAGATTTGAGAAGTCTGATGACTATAATAATGTCCTCACAGGCTGCTCTTGGTCGTTACGAGGAATCCTTTTGAATGTTCAACATTGGGATGAATATACGGCCTTTAGTAAGGTTAGCTTCAACTGGAGCCCCTTCTAGGTGCAATTCCACAACCTATCACGCGTCGCTTTTAACAAAGAAAATGCCATTAAATTGGTGGAGGCGATAGGGCATGTGGTCATGATAGAGGATCCAAAGATGACTAACAAATTAACCAGAATGTTCATTAGGGGCCAGAGTGCTTGTAGCCTCTCATTTCTTGGTTTTGGCTGCCTTGACCCAAAATACTTTGTTGAATCGCCACTTGAGGAGGAAGAGAAAAAAGAATATGGTGACGATCATTGAGCCCTAATACCCTCTGGAGGATTGTCACCCATGTCTGCAGTTGTGGTTGGACTAAATGCTATTAACCTGAAAAGGCCCATCGAAGACGCTCTACACCGTGAGATACCAAAATGAAGGAAACTCTTTGTCGATTTGCCAGATGAAGTAACAGAAGATAGGGAAGTTTCGGTGCTGGCCATCTCCTCAAGAGTTAATTTTCGTCAATTGAAGCGCGCAATCCGAAACAAAAGGGGTGATCAGAGCAAAGGAAGCACAAGGGTAGTACAATTGCCAATATCGGATAGACAAATCGATGTTGAATTCCTCGAATACGTTCATCTTTAAGGGTAAGAATGCTCAGATTTCTTACCCCTCATCATTTAGATACACCGATGGCTGCAATGGGTCAACCATCTGTTCGCCATGAATCTGATCTCTTGGAACTGTCAGTGTTTGGGGGTTCCCCTGGCAGTTAAAAACCTCAAAGAGGAGTGTAAAAGACCTAAACCCCATGTTTTCTCCATAAATGCAAGTAAGATTAGAATAAAGTGTGGCTTTGAAGAAGAATTGATTGTAGACCCAATTGTCAGAAGTGGTGGGCTAGCTATTTTATGGAATGATGTTGTGAATATTAATGTTATCTCCTCTTCAGCTAATGTGATTCAGACAAGTGTATTCTCTGTTTCGATGGAGGTACCACAGTTCATCTCCTTTGTGTATGGTCACCAAAGGAACATGATCAGTTAAAGGTCTGGGACGATATCTGTTTGCTTAGGCCGGTAGGGGGAGTGGCCGGGGCTTAATAACTGTTATGAGCATTGTTATTAAACCCGGACCGGATCAGAGGACCGGTTCAGTTTTTTTTTCCTTAAATTTTTTTTATAATTTTATATTATTAAGCCTGAAATCTTCATTCTCTCACCGGTTTAGTCCCGGATTAGCTCTGGTCTGACCTACTGACCCTTGACCCTATATCCCGACCGGTTCACTGACCGGTCCCGATTTAATAACCTTGGTTATGAGCATATACCCAATCTTTTGTGTATATATATATATAGTATACACACACACTTGATTAAATTTGTTTCTAAATTTTTGTAGCAAAAATGTGTTTAAAAAGTTTAAATTTTAAATTTAAATGATTATGTGATATCTCAAATTTAATTTATTTATAATATACAATAAAAAAAATATCGGTTTGAAATATGTTTTTATACATTTAAGTGAAACCTAAATAAATAAGTTTCGATATGAAAATCAAAATTATACAAGTTTATCATATAATCAAAATTAGTAAATTTTATAACATATTTTAAAGTTTGAAAATATATGTATTAGAATTATTTTTTGATTATACGTAAAAATTGTTTGGGAAAATGCAATGGTTTAAATAATTCTTATGCTAAATAGGGATATTTTGGTCTAAACAAAAGTTTATGAGTCAATGTTAGCCAATCAACTAATTTTTGTATGGATAAAAATTGAATCTTAAATTTATAATAGTGGTTTGTGCCACATACATTTTAATTCTAAGAGAGGTTTATATACATTTTCAAGATAGAAGAGAAATTTATATAATTTAGATAAAGTAGAGTGAAGATTAGTGTATTTTTATTTTTTAAATAAAAATACAAATAAAAAGATACAATGTTTCAATATTGTTAGCCCTCTAGCTTAGACTAAGAGCATAGATCGTCACTAGTAGTATAATAATATTGTTCCCACGAGGACTAATGCAAAAACGAGTTAATTATCACACTTATGTTCTTAATTAGGTTGAGTTCGAGGACTTCAAGATGGTAGGAGCCTATGATTACTTATCCCTATTGTATTTCATAAGATTTGTTTAAATATTAAAGAAAACATGCGTTTGTCAGAGGTTCGAAATTAATTGATAAAGCTCTCAAGTCAAAATCAATTTTTATATTATCAACTAACATGTGCAATCTCTTGTTTTAGTTAATAAAAATAAGCTCTAACATTAACTAGACAATGCTAGGCTGATAGATATATCTCTATTCTATTAATAAATCATCCATTTAACTCATAAATTTCAAGTTTAGCACGATTTTATCTAGGTTCTACAATTAAATTAACTTTCTTAAGCATCACCTACTTGAACCCAATAATCTAAGTGGTGCCCTGATAAAATCAACACCTAAATTTTATTAATCAATAAAAAAGAGGAATTAAAAGGTCTTAATCCATCCGATAGTCCAAAGCAATCCTAGAATAAGAAATTTAGCCACTCATAGTCATAAGCAAAACCAAATCAAAGCAATAATAATCCACTTAAAATAAGAGTTAATTGAAAGGGGAGAGAATAAATTAATAAAACCAAAAAATTGAGTCTCAAATCTATTCTAAGCTTCAATTCTTTGGCTTCAATTGCCTCCAATTCTCCATAGGATCCTCTAATTCACTACACAATGACACTTCTAGTCTTCAAATCAATCGCCTCCATAGTCCTCTCATCCTCCAATGAAGATGATGACAAAACTAAAATGCCTCTCCTTCAGTCTGTGCCCGAATACGTGTTCTCCTCCTCCATTTCCCGAAGAAGCTGAATCCTTATACATAGGTTGGGTTCCTAGATCCTCATTCCATAAAATACAATATCTCTTTGGCAAAATAAAATCAAACAAAAATATAAAAAAAATGAAAAGGTAAAAAATAGATAATGATAATAATAAAAAATGATAATGACGATGACGATGACGACGATAACTAAAATATCTTTTCATTTTTATCTTAAATTATTATTTTTATCTTTAATATTAAAATCATTATTTTTATCCTATACTTATCAATATCCCTCTAAATACTAAAATCATTATAAATCTTTGAGATTTATAATAAAATCCCTCTAAACCGATATCTTATCAAAATCGGACTACAATCTTTCTGATTTATCATAGGTGACTCCCAAATATATTAAAATATATCTTAAAATTATCTAAAAATAGGGAGTCATCAAATAAGTCATCGATCTCTATGTATTCTTAATTATATCCTTTCCCACCTAATATTATCTATGTATATACACATACATTTATATGTCATATTGTCAAAATTAGTTGTATACACACATACATATCATACTTATATTTTGCAGTTTATCCTTTTATTTTACAGTTTGTTCGCATTTGGATTCTTCATTGTAGCTTCTGCTACTTATTTGATTGCACATTGTCCTTCTACCAAAAAAAAAAAAAGAAAGAGGTAAAAAAAGACACTTGTCTATCCAAGGCACCCTGGAACGGCTTTGAGATCTCCAGAGGGAAAAAAAGTAAGTATATCCTTTGATTGGTTGCATTTTAATTATTATTAATGGCCCTTTTTGTCATGTAAATCCTGTTCGTGGCATGGTGACTATCAATCTATAATTGCTTTTTTCATTAAATTATGTTTAACTACTACATATGATTATATATTTTTTTGAAATTGGATTCCTTTCAGATTCGTTTCTATTGATTGCTTTTATTCTTCCACACTTTCAAGAAAAACAAAAATCAAAGGAAGTTTTGGCTAAGCAATCTCCAAATTTCTTATGATTTATACTTTTGTACCACTTCAAAATAAAGGAAATTTTGGCTATAGCAAAAGCAAATAGAGAGTGATGTTAATTAAATGTTTTAGGATCACTAGATGGCTTCAAGAAATTGATCTCTGTACTGTAAATACATTGATTTGACAAAATTTTAGTCGTCTTGGGTCCAATCACAATTTTACCACCAATTAAAATGTAACAAAGTGTAAGTAACTCAGGATCGTTCTCTTATCAAGGAGCCTTTTATTTTGACTTCCCTAGATAAAACTAAGTACTATAAAAATTGAAAGTGAAGATATGAACGATGGATGGTCTTGATAATGAAGAAAGTAGCTATTCCTGCTTAAAAAAATTTATGAGAGTTAACATTTCATTAAGTCTCAAGAACAATATTAAGATAACACTTAAGTTCAATATTCCCAATTAATAGTAACTCCTACAAACATAGTTAACTACTACCTTTTGAGATATTATTTAAAACCACTTAATATGTAATTAAAATTAGAATGATGCAAATTGTTCTTCTCAACTAGATGTTCCAATGAACCATTCAAGAGCTAAAATCAACTATGATTACCAATCATAAACATGACAGCAAGCATAATTTCATCAAGCACATTAAAATGACATTTATAAATGTGAACAACAATATACATCATCCAATTAAAACTATAATGATCAATCCACATGAACAACATAATTGCAATCCAAGTCTCACAACTACATAATGATAAACATAAACAAGGAAATCATATACATAGTCTAAGCATAAGATTGAATTAAAGAACTCCCCCTATTGAAGCATAATTACTCAAACCGCAATTCCTTAGCACCAAGAAGCTAGAAAATCAGCTAGCCATCATGTGAGCAAATTGGGAATTTGCTAGAACACTAACAATCCATCAAAGATGAGTGAAAGTTGAAATTGCTGGAGAAAGGATGTGGGTTCTGTCGGGCTTGGTGAAGAAATGAGGGAACCGAGAGGATTTGGGTAGAGATGATGCAATAAAAAGAAGTAGCTAAAGGACAAATCTGTGGAGAGGAAATTGATAGTGAAAGTCGTCAGCGGCAGTGCTGGACCCAAGCTCACTGGTGACTTTGGTTGAGGAAGGAGCTGTCGTCGATGGTGAAGATTACATCGTCAGAGGAAGTGAGGATAGAGAGATGATGGTGATTGTGTGATGGTGAAGCTCTGACCCAAAATTACGCTTTCTCTCAGTTGCGGGTCAGTGGAGAATGAAGGAAGGGTCGATAGAGGTGGTCGGAGATTTCTCCCTCTTCACCGTTCAAATTCATGCCCAAGGAGCTCTCACTCCAGGTCCTGCTCATCCCCAAGCTCTCCTCCCATGGTGGTATGATCTTTCTTCTCTGGTGACAGTGGCGAAGGAGATAGATGGTGGTGAAGGTCTGTCCACTCCTCTCTTCTCTAGTCACGGCTTTTGAAGCTCTCCTCTCTCCTAACCAAGGTATTAAGAATCGGACCGGTCAAAGTAGTGGTTCAAGGATTAGTGGGTTAGATCGGAGTCAAACTGGGGTCAGACCGATGACAATTAAAATGAATTAAAACAGGTCAAATATTCATATTTTGATTATAAAAAAATATGTAATATTTAAATATAATAGATATTTTACCCCATCTCTAAGTAATATGTATTTTTTAATGAACAATCACACCCACGATGCGCTAAATTTATAATATTTGTTTCCAATTCTTTTATTTTTTATTTTTTTCTCCTTTCTTTGCTATTCTCTATGCAATCACGTGAATATCTGATTTCTCTCTTTGAACACGCACAAGCGTTGTTAGATAAGACTGAAAGGCAACACTGGAGTGCAGGGGTCTTTCCTTTTTCTTCTCTCTCCTTTCTTTCCTCCATTCCTCCTCTCATCTTCCACAAGCAATGGTGAAGACAACCGCGGTTGCCATGGATCGGAGTGCCAACAATGATGACGGAGCTAGAAGGGAAAAGGATGCCGATGCTGCGTCAGGAGCACAAGCACTGACAAAGTTTGATCGTGACGAACGCGGATGGTTTTTCAGTTGCGGCCATGGATGTCTCATTTTCTTCATTTCTTGTTTTTTTTTTTAATTTTTTTTAAGATACCGAGTAACCCACCAACTTGGCGGGTTACCCGAGTTCTTCCCAGTTTAGCCGAGTCATCCCGAGTTGATTTCGTCCGGGTTTGGGGGGGTCAATCGGATGGGCAAGGTAGACGGTTTGTCGGGTTCCGGTCCAAACCGGCCTGTCCGATCCGAGTTTTAATACACTACTCCTAACTCTTAGCTCCTAGCTCACTGTTTTAGCGTTGGGCCTCATAAGACCTAATTGCCGATTTGACTAGGGAACAATTTGCAAAGTTCAAAAACTTGTATAGGGACTACAGTAAAAATTTTTTAAATTTTTTGGGGCTCAACCATAATTTCTTGAACATTTGGGTCCCTTTCTATGATTTCCTAGACTGTTTTCTTCTTCATAAATGTGTGATTTTCATAATTTCTGGGCCCTTTTTCTGTAACTTTCCCTAGTCCTCAAAATATTAATTTTGACCCTCCAAAATTTCCAATTTCCTTCTTAAGCACCTACAATGCAATATTAAGCATAAGTTAGTATCAAAAGTTTAAGAAATCATTTGTATGAATAATTAACAAATTTTAACCATTTTGCCCCCTAATTACAATTAATTCAATAAAAATATCCCTAACTCAAATTAGTGTTTAATCATGCAATAATGTCCGAAAAAGTGCATTAAAAATCCCAATTTAATTATGAAATATCATATAAAAACATGGTTTAATCAACTGTTCATCAAGTTCCGATTGTTTTCAGTTGTGTTTCCTTTGCCTATTTATTTGTGTTAAACAAGTACTTTATGATGCAAATTTTGGAAGAGATCGAAAAATGACAAGCTCATTATCGATTTGAGAGGTTATTTGAAACTTTAGAAGAATGCATGAGACTAATCAAGATATGCTCGATCAGACACGACTTTGTGGCTTGAATATATTTATTTACAGAAAACTTGATTTTAAATTATAAAACACGCTGATCAATGCATTTTTTTGCTGGGATCATTATTGATACTCGTATGTTGCATTACTATGGATTTCAACTAGAGTTTAAATTATACTATCTTGGGTCCCTACAATAAGAGTTAGTTGGGGATGGATTTTATCTTACATATAAAATTTTAATCTATTTTGTCTCCTGTATTTATTATTTTAAATTTTTGAAACTGGGGTTTACCCCATTTATAAATAAAGTGATATACAATCTAGTGTTGCACAGGAATAATTTAAGCCTTTAGGGAAACTGTATCACATTTGTTTAAATTAACTAATTTATTTTATTTCTTTAATCTATCCAAATTAATTAATTACAATACATAGATGGTAGCACCGTGTAGTTATTCTGTTGATCTTCAATAATATGTTGTCTTAAACAATTTGTCATAATTTTGTTATTTGAATTGCAGAGGAAGATAACAAGTTGAAAACATATATAGTATCAGTGTTGATCGAAATCTTATGTGTTGCCTGAGGACACAACGGAGGTAATCATTTTGTTCTTTCTATAATATGTTCTCTTCGATCTATTAATTTGTAGTGCTTGTTATGAGCATCATTGCTTGCATGCCTCTGCTATATATTGTCTGTTTCGCAATCCAATATGGTACAAAACTAATAACCATGAGAATGATGAATGTGATAGTGATACTGTTGTGGAAGAAACGAGTTGTTTCAAGAATTGCAATCGGACCTAATTAATTTACCTTTAGTTTTAGTTGTAAATATTTTTATATTTTAATAATTTGAATCTCGCTCCCTGCCTTGTGAAGTTTCTTTTATGGACTTATGTGCTGACTGCCTCTGGAAAATGGCAGAAGAAATAAGTTCTGCCCTACTTGGATGGGAGAGAATTTGGGGGAAAAAGGAAAAGTGGGGAGGAAAATGCAGTGAGTCCCGCACCCCATTTTCCTCCCAAAATTTCTCTTTACAAATGGAGAGATTTGGGGATAAAAATTGTTTTGTCCAAGTTACCCTTGCAGTCCTGCACCATGGCCACGCCTCTAATGGTTTGATGCCATAACCCTGAGTCATTTCTTTCTTTCTTTTTTTTGAATGATATTGAGTTCTTTCCTGCATAGTTCTATTTAAGAAAAAAAGAATATTGAAAAAAGTTATTTTTATTAATTTCTGTATGTTTAAATTTTTTTTTCCCAAAAATGTGTTTACTTTTTTATATTACACTTCAATCTTTTCATTTTTATATTATATTTTTATTATTTATCAATTATGTTTTATAGTGTATAATTTATTTATTTTCTTTTACTATATTTAATTTTAAGTATAGTTATCCACTTTTTTATTTTTTCCTTAAATAGTAACTTTTTGTGATTTTTTTTATTTTAAAATATATCTTTATCATTTTAAATTATTTTAAAATGATTTTTTCATTTTTATATTTAATTTAATTTTAAATATAATTATTTTATTATATGCGTGCGTACGGGCATTTTAGTCATCAAATACGTGCTCATTTTCTTTCCTCTCAGCTTCCTCTCACTCATCCAATTAAGTGGGAAGAATGATTACATTTTCTTCCCATTTTTCTCTTCTCTTCATTTTATCTCCTATTTTCTTTCCTTACAACTTTTCCTCTCATCCAAGCGGAGGGTAATTCTCTTGCCCTTTGAACTTAGCTTGTATGATCTAAATCCTCTTAGTCATTAGAAAAAAAATCATCTTATAATGTTTCTCATTGAAAAAATTTGGAAAAATTTAAAAAGGTTGAAAGGGGTTGGCTCTTACCTACTTTATATTTCAACAATTAATAAGTTTTTTCTAAAGTTACGGGCATATAAAGTTGGGAAAAAGATAGATAAATACCCTTTCAACTACCAAAGCCCAAAAAAGTCCATTAACAAATCCAAAGGATAGAGAGGGGATGGGGGTGGGAATCTGGCTTTTTCGTGTTTGGGAGAAAAGACCAAAAAGCCCCATTACTCAAGCATTTTACACATTATCAGTACTTATTGATTTTGCCAAAACCATTATTTTCTTAGTCAATCTTATTACTCAATTTGTCACAATTCAAAACTTTTTGTCAATCCTTTTATATAGTTTGTCAGTATTTATTGATTTTGTCAAAACCATAATAGATTTTATCAACATCACTATTCATTTTATTACTCCCATTGCTCGGTTACAATCCAAAACTCTTTGTCAATCCTTTTATACATATTATCAATATTTATAGATTTTGTTAAAACCATTTCGAGTTTTGTCAAAACCATTAATCTTTTAGTCACTTTCATTACTCAATTGGTCACTGTTCGCCGTTTAGCTTACTGCAAGCTCACGGGTCACAAACAATAATTTAATGAGAAAACGAGTGTTGATCTATAAGGACTATGACAAAAGTGAGTTAATTATTGTAAACATGTTTTTAACTAGGTTGAATGACATCATTTGAAATTGAGTATGTCAATTGAGGAATTTTACTGAAAACGATAAGGTAAAACAAGGGTAATTGCAAAATTGATTATACTTCAAGACTTAAAGGTTTAGGATTACTTTTTTCCCATTGTATTTCAAGAAACTATGCAATTGATTCACTTATGCTAGTTGTGTGAGTCCATATACTAGTCAAAGATTCTAAGATTATCAATCAAGCTCTCTCAAGTCAAGATTGAAATTTAATCTTCATTAGCAATATTCAATCTCTTGTCTATAATTAATGAAGACCATCTTTTCCAAAGCAATTCGTCATTAGACTATGCTAGGTTGTTAGATATATCTTTATTCTAATAACAAACCATCCATTTGATTCATAAATTTCAAATCTAACATGATTTTTCTCAAGTTCTACAATCAAAATAACTCTCTTAAGCATCATTCAATTGAACTAAATTAATTATGTGGTGATCAAGCACAAGATAGTAATTAAGCATAAAGAAAAATTAGCATATATTCTCAACAACTAGTAAAAGCAAGAAAATATAGTAGTTTCAATCCATACAATGAGTAAAAGTAATCTTAAATGAGAGTTTTAGTTACTCATGATCAATACAAACCAAAAACTGAAATTAAAAGTCATATTCATATAAGCAAAATGGGAAGAAGAGAGGGAAAAACCAGAAAAAGTAAAGAAAACCCTTGAATTTCTTCACAAATCTCCTCTAAAATCTCCAAAAGCTCTCTTCCAAATAGCCTCATTGTGTTCTTGACCTCTTCCCTATGCAGAATGACTCAGTTTCGGTGCCCCTTAGGTTAAAAAACCACCAGAATCGTCACTTTTTCAAAACGCAAAGTATCAATATCGTAACTTTGCTTTTGCTTCGCTATAGCGAACTCGGTCAGAAAGGCCTATTTTTGGGGTGTTTTCACTTTTGCTTTGCTGTGGCAGCAACAACGAACGCAGTCAGAAATGTCTATTTTTGGGGCGAAGCAAAAGCGACTGGGAGCACCTTCAAGCTACTTCTCGTTCTTCCTTTTTGACTTTTGTTCTTTTTTTCTTCCAATAATCCATGTAGGTTTCTACTTCTTGTACTCATCCCCCTATATAGAGGAGGGGTTTATGAGCTTTCCAATTTTCTTCAATTTAATCTAAACCTCTATACATTTAGCTCAGAATTTGCAACTTTTCAAAGTATTTCCATCACATCACATTTTCCTTCATTTGTATAAAGTTTATACACAATTTGAGTTCAAAACCAACAAATATATAAGAAAAATGTGATGAAATACAAGAATTTCTAGAGAATAACAGTCACAACCCAAAACTCTTCTTCAACCTTCTTTCCTTCCATACCAAATAGTTAATGAACTCCAGCACCAGAGAAAACCAAACCTAAGAGATTCCTAAAACAAACAGTGAAGTACATGGCAATCAAGTTCAAGCATGGTGGTGGAGAGAGAAGAGCTGAAGAAAGAAGACAAATGGGGAATGAGAGAAAGGAAAGACATTGGGAATGATCTTGTGATGGATCTATCGGTGAATGGAGTCGATTGCAGACTTTGGTGGGGGTTGGATTCTCACACAAGCATGATTGAGAAGAGGAGAGCATGATTAGTCGCTAAACACCACTATTCATCATCTTCTTCAGGAGTTCATCGTCTTTATCATTTCTCACGAGCAAATCATAGAACTAGAGAGGTGTGAGAAAGAGAGAAGAGAGGCGGCTTCACCATTGAACCACTATTCATCATCCTCATCTTTGGGTGTTTGAAGCAAAGGCGAGCAAGAACTAGAGAGGAGGGAACACGATTGAAGGCTGGGGCTGGGGAAGGCTATCTCGACTCTATTTTGCATCTTCTTCCCTAGGTCTGACGATTTACAGAGGGATGCAAAGGAAGCACTATTCATCATCTTCTCCGATGAAGTTTGATAGAGAGGCAGAGAGTGGTGGAGGTAGGTGCCAGTGTGGAAGAAAATAGAAAGAGAAGAGAGAAGGAAGTGAAAAATAGAAAGAAGAAAGAGGAGGGCATTTTGGTAAAAACACAGAAACTTCAAAATTCTAGATTCCTACCTGATAACCTTTCTGTCCTTTGCAAGTGTTAACAGACTTTTTTAGGTTTTAGAAGTTCACATGATATTTTTTTGTCTTTTTCCTATAAAGTTTCATAATAATTTTTGTCAAATATGTAATGAATCATTGTATTTATTATTAATGTTTTTAAAAATAATTATAGGTTTAAGTACTCTTTGGCAATACTTTTCAGAATTTGAATAACTATTACGGAGTATATGTGATTGTTTCGTTTTAGTCATGCAAGTTTATAAAATTTCTTTTTATCAATTAAAAAATTGTCCAAGGTTTTCCTCTTTCTTGGCACCGTTAATTTGAGTATGTATGTAAATTTTAAAGACAAATAAAAAATTAAATTTCATCAAACCTACAAAACCAAGATTATTAATTATGTAGAGAGATCAACTTGAAAAGTTTAAATGTAATTTCTTTTGCGTTTTTTTTTTATGATTTATGCCCAGTGACATTGCATTATGTCAGACCCCTTCCATCCTTTCCAATGAACTTCTGCATACATGTTGGTGGATCAGTGAATAACACAAATTCGCGTGTATGAGACAAAGCCTCCTTGGCCAACACATCCGCCGCCATATTTGCCTCTCTACAGCACCATCGCAACTGCAAATCCCATTGTCTATTCACCATTGCTATAATCTCCCTCATTGGTTCCTCCATCTCATCCTCTAGCATTGTCCTTGAATTAATTAACTCAATTAGTTCCATACAATTGGTTTCCATCACCACCTGCTTCAAACCACGATCCCATGCCATCTTCAAATCCCATAAAAACCCCCACTGCTCTGCGTAACAACTGTTCCCAGCTCCCAAGTTGAGCAGGAATCCTCCCAACATATTGCCATGAGTCCCTCGTAACAAACCCCCACATGCTAAGTTTGTACCGTCCCCTAAGGCTACCCAGTCTTCGTTAATCTTCACATACCCAGTTGACGGTGGTGGCCAAGATTCATGCTCAACCCCGCCACTCTCTCTTGCTAGCAACACAACCCCCCAACGTGCGTAGGCATGAGCCTTAGCAATTATTGAACGCTTTCCATGTTCTACTTAAATATTCGTGAGTTCTTAGCCAGCCATAGCTGTAGGCATATCAAGCCAAATAACGCATTCCATCGCATGCCAAATACCGTAAATGACTTCCTAAGGTTCCATTCAAACCACCGTTGGAAATCTCAGAACGAGAAAAACTGCAAAATATATAGGCTTAGTATAACCTTGGACCATACCTCCATCGACACCCCACAATCCCTCAAGACATGCAAAATATTTTCCGGACATCTAATACAACAATAACAACAAAGCCTTTATCCCACTAGGTGAGGTTGGCTACATGGATCGCACGACGCCATTGTGCTATGTCGAAAACCATATTTTTTGGTATCTTATTAATCAAAAGGTCTCTCTCCATGACTTCATTAAGCGTACGCTTTGACCTTCCGCGACCTCGTTTTACAGGACTCCATACGGCTTGATCCACCCTCCTCACCGGTGCATTCAACGGCCTTCGTTGAACATGTCCAAACCACCTCAAACGACTTTCTACCATTTTTCCTTCAATAGAGGCCACTCCAACTCGTTCACGTATATGATTATTATGAATCTTGTCTTTTCTTGTGTGACCACACATTCATCTCAACATCTTCATCTCGGCCACCCCCATTTTATGCTCATGTAATCCCTTTAAAGCCCAATACTCACTACCATAAAGCATTGCTGGTCTTATAGCAGTGCGGTAGAACTTCCCTTTTACCTTATAAGGTACTTTCCGATCACATATAAATCCAGTAGCTTTTCTCCATTTACACCATCCAGCTTGAATTCTGTGATTGACATCCCCATCAATTTTACCATCTTGTTGTATAATTGATCCCAAATACTGAAATTTTATCACTTGCGGAATGACTTGCCCTCCCAATTTAACTTCCATTTCATTTCGACCTTGTCTCTTATCATACTTACAATGCATATATTCAGTTTTGCTCCTACTCAGACGAAAACCCTTCACTTCCAAAGTCCTTCTCTATATATCTCAAGTTTAGAATTAATTTCCTCCTTGGATTCAACCAACAGAACTATATCATCCGTAAAAAGCATACATTTAGGGATCTCCTCTCTTATAGGCTCAGTTAGAACATCTACCACTAGGTTAAACAAATAAGGGCTCAAAGCTGATCCCTGATATAGGCCAATCCTTATAGGAAAGTCCTTTGTTACACCTCCAGGCATTCTAATATTGGTTGTAACCCCCTCATACATGTCCTGAATTGCTTTGATATATGCAAACCGCACCCCCTTCTTTTCCAAGGCTTTCCATAGTATATCTCTTGGCACACGGTCATATGCTTTTTCCAAATCAATGAAAACCATATGCAAATTTCTTCCTTTGCTCCTATACTTCTCCATACACCCCCTTAATAAATAAATAGCTTCTGTTGTAGACCTTCCTGGCATGAATCCAAATTGGTTTTCAGCAATTTCAGTCTCCAACCTCAACCAGCATTCAATCACCTTTTCCCATAATTTCATTGTATGACTCATAAGCTTAATTCCTCTATAGTTTGCACAATTTTGAATATCCCCTTTATTCTTATAAATAGGAATCAAAGTACTTTTCCTCCACTCATCTGGCATTTTCTTGAATCGTAAAATCTCATTAAATAATTTTGTGAGCCACAAAACACCCTCTTCACCCAAGCATTTCCAAACTTCAATAGGAATCCCATCAGGCCCAACAGCTTTACCAATTTCCATTTTCTTAAGAGCTTCCCTAACCTCGCTAACTCGAATCCTGCGGTAAAATGACAAATTGAGATCACCTTCTCAAGTTGTCAAATCTTCGCAATCACAAGGCCCTCCCCCTCCATCATTGAACAACTTATAAAAGTAGGCTTCCCACCTATTCTTAATATCTCCATCAGTAACCAAAACTTTGCCTTCTTCATCCTTTATACACCTCACTTGATCCAAGTCTCTCGATTTTCTCTCCTTGTTCTTTTCAATCTTGTAAATCTAACGCTCTCCCGTCTTTGTTCCTAACTCCTTATAAAACTCCTCATATGCTTTATTACGAGCTTCACTCACTGCCTTCTTAGTCTCCTTTTTAGCCAAACGATACCTTTCCCAATTTTTCACATTATTACACAAGTGTATTGCTCTAAAACAATATTTCTTATGCTTGACTTTCTCTTGAACAGTCTCATCCCACCACCAAGTCTCCTTATCTTGCCGACCAAAACCTTTTGATTCTCCCAAAATTACTTTAGCAACCTTCTGGACCTTTTTAGACATATTCTCCCACATGATATTAGCCCTTCCTTATAACTCCCACTCACCCTCCTCCAAAAGAGTTCTCTTAAAAATCTCCCGCTTCTCCCCCTTTAACTGCCACCACCTGACTCTTGGATTTAAAACTTGCCGATGCTTTTATTTTACACACTTAATATTCACATCAAGGACCAAAACCCTATATTGTGTTGTCACGCCATCCCCGGACATCCAACACATTCTGAACAATTCGGACTTAATACCATTCCACGCCGATGCCTAACTTCATTAGTGAGCAGCTTGTTTTGTGCCCCTAGCCATAGAAAAGTTCTACATCTTTGAGGTAACTTCAGCCGCTAAATCTTCCGCCTCAAGCTCTTGGAAGCATTATCACCTTCCCTTCTAATATTTTCATATGCTGATCTCGTTGGAAATTCACCTGAAGACGTCTCATTCCATATGGGAGTATCCCTGCTACTCGTATCAATAACCACCCCAACAACCGAGCAAACCACGTCTTGGTAACACGTTGTTTAACAGGTCCATCTTCCATCCGCCTTGCTCATTTAAGAAATCTGAAACTTTCATTTCCATTTGGTCTTGAGACAAAGGACTTAGTGCCTGTGTACTCAGTTTTGGAAATCTTGGGCACCAATTGTCTTTCCAAAACATTATACTACTTCCGTCCCCCACAATCCATTTTATTTGTTGTGCCCCATCCTATGCCTTTTCTGGAAGGGCCCAACCCTTCCAGCATGATCTAGTCCAGGACATGACCAATGAAACTGAGTCTAAGTGCACATCCCATTTAAATAAGCATAAACTATTTTTTTTTTTCAAATTCTGATTATTTTCCAAAAAAAAAAAAGCAATGTCATTGTAAAATTTTGTTAAAATGATTTATTTCAAAAATGAGTATTTTTTTCAATTAAAAAAAAATTAAATACAAGGGTCCTAAAGATGCCTTGCTCTATCACTCCAAACTTTCTCCTGTTGAAAAATTGCATTATAGGAGGCATATATTAAATACTGAGATTTTTTTGAGTAACTATTAAATGTTGAGATTAACAGTCAAGTTTGCGCATAACAAATGATACTCGTCCTTAATGTAGACCCAATTAATTGGGTCTTACAATAAGGACTGAAGGAGTTTTAAAGCATTTTTATGTTTGTAGTAGGGTTGTATAATGGGTTAGAAAGGCTGCCTGATGGTTAGCCCGCAGCCTGCCCATTTATTTTTTAATGGGCATGGGTTAGTCCATGCCCATCAAATGGCCATAAAAACCCATGTCAAATGGGCTAGGCTAAGCCCATGTGAATTTGAATGGATATGGGTAGCCCGATAGTGCATTTGTTTTAAAAAAATCTCAATATGTAGCCGCACTTCTACTATACATTGTTGCCACTAATTTCTTAATATAAATTAAAAAAAAACACTAATAATAAAGCATCATAATCCTCATCAAACCACAGATGAAATGACATGCATAAAATTATCAATATCAACCTCTTTCAATTTGGGAGGATTTGTGCGTAGCCAATTTTGAATACATATGAGGGCCTCTGTCATCTTTGAAGATAAGGACCTTTTAAAAGTACTAAGTACTTGACCCTTAGTACTAAAAGTAGATTCTAAAGACACTATGGAGACTGATGCAACCAATAAATCACGTGCAATCAAATTTAGTATTTTATACTTGGAAGCATGCACTTTCCACCATGCTAAAAGTTCAAATTTTGATTCGTAATATTTAATTAAATCGGCTTAAAGATATTCATCCACCTCTGAAAGTTGCTCAGCCCTCTTAGTCATAGTCTTTGCACGAGTTAAAAACTTCTTAAATGTTTGATCAATGGCAAACAAGGACATTTTAATTTCAGCCTTTATAACTAAAACATTTCTTGCATAATAAACACTATTATTCACTTGCTCTAATGTTGAGTTAGACTAAGATCTAGATAATTCATTACAAATAATAAAGCTATCATATAAGTGATGCAAGATATCTATAATCTGCTTCAATTTGACTTCACGTATCACATCATGAAAAATTGCTTCCAAAGCAACCTTGACTCCACCTTGTATATTTTAAACATATAACTAAAACATTTCTTGCATAATAAACACTATTATTCACTTGCTCTAATGTTGACTTAGACTAAGATCTAGATAATTCATTACAAATAATAAAGCTATCATATAAGTGATGCAAGATATCTATAATCTGCTTCAATTTGACTTCACGTATCACATCATGAAAAATTGCTTCCAAAGCAACCTTGACTCCACCTTGTATTTATAATATATGTATATTTAAACATATATTTTATCTCACATGTCAGATATAATTAAATTAATATTGGCTCATTTGTCTAAATTCACACAAACACAGACGCGCACTCACGCGCATACATCTTATATTTATGCTTATACATATATTACACACACATATATAGGCAAGCATGGGCAGCCTGAGGGTGTGCCTGTAGACTGTCCCGTTTAGACACAAACCCGTCCATCTTGGGCGGTCCAAAATGGGCAGTCTTTCATTGGGGCGGAGCGCCTCACTGGGTTGTGGGCGACTTGATCTACCCTAGTTTGTTGTCCTATTAATTATTAGTTTGAATAATCAATTAATAAAATTTAAAACTCATAACACTATTAGAAAAAAATGCAGATAGTTAGACGCTCACTTCACAAGAAATCTTAGTTTAGATTTTGTTAAATATTTGTAAAGTATTTTATATCATCATAGCTTTTTCACAGTTTTAATTATTATTTTTGGACTCTTGATTTTAATATCATGCCCATTTTAGATGGCATGCCCTGGGGAAGATATTTTAACAGATATTGTCCGGAGATTGGTGGATAAAACCATAAAGGAAGTTAATTATTTTTGTCATTTCGAGACTCATGCTCACAACTTTGTGCAAGGCAACAATGATTTGGTTACAAGACGAAAAAAAGTTCAAAGTGATATTGAAGATGCCAAAAAAAGAAATGAGAATCAAATTGAAAACGATGTTCAAGATTGGATCGAGGAAGCTGATAATGTAATCCAAGAGAACATGAAAATAAAGCAAACATGGTCTTATGGTTGGTGTCCTTGTAAGCAATACCGACATGGGAAGATGTTGGCAAAGAGGACGCTAGCCATTAAAGATCACATAGAAAAATGTAACTTTAATAGAGTGGCACGCCCAGCCGAACTTCCAGGTATAAAGTATCATGCTTCAAAAGAACTCTTTGAATTTGAGAGCAGAAAGGCAGAATTCCAGCAACTTGTGAAAGCTCTGGAAGATGGAAATCAGTACATGATAGGATTGGATGGGATAGGGGGAACGGGTAAGACCACATTTGCAATACAAGTGGGCAAACAAGTTGAAGAATCCAAAGTATTTGAGAAAGTCATCTTTGTTGTTGTGTCCCATAGTCCAGATGTCAACAAGATTCGAGGTGACATTGCAAGGCAATTAGGTTTGCATTTAGAGCAAAGGGAGGAGGCAGAACACTCAAAGCTTGTGTGGTCAAGAATTTCAAATAATGAAAGGAAATTACTTATAATACTAGATGATGTTTGGAGTGTGCTAAATCTTAGAGAAATTGGGATTCCATATGGACCTAATCACAAGAATTGCTATGTTTTGATAATCAGCGGCCATTTTAAACTTTGCCGTGTAATGAGATGCAGGCCAATAGTTCGCCTACAAACATTGGCCGAAGAGGATGCATTGCGTCTTTTTCTATTTCATGCTAGAGGTGGTGATGATGATTCTTCGATTAACGATTTGGAGGGTCTTGCACGAGCTTTTGTGAAGGAGTGTGGAGGATTACCAATTGCAATTGCAGCACTAGCTAGCACATTAAGAAATTGGCCTGTTGGTGAATGGAATGTAGCTCTGACAAACTGACAAAATTCAGAGCCATTTGTTGATGGTGATGAAGGTGCGGTTTATAAATGCTTGAGAGCAAGCTATGATAATTTAAATAATGAGAAGGCCAAAAAGCTTTTTTTATTGTGTTCTATTTTTCCAAGAGACTATAAAATTCCTATAAACCATATTATTAGACTTGGTATAGGGTCAGGAATTTTTGGGGAAGTTCATGAATATTGTGCAACAAGAGGCCAAGTACTTGAAGTGAAAAATAAACTCATAGCTTCTTCTTTGCTATTGAAAGTTGAGGAGGAAGAATCTGTAAAAATGCACGGCTTGGTTCATAAAGTGGCCTTGCAAATAGCAAAGGAAGATATTCAGGTGATTTTAGGTTCGAGAAGAACTTTGGAAGCAAACAAGAAATTTGTGTTTTGGAGTACTAATGATTTTCCTGATCATTTTGATGATACAAATCTTGAGGTTCTAATTCTTTGGATAAGTGGAAATGTTTCGATGAAGGACCCAAAAGCATTCTTTGCAAGGATGACAAGGCTCAAAGTTTTATTTTTACTTTGTGAATATGTCAGAGAAGTTCCTAGTCCTTCATTATCCCAGTCACTTCTTTCATTAAAGAATATTCAAACTCTTATTTTGGATGGTTGGGAAATAGGTGACATTTCTGTTTTAAAAAATCTACAAAGTCTTGTGACTCTTGAATTGAAAAATTGTCTAATTATTGAATTACCCAAAGATATCAAGGAATTAAAGAAGTTGAGATTGTTGGGGTTAAGGAAGTGTGAAATTCAAAAGAACAATCCTTTTGAAGCGATTGAAAGATGTTCACAATTGGAAGAATTATATTTTGTTGAGAATTACATTTTCAAAGATTGGAAGCCAGATGATGACAAAGAAATTCAAGATGAAATTGCTCATGATACATTTCGTTCTACATTGCAAATGTTTTCTGTTGCCTATGATGGTTTTGAATGTTTTACTAGTAGTCATGATAATGGCCTATTAAAATGTTTCAATACAAAACATGTAAAAAATTTATTATCAGAAGCCATGTTTAAGTACCTTGTAGGAAGAGCAGAAGTTCTTGAGTTGGGGAAAATAGGACAAACAGAATGGAAAAATCTTGTTCCTGACATTATTCCTGTGGAAGATGGAGGCATGAATAACTTAATCCAGCTTTACTTGAATGAATGGGCTGATATTGAGTGCCTTATTGATAATACTAAGCATCATTATTCTAAGTTGCCGATCTTTTCAAAGATGGTTGAGCTGCATGTGTATGGTGTGGATATGAAAGAATTATATTGGGGTGTTATGCCTTCTGGCTTCCTCAGTCAGCTGCAAATTTTGAAGTTGAACAAGTGCATGAAATTGCAAAACATATTTTCAGATGAAAATCTCAAACTATCACATCTGAAAGTCTTAGGATTGGTGGATTGTCGGATGTTCCAACCTTCAATTTTCCAATCCTCTGTTGCTCAAAGCCTAGTGGGATTGGAAGAATTAGTAATTGAATGTTGTGATGAGCTAAAAAGTTTAATTGCGTATGAGAGTTTGGAAGAAGAAATGATGGTTGGTGATAATCAAAAGTGCCATGGCTTATTGTTCCCAGAGTTAAAATCTCTTCAAATTGAAGGATGTGGCAAATTGGAAATGGTATCACCACTCCTTCTAGCAGGAGACCTTCCCATGCTGAAATATTTATGCATAAGAAATTGTGAGAAGCTAAAATACTTATTTGGTGAATATAGAGATGTGGGACAAATTCTACAACACAAAACCATGCTACCTTTATTAACAGAAGTGCACCTTGATAAAGTACCAAGTTTCATTAGCATATTTCACAAATGCAACAAATATATGCCAAAGCCCCCTCAAATCTTGAAAGAAGATTCAAGGGAGAAAGATGACAACCCTAAGACAAGTGCTTTCTCATGGGTTGGTAGGTGTTGTTTTATGGCCTCAACTAAAGACATTACTATTGGAACTTCCAATGTCACACTGAAACACCGCACAATGTCACAGGTATGCTATTTTGGTCTATCTCTCTCTCTGCTCAATATATGTTTATGTTTTACATGTCTTTTGGCAAAAGTTATATCTGAATAATTTACATTTAAAATTATTTTTATCAAAACATTATTGATACTTACTTAATATCTTCTTATATCCATTAATTTATTTTAATATTTAAATATCAAAATAGAAAAAATGCTGCTAAAGTTTAAACATTTAGAATTTTATTGATATCGTTGTTAATAGGAAAAATGCTGCTAAAGTTTAAATGGGTCTTCAAATATGATGAGTTTTATGGATACTGACTTAATATCTTCTTGCATAATTTAATTTATTTTAATATTTTAATTTCAAAATAACTTGTGAATTTTATCAACTAATTAAGTAATCAACTAAAAGATGTTGCCGTTCAAAAAAAATAAAAGATATTCCAAATAAAATTTAAATTATTTAGCGTTAAGATTTGTTGGAATACTATAAAGATTCTATTAAATATAGGATATATGTCTTAATAACTTTATAGGATGTTTTTCATTAAATTTTTAATTTTTAAAATTTTTTCCATTTTTTGTCATTTAACATTAATTAATCTCTCTCGTCTCTCTCTTCATTTGGATTACCACAGCTGCCACTAACACATCTCCCTATCCCAATTTTCTTCCATCATGACTGACTTCATTTAATTTTTACAGTTTATCCTCAGTCAGCTCACCATTATTGCACTCTTCAAGTTTTTTCAAGCATGCCGCAATTAACGTACTTTCTGTTAATTGCGTTAAATTTAATGATAATTTCTCTAACTTTAATATTTTATTCCAGTAAAAGTTAAAGAGAAAATTAGATATTCACACACAAACAAACAGTGATAATAGGTAGATCTATCATTAACATGAATATGTATTTTGGTTAGTTCAATGCTTCTTCCCCCCCCCCCCCCCCCATTTTCTGTTATTTGACTAGTAGCATGCTTAATTACTATAGTCTTATAAATGAAAATGTATAATACATGATGCTTGACACATTGATTTTTTATTTCTTGTATTTTATGATCCATTAATTCTTTTTTGGTTGATCTATGTTTTTAATCATGCATATTGTTACTGAGATATAGGGTTAGATGATAATAACTAATTAGTTATGTAACATTGAATATAAGAGAAATGATTGGTTGTAGGAATCATGGACATCAAGCAAAAGGATTGAAACGTTGTATACAGCTGAGTGTCTTATGAGACAATCATTGAGCCTACAACATATAAGGCAAATGAAACTTTGGGGATGTCCAAAATTGAGGTCATTGTTTAGTGTATCTATTGCCACAACAATCATGTTGGAGGAGCTGGAAATCAGTTTCTGTGAAGAATTGAAGCATATAATAACAAATGAGATAGCGGATGATGACCATCTCAATGGCCCTTCCATCTTCCCAAAACTACAAAGGCTCCAAGTCAGGGTTTGCAATAAGTTGGATTTTATATTTCCATCCACTCTTCTTGGAGGTCTTCAGAAATTAGAATCTATACATATCTTTGAAGTTGATGAATTAAAGTATGTTTTTGGAAAATACAATGATGAAGGGTGTTTATCAACTGAGACTAAAGATAATGAGCCTTATATTGAACTTCCGGCATTGGAAATACTATCCCTTCAAGGTGTACCAAATATAATCAGCATTGGTATCGAGAAGTATCAACCAGAATGCCCACCTCTACATACTGTGGAAGCACCAAAGGTACATATTACTTTTAAACTTGTTACTCCTTCGGTCCTTAATATAAGATATATTTAACTAATTTGATTAGATTAAAGAAGTTGGTTAAGATAGTTAACATGACATGTATTTTCTAAAATACCCTAGTCATTTTCCTTAATTCCCTCATTCCCTCTCCTCTTTAATTATGGTTGAGGGATCATTAGTAGGGGTAAATTATGAAAACATTGTCTTATATTTAGAATCAAAATCAACTCCTCAAATATGTCTTATATTAAGGACAGGAGGAGTATTTTATATCATGTCAATTTTGATCTATTTTCTTTCACAAAAACATATTATGTTTATTCTCTCTGAAAATTTCTACTTCCAAACGCACGCGCACACAGGGTTATCCACATTGTAGTTTATGCCACAATACAGTTTATTAATATTTTTATACAGTATAAAGATTATATATAATGAATGATTTTTAACAAAATTATATTAGTTTAAAAAAACTACAAAGGGTTTCATAGAATTTTCCTATGTGTACGTATACAATTATGTATGTCAAAATGATCCGGCTTTATCTTTATAGATATTTCAAATTTAAATTTAAAATATTTTACAAAAGTAGTATGTGAATGCTTGTGTATTGTGGGGGTGATGTTGTCTGTGAGTGTATCTCACATGCACAAAAGATAGAGGCAGAGAGCAACATTTTAAATTTTTGGCTCAAAATATATAGAATTAGGTCAAAAAGATTTTTCTCTATATGCATGTGTACAAACTTACATCAAAACAATTCTATTTATATTTAAATAGAATTAAATTTTAAAATTATTTAACTCATGTCAACAGATGCAATATCATGACATTTTTCATAGATAAATAAGAACGAATTGTTCTTCTGAAATATCATCTATCAGGTAAAATCGCTGCACTAGATATTGGAAAGTTAATTTTAGGTATTGCTATGCAATGAATAATTTTTAATAATGTTAACAATTATTTGGCTATAATTTGCAAACGTAATATGCATATTTATACTTGTTCTTTTTATTAACAAAATATGACGATATGGGAACAATGTTTTAAAAAAGTGGGATGTTGAATTTGCACTGGTATTTATTGGAATTGAATCGGTCGTTTTTTAAAATGTGTAGGAAATTAAGAAGCATATGCAAGAGGTGACAAGTGAAAGAACAAAAGAATCTGAAATAATACAAGAGATAGTTATTGCTGAAACACCACTGACTCTTACCCCAAGTGTGGGCTTCCAACATGTTCTCAACTTTCACAATCTTCAACAAATAGAAATCAAGGGATGCAAAAGGTTCAACACTTTGTTCTCTATCTCTACATGCAAAAACCTACAACAATTGTGCAAATTACATGTAGAAGAGTGTAAGGAATTAGTTAATGTGGTTGACGATGCTTCTAAAGATCATCATGATCATCAAATGAACTATAGCTCCATTTTCCCAAAACTGGAGGATCTGTCCATATTGAATTGCAACAAGCTGGAGTTCATATTTCCTATCTCTCTTTTTGGTAGTCTTCAAAAATTAAAATCTTTGAGAATCATGGAAGCTGTTGAGTTGAAATACATCTTTGGGAGACATCGTGATGGAGATTATTTATCAAATGAGAATGAAAGTGATGAGCTTCATATTCATCTCCCTACTTTGGAAACACTGTCAATTGTGCGTGTACCAAAGATGATCAATAATATTTGTGCAAAAAGATATCACCTCAGCTTTCGGTATCTACAAAGCATTAAATTGGAGGATTTTCAAGAGTTCAATGGAGGATCTTTTCTAGATTTGATGGCTTCTTTGCAAGGAATACAATTGGATGTGAAAGCTCCAAAGGTAATACATTTAAATTATTGTTCCCGGATTTTTTTTTTTCAATGGACTCTGTAGCATTCAAACTTGACCGTCAAGAACATATTTTCATGCTTAAAAAATTTGTCTTGTCAAGACATGAAATTTCTAAATTTCCATACATTTTCATTCAGAAAAATTGGGTTTGCGTCAACACACACACACATTCGTTTCCCTAATTATAATAGAATTTGTGAATCAAGTAAGTAGTGACCTAAAAAAGTTAAAAATTTCTGATATATACTTTAAAAGAAAGATGCACCGCATGTTTATCAACTTCTAATGAATATAGACATTATATGATTTCAAGTGTATATAATTGAGCATAACCATGCGTGCATGTATGTCCTTAATTCATAAGCATTCGAGGCATCTAGAGATAAAGTTTCTCTTTTTATAAACCAATGACTGTTGAGACATCCATTAATCATAGTATTAGGAATTTCACAATTTTTGTGAATGTGATAATTTGAATTCATGCTGAAGTTTTGAATTGATTTATTTTTATCAGGACTTGATGAAAATCATCTATGATGTGGAAAGGTTGACAAATCTTGAGGTAAGAGACTTCAAAATAGAAGAGGTTCTTAATTTGGAAGGAGTGGAAAGAGACCGTCCAGATGTGAGATTAAGATTAGAAGAAATGTGGTTGGAAAATCTACATGAGTTGAGGTACATATGGAGGGGTCCCAAAGATACTTTCAGGATCTACTATCTTCAAAATCTGAATATCAGAGCATGTAAAAAGCTAAGAACAATCTTCAGTGGTGTCTCAATTGCATATAACCTCTCAGCATTGTCTTATTTAAGCATTGAAGACTGCGATGGATTAGTTGACATCATTGAAGAGAGTGCTGAGGATCATTCGGAAAAACTCATGCACTCAAAGTTAGAGCAAATTCACATCAAGTGTTGTAATAGCTTGAAATGCCTTTTCTCGATTTCAACACGTTTCAAGCTTTCAAAGTTGAAGTACTTGACAATAGAAGAAGCCTCTAAGCTAGAACAAGTGTTTATAAGAAAACAAGATGGCACAGAGAACAGGGTGGTAAAAGATGCGTTTCCAATGCTATCAGAGTTAAAACTCAAAAAATTGCCAATGCTTGTTGCTATTTGTGAGGGGATTGATTTCCCAACTGGGCCATATCTTAAAGTGTATGATTGTCCGAAATATCGAGGTATGTATTAGAAAAAAGTCACTACTCACAAGTGTTAGTTTAATAGATTTTAATATAATATTGAAAATTTGGCTACATTAATTATTTCTCAACTGCAAGGAGGACCTTCCAATCTGGATTCAAAAAAACAAGCAGCAACAGAGGAGCAGCTCTCGGTAAATTACAATAATGCTCAAGCTGTGACATATATGGGAGAAACAAGTGGCTCATCGAATTTGGCAGAGGTATGTTAGATAGACAATTATATGAACAAAACAAACTCTTCACTTTTGGTCCCTTTGATCTATATGTGTTGGAATTTGTGAACTTAAAGGCCACTTTCAATAAAGTACCAATTTTTTCAGTCTTCTCTTTTATTAAATTATTCTACAACATGTTCACACGTCTAACTAGTTCATTTCTTGTGACGATGGCGGTATACATTTTTGGGAGCAATGACAACATTTGGTGAAAAAGCTTTCTTTTATTTTACCTACATGCTTGAGTGTACAGATTTAATTCCTTAATACATTTTTATTATTTGAAGCAAGAAAAAGAAGATAATTTCAATAGAAGACTCCAAATAGAGCAATAATTTTAGTAGTACATATTAATTGGAAACTTATAGCTAAGGAATCGTATGTATATTTGAGCTTAGGAGCAAAAGGAATAGTCGTTTTTAATGAACTATTTAATTAACAAGCTACTATATCTGAAAATAACTTCTTCAACTCATTCAGAAATCTAAAGTTAATTATTGAAGATTTGGGAAAATATTTATAATATATAAGATTTGTTGTTGAGTTGGAAGATCAGACTTATGTTCACATTAATTATGTGTGTGTGTATGCAAAACTAACCATGAATAAAATACTACTATGTATTTTTGATGTGGTAGATTACGGAGGAAACGTTAACCAAAATTGAAGCTAATGATCATACCCCACCTTCAGAAACTTCAGCAGCTGAATCTGATCAATTGAGAGGGACATCGCTACCTGTAAGTTTAAAGATTAGTTGACTATTTTCAACATGATAAGAAGTTGCATAAGAAATTATTCAAAATGATTTTGTACTAATTATTTAATATGTCAAATAGGAGTTGGAGGATGAACACAAACCAAGTAAATCAACTACGCAGCTCCAACAAGAGGATCTTGGAGAAACGAAAACCACTAAATCTTCTCTTAAAACCAGTATACCGTTTGATGATCATGTACGTTATAGCATAGAAGACTAGTCATTAATAATACTAATAAGTTGCATCTAAAATGGTTAAATGCAATGGTTTTGTGCTAAATCTTCAATGCTACAAATAGGAGTTGAAGGGTGAACAGTCAACATGTGAAGCAACTTCATTGGGCCAACTGCAAGATCTTGGAGAAGCAAAGATAGCCATTGAAGTTCCTCATAAAACCAAAATACCATTTCATGATGATGTACGTTAATGTATTCGCGTAGTGATTTTGAAGTTGCGTTATTATTAAAAGATATGATTGCTTAACACTCTTTTTGTTGCACAGAGTATTGATATCATAGTAAAAGAAAGAGTTCAAGAAAGTCCTACCTCCAAGGATGTCATATTAGAAACTCTGTTTGCTGATTTAGCACCAAGGAACTTATCAGCAGCATCAGTCACTACTCCACAAGAGGAGATTCCATTGGTTATTGATTATTGTGTTATGCCTTTTTTATAATTAGTATTAGGAATATGCTAGATGGCTAAAAGAAAATGTATCTTTTTTCTCTCACTATTTTAGGATCTGACAGAGAAAGAGTCAAGTGGAACCATCGTGACAAAACAGCAAGCACTCGCACAAACCACATATGTTGTATACTTGAACTCTTCACAAAATATTGAAGCTAGAACCTAATGATCATAATTAGATGACCTAACATATGTTTTGGTACTTATGCAGAGCATTGGAAATATTCTAGAGGACACCACAACTATGAAAGTCAAAACAGATAGATCCTTCACTTATTCACAAGTGGAGAGCTCACAATATGGCCCATCTACTATGGTAAGTTTTATTCATGTAAGTTTAAATTCCAAGTACCACTCATTTACATCTTTATAAATCAATATCAACATATCTACACCATACATACTGTCTTTTCACTTTGTAATCAAGATAAAAGCAAGATTATAATTAAAGAACCTAACACTTGTATATCTGTTTGTTCTTGTGCAGAGTGTTAAAAGCATTCAAGAAGAGACTGCAACATTGGAAGATAAAACAGATATTTCCTTCTTTTATTCACATGTAGAGGGCTCACAATCAAGTCCATATATCATGGTAAGTTTGGTAAATATAAGTTCAAATACCAACTATTATTCATCACTTCTTTATAGATCAATACCAGAAGATCTATATATTTTAAATGTTGCTAGAAATGGGATTGAATTGTGAGAGCGAAAATAATCTACCAACCATTCACTACTTGTTTTCACTTTAGACTTGTAGCATGTTTTCATATATGTAAGTTTAAATAGAAACCATTGACCAGTTCTTTACATGTTAATACCAACAAATCTATACCATGTATCTTATTTCTTCTTTTTAATTATTTAGAGCATCAAAGATACAGTGAAACAAGGTTTTGAAGAGAACTGTGCAGAAGATGATGTCATGACAACAGTTCAACCAACTAATTCAGATTCAAGGATGCAATCTACGGGACCAATTGATAATATCTTGAGAAATGATTCTGCACTAGTAAATTTGTTACCTATTTCTAATTATAGAAATTGAAGTATTCTGTATGATGATTTTTTTTTCTTATCTTGCACAATTAGTTTACATGCTCACATGTTGATGTCTGTTAGAGTGCTAAGGAAACAGCCAAAGGAATTGATGAAAAAACCATTGCTACAAACACATCACCAAAAGCAGCTTCATTCGTAAGAGAACTTGTATATTTTTTGAGCTCTAACATAGTCATCAGCAACAACTCATTTTAAATGAGAACCAAATAAAGACAACTACATGCTCTTTTTCATTTTGTTCTATGCAGATTGTTAAAGAAACAGGAGATCACTCAAGTTTTCAAGAGGAAGCTGAATCAAAGAAGTCTATAAAAGCGATCCCTCCCCAAGTTATTCCTTCGCTCCATCATCGTAAGTGTCTTTCTTTCCATGATGATTATATGCTTTTTTCTTTGAACCATCTGCTTACTTCTTCAGCTATGATAGAATCACAAATTGCAAAAGATGGTGTCATGATAGCGGTTGGGTCAACTAATTCTGATTCAAGAGAGCAAACTGCAGGACCAACAAGGCTTGTATGTCTTTTGATCTTTTATGAACATACATGTAAACAACCATTCATTTTAAAATACAAACCCAAATGACGGAACCTGCATTATTTTTGTTCTTTTTGTGTAGGTCTCTAAAGAAGCAAGTGATTCAAGAGTTGAAGAGGAACATAAATCAGAGAATCCCACAACATTAGCAAAAGTTCTTGATGTTATTCCTTCTCTTCATCATAGTAAGTGTACTTTCACTTTACATGATTGATTCTATCCTATGCTTTTTCTTTCAACACTCTGCTAACTGTCTTGACTATAATAGAAACACAAGGTTGTGATGTTGGCCCTTCTTCTATATCAAGGATTTTCGAATTTGTGGAGTTGAATGATGGTGAAATGGTTTTACTTGCACAAGCACTAAAGCAATATCCTCAACTATTGCTACCTCAGCAACAGCTCACCAATCGAATCATAGCTTTCTCCTATAGAGTACTAGTTGACATTTTGGCCATCCTAGCTACTAAGACTCCATATACCATCACACCATCCGAAAAGTCAACCTTGGAGGCTAACCTATGTGAAGCAGCTTTTGTTGGCTTCGACAAGGATTGGGTTGATTCAGTTCGAGCAAGAGTCTTAGGTGCTGACATGTCTGATGTGTTGGTGGCCAAAGAGGAAATGCAGGTGATGGAGGTTGAGCTTGAGATGAATGACATTACATTAGAACAAGTTCAAAAGCAAAGAGTAGAAGCCAAAGAGCGGCTTGCAGTGACACAAAGACAGTTGGAGATGACACAAAGTGAGTTTGAAGAAATTAATTCTCAATTGTTGGGTCTCTTGGAAGATCGCAAGAAATTGATTTCCAAGATCACAAAATTTAAAGAAATAATAAGTGCCAAGAATAGCCCCTTTGGCATTTAAGAGTGTTTGCTTAACTAAGTGATTTGTTATTTCATTTAAGAGTGAACCATAATGCATATGGTATTAAGACCAATTAATATTTGCCTTTATTGAACTAAATAATAGGACACTGTTAAAACTGTGGTGTATATGGATAAATTTGGCCTTATATTCGATGGATGATCCATATCTATAATTGGTAAAGATTTTGGATAATATATGTGAGCAACTAGAAAACTCTAGTGAATTAATAAAAGCTAAAAACATATATCAACTAAGCAAATTTAGTTGTTGCTTCTGCCAAGTCTTATCTAAGAGCAAAGTTGAGCATCTTAACTTTATTTTCTTACAATTTTATTCTTTGTTCATCTGATCGTAGAAGAAAGTGTCAATTTACAAGTGTGGTTTGGACATTACTCTACATTAAACTTGTAGTTTATATGTCAAAGGAAAGCATCTACTAAATTTATTTGTTTAGTTCTATATTGAATTTTTATTAAAAATAAAATCATATGCATACACAGAAACAAACAAATGATCAAAATCGTTGAAATCTCCTATGTACTATATATTAGTGCATTTACGGGAACAAATGCAATTGTAAGCCACAATTAACTAATAAAGTATTTTAATTAATTAGGCTTGATTTAATGTTCATGTTTGAAGTTATTTGTACAAGTGAATTAAGATAGAAGATTGATCCCTTGTCGAGAGAATGAGAGAGCTAGAGCGTTCAAGAGAGAGGCTAGTTCCAGTGTCAACACTGAAAGAGAGAGATCTAATGATGCGTAGTAGGAAAATAGTTCATGATGGTGCAGAGGTTTTTCAAGTACACAAGTTTTAGTTCTGTGAGTGGAAGAATGGATGCATATAGAGGAACAAGAAGAAGGACAAGGGAGTGGGGTAAGAGAAGTAGAGTGCACGAATGGTGGTAAAGAGAAAGACACACTGGGTCAACGGTGGAAATCCTTCAAGGACACTATGAATCAGGGAACGGTTGATGCTGATGAGGAAGTAGAGGAGGATTGGTGGAGTGGAGAATGGCGGAAGGAATGGATATCAATGCTGATGGTTGAGATGGGTTCGAATGTAATTATCCCACGTGAGGAGAAGGTGAGGTTGGCTAAGAGGTGGAGCAAGGCGTTGATAGTGAAGTTATTAGGAAGAATGGTGGATCCCAGATATTTGGAGATGAAGGTTCAACAATTGTGGGCACGGCAAGGTGATGTGGAGGCTATTGATGTGGGAATGGGGTATTTTGTGGTAGAGTTTATGAGTGAGAGTGATTATGATTTGGCTCTCACCGGGGGTTCATGGCTTCTTTATGATTACTACCTCGCGGTACAACCATGGAAGCAGGATTTCAGACTAGCAGAGGAGAGGATTACGAAGGTGGCGGCATGGATCTGATTGGACATGCTTTCTTTGGATTATTACGACAAAGGCATTTTGTATATTCTAGGGTCCCAGGTCGAGCGAGTTTTGAAGGTTGATATGAATACTCTCAAGCGGAAGAAGGGTTGTTTCCCCTGTATCTATGTGAACTTGATATGGATGCTCCACTTAGGCTGCTTATTCTGATTATTTGGAAAGTTCATCGCATACAATATGAAGGAATTCATCTCATTGTATAAGGGAAGGAGCTCCCAAATGACATGAAAGAGTAGGGAAGAGAAGGACTTGGGTGAAGTGGGTGTTGTTTCAAAGACAGAGGGAGGTGGGAAGGAACAGGAGGGTGCTACGGCCTCAATCGATGGAGGTAATGGAGGCTTCGATTGGATGGTGGTTCAGAGGCCATGAAGGGTCTGGCGACCAACAATGGAAAGTGGGTTGTTGAGGGGTTCTCTCCATGATTCTTGGACGTTAAAGATTCAAAATGGTGATGGATCTCAATTTAGGGTTTTAATTTATGAGGAGATCACGGGAGGCAATAATATGCATGAATCACGTGATCTAAGATATTCTATAAATGATAATTCAAATGATGAGGCACATACATGGGAGGCGGATAGAAAGTCAAATGCTTCCTTAAATAGTGAAAAAGTTTGGTAGAGCAATAGGCAAAGATGCACGGACGGTAAGGTTGGGCTTATTAACATAAAATCAAGTAAGAGCTTGGGTAAGTCTGAGAAGAAGGTCCAATCTAATGTGTATGAAAATATGTATTATTCAATGAAGCTCAAAGAAAAAGCGGGCCTGTTAAACAAAGAGGTTATGGAAGTGGTCTTGAGTGAAGGACAAATTAATGCAGGTGAAGGAAAGGAGACGTCAGGCTTATAGAGGCCAGTTGTGGTTGTGGCGAAAGGGAAAAAGTTAGAATCCAATATGGTTGATGAGGCCTTAATGGAGGAGTCAGAGGATAATGATCCTATTGATCCAGGGGCAACCAGGAAAACATCATTTTTGGTTCATTCCAATCCGTTATCTGATAGTGTAGATGACGATATAGTAGAGTTAGGGGCAATGAGCCTTATGAGCATTTATAAGGGTTTGTTTTTCTTTATCATTGTTGTTATGTTTATGGATAAGAATATATTAATTTGGAACTCTTGGGGAACTGGGGCTAAGACTTTTAGTAAGCTTATCGAGGACATGAAAAGGCTTTATAAGTTTTGTTTCTTGGCCATCCTTAAACCAAGACAGAAGAGTGAGGTGGCTCATAGGTTGGCAAGAAGGGTTGGTTTTGATAATATTGAAGTGGTGGAAGCGATAGGTTTTAGAGGTAGAATTTGGTGTTTTTGGGACAATAATTTTTCTTTTTCAGTTAAGCAAAAAACCACTCTACTAATTCATGGATGTGTGAATGAAGGTAGTAGTAATGAGTGGTGGTTGACGGTGGTTTACGGGAATCCTAACCAAGCTAGATGTCGTAAATTATGGTATCAGCTTCAGAGTATTCCCTTGGAGCGTCGAAGTGGTGTGTCGGAGGAGACTTTAATGACATACTTCATACTAATGAATGTAGTTCGAGGGCATTTACTTGAGTCTTACCTAATCCAAGCTTTATGAAGTAGGTGGATGACGGTGGTTTGGAGGAAGTGGCCTTTTAAGGATTGAGGTTCACATGGAACAGGGGGCCATGCTCTAGTTGTTTGGACCAGGTTTTTGCAAACGCGCCATGGCATGAATTTTTTCCAACAGCATTAATTCTTCTTATACCAAAGTTGAAGTTTGACCATTGCCCATTGCCCATTGCTTCTGAAATTGTATGGTAATATGCTTAAAAGAAGAAAGGTTGATTCATTTCTCTTCTTTGTCCCTTGGGTTAGTCATGAGGGTTTTTGTCACATGTGAAAAATTCCTAGCGTAAGGGTCAGAATTAAGAGGAGAAGGTGTCTTGCTTCAAGAAGGAGGTGGTGACTTCGAATAGGGAGGTGTTTGGTAACATAATCAAATGCAAGGATTGTCTTATGGCTCAGCTCAATTACATTAGTGGTAAGGGGAGGAGGATTGGCGGTATGAGAAGGAAATGACGGAAGTATGGGAAGAACTAGAGCAATGTCTTTTATATGAAGAGATCATGTGGCTCCAACATTCTAGGTGTAATTGGTATAATCATGGTGATAGGAATACCTTGCATTTTCATACTATTACTAGATGTAGACAAAGAAGGAAAAATATTGAGCCATTAATTAGGGATGATGGAGAATGGTGCTATGATTAGGAGACTCTTAAATTGTCTACTACACTATTTTTTCAGAACTTATACACGGTGGACCAAGAATATAGTTATACAGTGGATTTTGGTGGGACCTTTCCAAGGATAGCATGTGAGAGGTTGAATCAGTTGGGTGTCCTATTTCTTCTATGGAAATAAAACAAGTGATGTTTAGTATAGGAGCATTAAAGGCCCCAGGTCCTAATGAATTGAATCCGTTATTTTTTTAGAGCCAATAGGATATTGTTGTTGAGTCGGTGTGATCGTTAGTTCACTCTATTTTTTAATGATCTTGAAAGTATTAAGCCCATCATAGTACAAATATTGTTTTAATTCCAAAGATTGATGTGCCCCAATCTTTTCATGAATTTCATCCTATTAGTCTATTTAATATGGTGTATAAGGTGGTTACGAAGATCTTGGCAAACAGGCTTAAGAAGATCATGCCTTGTGTGGTAGCTCCAAGTTAGTGTAGCTTTGTTCCAGGGAAACAAAGCTCTAACAATATTATTCTCATTCAGGAAATTATTCACTCTATGTCTAATATGCAGAAGAAACAAGGATTCATGGCAATGAAGATTGATCTTGAGTAGGCTTATGATCGAGTAAGATGTAAATTTGTAGAGAAATGCCTTCAAGAGGTTAGTGTCCCATATATTTTTATTGATATTGTCCATTGCTGTTTGTCAATAGCACAAATGCAAGTGCTATAGAACAGGGAAAAGGGAAATACATTCATACTAACACAAGGACTTTGATAGGGGGATCCTCTCTCTCCATATTTGTTTGTATTGGTCATGAGAAACTTGCTTACCTTATTCAAAGCTAGGTTTACAGTGGAAACAAGTTGCCTTTCTATTTGAAGAGGAATGGTATACCGGTTTCTTATGTGTTCTTTGCTGATGATTTCATCCTAATTACTGAGGATAGCGTATACTAGATTGGTTTGATTAAGGCTTGTCTAGATGATTTTTGTGCAGCTTCTAGTGAAAAGATTAATGAGGCTAAATCTTGTATCTTCTTCTCTGATAATGTATGACACACTAGAAGAAACGAGATCAGTGATTTTCTAGGTTTTTCCCAAACAACGGATCTCGATAAATATTTAGGAGTACCTCTCCATCATAAACGGGTGATAAAACAAACGTATGAATATGTTTTAAACAAAATGGATAGGAGACTTGTGGCTAGAAGGTAAATTGCTCATCTTTAGCTACAATACATACACTCATTTCTTTAGTTGTGACAGCTATTCCAACGTATACTATATAGTCCTCATTGCTTTCGGTTAAGGTATGTGATAAGATTGATAAGAGATGTAGAAAGTTTTTATAGGGCTAGACAGACACATCTAGAAGGATTCACCATGTTGTGTGGGAGGAAGTGTGTAGGGGAAAGGATGAAGGGGGTTTAGGCATTAGAAGTTCCAAGAGACAAAAGAAGACTTTCATGATGAAGCTTGGTTGGGGGTTAATAAACCATAAAGATGCTTTATGGGTAAAATTTATGAGGGAGAAATATAAGTGTGAGAAAGATGTACTCCTTAAGATTGAGAACCATAAGGGTAGGTCGCACTCTTGGAGAGTTATAAGGCAAACATGAAGTTTGGTGGAGAATGGCAAGGGGTGGAAGCTTGGTGATGGCTCGAAGGTGAGGTTCTGGGATGACAAGTGGCTTCCAAATTATGACAAACTATCTATGTACACTTCTAGTATTGTTGGGTATGATGTTCGTCAACGTGTGGTTTAACAGTTTCTGACTATGTCAGGAGGTTGGGACTAGGATAGTTTCAAGGATTTATTACCCATGTTGGTTGCCCTATTTGGCAAGAAGCCAAGGACAATAACTTTTCAACAAATCATCTTCCTATTTTGTAGGTGAGAATGATCATGTGGCGAGTTGTAGTGTCTGGCGTAAGATATGGAAGTTACGTATTCCCCAACATTGCAAAATGTTTTTATGGATATGTGCACGGGGTTAGCTATTTACTAATGAAATCCGAGCTGTTAGGGGGTTAAACAATTCGGTGGATTGCATGTGGTGTAAGGGGGTGAAGGAGGGTACATTACATACGTTGCATGATTGTCATATTGCTCTCAGATGTTGGCACAGTTGCAGGATAAGTTATTTTGTATTGAAACAACGTTATTTTGGATAGAATGGAATGTGTCTCAGTGATGTAAGGCAAATGGAATTGAATGGAGGGCTTGGTTCAGGATCCTGAGTAGACAAATATGGATGAACACGAATGCAGGGGTACTTGATGGGAAACGTAGAGGAGGAAAGCAGGTGCTTGCACAGGCATCAACCATGTCGAAGTAGGCTAACTCGGTATAGACACAAGAGAAAGTTTTGGGGGAGCAAAGCAAAAGGTGGGAGCCTCCTTTTGTTGGTTGGATAAAGTTCAATGTTGATGGCGTATCAGTACGAGGAAGCGGAGTGGCTGCTTGTGGCGAATACCCCAGAACCATGAAGGAATAATGCTCTTGGGATTCATGTTTAATATCAACATGGCCTCTTTTTTCCAAGCAGAGTTATGGGTACTTAGGCAATCGTGTGGGGCTTGAAGTTGGCATGGGAGTCGCGGTGGAGTAGAGTGGTGATCGAATCTGATTGTTGGGATGCTGTTAACTTGCTCTTAACAGGCTAGGAGGATATTCATCATGATAGTGATCTTCTAACAAGAGCTCATACATTATTGGGAAGGGACTGGGATACACGATTACAATGGTGTAGTTGGGATATGAATGGGGGAGTTGATACTTTGATGAAGGAATCTTTGATTGTCGGGGGAGGAGTGGTGTCATTCTAGTCACATGTAACACCTTTCCTTTATATTAGTCAGATGAGTTACTACATAATGATTTTGAACCACTAAGCCATGTTTGGTCCTGGGGAGTAAACATTTTCGAAAATAGTTGGAAAACCTAACTTAAACATAAGGTTTGAAACCTCTAAAATGAATGGACTTTTCTGAAAAATTTAAAACTTTCTAAAATAACTAATTAGTGGTTCAAACTCTTCATTAAAACTCATTTTACCTTTAATTGGATTTGGTAGTATCAGAGTTCTTTTTTGATATCACATAAATCTATCGTATGTAAAGTTATAGGCTTGAATCATACAAGTGCCCATCCCTATTTCGATAATTAAGTATAATATTAATACTGATACCCCTACTATGCATGTTGATACTACCATTATGTGTACTAACTCTACTATATACATCTATATTTATATATGGATATGTACAAAACTGTAGCCATATGAGGCTCACCAAAAGTCCTATGTATAAAGAAAAAGTTTATACAGATAACTAACAAAATAAATCTATTCTAGCTTCTCCACCTTCTCAGTTATCAGCGATAAGCACACCTTTACCCTTTAAGTTGCTTGTCTTTTTTGTATGTCATTTTTAAGGAAAGGGGTGAGATTCCTAAGAATCTCAATAGTAACAATAGACCATAATAAAATATGCAAGTTCACGAAGCATGCAAAACAAACCATCCAATAAGCATTCAGCATATTCAGCACTCATTGTGCAGCACAATGATCATTCTTCATGGGAACACACAGCCCAATACTTACACAAATTGCATACCAGATATTACAACACAAGGACACATAGTCCAATAACCACACAAAATGCATACCGAGACTTACAATCTTAGGACACATAGTCCAATAACCACACTGAATACAATAAAAACTTACAGCCTCAGGACACACAGTTGAATAATCAAATCACCCATACATTCATGAAACGAATATAATCGATGGTACAAACAAACATGTAGAACAATTTTGTAATTCAGAGAGAAAGAGTTACTACCTATTGACCTTTCCTTTACTTTACCTCCTCCAAAATCTTTTTCAGTTTGTTCTTTTTTTCTTTCTTTTAGCTCAGGCAAATGTCAAGTCCTATAATTTTGAAATTCATATAGAGATGGGTCATTTCTCATTCTAATCTTATTAACATCATTAAAATTTTATTCTTCCTGACCCACTCATAAATCTTATCATTTTATTTGAAATAGTTGGTCATTATTGATAATCTTTTATACTTATATTATGATGTATATACTAATACATATTGAGCTCCACTTTCCTCTGTACTTTAGACATTCAATTCAATGAACTAGCATTTCAAACTTATCCAAAACTCTCAAACCCATTACTAATTAAAATTTCACAAAAATGTGATAATTTTCGGCCTTAAGCCAAAATCTACCTCTAATTTTTTAAGAAACTTTGAAAAATCATCACTTAATCTAAGGAACTCCAAATGAGGTGATTCAAGTTCCTATTTTAAGCTCTATAATTCTATTTTAAAGGAAGAATAATTACAATATCAAATTATGAAAGTAACCTCGCATATTTTGCATAATTGGTTATTGTCTAAAATTTGGAAAACAAAATTTTCCCAATTTTTTTTGTCTAATTTTCAAAATTCATATCTTTTGTTCTAGACATCATATTAATGTGTTATATGACTTATTTTAAAGCTTAGGATGTGTACTAACTCCTTACCAAATTTTAAAGATAGAGCAAACTGTTTGCCCTGTCAAAACTTCTCTCAGAATCGACAGCCTCTCTGACTCTCAAGAATTGTCATGCTGTCATATTACCTCATTTCAACCACCTATTCCTTCTTAATATGAGTTATTTTTAGATTTATCTTTCCAAACACACATTTATCCCTTTGAACCTTAAAGAAACTGACCTATAATCACCTAAAAGCTCAAGCTTAGGGTCTAGAAATCACATGCATGTTGCCCCCTATTTTTTGGTCAAGAAGACAAGAAGGAACATAGAACATGCAACCTCAAAATTATGGCTAAACCTTCAGAAATTTGACCCCCTTCTAACCCAAAATACATGCTCTTTTTCGGTATTTAAATTGCATAACAAAGGAGCCTCAAATCATACCCCAAAATCAAGATGCGAGTGCACAACTCTACCTTTCACAGTGACAGCAACTTCTTCCCAAAAACACCCAACTTCCAGCAACGAATTTACCCCCAAGAACATCACAAATCAACCAAAATGAAGTTGGAAAAGGGTTTAGAAGACTCACCTAAGTTGGATTCTATGATTGCATGTGTGTTTTCGGCTACTCCTTCCCCTTCTCTGATGATCTCCGACTCACTTACTCACTCACTCTCTCTCTCTCTTTTTCTATTTCCAAAATCCAAATGGGGGTGTGAGGGAGCTGTTGAAGTGTTTTTATCTTATAAATTTATGGGTCATTAGGAAGCTCATAGCAAAAGCCTTGACTTTGGCATTTTTATTGGGCCAATTTCTAATGACAACTGAATCCATCACCTTGATCTACCTAAGCACAATTTTGGCTTTACATTTTAGGGTTGATCATGTGCCAATTCTGATTTTTGGGTCTGTATAATAAAATTACTAATTTACCTTTTATTTATTAGTGCTAGATTGCCAAATAAAACCTAAAATTAATCCTTAAAACTTTATAAGGATTTTCTTCCTCAATCAGCTTCTTTAATCCATAAAATAATTTTCCTAAAATTTTTCAAGCCAAATGATAACCACTAACTATTTTTTCTTGAAGTTTCAAGAAAATAAGCTTTTAATTCCTAGAAATTAACTTTAAAATTATTTAAGTTACTTTTGGGGGAATTAAGCCTCTTCATAATTTTTGGGATGTTACATGTAAGGCCCTTCACTTATTTCACATCTTTTAGAGTGTTTGCGTGCAGTTAGGTGGGTAATAAAGAAATAGCGTAAATATACTGACATATTGATACAAGGTACTTGATTATATTATAGGTTTTCCCCGCAGGGTCTGATACATAATTCTTATAAACCTTAAAATAAAAAAAAGGTATTCAGATAATCAACAGACTTGATTGATCCGCACCGGAGCCATCAGTTGCCGGTAAGTACACCTTTACCCCTTGAGCTGCTGTCTGCTGCTGAAAACTTTATATAATGATGGAAAGGGTGAGATTCGAAAAAATCTCAATAGTAACATGCAATTAGTCATATAAAACAAAATAAAAATGTGTCATACACCATGTAATGCAACATAACAATAACACAAACAACACGTCATGTGCACATGAGTTGGGGCTACTTCTCCACTATCCATAAACCTCTATAAATGTGCCTATTGTAACCCCCTGCCTTGATAACCGAAATTAAGATTTGAAAATGCGTAATTTAAATGAATTAGAGACTGACGGATATGTTTTTCTCAAATTTCTTTTCTAAAATTCATTCAACATGGTCTCATATTCATCTTCTGAATCAATTACTCTGCGTAGTTCAATCGCATTCATACATATCAGAGTATATAACAAAATCCCGGCAACCCTCAGGTTTAAGATATATCTATATACACTAAGGTTTACAGTTTCCTGTATAGGGGATTGCACAAAATCATTCCACATATACACAGTAATCCCAAATCAAAATGGATAACCAAAAATCAACAGCAAAGATCTCTAAGGAGTCCTAGCCGCTCTTGGTTGTCTGCTTCCCTTTAGAGTCACTTGCCCTGTCTGTAGGTTAGTTAATGGAAAGAATAAGATTCAAAAGAATTTTAGTAGTAATACTCCTCTGATACAATATATAAGCACACAACATATAAGTAAATCACAATAGCAACGGTAGCAGTAGCACAAAGATACATGGCTTTGACCACAAACAACAGCACTCACGGCTGTATACACAATGCGACAGCTTTCACTGTAATCACAATCACAATAGCTTACGCTATAATCACAATAACGACAGCTTGCGCTGTAAACGACAGCTATCACCAGTTGTAACCGCAGCAGTATCAGAAATCTTCACAAAATAGTGATACAACACACATAGAGTGCATTACACATAGTATAAGAGAGAGTCACTACCTGATTCTTTCCGAACGTGCTCTGGCATGAGTTATTCATGATCAGGGCAAATGTCAAACCCTACAATTCCAATTACACTATTTAGACACTTCCATAGTGTTTCTAGGGGTTATATGAGTTTATAATGAAAATTTACAAAAATACCCCCAAGACCCGGCCCGGCCCCGCCGTACCCGGTCCGACTATACTTTTCTCGAAATTTTGACATGGGCTATTCTGACATATTTTTACCCAAGGAATCCATTTTTGGACTCGAAATTACCAAATTCACTACCAAAAGATGAAATTGCCCTTGGCAGCCACTATTTAAAGGTTTCAGGGCTATTTTTGCAATTTCACATTTGGAGCTTTTCTCTCAAAGTGGTCAACATCAACCCGACACAATTTTCCCTCCTGAACACAATGGGACCATCAAATTGATGAAATTCCAGCACTTAATGGACGAAAATAACCCTGCCCAAATCTGGAAAATTTTAGGGAGATTGAGTTCTCTTGATTTCAATCCATTAAACACCTTGTATACACTTCTAATCACATGTTTAACTATTTAAACACTAATTGTACATTATTAGAGTGAATTTGGCAGCATTTCCCCTTAGGGTTTCATCATCCATTTTCACCAAAATCAAGCAAACCAACCCAAATTCAACAACAACCAATACAACATCATCATATAGCACAAGAGGATTAAATTCATGCCCTTAATATCACTAAAACCCTAAGGTTACTATTCAGAAAAAACAGGGTAGCATAATATTACCTCATAAATTCAACCAAATTTCAAGACACTTGGATCAAAATAAAGCTTGTGCTTACCTCTTTGCTTGGCTATAGCCCTTTCTTGAATCCTCCCACTTCAACACAACTTAGATGGCACAAAACTCCTCCTTTCAAGAAACTACAACCGTAGAAATGAAACTCTTAATGAGAGGAACAATTTTGATGAAGGCCTCAAGAGCTAGATGGAGTCTTGATAGAGAAAATGGCACAAGAACATATGCCTTCACCTCTTGCTTCTTTGCTCTTCCTACTTTCGTCCCTTTCTCTTTCTCTCTTTTTTTTCTCCTTTGGCCGACTTCAAATGAATGGAAGTGAGAAGGAATGCCACTTAAACATGTGTTCTCTCTTCCTTAGCCTCTTAACCGACTTTGGAGAGTGAATGAATATTGAGACTTATTTAATTACATGTGTGAATGAGTGTATGGGTAAAAAGTGGCCAATGTGTCCCAATGTAAAGGTATGTTGAACATTTGACCCAACTGCTCATTATTTCCTTGTCCCAATCGTCTTTATTGAGCCAAAAGGTGAGGAGTATATCTTAATTCAATTCCCTCTCTCCTTCTCTTATACTTAGCCGATTTTGTTGACTTCAAGGGAAAGAGCATGTCAAATAAACTCTCTCCTCTCTTGCCCTTTATTACTGGCTAAAATATGTAAGTAAAAGGGAAGAGAAAATATCAACTCAATCTTACATTTGTGAACATGAAGTGTGAGGGTGACATGTGTCATGAAGCCAAACTAAAATGAAACTAATTTTTCCCTCTTCCAATGAGTCCATAAGGACGCCTAAGAGTCCTTCAATTAGTCCAATTAGATTTTCTCCATTTACCTCATATTTACAAGATTGCCATCATATTTTTATTCAATTTTCGGATTTTCTAGCAGATTTTCTGTAACATCCTTATTTTTGTTAGGGCTTAAAGAAAGTTTAGTTAAAGTTTTATTTAGTCAAAGAGTATATATAGTAAACTAATAATTTAAAATAAGGATCAAATTCTAAGTATTTATCCTATGCAAAGGAAGAAATACAAATGAAATCCCTCCTTAAAATAACTAGTTTAAATATATGAGCATGTGTGTCCTGTAACATCCTTTTTTTAGCACTTATAATTAGTTACAACCTATGATTTATAGATTGATGGAGTATGTAATTAATAAATATTTTAAGAAAAATACCAAATTCCAAATATTCATTCTATACATTAAGAAAAAGAGTACGAATGGAATACCTCTTTAAACAAATTATTTTAAATATATAAACATGTACGTGGGAATATATCTTATTATTGAAATAAGTAAAAAGAAATGTTTTAGGCGTCTGAATATTATTGTTATTAATTTTTTTCTCAAACAAAAAATTTAATGAGAGCAACAAACCCTAGATCTACTCTATATAAGATCTTTTTCGCTTCACCCTAGACCTAACTCACGGCACGCGGCAAAGAGCGTCTACAGGTGCTCTTCTATTTTGTCTTTCATTCATTTTCTTGTTCGAATATATCTGCCTCAAATTGATTAATAGTCCTGTCAAACCTCATTTTGTTACTATCCTCTAATTTTCTCTTGTCTACTAGTCTTGTCATAGATCTCCTCCTCTCACTGTGCGTGATGTATATGATTTAAAAACAAAACAGAGTTATTTGTGCCTCACGCTCTTTTCTTCAATCTTCATTTATGATTGCATTTGAACACACACACACACACACACAAATATATATATTCCTCTTGTTATTTCTTCAAAACCCCATCTCCCTCCCTTGAACTGACTGTGCGGAAGTGTGTGTGTGTGTATACTTTCTATCTTTCAACCTCTATTGCCCCTTTTTGTGTGTAATTATTTAGAACAAACCCATGTTGAAACGTTTTTGTTTTTGTTTTTTAATTTTATTAATTATTATTATTTATTCTGGTTCATCTGCCTCCAAAGTCTGGACTCATTACTTGTGAGATAATATGAAACTCATATATATATATATATATTTGCTAACCTAGTTTATATATTTTCTACCCTCAAGAAAATTTAGATAAACATACATATCTATCTATATACATAGATACATACATAACTTTCTATTTGAATAACTTTCTTTTAATTTGTTAAACTCATTTCACTATTAGTTGTTAGTGTGCCTCACTCTCTTTTTCTTTAATTTTCTACCTTCAATGTGTACAGTGATTTTTATCCTTAATTTCTTCATCTTTTTCTTTTCTTTTTTTGTCCGTTTTTTTTTTGGCAACCCACTTCATTTGTTTCAGACCCTTGGTTTTTGACTTCAAAGAATGAAATAATAATTCATTCAATTTAATCAAACATATTATCTATCCTTTCTTTTATAGACCAAATTTTCATGCCTTCTTCACTCTGTAGATATAAACCACGTGTGTGTTTATATATGAAGAGAATATGCATTTTTTTTTGTAGCTTTAATGTCAAGATTAGTTTACAGTAATTTTAAAATAATAATGAGTCATATATTAATAGATATATGTGTTTGTGAATTTGTAGCCTCTTGTAGAGAGCTTTGGAGTAATTTCTATAATTATTTGTAAGCTATTATGGAATAACAGGTAACTCTGAATATTCTTTCCTATATTTGTGAATTGTGTATGACTACCTTTTTAAAAAAAAAAGGGATTGAACTATGTGTATGTATGTATTATAAATTCCCAAGTAATGTTACAAGTAAATTTCTTTATGACTCACTTTATTCACATAGGAAATAATTTAATTACAATTAATGTATTGTTGGATTATTGTTTCCTTTTAGGCATGTTTGAATATGTGATGATATTTTATTCGAATGGGAGCATGATTTATTGTACCTTGTCTTTTAATTATATATTTTAGTGATGGAATATACTTGTCATGGCGGATGCATTTGTAATAGGTTGGAGAAAGGAGGAATTTGTATATTGAGATCTTTTACCACGTGGTATACCATCACTCGGTGCACAGTGGATGGCACTTGTCAGGGCCCCTTCTTCCATGTTTTCCTTTGGCCGGGATTGCATTGGAGCTGTGGGACATATGACACCTCCTTAGCTATGTTTTTTTAAGGAGGGGAGCCATAGTTCAGACTTAAGCTCTACAACTTTGGCCGGGTGTATCTTAAGAACTGGTGAGCTTGGGACAATCCAGTCAAATGGATGAGTCTCTGTTGGACTATGTGTTAGCCTATGGCTCCAGTCAGCGGAATAAGGATGGACGGTGATATAAGGGAGGTTGCATCTTATATATTGCATATTGTATAATTGTATATTACATGCTGTGTTGAAAATACAGATTTACATACTAATGATTAAACTTGTTTTTGTCTTGTATGAGGATTATGTTTTTATATACAAATACATATGCAATCAGTTCCTTCTTTTTATCATATGTGATTTACTTGTGTACGGTAGAAATTTTCAGTAGTTACTGAGACGTGGAATCTCATCCCTATATATTAAAATTTTCAGGTGATTGTTCTAGTAGGGAGCAAGGGAAGACACCTATGGAGTGAGCCTTGAAGGCTCTTTTGTGCTTCTAGAGCTCATGTTATGTCATTTTTATTGCCATGACCCTAAGACTTCCGCATTTTATTTTGTTTTGTTGAAATGTTTTGGAGGATTTGATTTAACATTGTGACATGGGCTTTATTTAAACTTATTTGTATTTTGATGGTTTAGAAGGTGAACATCCTTATTGGCGATATTTGAAACATTCGGTTAAGTATTTGGTTGTTTTGATTCGAGGTGTTACATTTTCTGCTCAAACTTTGAAAACTCATAACTAATTATAGAAAAATTGAAATGAAGCGATTCCAAAGGCTATAGAACCCTTATTAAGTCTAGTTTCAAGAAAAATATAGCATTTTACTAGATGGAAGCATATCATTCCCAGATTTAATTTCTTTGACCGCTGCTCCAGAAAATAATCAATTTCGCTAGGCAAAGTTCAAAAATTCATAACTCTTAGCTCACAAATTGAAATGACACAAATTATTTGTCCATTTTGAAGCTTGACATGTGAACTTTAAGACTGGAAAGTTTCAGAATTTTTAGACAATATTTGCCCATTCAAAATGTCCATACAAAATGACTGCCCTGCATAGAATTACACTTGACAGTTTTTCCAATTTTCAACCAATGTGTCCAATGGCTCCAAAATCAACAATCAAACCTATTCCTACACAAGTTTTTCACAAGGAAAGCATTGGAATTAGTAAAACAACCAAATTCCCATCACACATTCTCCAAAAGTATTTATTCAACAATAATCATATCCACTTTTGAAGTCATTAGCCTTCAATCCCATTTTTGGGTCATTACACCTACTCGCACGATGCCCTACTCAGCAATATAGTGTTCATATTACAAAAGATGGTATACACAAAGTATATAAACATTCACATAGTTTATGAAATATAGAGTTACTACCTAGAATTGCTCTTTCCTGCTCTACTGTCCGTTCAATTACTTTGATCCGTCTCGAGCTATTTCCAATTCCTATAAAATTAGAGTTACAAGTAACTAGTTATTACTTGAACTATTACTGCCTTCAATCATAGTTTGTTTGCTATCTATCACAGTTTCATCAATTTTTGCACAGTGCAGTTTCACAGTTTTACAGAAACCGGCAAGTTTTTAGTCAACTTTGAAAATTCATAATTAATTATAGGAAAATTCAGTTTGACTTATTCCAAAGCGTATGTGAAGTTATTAAATGTACTTTTGTATAAAAATACTTAAGTCTGACCACAGACATCAAACTTTTACCAAAAATTTGTCAAAGTTCTCATGTTCCAGATTGCATTTCAGAAACAGAGCATAAGCTCTAAAATTCATATCTTTTAGTATACTAGTCCAAAAATTATGATCTACCTATTAAATTAAAAATCTATATCTCTACTTTAATTCTACCAAATGTCATAATATTTGGACTAGGTATGGCCACATAATCCATTACACAACAACACTGCCTCCAATGAAACAATTAAATAGCATTTACTTTGAACTTCAATAAATTCCATATTTACATACAAATTTTCAAAAATCATGAACACCCATATTCCCAACCAATTTTTCCTTCTAAATCCAATGGAACCATCAAAATTTCAAAATTCCATCTCTACCCTTATGTTTTGCTTTTGGCCGAAACTTGGGTTCTTAGAAGGGAAAGTGTGTTTTCTTAATTTCTATTGATTAACTACTTCCTTTTCACTTATAATCACAAGATTAACTACTTAAACACTAAACAAACATGATTCATGGAAATTTTGGCAGCATTTTCCCTTAGGGTTCATCTTCTCAAATTTACAAAACAAAGCAAATCAAGCCAAAATCAACAACAACAACCAGAACAACATCATACTACTCAAGAGGATCAAGTTTTGACGATTACCTCTTGATTGCTTAACTTTCTCTCTCTAGGACACCACTGCCCTCTCTCTCTTCTCTCTTGATTTTGTTTGCTAACCATGATTTTCAAGAAGAATAAGAGGTTAGGAGAGGTTCTAGATAGTTAAAAAGGAAAGAACACTTTGATTTCAAGCATCTCATCTTAATTCTAAACTCTTGAAACCCTAGCTCTCTTGGTGTTCTTGAGCTTCTTCAAACTCTTCTCTCTCTCTCTCTCTCTCTCTCTCTCTCTCTATTTTCTTATGTCTAGCGGAAAATGAGAGCTCAAGAAGGAGTTATGAAGTTTTATAATATCTCCTTGCAATATCTTATTTTAATATAATTATCATATGGCCATTAATTTTCCATCATCTTTTTCTTTTTACTTGGCCTATATTATTTCTCTTTCCTTCCTCCAATTTCATGCCAACTTGAAGTCTTGGATGAAAAAATAAGAGCTCTTGAAATATCAACTTCATCTCTCTTAGTTTAATATATTTTATTAGTAATTTTCCTTGTGCTCTTATTTCATGACTCCATATGTAATTACTTGGCTCCAATTAATTCCACATGCCATCATTGTAACCCCCGCCACGATCAAGGCCGAGATTAAGCTTTTAACCATGTTTAATAATTGAATAAGAGATCCGAGGTAATTAAAAACGTTTTACAACACTTGTATGAATAGATCTCCATTCATTTCAAAGTAAAAGCAGTAGGCCTTTTCAATCAGTCACATATACAATATCAGAGTATTAGCACAATTCCTGACATACACCCGGGATAATAACATTAATCCAAAGGCATCATTGCCTATCTCAGTATCCATACCAGGGATTACACAAAACTATAATGCTATGATCTATTCAATATATATACATTTATCTAAAATGACAACCAGTTCATTATAAAACCAAAATATCTAACTAAGACTACCGCCGCAGTCCTAATCGCCCTTATCCACTTGCTTGTTCCTCGATCCACTTGCCCTGTCTAAAAAATTTTATTTGGAAAGAATGAGATTCTAGAGAATCCCGTAGCAACAGTTTACGAATATGATGCATATATACAAAGCAAGTAAACATATATCATAATGCAGCAATCAATATTCGAGGCCGGGCACAATGCCACTCCCCTTCACTGTATACAAGGTCGGGCTTTCGCCACGTCCCCTCACTGTATCTGTATTCAAGGCCGGGCTTTTGCCACGTCCCCTCACTGTATCTACATTCGAGATCGAGCTTACGCCACATTCCCTTCACTATATCTGTATTCAATGACTAATGCATACAAGCAATGCAATATACATGATATAGGATAAAGTGTTACTATCTTTGTCTTTCCGTTCTTGAGCAGGCACAGGCCTTCAACGCTTCGGGCAAATATCAAATCCTAAAGTCATAATTAAGGACAATATGTTATCACTTAGTCCAATACTCAATACCTTCAAAATACTTAATTTGGTTATCATTACTATCTCTTTAACACTCATATATGCCTCTAATAAAATCCCTAAAGGGTTGGGAGAACTACCCCAGGGATCTCCTTTTGAAAGCACAAACACTGACATTTTTCACTGATTCACTTGAGTGAAGATGGTCTCACTCAAGTGATGGGGCACTGACACTCGAGTGAAGACGGCCTCACTCTAGTAGTGGTACGGTCTGCACTCGAGTACCAGGGAGTGAAGGATAGCAAGTGAGCACCCGAGAGCATAAGAACTTTTCAAAGATAGGGCCACTCGAGCACACTGGACCTCACTCGAGTGATAGCCAAATGTTTCACTCGAGCACTAGAGAGTGAAGTCCAGGAAGTGAGAACCCAAAAGCAAACAGAAATTTCATAGAAGAGAAGCACTCAAGCACTGACCTTTGCACTCGAGTGATACTAAATGCTTGCAAGTGTTAAGACACACTCTTGCACTTTACCCGTGAGTGACAACCCGAGAGGCAGGTTTAGGGTGTCAAATACACCCTCACTAAAGTGAGAGGAGTCCCACTCGAGTGATGGCTCACTTCCCTAGTAAGTGAGGCAACACTCTTGCTCTTTTCACCAAAGCACAAAACAAAAACTAAAGGGAAAACGAAGAATTACATTGACTCACTCGAGTGGAACCCAACCTCACCCGAGTGATATTCATCCTTCACTCGAGTGAGCCCCAGATCACTCGAGTGACCATATTAGAACCCAGAAAACGCAGACAAAATGACAGTTTTCCAAAATTTATACCAAAGGCTACCAATGAACCCAAAACCTCAACCAAAGCTATCCCCACATGAAATCACTCAAGGAATCCAATAAAACCATCAGAATATCCAAATTCCTACTCCATTATCATGCTTTGGTCTTGGGCAACAATAAACACTAAATTTCCAACATTTCCAAACTCAACCATTCACTCTACAATCAATCCTATCTATCCTTACGTATTCCAAATATACCATTTCCATACCAATAACATGCCAAATGTCCAATGATCATCATTTTAGAAAATGGCCAATAAATTCCAAAAATTCAACACTAATTCATTTGGCACAAAACTTAGATAGATAGGTTTCTTTAACTCATCTTAACAACTTTCTCAAAGGGACCTTTTGATTCTCCAACTTTCACAATTCCTTTAGTACTCAATCCAGCCCCAAATGCCAAACTATGACCATCAAAATGAAGCTCCTAATGCAAGGAACAACATTAATGATTGAAGTTTTGGCATTAGAGATCATTTGCTTTCCTTAAATGCAAGCTTTTTTCCTTTCTCTTTCTTGCCCAATACTGTTGCCGGAAATGAGAAGAGAAGAGAGAGGACGAGAGAGATGAGAGATGGAGTGTGAAGGGATAAAGAATGATGATGATACTCCCTCTAGCTTCCATGTCAGCGAAATGGGAGGGAAGAAGAAAGAGAAAATATGATTATTTAATCGCCATTTGACTTTTCTATACTTCCTCTCTTTACATGTGATTTTGCCAAGTGTCCACTCTTCATTGGCTCACATACAATAAGCACCCAATTAACTTATCTAAACCCTCCATTAGCCATTTAGTCATACATCTCATTTCTTCTTAGTTAGTAATTAATTTCCCATTAATCACCAACTTAAGATCAATATTTCCATTGTATCAATTTTCCATCAATTATGACATATTAAATAATAATGTCACAAATACACATTAATTCAACTTTAATCCACAATTACATTCTCAATAACCCCCATTAACCCTTAAATCAAAATTTGGGGTGTTACAATCACCATCATCCAAGTAATTATTTTTCTCCTATATTTCCTCTCTTGGCCGAAAATATCAAGAGGAAAAAGGAAATAAAATGGCTTTATGAATTATCATAATTCCCTTCTTGCAATTAATTCGTAAATTTACCTTTTTGCTTTTTGAATTTTTCAATAAGTTTTACTTGGCCACAAATGCTCTAAAATTAGGATATTTATCCTCAACTATTTATTTTCCCTCCCTTTTCTTTATTTGGCCGAAAATGGTCTCAATTTAATGGAAAAATAATTAGCTCTTTGCTTAATTGATAAATTACCATTTTGGCCTTACATTTTTATAATTAAATTGGACTTTCTTCTTTCCATTTGTGTAGGGCCAAAAATCACTATTTTATTCCCTTTGATATAAGAAATTTTGGTGACTAAAATTCGAGATATTACATTACATCACCCCCAAGTGTATCGTTGACACTAGTGGAAAAATCACTTTTAAGATTGGTTAAAAACGACATTTTACACCAGTTTTTGATCCAATCTTGAGACAGCCGGTCTTAAAATTCTGCTATTTTTTAAACCGGTTAACGAAACCGGTCTTAAAAATCACTTTTTTAGACCGGTTGCTCGAAGACTAGGTCTAAAAAGTCCAGAATTTTTAGACCGGTTGTTTAAAAACCAGTCTAAAAACTTTTTTTCAAGACTTTTAAGACCGGTTATTATAAAAACCGGTCTTAAAAGTGATATTTTTTTAAAAAAAAATAGGGCCTTTTTTTTGTAGTCAAACGTATAGATGAGTAGAATGGATTACAATGAAAAATTGATTGCGGATACTTCCAAGCAAATTACCACAATCAGATTTCACAAAAACACCTTCCCTGTGAATCCCAGTGCTAAAATTTCTGAAAACCTGAATTCTTGTATCGTTCACTAAGAACATCAAACAACGTAGAAAGATAATAAATAGCTCTTGTAACAAAATTCAGGCACACCCATAAGTTTAACTTTGTATTCATATTCAGTTTCTTAGTTGAAACTTTGAAACTATTTTGGCACAACCATAAGGAAGAAGAAAACCAGAGACGAAATTAAAAAAAGAAAACAGAGCAATTTCGCAGATAGGATCCCCCAGAGACCGAGCACACACTCAACTCGGTATATATCAACACTACTGCAAAAAACGTTTTTAACGTCCCTTATTTAGGCCTTTTAACGTCTGAAAATAAGGGGATATCTATGTGAGCGACGTAGTAAAAAATGGCAATAACGTCCGTAAATAAAATGACGTCTAAAGTCTGGACTTTAGACGTCCCCAGTTTAAAATGGGGATGTCTAAAGTGTCAGTGTAGCACTTTAGACGTCCCCATTTTAAACTGGGAACTTCTAAACCCACTTTAGATGTCCCCAGTTTAAAATGGGGACGTCTAAAGTGCTTTTTTTTTAAAAAAATCATTTATATTACAGATCCAAACTAAACAGTATTTAAAATCAGAAATTACATATCATCGTCAATAAAATTACAGATCTAGTATCTGAACTCCAAATCCAAAATCTACACAATAATAACTCTAGAGCTGAAATCTCATAAACAGAAGATGATAACAATAAGATGAATCAGTTGCGAAAAACTTATCTCCTTCTATTATTAAAATTCATTTTCTAGTAATAATGAATAGAGAAGAGCAACAGGGAGAGATGAACCTCATTTTCTCAGTTGGAATGTGGCCATGAAGCATGTTTTGGAGTCTCGATCTACAAACCATAACAACACGAGTTAGAAGATAAAATAGAAGGGAAATCCAAAGAAAAAAGAGAAAGAAGATAAAATAATAAAAAATAGTAAGAAACATAACAGATCTGGTGAAAAAGAGAGAGAGAAAAGAAGAAGCAAGTTTAAAAACAGTATATAAAGAAGAAGAAGCAAGAGTTAAATGCGTGGTGGTAAGCATTACAGATCTGGTGAAAAAAAGAGAGAGAAAAGAAGAAACAAGTTTAAAAACAGCATATAAAGAAGAAGAAGCAAAAGTTAAATGTGTGGTGGTAGTGGTTGCGTTGATGAGAAAGACGAGTGTGGGTCTATAAAATTGACAAATAAAGACTGTGAGTACAGATTTGAATTGTTTTTTACATCCCCAATTTAATTTAGGGACGCCTAAAGTTGTTTAGTTAATTTTTTTTTTTACTTTAGACGTCCCCAATTCAAAAAGTGACGTCTAAAGTATGACTTTAGACGTCCCCAATTTAATTGGGGACGTCTAAAGTTAATTTTTTTTAATAATTAAGGCGTCCCTAATATTAAGGACGCCTAAAGTGGTGTCCCTGATATTATATCAAGGACGCCACTTTAGGCGTCCCTATAACATTAGGGACACCAAAAGTGGCGTCCCTGATATTTAAGGGACGCCAAAATATATTAGGGACGCCTCTGACTAAAAAAAAATTTAACTTTAGACGTCCCCAATTAAATTGGGGACGTCTAAAGTGACAAAAAGGCGTCCTTGATTAAAAAAAAAACTTTAGACATCCCCAATTTAGACCAAAAGGCATCCCTGATTAAAAAAAAATTTAACTTTAGATGTCCCTATTTGAATTGGGGACGTCTAAAGTGACTTTAGACGTCCCTATTTGAATTGGGGACGTCTAAAACTATTCAAATCTCACTCAGAATTACAAAAATGCCACCGCCTTTATTTTTTACATCCCTTTTTTAAAAAGGGACGTCCTTTAGGGTCGTAAAATCAATATTTTGTAGTAGTGCAATATGTATACCATTTACACCTACAAAAATCCAAATAGGACCTCTCTTCTCTTCATGACCCTTGTTCCTCTGGTAAAGAAAGCAGACGAGGAACTGTTTTAAGCGAGGCGCTTCGCTCTGCACCTTCTTCTTCCTCTTTCATATATTGCCACCTTGCAATAGATACTCAAAAATTAGTTTACAAATTAATTAAGCGTTTAAAAGGAAAGTTTATTCAAACCTCATAACATCAGTTGCATCTTTTTCACGCATCTCTGGGTCAAAGCAAAGGAGCAAACAGCTCATGGCAGCAAAGAAGTGAGGCTGCCAAGGTAGGTTGTGATGAAGGATGGATGTCATGGGGAAAAAGAAAAGTCGCGACGAAGGAGATCAGAGCAAGCAAAGTTGTGGCGGCGACAAACTCATTCAGTGCAAGGGTGAGAGCACTGCAACAACAAACATGAGAATGAGATCGAGTGAAGATGACTGAGCTCACAGAGTGATCGCACCAAGAAGAGAGGTTTCAGATTTAGAGAGTGAAATTTAGGCGCGACAAAGAGGAGATTCAAAAATTTAGGGTCGATATTTTAGACCGAGTATATATAAAACCGGTCTTAAAAGGGTGGGAAAAAAATAATTTTTAAATTTTTCATATTTAAGACCGGTTTTTATTAAAACCGGTCTTAAATGTTTGATATTTAAGACCGGTTATTATTAATAACCGATCTTAAAAGTTTAAAATTTTTAATTTTTTAAATATTTTGATATTTTTAGACCGGTTTTATTTATAACCGGTCTAAATAATTTTTTTAGGACCGGTTTTTTTTAGAACCGATCTTAGAAGTTCTATATAATTACAAAATTGCCATTGGTCAAATTTTTTAGACCTTATCCGCTATAACATGTCTAAATATGACGGTGTAAAAAGAAAATTTTATACTAATGTGTGGCTCTAGCAGTGGATGTTGTTGGATAAGTCTGTTTAGTTGGTTTAATTGTAACGAAAAAAAGAAGTGAACTAAGATAAAATAAATACGATGCATATCAATGTTTCATTCTCATCCTCTATTATTCTATTTTATCATTTCAACTCTATATTGTACTTTTATTAAAAAATAAAAATTTTAAAATTCATATATATCATATCGAAATCACTAATAATTCTACAAACCTTATCACTTTTCATTACCAAAAAAAAAAAAAAAAAAGGAGATCCTTCCCCAAATTATTCCTTCTCCCCATCATCGTAAGTCTCTTTCTTTACATGATTATTATACGGTTTTTTTTTTTTTGTTTAAACCATTTGCTAACTTTTTTTTGGCTTTGACATAATCACAAATTACTGATGATGGCACTTCATATTCTAATAAATGGGGAGTTTGTGAAATATTCCAACTTATAGAGTTGAAAGATGGTGAAATGGCTTTTCTTGCTTAAGCACTCAAATGATATCCTCAACTATTGCTACCTCACAAACATAGAATTAGCTTGGTCTTACCGAACAGACTGCTAGTAGATATTTTGGTGGTGCTAGCTAGCCACCAAGACTCCTTATGGCATCACAAGTTTAGAAAAGTTAACATAGTATGGCTAACTTGAAAGAGCAAACCTTGGTGATTTTATGCCTCCTATCCATCAAGGTAATTGTATTTTCCTCTTGTGATGGTCCCCTGTTTTCTGCTTGTCTTGAAGTTATATAGGGCTTATTTGTTCTCGTTTTTAAAAATAGTTTTTAAAAACAGTTTTTTGTTTTAAAAGAAAAAAAAACAAAGAAAACTTGTTTGGAAATCTGTTTCCAACAAGTTGTTTTCAAACAAAAAAAAAACATAAAGTTATTTTTAAAAACTAAAAAAGAAAAAAACAGTTTTTAATTGTTTTCTTATTTTTGCTTTTCTATTTTTTATTTTATGAGGCCGTTACCTATTTACTATCGACGTCACACCACCAGCACCAACTATTGCCACATTACCGTAGATGACAGTTACCGCCATGTCACCTAAAAACAGATTTTTTTTTAAACAGCTATCCAAACAATTTTTCTTTTTCTTTTTATGTTTTTAAAACTTGTTTTTAAAATCAATTTTATAAAAAAAAAATTTGAAAAAAATAAAAATAAAAAACACAAACAAACAGCCCCTTAGCCTCAACTTCATGAGAGCACATGCATAAGTCCCCTATTTTTCTAATTTAATGATAGAGTTATATGTTACTGCATGTTTATGTACCTTTTCTAATTTAATGTGTTTTCCTCTTGTGATGACCACCTGTTTCATGCTTGTCTTAAAGTTTTTTTTTTCTAAGTTTTTAATCTGGTATCTTGGACCAGCCCCTATTTCACGGGGAACTCAACGGGCCCAGACTAATCCAGATCCGCACCAAGGACCTCCACTTAAGGGCAAAGTGCTGGTCAAAGGGCAGGCTGCATTCCCAAGACTCGAACTCGAGACCCCTGACTAAGCGGCGAAGTAAGGTTACTACTACGCCAACCGCGCTTGGTTCATGCTTGTCTTATATAGCCTCAACTTCATGAGAGCACATTCATAAGTCCCCTGTTTTACTCTGTTCGATTATGATACTCCTCTGTAGTTTGCGTTAATGCATATAGCCAAACTTTGAAACGGTGAACTTGTAGGGTGATTGTTTAAATTCTATGGCATTGTGGAAAATTTGTGCAGCTTCATCAAACAAATTTTCCACGCAGATTGAAATTACACTGTCCCATACCCTTAATGCAAGAGCAAAGTTTTAAGGTCCTTTTTCTCGTTTTTTATAAGACATCATATGAAATCCTCCATCTCCCCTGTTTCTGTTACACTTTTTTCACCTTTTCTGTGATTTCATGCCCAAGAACATCAACAACCAAAAACCCACAAAAAAAGCATTCTCTGCGGAAAAAATGTATATTCTTGAGTTTATTCTTGCTTAAGATATTTCAATATCCAAAAAATAATAATTTTTTTTAACAAAAGGCAGAAAACAATTGTCGGATAATTTGTCATCTTTTTTTCATTTTCTTAAAGATTATTTCTTTTCCTTTCTGTTTCTAAATCCCAGCAAAAATCCTAAATTTAGATGGCTCCTCCTTTATTTATTTTGTCTTTTTTTCTTTATTTTTTTATACTTATCTAAGGGCCTCCGTTAAACTTACATATTTTCCCTCAAAAAGAAAATCCCAAATAATTAACCTCATTTATCCTTCACATCTTGCTCACTAGAGATAGAAACAAAAAGAGACACTCCTAAACACATCACATTCAAATAAGGGTACTTTATATGTATAAACATATATTATATCTTTCTAACAAAAAAAATTCCAACAAAAATTTTTTCACCGATTTTTTTCGGTAAGAAAATGCTCATAATTGAGTTTTTCTTTTAACTTAAATTTTTACAAGGTCATTATAAGACTTTTTTTTTTTTTAATCAACATTATAAGACTTAATTGACATAGCTTTTTTTATACATTATTTTTATGTCCTTCTAGCCAACACATAATTAATTTTTACTACATATAATGATGATATTTTGATTGAAAATATAAAACAAAAACATGTTCGAGAAGAGAAGATATGTGATGTGACTATATGATTGGCATCATGGGAATTTTTGGGAGGTTTATTATTATTGCTGCTCTCTCTTGCCCAACTCAACTAAAATTAGTCAACTTTGTTTTTTAAAAAAGAAAACTAAGTACATGCTTTAGATGCGCAAAATTTAAAACTCAGTCATCATTTGTATACTATTGTTAGTCAAAAATTTGATTATTATCATTTCTAATTTTTATAATTAAATATGCAATTTCAAGTGTGAGTGAATATTTATTAAATATTTTACTGTTCTGCATGTGTTGCAGCTGCGGGGGTCCCAGTGAAGTGGGCTCCAATAAGTCAAGATAATGCCTTGTCTCCGAGCAAGACCCTGAAATATTTCCATTATTATCAGTATTTGTTATCACTTTTTTTTTTATGACAAAGTATTCATTATTCTTAACCTTTTTCAATATCATTTTCTTCTTTTGGCTGTCCCCACAACGTGTCATGCTTGTTAAATGAGTAGCTAGTTTTATTTTTCAATTGATTGATTACACTCACATGGAGATAGTTATGTAAATTTACAATTTGTGTTAATTTATCAACTGCTCTACTCCAAGTAATTTATTTGAATTTTGGGAAAAAAAGTAGTAAACAATTCATATTTATGTATAAGGAAAACTGGAGAAGAGAATAACTTCTTGATTAGAAGTGGCTGCAATTATTTTGGGTTCTCCATAATATTTTTCTTTAAAGAAAACTCGTTTTCAAGAACTTCCATGAGAGCCAACCAATTTAATGTTATTTTGCTTTCTTTTTTTTTTTTTTTTTTACTGCCATTAAAATACAAGTGATCAAACAACTGATGGATCAGCACCAAGCCCCTCAACAGAGGAATCGACTTTGACTTATCTTCCAAATGAAGATGATGAAGATGCAGCTTCCAGTATTATCAAAGATTCAACTTTCAATTTCATGTTCGGCTTGACCACTGTCATCGTCTTCATATTAAATTATAATTCTTAAACATGATTAATTATTATCTCCAGCTAATAAACAATCCCCAACCTCACCCTAACAGAACTTTAACGCCATTTACTCACCTGGCCAGCTACCCAAAAGAGCAGCGAACAAATCAACGTTCCTTTGGAAATGAACCAGGCCCCTTGGGAACCCAGATTTATTGAAGTTTCCAGCAAACATTGCCTCAGAGAATGTGAATTCGTGGATTGTGGCTAAAGATGCGTTTTTGCACGAGAAAGAGTTGGATGGTGAAATGGGTATGCAGAAATCGATGACTATAACTAGGTTAGAACAAAAAGCAACAATGGATTCAAAAAATCTCATCACAAGCTGCAGATTAAATTTTCTTGAGAACAAAAAAAGGAAAGATGAATTGTAGAGAGATTACAAAACATGAACGAGGAGGAAGAAAAGAAAAAATGAAAGGAAAAAAATGTTTTGGACGGGAAATGAAACAAAACTGATTGTGTTAGATAGATGCCTCGTGTGGATAGAATTTTTAGACATGTACATCGACCTCCATTAAAATAACTCATGAAAATGGAAGAAAATACACCCACTTCCAGTACTAAATACAACGAGTATTTCATAATTTTTTTCCTGATTTTAGATGTAATGTTACCTCCCAAATTTAAAATTTTTTTAAGCCCCGATAGTCTCCGCCGCCGCCTTCATCACGGCCTTGAATGTCAGACCCCCGCAGTAGAAGTCAAGAGCTATGATTTTGGGAAGGCCTCTTGAAGATCTTAGGAAATTCTACACTCTGGGGAAGAACTTGGGATATGGCAATTTGAGATTACAAGTTGAGAATTTCACTGGCAACACTTTTGCTTGCAAATCAATATTGAAGAAAAAGCTTGTGTTGGCCATTGGGTATGATCCTCAGTAAACGGCGTTAAGAGCTGTTAGGCTGAGGGTGAGAATTGGACTATTTTAAATAGATTAGGGGGAAAATTGCACTACTAAATACTTTAAAGTATTGGGTACACCTCTTAAAATAGCTTAAGGTATTGGGTGCTTTTTAACCCTTATATTTAAGACTAAGGCAGTATTATGTTCTTATAATCTCATTTCTGGATTCATATATGAATATATATATAGTCCTCATTATATACCTTCAGTGGCTAAAAGATATTGGGAAAATGACACCTAGGTCCCAAGCAACAGAAAAAACATCACAAAAGTCCCTAGGGACTTTTCTGACCATAATTCCCATTGTCCATTTACACAATTACCCCCATTGAAATAACTACAGAAAAGGCACATGAGCAGAGGAGGGAAGGCACGTTTTTGTAATTAAGGAGAAAGAGAAAAATGGACGGATGATGCGCATTGGAGGTGCAACATTGAAGGGATAAAGGGTGGTGTTAATGTCGTTGGGAACATCCTCTTCTGCATCCTCCATCTACAGGTAGTAAGGTACAACAACGAACTGGATTTTTTTTCTGTGTAAAAGTTGGTTGGATTGAGATTGAGGGGTTAGTAAAAGGTTGGAGCTTGGGTTAAATAATGGAGAAAATAAGGTCTCGAATATCCTCCAATAAATGAGATAACGGGTGATAATGACCTTGATCAGATAGCAACAATCTCAATGCTTCAAAGGAATCCGAATACAACTTGATCCTCTTGAAACCATGGTCTTTGCATACACTCAAGCCCTTTTTAATGGCTTCTAATTCCACCTCTGTAGTATAAGAGAATCCAAGTCTTTGCTGAAATCCTACTATCCACATGCCTGTTGAATCGCAAGCTACAACTCCACAAGCTGCATGCCTCTGGTCATGCACCGAGCCATCCACATCCATGCGAATAAAGTCCGCTTGAGGGCCCTTCCATCTTGTGTTGGATTTGTTTGGGACTTGATAGATTTGATGCTTGAAATTTGAAATTTGAAATTTGAATTTGAATCTTTTGAACTTTGTTTCCTTTCTTCTTTTCCACTCTTGCATTCATTGCCATCTTAATTGTGATTGCATTAATTTCCTTTTATAAAAGTGAAAATTGTGAAAAAATATCTTATTGACAATTTATTTATTAAATAAGACCTTCGCGTGCAAACGATCTTTCGGGTGTGCAGAATATTTTCCCCTGTGTGCAAACAATCTTCTTTATGTGCAATATTCTTTCCTATGCATGTGCAAAACATCTTCCTCTGTGTGCATAAGATCTTCCCCCATATGCACAATATCTTCCCTCTGTGTGCAGACAATCTTTCCAGGTCCCATTTTGTAATTAAGTTGCCAATGAAATCTTTTTTCACAATTCTTCCTTTATAAAATCCTTTTATTTCTTTGATATTTAAATTTAAATTATTTAAATTAAGTACACATTATATGTGTTGAACAGTACATGCGTTGGATATTTTTTTGATATTCTATTGTGACACTATATTATGGTTACTGCGATATATATGTTCGCTTGGACTAATCCCTGTTAGATCTCATGTTTTGATGATAACAAAAGAATGGTTTGAAAAGGAAATGATTAATAAATAAGTTTGAGCAAAGGAATAACAGGGATAAGCCTCACTTGAAGTAAGCATTGGAGTAATGAAGAAAGGCCAAGAGCAAAAGCTGAGAAACTTGATCAGAAGCAAGTTTTCTAAGGCATTACTCGATGCGGTACTCGAGTAATGAGCCAAAACTTGAAGTAACCAGAGGCACCTTCCAGTAACCTGCCAACGTTACTCGAGTAGGTACTCGAGTAATAGTGTAAGTATTTTTAAGTTGCTCTCGGCCTGCCAATGTTACTCGAGGAGCTACTCGAGTAACCAGGTAAAAACTTGGAGTTGCTCTCGGCCTGCCAATGTTACTCGAGGAGCTACTCGAGTAACTAGATGAAAAACTTCCAGTTGCCTTCAGGTTGCCAATGATACTCGAGTAACTCTGTTTTTGAAAATGTGTTGATCTCGGTACTTTGTACTACTGCCAATGTTACTCGAGTAGGTACTCGAGTAATGCACTGAATGGATTCCTCGAGTAGGTACCCGAGTATACAGAGATATTTTGAAGGTAAACCTCCAGTCATTACCCGGGTAAGTTAAGCACAAAAAGTATATTTACTCGAGGTAGTACCCGAGTAACCTATGCAAAAATGAATGCATTACACGAGTCAGTATCCGAGTAACAAGGTAAGTGCTCTCGGCCTTGAAATCCTGCAACATTACTGTAAAGCATCGAGTAACCAAAAGTTTTTGTAAAGATTTACTCGAGTTGGTACCCGAGTAACTCATAAAGTTGTGAGTGCATTACTCGAGTAAGTACCCGAGTAAACATATATTTTCAAAGGTTTAAGAATTGGTTATTCCATGCACTACCCGAATAATCTTGTATTTCTTCATTGACTTGCAGTTGATCAAAGATTTCCCGATGATACTCGAGTAAGTACTCGAGTAAACTTCAAGGGATACTCGAGTAAGCAAACCCAGAATTTTAGAAATCATTCAGACGATCATTGATTTGTTTCCTTTATGATTAACATTTCATTGTATTAGCATTCTTAGTCTATTTACAGATAAATAATGAAGAGATCTTACCAAATAAGGAAAGTCAAAAGCAACGCTCAAATGTCACCGACCGTCACCTACCACAACGTATGTTTTTCAAAAACTGGAAAAGTCAATAATGGCTGCGCACGCTCCAACGGACATGAAGAAATATGTTCCAGCAATCATTACCAACGTAACTATATATATGTGAGCATCTGAACAGAGAAATAAATAAGAACACACTCACGAACGTATCATCAAGTTCATTACTCTGTTTTTCATTGTACTTATACTTCAGTGATTCTTATTCACTCTGTGAGAGAGATATTTCATTCAAACTCAATATTTGTTATTGAGGTAACTTAAGGTTGTGGAACCTTGAGTTGGGATTGAATTACAACTTGTAAGGGGGAGCGAGTGTCCAGGTGTAGGAACTTGCTTGTACTAAGGTGCCAAGAACCCACTGAATCTTGGAAGTTATAGTGAAACTCTCAGAGAAGCTCTGAGGACTGGACGTAGGTCAAAGTGGTTGTGGCCGAACCAGTATAACTCCCGGTGTATACTTCGGTGATATTTCTCCTTACTCTTTCATGTTTTAATTTCAACGTCAAATTTTATATTTGCAACGAAATTTTTAAGATCACCCAATTCACCCCCCTCTTGGGTGAAACGCTTGCACTAACAATCCCCTCTCCTAATTTCCTGCTCGCTTCTCATTTTTCAATATCATTAAAATATTAAAATATAATTGTGTTATAATAAAATGAAGAGTAAAATACTCTAACCACCCATCTGTTTTATCTTAATTACACGAACATCTATCCCCTCTATTTTGAAAACTCATATAACCTCCCTTAGAATTAAATTATGTATTACACAAACCTCCCTCATATTTTAAAGATTCTTTTTCCATCCATCCAACAGTTAGTGGACCGTTAAGTTTGCCTCCCAAACTTTTTTTGGACTAAAATACCCCTATTTGACATAAAAGATAAAAGACTTGTTGAAACATTTATATTTGCTAAGAAAAAATCACACAATCAAAAAAATAAATCCAATATATATTTTCAAAATTATGATATTTATTAATTTTTATTATATTATAAAATTCTATAATTTAAATTTTTATTATTTTCTTGAAATGTATTTATTTTGGGTTTTTAAAATAGATAAAAAACACATTTCAAACACATTTTTGTTATCATTTAGCATAAATAAAATTTAATATAGATTTGAATTAAAAATATATTTTTAGAATTTTCTTGGAATATTTCTAACAGAGTTAATGGTTTAGACCTAAGTGTATAATTTTAAAATAGAGGGGAGGTCCATGTAGTTAAGACAAAATATGAGGGTGATCAGAGTATTTTACTCTAAAATGAAATATAATGTGTCAGGTATATGTGATTAATAATTATGGTTATCAATGAAATTAACGATAACCTAAATGTTAGGATTAGTAATTTTTTCCCTCTACATAGTTTAAATTTTCTGGAAAAAAAAAAGGTTTAATTTTTTTTTTCCGTCACTGCGTTTTCATCTCCTGATTTTCTGCTCCATCAATTATCTACAATCTCCTATTATTTCCCAATCGATTAAGGGTCGAGTGTATATCATTATTAATTATCAATAACTTAAATATTTCTTCTGTTCTTTAATTTTTTATTTTAAGTAATTTTGATCTTAATGTTTTGCATTATTTATTGTATCAGTCTTCTTTTCACATTTCTAAATTTTAATACTTAAATCATCGTAACAGATTTTTACACCATTTAAAATTAAATATTTAAATCTTACACTTTAAATTTAAAATTTAAAACATTAATCATTCCTCAAAATCTTTTTATTGGGTTGGGTCACGGGTGTAATATTAGCATGAATCTCCACTAAAATTAAAGTTGAGTGTGCAAAAAAACAGAGAAGCCAATAAGAGATTTCCATGTCATCATCCCCAAAGGTCTCCTTAACATTGATGGCCTCCTTAAGGGTCTGTTTGGTCTGAGGGATTTGGAGGGGAGGGGATGGAATTGGAGGGATTTTACTCCCCTCCCCTTGTTTGGATAATTACATTTTTTAGGAGGGGAAGGAAAATTTTAGAAAATTTTCCCTCCCTTCCCCTCCTAAGCCTCCCCTCCAAAATTGGGGGAATTTGAAGGAAAATGTTAATGCTTGAATTTATATGGACTAAAATATCCCTATTATTTTAAAATATTACCACAATGCCCTTCTCATCATTTACCAAAAACCTAATCGCAAATCGCAGAATCTCTCGTCACGGCTCACGGAATGTCTCCAACGTGAGTGTCGCCTCTGCCTCGCTGCCGCCGCGTTGCCTCCGCTTACCGCCGCGTCGCCTGCAGCCTCCATCTTCATCTCTCTCTTCTCTCCCTTCGTGATACATCCGATTCCCCTTCGCATCACAGGTTTGTTTCCTGTTTTTCATTTGGTTCAGTCGCACAGGTTGATTTCGGCTTTGTTTGAGTGATTGTGGTGCTCTCGGAGATTTGCAATTTGTGGGTATCAATTTCATCTCTTGCTTGTTCCTTACTTACTCTATCTGGAATGCTACACTTGCCCACAATGATATCTGTCTCTCTTAATTCGTTGAACTCATCACTTGAAGGCCCCACTTGTCACTGATTGCTCGCACTCTATTTTTGGGGCTATCTTTAATTCCACTCTTCGTGATAAGCTCGGTAGTGTATTTGACTTCTTTGCTCACGGGGTCAGTAGGTGGGCCATTTAAGTTTTAGAAGGGTGTTGAACCGCATCATAAGTGTAAAGCACAACAGTTGTTTGTGGATAGAGTCGTGGGTAATATGTTCTTTAAAAAAAAAAAAGGGAATCGAGGGTGATGTCAACATTAAACTAATTGCCATTAAACTCACTCGTGAAATTCAGTTGGTCTTGGTCATTGGTTGTTGAGAGTTGAAAGCCCCTCTGATTAATATCCTTCTATCATGTAATATTCCTATCTAGTTAATTATCTCCCTGGTTAATCATATTCTTATCTCATAGATTTGCTTTGAAGAAGCAAAAGGGGGAAAAAAGAAATGAAAGAACCCCACTCTCTAGTTAATCATATTCTTATCTCATAGATTTTTTTTCACTGCAACGCTAGAGATAATTGAATTGGTTACTGCTAGTGATTTTCTGTTCTGTTATTCATATTTGTATCTCTTTGTTTTTGTTTGTTGGCCTGGTGTGTTAAGTTTGTTACATTATGGTGTCTGGTTTTAGTTTTATTCTGTGCTCCGTGTTCTTGCATCGTTAATTTTATTTATTTGACTTAGACTTTGTTGAATTATAATATATTCCATTAGATATCAAACCATTCTCCTAGCTGTAGGTCCCAGAAAGATTCTAATCCTTGTTTTTTTCCCTCTGGTTTGTTTGTTTCCTATAATCTCTTGTAGCAAATATAGCTATATCTCTTAACCAAAATGTTAGCCTTGTGTACTCGTAGGCCATGGATGTAGTTGTGGAAACAGCCTTGCTAGTGCTGACTGAAACTCAGAACTCAACTATGCGAAATATTAGGATGTATTATTGTTAACGTTTTGCAGCTGTATTAATAACAAATGGTTACAATGTTTAAGTGTGTGTTTGGATAGCACTTAAAAAAGCACTTTTAGGAGGAAACCATGGTTTGAGAAAATAGGAATTTGCAGCTTCAAAACAGAACCTTGCAAACTTTACCAAGAACAAATCACTGATGAGAATCAAACCACATCATCATATGTTTAGTTTCAATAGATATGTCTAATTGCTGCTATATAAATTGTTTGGGTTTTGTTGTCCACTTAGACATACAGGAAGGTAATTAGATGTCATTACTGTTAATTGCTCAGAAACTCTCATTTTTAGAATGAAAGGGCTAGTTCATGTCAGAACTGTGTTTCTCATATGATCCCCACCCCTTGAATAGCCTCTCTATCTGCATGAAATGAAAATTCAAAATGTAATGCCTTTCATTTTGCTCTGGAAGCATTATAGGGAGGTGTGATTTCAGTTTCTTTGCAGAGTGCAAACATTTCATAGTTTGATTAAGTTATGTGTTTTTTGAATTTTATATGCCATCCACTCATCTCATTCCTTGTATCGAGACATGAGTTGGTGAAGTTAGCCCATGAGAATACAAATTTAGGTTAAATTGTGATATTATACATGCAGAAAGATATTAAAAAAAATAGTCTTGTTGAATTACTGTTAGAGGAGACATTGTATGCTTTCTGGGCACTAGGACATATAACTGTGGAGATTGATAGTAGCCTCCTCCTAAGCTTCAGACACTATTTTATATTGGTTGGTTTACTCCTCATAAACTGCTTGTATAAATAAGCAAGCAAGATTGATTGATTAACATTGCCAACTTGGGAACTGAGTTTGCCCCATAGTTGACACTGCTGAAGCCTACTTTCGTTTTTTTGCTGTAAAAAACAGGTAGTTTACATGGCTTTGGTGGGATCATTTTTATGTGTTTCACTATTAAACTCCCCGTTTCCGTTGCTTATTATTAATAGTGTTTTCTGTTAATCTACTGTAAATGAAACAACAGATATATAGTATTCTTGGATATGGTTTAACTAGTCATTGTTATATGATATTTAGGTATTTAGATGCTTTTTTGGTTGCCTGATGCCTCGCTTTATGCCTCTGCCTCTGTGTTTTATAGCCATTAATAATCTTGTTTATTGATATATGGCATTCTTTAATCTCTCCTTCTGCATTCATCAATATATTTATCTAACACTGCAAAATGAAATCATTCTTTAATTTTAATCTGCCTGAACCATTTCTGTATGAGTTAAAAATGCATTTTAATCTTATTTTTATAAATTGAATTTGGTGTAATTTTTTTTCCTTGATTTGTTAGATGGATTCTGAAGAGGAATTTTTGGTGCAATGGTTGGAAATGCGCCGGAGACTTGTAACTTGCCTTATTTGTCTTGTAGTCCAGTATTGTGTGCTTCAAATGTGTCATAATAAGAGGAAAAAAACTTATGATCTGAGTTCCACAAGAGAAAGGGTACGTGAAGAAGTGATGTATCGAATAACTTGCACTCCTAGTGGTCGAGATATTGTTAGGATGGGTCCTGAAGCGTTCATAGGATTGTGTGATATGTTAGAAAGAGATGGTGGCCTAAAGCCTACGCGATACTCAAGTGTGGAAGAGCAAGTTGCCAAAACCCTTTACATCTTATCACATAAATCAAAAAACCGTGAGGTTAAGTTTTGGTTTAGGCGTTCAGGTGAGACAGTTAGTCGTCATTTCCATAATGTGTTAGGAGCTATTATTGAATTAGAAGATAAATTCCTTGTACAACCAGATGGCTCAAGAGTCCCTCTTGAAATTCAGGCTCATACCAAGTTTTATCCATATTTTAAAGACTGTGTTGGAGCCATAGATGGAACACATATACGTGCAAAAGTACCTATGGCAGATGCTCCTCGTTATCGTGGTAGGAAGGAATTCCCTACACAAAATGTGTTAGCAGCTTGTACATTTGATTTGAGGTTCACTTATGTGCTTGTTGGATGGGAAGGCACTGCATCTGACTCAAGGATCATAAAGGATGCATTAAGACGAGAAGATAGCCTTAAGATTCCTCAAGGTAAACATTTTATTAATTAGTAAAAATAAGGAAGTAACATAATTAACTAATAAAGTGACTATTTTGCTTGATGATAGGAAAGTATTACTTGGTCGATGCTGGATTCATGTTGACGAGGGGTCTTATCACACCTTATAGGGGAGTTCGTTACCACTTGAAAGAATATTCAGACAGGAATCCACCCCAAAACCATAGAGAACTTTTCAATCTTCGACATGCATCATTGCGTAATGCAATTGAGCGGGCTTTTGGGGTATTGAAAAAAAGATTTGGTATTTTATCAAGTGCTGCAGAACCTACTTATGGTGTCAAAGCTCAAAAGCTTATCATTGCTGCATGTTGCATTCTCCACAATTACTTAATGAATGTGGACCCTGATGATGAACTTATTCATGAAGTAGATGAGGAACTTGCAGCTCAAGATGAATCTAATGATGATGATCATGCTCCAAGGGGTGACAGAAATGAGGCAGCTGGGGGTGAGCTAATAAGGGATGCAATAGCTCATCAAATGTGGGCTAATTATGAAAATAGTGCTAGGACTAATTTTAGGAATAATGCTAGGAGCTAGGGGTGGCTCATCAAATGTGGACCCTATTTGTTGTTGTTAATGAGTTTTTTTGATAGAGAACTTTGGTATTGTTCTTCATTTCAACTTGTATGCTTGAACTTTTGATGTTGATTATATTGTTTATGTGTCTCCTTATTAGTCCCAATCAATATTTTGAATGTCCTGTTCTGTTTTATAAACTGTGCATATTTATGTCATGTTCTTATTTGATGATTAATTAGTATGGCTCCAAAGAAGGCACTTGTTACAAATACTAGCAATGCTGATAAGAATACTGCTGATAAGAACATTGCTGATAAGAACACTGTTGATAAGAACACTGCTGAGAAGACCATTACTGATAAGCACTTGATTTGGAGTTCCAAGATGGATGATGCCTTGATAGATGCATTCACGCATGAACTGGATATTGGCAACAAGGCAAATGGCTATTTTACAACTACAGCATATGACAACATAACACAGCATTTGAGTGCCCAGTTTGGATTTAAAGTAGATAAAGACAAGGTCAAAAACCGATGGAAGACATTAAAGAAGAATTTTTCAGATATTTATGACATCTTTAAAGGGGGTATGAGTGGGTTTTCATGGAACTCATCCACTAGTAGATGGGAAGCTGAGGATCAAGTGTGGGATCAATTGATTGAGGTGAGCTTTTAAATTTTTTAAATTGCATGATTCATTTTTTAATTTTTTAATGGAAGAAGCTGAGTTGTTTGTGTTTGGTATGACCCATATATAATATAAGTAGCTTTGCATTTGAGCTTTTGATTTTGCGTGTCAGTTTACTATACTAGCCTAAATTGTTGAGCTTCTGGCAAGCTCGTGAGCTTCATCGTATCTTATTGTCTGTAAAGTTTAGGTTCAGTGTGTGAAGATTGTACAGCATGCATATTGATGCCTTTTTTTTGAATGTAACACATTGCTTTTTTATCACAGTGCCATTCTTCTTTCTCATCTGAGTATTTTTTAATTAGTTCTGTTTCATTTGATCTTCTTTCACAACACTGATATGTCTAATACTTGTGATATATTGTATTTTTCAGGTTAAACCAAAAGCAGCCAATTGGAAAAATACATCTATACCCAATTATGAGAAGATGGTTGCTCTTTATGGCAATGATAGAGCCAATGGGAATGATGGTGATACCCCTTCAAATATGAAGAAACGGAGGCATGAATTTGTGGATGTGGAAAATGAGGAGTCTTTTGAGAATGTTTCACTCAATATAGAAACTGCCACACTTGATGACCACTCTACTAGTGAGAGCTCTAAGGCCAAAAGGGGTTCTGGATCCAAAGATAAAGACCTTTTCCAAATGCATTTAATTGCAGAGAAGATGGATGTTCTTGCAGATGTTCTGAGTGAAGGGAATAAGGTGTTTAAAGAGAGATATACACCACATATTTCAGGGGAAGAAACCTTGAAGATGATTCAAGAATGTGGATGTGAGGAGGAGAAGATTCCTAGAATTTATAACTTTCTCATGAATGATGTGGCCAAGCTCAGGGCTGTTCTTCAATGCCCACCTTTATTGCGCAAGCAAGTGATTATGGATGCGGTTTTCGGTTCTTAGATTATGGATATGTTATTAGCACTTTGAAAGAACTTTTACTTTGACTTGTCTATTTGGATGATAATATTTTAGTTCTTAGATTATGAATGTGGTTTTGGGTTCTTATATTAGTATTTGGTTATTAGATTATGGATATGATGTTAACACTTTGAAAACACTCACATTGACATGTTGTCTATTTCAATGATATTTTGTTGATCACCTTCTTCTTATTTTATTGATAATCTTTATACACTATTGTCTATATCTATACTAATTATAGAATTATAATTAATAATTAGATATGTATTATTGTATATGTGGTATTTATGAATTATAATTATAATTATTTAATTTTTATAATTACAAAATTATAATTTTATGCAGTAAATTCAGTTTATAATTATATTTATTTATTTTTTATAATAATAAAATTATAATTTTATGTATTGAATGTCATTTATAATTATATTTTATTAAATATGTTAGAAAGTTATAAAATACAAATTAAATGAAATAAGGGTAAAGTTGTCCATATAAAAATATTTTCCCTCCCCTCCCCTCCTATACCAAACATGGCAGTATTAAAATCCCTCCCCTCCCCTCTCTTTTTGTCAATCCAAACAAGGTAAAAGAAAATTCCTCCCAAACCCCCCCTTCCCCTCCCCTCCATTAAAATCCTTCCCTTCCCCTCCCCTTCATTGAGCCAAACAGACCCTAAAACTCCTGAATCATATGGATTCAAAGTTTCACAGTTCCCCAATCAGCATATGTCAGGAAGTAAATAGAATTAAGCAAACAAATTAAACAGGATATATGGTCAAGTTAGATGCAAGCCTGGGCACTGCAATTGACGTCTAATCTCATGCAGTTAACATTAAACAGAATAAGGAATAATTTGAAGCCATCGAGGTGAAGTAAACACAAACAGCATTGAAGAAAACTAAAACATGAAGCAAAGCCTAAGGAAAGAAAGATGATGTAATTGTGCGAGACACATGTTGGATAGTTCGTTAAAAAATGCAAATAATCAATACCTTTGTCCTCCTCCGTCTTAGCCGACCATAAGCGAGTAAAAGCTCAAAAAGCAGAGGACTCACAAAGACACATGGGAAAGAATTGCCACTACAATGAAAAGACGGGGAGATTAAAACTCTATGGCAGAACAGTAAGGTATTGGACAGAATAATGAGGACAAAAATAACAACCCTCATGAGTGTGCTGTGATGAGAGCGTTGATACTTGATAGTGATTGCATGGGAAGACATTCCTTGTGGCAGCAACCAGAACACCTCAAGACCAACACACACATAACCTAGGAGTGGTGAGAATCACTAAATTGATTGAAGGTGGAGACTTCATAGAAGTCCAGGAAAAAGCCGGACTGAGATGTGAAGGGGAAGGGTAGCACGAGTAACTTGGAAGGGAACAAATAAAAGCCACAATTAGTGGGAACCGTTGCAACAATGTCTATTAAATAGAATGAAATTAATTAAATTAAAAAAGAATTAAATTGAACGAAAGGAATTCAAATTTCAAAAGATACATTTAAGATAGGGAAAATTCCAAAAAAAATATTTTGGAAATTGGGAAAAGACGATTCAGTGCTCTGAAATTGAGAAAGGACGAATCAATTCGCTGTACGGGAGGAGGAATTTGGGATTTTGAAATCTCGGCAAAAAGACAAAAATGCCCTTCAACCCTCTCTTTCTCCACTTCAGAATAACAACACGAGCCTCTTAATTAACAACTATGGATTCTACATTAACAACTCTATTTTCTTGTTTCACAATTACTAAGTTTCAAGACCAATAACAACACCTCTCTCTTTATTAACAGCGCCGTATTCTACATTAACAACTCCACTTTCTTTTTTCACAGTTAACAAGTTTCATAGCCAATACCAAGTTGTTTCTCTTTATTAACAACACTACATTCTACATTAACAACTTAACTTTCTTCTTTCACAGTTAACAAGTACGGACTCTTTGGAGAATTTTGATGTTGTTAATGTAGAATCCAGAGTTGTTAATTAAGAGGCCCGTATTGTTATTATGAGGGAATGCTGAAGGGTATTTTTGTCTTTTCGCCGATATTTCAAAATCCCAGATTCCTCCTCCCGTCTGATAGCGAATTGATTTGTCCTTTTTCAATTTCAGAGCACTAAATCATCATTTCCCAATTTTCAAAGTATTTTTTCGGAATTTGCCCTTTAAGATATGACAACTAGACCAATGATGTCTAGAAGACAATGAATGGAAGCCATAATTTGTAGGCGTGTTAAATAGAGGTAAATTAATTAAATTACATAGAATTAAAAATAATTAAATTTAATGAAACAGAATTTCGTTTTTCTAATTTTGAAAGATAATAGAAGTTATGTCTATTGGACCAATAACATTTATGACCGTTGAAAAAAAAGTGGAATCTTAGGTTTTAATGCTCACAGCGATTGGACAAATGGAGGGGGAAGTTTGAATTTTGAAGAATGGATCAATTATGTAACCAAAAAAATTAATGCAAAAATTGAAAAAACGTAGCCACCTAATAAAGGAAAGGAAAACTGGACGATGTGGCTGATCTGTGTAAGTGGCACCAATAAGTGAGATTAAAAATGCTGATATCATAGATTAAGTGGCCCAATCAACACTAAGTTTGCACTAACCTGCTGAAAGTAACGTGCTCTTTGGGTTTTTTTTTTTTTTTTTTTTTTTTTTTGCCAGCAACGTGCTCTTTGGTTGACAACATGGTGAGTTACAACATTTGTATTGGTCCTTTGTTCCTTTGTTGATATAATGATATTTAACTTTAATATTTTATCACTACGACAAACCATAGCTTTCCCTTGCATGTTGCTTTAGAATAAAAGGAACAGAATTGAATTCATGTTCTTCTTTCAAAGTTTTTTCATTTATCTTTTTTAGGAAATGTTAATTGTTTAAGGTTAGAGTAGCTATATTTTTTTTAACTGATCCATATCCTTTCAAATAGTAATGGAGAAAAAAGTGTTTCTCAATACAAATTCTTTCTAATTGCATGAATGCGACGCCGATTGGAGATGGAAGTTTGAAAAATGATTTTGACACATATCCCTGTTTTCTCCTTGCCTCTCGCCTTCTGTTTCTCATGTCAATTTTTTTAGGTAAGCATTTAATATTAGCACTTCGCTTAACATATAACTCAAATTCTTTTAGCTGAAATTGTTTTTATATTTCTCAGATCAAGTATGTGGGGATGAGCTGTAAACAGTTTTTATATTTCATCCCCACAGTTTTTATATGTAGGGATGAGCTCAAACAAAGAAAGTCTTGTAAATGGGATGTTGCAGGTGCTTCAAACTTCAAAATCAAACATTACTTTCCATTCTTTGTTTTTAGTACTTTCGAATCAGTTCTCAGATTATAAAATAATGTACACCGATCAGTGGGTCTATCCAGGTTGCAAGGGATTGGTTCTAATGCTCATCAATTGGGCGTGGTTTCAACAAGTTTCTCTAGAACTTTTTGCAAATCTATGTCAGTATAGTGAAAGTGTCAGCCGAAGCTTTCTTGTAAATCTGATGGATCAGATCAATGGAGGATTTAGTGGCATGTGGTATCATTCTTGTCGGTAATATTTTTGTATTCAGTAAAAAATCGATTTTCATACTCCATTATTACCGTTTTCCAATTAATATGGGGAAGTAAGAATTAAATCTCATGTCACCTTTTCCCTTTTCTCTGCTGCATGCTTAGCTTTTTTAGCTGGTCTTATGGTACTTTTCTCAAACAATTAGCTTGACCAATTAGTCAAGAAATTAGTCCAGAGCAGAGTAAAGTCAGAGCTGGGGATAGAAATGGTGAGGACAAGCACCAATTATGTTCCACTAATTCTTTCCTGAAGTAATGCTACAGAATATGGAGATGATATTTTATCTATAAGCAAGCTTGGCCCAAGCCAGCCACAACTAATGTGTTATCCATGTGATTGACGATGCAAGTAAATCTTTTTGAAATTCTGATTTCTGACTTCTTTTTGAAACAGAAGTAGACCCTCCATAGCTTAATGATTGTTGCCCTTATAGGCAAGTGCTACATGGGTCATGCAGCTTATGTGTGAGGCAATTTTCCCTTCATTGTCCTTCAACTGGTGATGATGTGAGTTTTGGGATGTTTTGACTGTTCTTTATGTTTTATTGGGAGAATCTCATGAGCTCTGTCTTACTAACATACTCTTAAAAAAGAGTTCCAGAAAATGCCCACTTGTGGTGGGAGTTGTTTGAAAAGCTACCAAGTTTTGGGATGATAGCGAATTGATAGGTACATGCTTTAAGTCAATTGCAGATTTACTTTATGAAACCAATGCTTATCTGCCGTGTATAAGACTTTGGACATTTTGTTCCTGTGTTATTGTCATTACTACTACTCTATATATTTTATATATTTGTATATATTAGTATCAAGAATCAAGTCCTTGCAGATATCTCATCCGAATACCTCATGAAGTGTTGGTATCAAGTGTATGTTCATTTTTTTCATGTGCGTATTTGTGTTTGTTGAACTCCAAGAATTTTGTAAATAAGTCCATTTTGTAAAGAAGTCGCGTGTAAAATTTTCCTTCTTAAAGTTTTTTAGCCTCTTGAATGACATAATCGGGTAGTTGAATGCTGAGCTTTGTTTTTATTATGGTTAAATTATATCAAGTTCATTGCATTGTTTATGTCAAATGCTGATATTATATTTTATCCTATAGTGATGATGTCAAATTATAGCTATGTTTTCTATTGTTGTTGATGTTTTTACATTTTGATATCAAAGGTGTATTTTTCATTTTGTTAGTCATTAATATTTCCCATCATCCAGTGATCTCAACTTACTGTCATGATTCCTATATATGACAGCTGAATTACTACCTAATGTCCGGTTCACTTACATTCATTTTTAATTTCCATGAAGCGGGTAGTTCCTTCTCACCCAGGGGAACAGGAGTATATGCAAACAAAGCTCTTACGACTCCATTTGTGAAAGAAAGTTTCCAGTGATAGCCAAACATTAAGAAAATTTCATGAAATTATGATTTATCCAGAGATAGTTATCGCAATGAATATTCAAATAATATGATAATTAAATAAAGAAGTTCATTGAATAACAATGCTCAAAGTATAATAATTGGCTCCTAAAACACAATTTCCAACAATACTAACTCAATATGGTGTGCATGAGTACACTCCGGTGGCAAGCCCTGTGGAATGTTAAAAACTGAGTTAAAACAATAGAGGAAAGCAAACAAATCAGAAGGAAGGTTGAAATAACACCATTTTAGTTGCTTCAAGGTTATCAAGAATAAAACTGAATTAATGTAATATAGTGTACAAATCGGATCGTTTCACTTTGAAGAACCAATTATGAAATTAATTCCTAGTAAACTAAGTAATTATAATACAAAATTGATAAAAGTAAAACATATATGATTTCTTTTCAGAATTATGAATTGAATGCAATTAAAATAGATATTTTTAGGATTTTCAAATAAAGCGGAATGCGAACAACAACTTCATTTGTTTCTCAGGTAAAAAAAGAAAATGGAATTGCTTATTGAATGCGAAGATAAGTTCAATCAATTGATGAAGTTGATTAGAAACAAGTCAAGATGTCGCAGGAATAGCTTCAGAGTCTTGGAGATGTTTTGGCGGGGGAAAAAAAAAACCAAAACAAAACATTTCCTGAAACAGTAGTTTCTTAATATCTTTCAACATGTTGCCAAAGTAAATAATTCTACTGCACATATATCGATTTTTAACTTCAATTAATTTGATTTTTTATAAATTAACATGATTTTAGGAAAAGAAATTGAACAATATTGAAAAAAAGAAAATATCCAAGAACTAATGAAGTTCTCTTGAGCTCTGTCTCTTGCTGTGATTCAGAATCATAAAGAAACAGAGAAGGAAGTTGGCAGAGCAGTTCCTGATCCTGCTTCAGAGCTACCAATAACACCTTCACGTGCTTCTCAGGTGAACAAAATGTCTCATATATCTAAATGGAATTGCTTATTTAATGGCAACATATGTTCAGTCAACTGATGAAGTTGCTTTATTAAACAAACATTATATGGTGTTATTCAGCAATTAGAAACAAGTCAAGAATTTTGTTTGATTTTATCGACTGATCTTGTACTTTTAATGAGTTTTGATTTTCATCCCTATACATAAATTCAGATAAAATTCTTATGAAACTAGAGGGATAAAAAACTAATGATTTGAAACTAATAAAGTTATCTCAGTGAACTACTCAATTACATCTGTTGGTGTAATTAATACCTAGAAAGAACAAGAGAAGGAAGTTGATCGGAGGACCAATGATTGCCCAAAATTTCATAGGTCGCCCAATCAATTTTTGTGTTTCTACTTTTTGTATTTATATGCTTACTTATCTTTATGTATTTTTACAGAGTGGTATTGAAAATATTCCAGAAGCCACTACACCAATGATAGCTAAAACAAATACTTCTTCAATTCACTCACAATCAGATTCGCCTACACAAGTAATTTTATTAAACTTTGCATTTCTTTATTGGAAGAGCACATTTGAAATAGAAATAATTCATTTGGTTTTTTTAGGTTGTAAATATGAAAGAAACACATGAGCAAGTCACTCAAGAGGATGATGCAACAAAGGAAGCTATAATAGCAATTCAATCAACTGATTCAGAGTCAAGGTGATTTGACCGTGTCCTTACACTTTGGGGTTAAATGCAAAATATTTATAACCAAGAATTGTAGTACAATGCAATACTCATGTCATTCTCTTGAAGAGCCTTTATTGAACTACCTAAATAATCTAAATGTCATGCAATGAAATAAAACAAGGGGAAATGGATTTCGGTTTTTTTTTTTTTTTTTGAACTTTTCCAATTATTGACTAAAAGAAAGATGCAATTTTTGATTAAATGCTACTATAATATTTTTGGTATTTTCTTTATAAAAATGGAGAATGATTAAGAGTGAATGAAATGGTATGGAGTGAAAAATATGAATAAAGAATGTTCTTGGTAATGAAGAAGTGACAATCCTTGTTCAAAAAGATTATGGGAGCTAGTTTTCTCTAAGTCTTGAAATATCAAACCCCAAACGATCGCTCGGATCTAGTGTTCTTAATTAATAGTTACTCCTGCAAACACAACTAATAACTATCTCTTAATGCACTGTTAGGAGCCACTCAGAGTGCAATTAAAATGAATAAATGCAACCAGCTTCCTCTTGATATGAATGCAATAACACGATACTCTAATAATCCAAGTTAATTATATTATTTAACAATAATACTTAGATAACACCATTTCATTGAATCAATAAGGAAATATATATATATATATATATATGTAAATTCAACAAGCCACAAAAATCCAATCTAATCACAAATATTAAATCAACAGAGACAATTAACATCAATCTCAGTTCCAGAATCATATACAATAATTCCTAAAACTGGGCAATTTAAATACATGATTCTAGACTAATAGAATGATAACAAAACTCCCATTTGTAGTCCAATAAGCTCAAGAAACTCTTCATCGCCAAGAATCAAGAATTAGCCACTGCAAACATCAAGCTTCACCAAACAGTTCCCCAATTTCAGACATGCCAATCAGCTATGAAAGGGATTAATTAGTATTGAATATAGGGATGTTGGTTCTGAATTTAATATTCCCACAGAGCAAGAACAGAGAAGCCACGGCCGAGACTGAGGAAAGCTAGAGAATGGAAAATGAAATCTGCTCCTTTGCTCTCTCTTAACTACAGCTGAGCTTGGCAGTGGGTGAATGATGATGATAATGGATTAAAAACAGAACACGGTGGTGAAGAAGGCGAATGGAGGTTATGGGACCAAGCTCATGAAGAAGATGCAGTTTCGATGATGATGAACTCTGGTTCGCAAGCTCTGATTCTGTCTCACAGGCCTCTCAGCTCTCAGCTCCCTCCTTCAGCCGTGTCTGGTGCAGTGTGGTGGTCTATCGGAGATGGAGGAAGGAAGCTCGCCGGCGACCGTGGTGGGGAAGATAGTCGCCGGCGAGGAAGGAAGAAGATGATGATGAGATGATATGCGATGCTGATCGGCGATGATGGTGATTCTCGATGCTCTCCGATGCGGCGCTGTGTGTTCCCTCTGATTTATTCTCAGCTGCGTCCTGTCTCTCTTTTCTCTTCTCAGAATCGGATCTGTCTTCAATTTTCAGAATGGGCTCTTCATTTTTTTTATCGGGTTTGGGTTTCTTCCACTTTGGGCCGTCAGCTATTTTTTTGTCTCAGCTTGTTCTCAACTTGGGCCAATCACCCATAGTCCAGCTGCCTTTCTGCCCCCCTTTTGTTTTTTTTGTCGGCCTGCCTCTCTTGAAGATGAAGGCCCTAGTCAAAATGGGCTTTGACCAGGGATCTATCTGAAAAGTGTAAAAGCTTTGGGTGAGGGATTAAAGAGCAATTGTTTAAAATATTTGTAGGGACAAAATATAAGTTCTAAAACTCCCGGGCCATTATCTGTAATTTGCCCCCATATTTTTCTACATTCACTTATAATTTCCAGAAAGTTTAGGGACCATTTTTTTAATTTTTCCCAAACCTCAAATTATTAATTCTAATCCTCTAAAATCTCCAATTTCCTTCCACAACACCAACAATGCAAAAATTAAGCATAAGTAGCATTAAAAGTCCAAGAAACAATTGTACCAAATAATTAATAATTTTGACCATTTTGCCCCTAATTATCATTAATTCAAAACAATTGTTCCTAACCAAAATTAATGTTTAATCACGTAATAATGCTTCATAAAATGCATTTAAATCGCAAATAAATCATGACAAATCATGTAAAAATATGGTTCAATCACAAGGAAGCAAACTAAAGTATCATCCATTATAATTACCAAAAAATGCATTATCTTGTTAATATATCATATGAATTATGAAGTTGCTAGATGGTTCTTTTTAACCTTATTTATGAAAGCCTTACCAAGGAAAATATATTACACGGCTTAAACTTTTAATTGCTCAAATTACTTTTTTAGCTTATATGTCTCAAGAGATGTTATATATTCTATGAATGCTAGAGGTGTTGATTCAACAAATTTGATCTTTTGATGTTATTCAGAGATTGGAAGAAACAGAGAAAGAAGCTGTTAGAACACATCCTTCACAGCTATCAATGGCTTCAACTTCAACATATTCAAAGGTGATTAAATTGACATTTCCAATCTCAATTTGTCAACAACATGAAATGATTTTAAGTATGTTAGAAATGATTGCAAGTTCAGACTCACTTGTGTTTCTTTTAATAATTAATGAACATGCTCTTACTTAATGACTAGCTTTTGGATTCTTGATTCTTGAACATTGATAAATAGAACTACAATATACATTTTTTTAAGAGTCTTTCAAAATGTTCCATGTTCACTTGTTGATCTCTGTTAGAGTAATAAGGAAAATGGTGAAAGGAGTTGATGAAAAAGCTACTGTTACTATAGACCCATCACCAATGGCAACTTCATTCGTAAGATCAAGGACTCATCTGTGTTTTGAGCTTTAACAGAGTCATAAGCAACATCTCATTTTAAAAGAGAACCCCGAAAAAAAAAAAACAAAACCTCTAATCTCTAGTATATCTAGTCACATGAAAAACTTGCAGGCTTAAGTTAATGATTTTGTGTTTATATACCTACTTATTGTATTTATACAGAGTAATATTAAAAAAATTCCAGAAGACTCTACACCTATGATAGTTGAACTGAGTATTTCCCCAGTTCATTCACAAGCAGAAGATTCACATTCAGATCCATCTGCACAAGTAATTATACTCCATTCATTTTGTATTTATAAATTATAATAGGTATTTTAGGGAGTATGTTGCTAGGAAAAAATAATCATTGAATGAATGGATAAATTATACTATATTCATGTCACTTTATAAATCAAATTTTATCTTTTTACCTTTTTTTACTTGAAGCTTAGAAACAGGGAAAAAGTCATCAGATTAATTTTTGACATGTTTGTATATTTGATTACTACATTTAACTGACTAATTAATTATGATGATGTTGGTTAGAGCTCAAAGGAAGCAATGAAGACACTGCAATTATTGAAACCACATTGGTTACTGCCTTGCAATATAGTCCATCTGCATTGGTAAGTTCATTACATTCATTTCAAACTTATCGCAAACATTTAATATAAGGAAAAAGACCCTTAAATACCATTTAAACTTTAAAATAACAAATCATTGATTTCCCAAAAACCTAAGTTATCAATTGTTATACCCTTTTTGTCAATCTCATTACTCTTATTTTCAACAAAACCAATTTAAAAATTTGAAGTTCAAGTGGTATTTAAGTGTCTTTTTTCCTTTAATATATCTTCACATGTCAATGCCAACAAATTTATATACCACATATCGAATCTCAACTTTAGTATATTATTTATGAATTTAAATTCTTCTAGAATAAGAATTGAATATTGAAATGTGAACAAGTTGCATCTAAAATGGTCAAACGCAATGCTAAATCTTCTATGCTTGAAATAGGAGTTGGAGGATGGACAGGCAACATGTGAAGCAACTTTGCTGGGTCAACTACAGGGTCTTGGAGAAACAGAGATACCCATTGAAGTTCCTCAGAAAACCAAAATACCATTTGATGATGATGTGAGTTATAATTAATGTACCCCAGTAGTGATTTTGTGTTCTTTTAAATACCATTTGATTTTTGTGCTGTGTCTTTTCTTCATTTAGTATTAGGAATGTGCTAGATGGCTAAAAGAAAATATATCTTTATTCTCTCACCTTCTTGTTTTAGGATCTGACAAAGAAAGAGTCAAGAAGTGGAACATTCATGACAAACCAGCAAGCACTACTAGAAAAGGCATATGTTGTATGCTTGAACTCTTCACAAAACATTGAAGCTATAACCTAATGATTATAAATAGAGGACCTAATGAATGTTTTAGCACTTATGTAGAGCATTGAAAATATTCAAGAGGACACTACAGCTACGAAAGCTAAAACAAATACATTCTTCATTTATTCACAAGCAGAGGGCTCACAATCTGGTCCATCTACAATGGTAATTTTTGTTCATGAAACTTTAAACACCATGTACCACTCTTTACATTTTTATAGAGCAATATCAACATATACACATCATAGATACTGTCTCAACCTAATTTTCATTTCGTAATCAAGATAACGTTACGTTATAATTAAGAGTTTGTATATTTGTTGGTACTTGTGCAGAGTGTTGAAAGCATTCAAGAAGAGACTACAACAATGGAAGCTAAAATAGATACTTCCTCTTTTATGGTAAGTTCTGGAAATATATCTTCAAATACCCACTATCATTCATTACTTCTTGATAGATCAATACTAGCAAATCTATATATTGTTAAATGTTGTCAGAAAAGGAACTGGATAGTGAGAGCAATATAAATATATATATATATCAACTAATGAAATTATCTTAATAGATTGCTTATATTATTTTGGTGTCACTCAGATTTATAAAGAAACAGAGGAGGAGGTTGGCAATGCAGTTCTTGCTTTACCAGAAACATCAACTTCACTTGATCTTGGGGTGATAAGAATGACATCTCCAAGCTCTTTATATATCTTACCACTTAAAAAAACTTGCTCATGGAAGTTGAAAAAATGGAGAATAATTGTTCGTATATTTTTGTGTAAATGACTACAGTAAAAATAGAGAAGATGAGCAACAAAATTGTTGCCATTCAGTCCCAGAATATTAGTGAAACAGATGACACAACATCAGAAAATAATTGACCCTAAAATCAAGGAGAGATGAAATCAAAACTTATCAAATGAATGTATACTTTTTCATTTTGTATATATAATGATGCATAACTTTGGATTTCTTATATTCAGAAATGCAAGACCAATGACAATAACTTGTTTAACTTATTTTTTCTAGGTTGATAGTATGGAATAAATTGTGAAACACGACTTTCAAAAGCATGATTCACCAAATGATGACCCAGTAGCAATTCAGTTTACCAATCAAGAGTTAATTAAGCAACCAAGAGAAAAAGAATTTGAAGAGGTAACTGCATTATCCTTAATTATATAGGAATTATAGTTTGCTAGATTGTTTTGTTTTTGTGTTCTCACAACTATTGGATTTAAGGGAAGAAAACAATTATATCATTGATCTTGTCTCAAACTATGATTTTTGAACCAATATAGATACTGACAGCTTAGAAACAGGGAAGAAAGTCATCAGACCAATTTTTCATTTTGTGCTATGTAGACTGCTAAAGAAACAAGAGACACAAATGTTCAAGATGGACCAAAATCAGACAAGGCAGAAATGGCTAACTTGTTGACAAACTCTTGTGATATTAAACGCAATATTCCTATGGAGGACAACACAAACCTTCCTAATGTTATTCCTTCTTCCCATCATCGTAAGTGTCTTTCTTTTTGTCATACTTTCATACTCTCTCTGTCATGTACTAACTTTTTGGGCTTATATGTATGCTAGAATCACAAACTGGAGCTGCTAGTTCATCATCTCCGATATTAGAGATTGGTGAAATTTTCCAACGTGTGGAGTTGAAAGATGGAGAAGCAGCTTTACTAGCCAAAGCACTTGAGCTATATCCTCAACTAAGGCTGTCTCGTGGACTACGTACCCACCCAATAATATCTTTTTCCTACAGAGTCCTTGTTGATATTTTGGTCATGCTGGCTACCAAAACACCTTATACCATTATAGCATCAGACAGAACCACCCTGGAGGCCAACTTAGGTGCTGTAACATTTCTTGGGTTTGATAAGGATTGGATAGAGTTGGTTCGGGCCAAAGTTTTTGGCATTGACAGATCTGATGTCTTGGTAGCAGAAGAGAGAATCTCGGTCATGGAGGAAGAACTTGAGAAATGTGACAAAGCTTTGGAGTGTATGCAAAAGAAGAGGATGGAAGCTAAAGAGAAGTTAGCAACGGTGCAAAATGAGTTTGATGCAGTTGACACTCAACTGTTTGATCTGTTGGAAAATCGCAGGAACTTAGTTATGAAGATGACTGAGTTTAGGAAAATAACATGTGCCAAGGATAAGCCCTTTGGACTTTAGGTGTGCTCAACTTGTTTTTGGTTGTTTGTGTTATGTTTCTATAAAGAGTAAAAAATGAGTGAACATATTGCTTCTCTATTCTACAAAATAATGTAGTAAGCAGAGTTTAACCGTTATGATCTATTAGTAAATCTAGATCTGTGTTTGATGCATGATTTGTGACAAACATCAATAACTTCTTTTAATAATATGAATGTAGAATTGATTGCTTTCTTGAAGAAAGGACTACATTCTTCTATATGATATGGTTTGTGCAAAGTGTTCTTCTAATTAATGACAGAGCTATATTTTTCTAGCAGGATATATATACTTTTATACAGGAAGTTGACAGAGTGATTCATTTTCTTGCAATCATGGTGCTGCATGTGTGTGTGTACAGCTTCTTTTTCACAAAATATTTGCAATCATGGTGCTGCATGTGTGTGTGTACAGCTTCTTTTTCACAAAATATTTGCAAATTGCCCTACAAACTTGATGTTACATAGACCAAAGGTGGTATATACCAACATTCTCTCTCTCTATATATATATATGATATTATCAATGAATGGTCTTCAGTGATATGTATGTACATGTGTGTATGTTTCACTAATAGATGGATACTTGTTTCGCGGCAATTAACTTTAATTTTCAATTCCCATATATATATATATATATATAATATGCTTCTCTTAAAGGTTGACTAGAAAATTAAAAATTGAGAAAATTAATCTCCAACTTAAAAATTTTATTTAGTTTTAAATGAGGTCTCTAGAGTTTTTTCCCATTTTATAGAATCCTCCAAATTAGTTTTTATACAACATTAGTCCTTTCCATAAAAAAAATTGTTAGACATCTTTTAATAATATGTAACATCTAGATTAGATTTGGATAATCCGGATTTAGTTTTATAATTTAATTATTATAATAGATACAAAATTTAAAATAAAGATAAGTTCTTAAGCGTGAGTTTTTTTAATAATATATTCTTATTCAAAATTATTAATTGAAAATTTTAAATTCAACAATGTTCTCACTATATATGTGAAAGAACACAAGCACAAAAGTTAAAAGGGAAAATATTATTATGTTTCTAACCAAGGAAAATAATATCAGAAAAGTCACATTCCAAGTGAAAAAATTATCATTGATAAGTTATGAGATTTGATCTGATACTCCCTCCGGTCCTAATTATAAGACAAAATTGACTTTTTTGGAGAAATTAAGGAAGCTAATTAAATTACTTTAGAGTATTTTTATTTTTATTTTTTTTGTCTAAACTAATTAATTTGACTAATAAACTAATATATAATCCAAGGATACTAAAAGTATAAACACTCTAAAGTAATTTAATTGGCTTCCTTAATTTTTCCAAAAAAGTCAACTTTGTCTTATAATTAGGACCGGATGAAGTATTATTTATCTTAGTTGGGACGTTAATAATATTTTCCCAAGATAAAACACCAATGCCCTGAAATCCCTTGGTCCCTCAGTTGCATGCCTTTGGTTCCCCTTTTTGTTTTCATCATGGCCTCCATATCACTATGTTGTTGCTGCTAGTGTGTAAAACTTTTCTTATAATACATAAATTCATAATGTCATAGGAGTAATATTTAATTATACAAGACGTTTATTGCATCGTTATTCTAAAAATGTAATGAACCAAATGGATTTTAGTCACTTCCTATTTCATGGGGTTGCCTTTTATAAGATTCTGTCATATGACAAATTTTTAGTAATTAAAATGCTCTGTTTCGAGGGGGGGAAAGAATAGAGAATAATAGAATAACTTATTATGTGAATTTCCTCATTTCATTCAGCTTACGTATTTCACTCATTGCAACCTAGAAACTTCCTATGAATGAATATGTATTCTTTCATTAGTAATTAAACTAGTTTTTGGCATCTTTGTGAGCAAGGCATTTGCTTATTACTTTGTTTCTTGTTTTGGTCTGTTCATGCCATTATTAACACACGTAAGCTTTACTGGCTTGCTTACCGATCGATCAAAGAGCTTGCGTTTAACTTTAACTATTTTCCATAAGAAAAAAGGGCCCAAATAGCCTAATTTATTTAGCCTTATACATCTTGCTCAAGGGAGAGATAGAGACAAAAAGAGACCCCCCCCCCCCGACACATCACATTCAAATAGCCCTCTTCATCAGTATCAGAACACGAGCGAGCATTGTTGCTGCTTTAATGATCTCAACAACCTTTCATGGCACAACATCAGCAAAAGTTCTGTCATCTCCTCCGGCTCCGGCACTGGGAAAGGCGATTACAGAATGCTTCAGAGTCCTAGTGAACAAATTAGATTGCAATTCAAGTGAGTCGGTACTTATTTATCAAGGAAAATGGTAGAAAAAGAACTTTAAAATTGTAAAATTATAAATCTGGTATTTCTCATAAAATAAGGTGTGAATTGCTTATTAAATCTCGTCATTATCTTATCAATTCTTGATAACAAAACTAATTTGGGATTTCACAATTTTAAAATTTATTTTCTATCATTTTCCCATATTATTTTTCCAATTGATTGATTACTCTCACATGGAGCTAGTAATGTAAATATAGGCTTGGCCACTGCCATTATCTTCATAGTAAATTATGATTATTAAACATTATTAATTAATTATTATGTTCTTGTAATGTCATTTTTGGTTCACACATATATATTGTCCTCATTTGCATTCACTAGCTAAAAGTTATTTTTGGCCCTCTTCATGAGGGAGAGCTTCTTCTGATTTTCTCCATTGTAATCAGAAATCATAAGATCAATCATCACTTTTGTGAAATCAATAGACAGAAGTGCTGAAGTGAATACACATTTAAGATACATACAATATTTAGTATGCGAAAAAAATATTTTTCTTAGATAAATATTAGAAAGTGAATTGCCATATGATTGTCCTTTGTTGCAAGGCAAATAAACTTCCTCTGTTTTTTCCCCTAGAAAATACTTTTTTGCATGCCAAACATTATGGGATAATGTAATCCTACTCTTTCGATGAGGTTGGGAAAACAAAACTTCAAACTTAGTAGTTTAAATTTTTTTTAATTATTTAACATTTTATGAATATTTTTATAAAACATTTTATATTTCCCATAAGGTCGGTGGGGAAGGGGGTAAAAAAACAGAGAGAGAAAGACAGAGGCAGAGACTATTAGAGTATAATTAGTTAGATTTAGTTAGTTTTTCTGTTTTAGTTAGAAAGGCTGTTATAACAGTAATATATTCTGCACAGATGTAATTAGGTGTTAATTAGGTGTAATTAAGCCTATATAAAGGCATGTACATTGTAACAGAAGGTTATGAAATAATATTCAGAAATTTTTCATTTCCTCTTCTTGCTAATACACAATATGGTATCAGAGCAAGAAAGTCTTTGACTTCTTGTATTCTTCTAAATTTTTTTTCTCTTCAACACTTTCCCACTGACGCATCTTGTCAGTCTCTGTTTCCTTATCTCACTCTCTCTCTCATTTTGCGTTTTGACTAAGAACTCTGAATCTTTCACATGGCTGCGATTTTTTCGTCTTCTTCTTCGCTTGCCGACAATCCACTCGATTCTCTGCAAAATATGGCAAATCCATATTTTCTTCACCCTAACGAGAACCCCTCTCTTGTATTGGTTTCGCCGATTCTCACCGGCAACAATTACCACTCATGGGCGAGAGCCATGAGAATGGCTTTGCTTTCAAAGAACAAGTTAGGGTTCATCGATGGTTCGATTACAGTACCTGCGGCGTCCGATCCACTATATCCTGCCTGGCAACGGAGCAATATGATGGTTTTATCGTGGCTTACTCGTGCGATTTCACCTTCGCTGGCTCAGAGTATATTGTGGATCGATCGGGCTTCAGATGTATGGGAGGATCTGAGAGCTCGGTTTTCTCAGAACAACATTTTTCGAATTGCAGATCTACAAGAAGAGATTCAAAGCTTGAAACAGGGTGATCTCACTGTAAGTGATTATTTCACCAAGTTAAAAATCCTTTGGGATGAATTCTTAACATTACGCCCTATTTTAGCTTGTTCTTGCAATCCGAAATGTTCGTGTGGTGTGATTGAGAATTATAAAAGGCATATTGAACAAGACTATGTAATCCGATTTCTAAAGGGATTAAGTGATCGATTCTCTTCAGTAAAATCACAGATTATGTTAATCGAACCTTTACCTTCTATTAATCGAGTCTTTGGTTTGGTTCAACAACAAGAGAGAGAGTTGGGATATCAAATGACTGAGGTCACTACTTTGCTTGCTAAAACTTCGAATACTCACTCATTTTCTGGGTCTGGAGCTACAGGGCAACATAAGCCCCCCGGTTCTGGCTCACAAACCTTTATGCAATGTACTTACTGTGGAAAGAATAAGCATACTGAAGCTACTTGTTACAGGAAACATGGGTTTCCTCCTGGTTTCAAATTCAGGAATTCTAATTCCAATCCTGCTATTAATGCTATTTCATCTGCGTTTGTTTCTGGTAAGACTGCTACTGAACCTACTAGGGTTGCTAATGAAACATACAGTTTCACACCTGATCAATATCGTAAGTTGTTAGCTCTTGTTCAGTCTGACAATTCTACTGCTCCACCCTCTACTTCTGTTGCTTCTGTTAACAGTTACAGCAACAGGTGTACCTTCTTCGACAGTCAATGGTATACCTTCTTCACCTATTTCTAACTCATTTACTGCTTCTTGGATCATTGATTCAGGAGCAACTGATCATGTCTGTTCTAACCTTGCTTTATTTTCTTCCTATAAACGCATCTCACCTATTTCTGTAAATCTACCTGATGGCACTAAGGTTTTAGCCTCATATCATGGCATTATTTCATTTTCTGATGATTTCATGATTCAGGATGTCTTGTTTGTCCCGGATTTTCATTTCAATTTAATTTCTGTCTCTAAACTTACCTTGTCACTCTCTTGTACTATTTCTTTTCAGAACTTCCAGTGCCACATCAGACTCCAACCTTTAGGGAAGATGATTGGTTCAGCTGATCTCATTGAAGGGCTTTACATCATGAATAATGCAACTTTGGGGAGACCTTCCTTTATTAGTACTATTTCCACTCCTTCTGCAGCTTCTCATGATTTTGATCTTTGGCATTTTCGCCTAGGGCATTTATCTAGGAATACATTGTTTTCCATTCACAAACAGTTTCCTGAGATTGTTTCTAATCCTTCTTTTCAATGCTGTGATGTTTGTCATTTTGCAAAGCAACGGAAGTTGCCTTTTCCTGTAAGCAATTCTGTTTCAAATAAAGTTTTTGCTTTAATTCATATGGACATTTGGGGTCCTTACCATTTACCTTCTGTTCATGGCCACAAATATTTTCTGACCATTGTGGATGATTTTTCACGCTATACTTGGATTTACTTACTTAAAAATAAATCTGAAGTTCGTTCTTGTGTACAAAATTTTGTTCAACTTGTTTCTACACAATTTCATGAGTCCATCCAAATTATTCGAACTGACAATGGGTTGGAATTTCAAATGACAGAATTTTATAACAACCTTGGCATTATTCATCAAACTACTTGTATTGAAACTCCTGAACAAAATAGCAAAGTTGAAAGAAAACACCAACATATTTTGAATGTCACTAGAGCTCTTTTGTTTCAAGCTCATATTCCCAAGGTTTTCTGGTCTTATGCTTTACTGCATGCTATTCATCTTATTAACAAATTACCTACTCCTCTCTTAGCAGATAAGAGTCCTCATGAATTATTATTTGGTACACTTCCAGATTTTAGTTTGCTTAGAGTTTTTGGCTGCCTTTGCTTTGCATCTTCCTTAACTCATCACAGAACAAAATTAGATCCTCGGGCACATAAATGTGTGTTTTTAGGTTTTAAGGCAGGTACTAAAGGATATGTTGTTCTGGATATTCTTACTAGGCAGATTACTGTGTCCAGGAATGTGTATTTCTATGAGTCTATTTTTCCTTTTTGTGCTTTGGATTCAGACATTGCACCTGATTCTATTCCTTCTCCACTAGAAACTCCTTCTCTTGATTTTTGTGATGACCATACATTTTCTTTACCTACCTCTTCTACACCTATAGATTCTCCTTCTCCTTTACTCCGTAAGTCTACTAGGAATCGTCGGTTACCCAATTATTTGCATGACTATCATTTTGCTCTTCAATGTGCATCAGCTACACCTTATTCTTTGGAGGACGGTATTTTTCATCCCCTTTCTCATGTTCTTTCTTATTCTCATTTGTCTCCTTCTTATTTACATTTTGTTTGTTCCCTTTCCACTGATGACATCCCTAAATCTTACTCCAAGGCTATTAAACATGAGGGTTGGAGAAATGCTATTAAGACTGAACTTGATGCTTTACAACAGAATCATACATGGGTGTTGACTGATTTACCACATGGAAAGCGCCCTATTGGGTGTAAGTGGGTTTTTGCCAAGAAATATAACTCTGATGGTAGTCTTAATAGATATAAGGGTCGATTAGTTGCTCAAGGATTTACTCAGGTTGAAGGTATTGATTATAATGATACATTTTCTCCTGTTGCTAAACTTACAACAGTGAGAGTCTTACTTGCTTTAGCTGCTGCTCATAATTGGCATTTGAAACAATTGGATGTTAATAATGCATTCTTGCATAGAGACCTTGATGAGGAAGTTTATATGCTTCCTCCCCCTGGACTTTCTGTTTCTTCTCCCAATCAGGTCTGTTGGCTCCAGCGCTCCCTTTATGGTCTTAAACAGGCCAGTAGACAATGGTTTTTTAAATTGTCCTCATCTCTTCTGTCTTGTGGTTACAAACAGTCTCATGCGGATCATTCTTTGTTTCTCAAGAATACAGATTCATCTTTTACTGCTCTACTTGTTTATGTAGATGACATTATTATTGGTGGTACTGATTTGGTAGAGATTGATAAAATCAAGTCCTATCTTGATGACTGTTTCAAAATTAAAGACCTTGGGGATGTCAAATATTTTTTGGGTTTGGAAATTGCTAGAAGTTCTGCTGGTATTTCTCTTTGTCAACGAAAATTTGCTTTAGATATTCTCTCTAATTATGGGTTTCTGGACTGTAAGCCTGCCCATACTCCAATGGCCCGTGACCTTAAGCTTTCAAAGGATTCGGGGACTCCTCTTTCAGATTTTTCTACCTACCGGACTTTAGTTGGTCGCTTATTATATTTGTCTAATACTCGGCCTGATCTTTCCTATGTTGTTCAGCAGCTTAGTCAATTTGTACAGCAACCTACTGACATTCATCTCAAGGCTTTGCACAGGGTTCTGCGGTATCTTAAGGGTGCTCCTGGCAGAGGCCTTTTCTTTCCTGCTTCCTCTAATCTACGGCTCAGTGCTTTTAGTGATTCTGACTGGGCTGGTTGCCTTGATACTCGACGATCCATTACTGGTTTTTGCGGCTTTCTTGATCAGGCTCTTATCACTTGGCGGTCCAAGAAACAGCAGACTGTATCTACTTCTTCTTCTGAGGCTGAGTATCGCGCCTTGGCTGCCACTACATGTGAATTACAATGGTTATCATATCTCTTACGTGACTTTGGTCTTCCTCTCACCAGCCCCGCTTCTTTGTACTGTGACAATCAATCAGCCAGGCACATTGCTGCCAATCCTACTTTCCATGAACGTACCAAACATCTTGATATTGATTGCCATTTAGTTCGTGAAAAACTACAGCAAGGGTTGATTCATTTGCTTCCTATTAAATCCGAAGATCAATTGGCAGACATCTTTACCAAGCCTTTGGCCCCTTCTTCTTTTTGTACATTTCTTACCAAGTTGGGGATGATAGACATACATTCCCCACCTTGAGGGGGGGTATTAGAGTATAATTAGTTAGATTTAGTTAGTTTTTCTGTTTTAGTTAGAAAGGCTGTTATAACAGTAATATATTCTGCACAGATGTAATTAGGTGTTAATTAGGTGTAATTAAGCCTATATAAAGGCATGTACATTGTAACAGAAGGTTATGAAATAATATTCAGAAATTTTTCATTTCCTCTTCTTGCTAATACACAATAGAGACCTCCGCCATTGGTCCCCTCTATATTTCCAGAAACCGTCGTCATCCTCTGTTCTCCCCGGCGTCGTGGCTGCAAATTAGAAAATGCTGCTGTGTTGGGTCTATAGGTATTCGATCAAGATGCAAAGTATGAAGCAGAAATATTAGTAGCAGGAGGAATTCCGAGAGAAGACGTCCTTATGATTCCAAATGCATAGTAGGAGATTAATCAATATGAGGCCTTGGAGGCAGCAATATTCTAAGACTCTATGGAAGTCGCTTTAGAAAGGGAAGGAGGAATATCTGAACCTCATGAAATGGATACAACATTTGCTCAAGAAGAAGAATAAAGGTAGAAGAGCTTAATCGATCTTGTCTCCTCCGTTCTTCTTTCTCTTCTGGGCTGCTCATTGTCGTGTGTGTTGTATGGTGGAATTGGACTTTTTCCCCCTACTCCCTTGCTGCTGAACGTCCAAGACAAGAGAAGTTTGGGGTGTTGGTATAAGAAATTGGAGAAAAGGAAGCTGCTAATAGGTATTGTTATAATACTCTGAGATTTGTTTGGATGAAGAACTTAGAACTATAAACCTGACTTTTTCCTCAATTTCTAAGTTGAATCAAGTTGAAATTTGAGGAATTATAATTTAGTACATGAAAATTGATGATTAGGTAGTATAATAAAGCTTTGTTTATACATGAAGTGGCTTGAGTAGTGCTTTGAGAAACTATGGATGTTGTTTGGTGGGACTTGAACAGTTTTAATGCCTGCTATGTGTATGTCAAAATGCTGGAAAAACTCAAAAAAGCAATGATGTCCAGAGGAGTAGTTACAGCCGATGATATCATTTTCTCTTGTTTTGTAAGTTATTATGAAATAGGAATCTGCGATTTATGTTGTTTAACTGGTCAAATGGCTGTTTAAAGACTCGATGGAGTTTATTCATGTTTGTGTGTATTTAGGTATAGTTTTTTCAACTTAAACATAGGGACTACCCACATTTTAATATAGTACTTTCTACAAACACTTGAGTAATTGATTATGCTAGTAACGCTCATGAATCGAGTAGTATAACTATGTCATCACTTGTATTGAAAGTGGAAAAAACAAAAAAAGGGGTCCTTGCGAAATGGATATCTCGTGCTGTAACATCCCGAATTTCGGTCACTAAAATTTCTTATATCTATAGGAATAAAAAGGTGAATAAAAAAGCACATGGAATGACAAAAATAAGGTGATTAATGGTCACACCCAATATTATTATGTGGGAACACAAGTTATACAAGTTGATGTTTGCTACCGGTGAGCTTTCCTATGTGGCAGTCTGGTTGTGTGATATTTTTAAATAATAAAAAAGAGATAACCAGGAGATAGTTACAAATTACAAATTATAAAATATTTTAAAATATTGAGGTATAAAATAAAATATTGTAAAATAAATATATTAAAAATAAAGAGATAGTAAAAATAAAATATTTTGAAATCTTACCATGTTGCATTCCTATTGATCCTAATTGTACGAATTATATCGTTGGGAACAAAAGATTCTAGATTCAAATAAACTTATTATTTGCATGTATATTTTAGTTTTTAAATATAAAAATATCTATTTTCTATTACATAAATTTAAATTATTTTAGAAATTAGAAATTATTTTTATATTTCATAACAACTTGCCCATAAATCATTTTTATAAATTAGAAGTTATTTTTATTTAATCAATAAAAATACTTTATTTTCTTGTTGTCCCGTTTGTGCTTCTCCAGTGCAGATTCCTTTCATCCCACCTCCCATCTCCCGTGTTTTTAGCGCTTCATGCCATTGGCATTCATGACGTGTTGCACTGAATCCATTCACTTCACTTCCCACCCCCATGTTTTTGGCCTTCAATGGTGACATGCTGAGAGTGTACTCAGCCTCCTGTATGTGCTATAAATTATGTAAGTGATGAGCTTTCTTTTGCTGCATTCATTTGACTTTCTTAACTTTGTGTTTACTACTCTCTTGGCTTTTGTTACATTCATTCAGTTATCTTAACTGTGTATTTACAAATCTCTCTCTTGATATGCCTTATGTGGTTTCTGAATGAAACTCTGAATGCTTACAAGAGAATAGCTAGCTCCTATTTATACAATTAGAAAGGAAACACACTCATGAAAATAAACATAATGATGATAATAAAGCAAAAGGGTAATGAATAAAGGAAATAAACATCCACCAAACATTCCATTGCAACTACCGCCACCTCACTCTGTTTCTATCTGTTTCATCCTCCCGGGGTTGGACAGGACTCGTCCTCGAGTCAAAAAAACAACTTCATCATCAAGATACGGGGATAGATCAGGAGCCTTATGCTTGAGTAAAAACATCTTGGACTCATCTTTGGGTTTGATGTTTTTATCGGGTGGCAATGGTTCCAGCTGAATCTTCACATTATCCTTCTTAAAGGAATATGTGTTTGTATGACCGTCATACAAAGCGTGTCGATCATATTGCCAAGGTCTTCCTAGAAGAAGATGACAAGCGTCCATCGGAACAACATCACACCAAACTTCATCACAATACCTTTTACCGATAGAAAAAGTAATAAGGCATCGTTTTGACACTTTTACAGCACTCCCTTTGTTAAACCATTGGAGCTTGTATGGGTACGGATGGTTGTGGGTTAGTATTTGCAATTTTTCCACCATGTAGTTAGAGACTACATTTTCACAACTTCCGTTGTCAATAATGACGTCACAAACTCTGCCTTGAGTTGTACAGCGAGTATGAAAAATGTTGCGACGTAGCCAAGGCTCTTCTTCTTCTATGGCTGTATGCAAGCTTCGTCTAATCACAAGTATTTCACCGTGATCAGGATGAATGACTTCTTCATCAAAAATTGGCTCTTCATCAAAGACCGGCTCTTTATCAGGCATAGAATCCTTTTCTTCTTCAAATATCGCAAAAGTTTCCCCTTCTATAATAGTAACAGCTCTGCGAGTAGGACATTCTGAAGCGATATGACCGAACCCTTGGCATTTGAAGCACTTAGGTGCTTTAGAGCTAAATTCTTTAGCAACCTTAGGTGGAGGCTTACTTGAAGAGCTAGGTTGATATACTTGTGTGGGCTTGCTTGAGGAGCTATGCTGATGCATTTGTGTAGGTTGATACACCTGTGCTTCATGTCCCTCAAAAGGAATTTCAGTTGAGGAAGACGACTGGTAGGGAGGTCTTCTGATCAACTGTTTCTCGATGCGGATCGCTAGACGAATGACGTCGTCCAGAGTCCAGTATTGCTGGAGTTGTACTGGATGGGCGATGTTTGTATTTAATCCTCTGAGATATCGAGCTATTGTTTGCTCCTCCCTCTCTTGTATATCACATTTCATCATAAGCTTCTCAAATTCCCTGGTATATTCCTCTACAGACATAACCTTTTGGCGAAGATTATGTAATTGAAGGAAATTATCTTGATAGTAATTGACGGGAAGAAACTTTCGTGAGAGCTCGCGTCGCATCTTGTCCCACATTCTTATCTTGTTCTTTCCTTCTCTTTCACGCCTTCTTTTGAGATTCTCCCACCATATGGAGGCATGTTTCTTTAGCTTGATAGCAACAATTTTAACTTTTTGCTCATCTGGAATCTCTTTATACTCAAAGACTCGTTCAACAGTTTGTAGCCAGTCAATGAATTCGTCCGGTTGGAGTCTTCCCTCGAATTCAGGAACGTCTACCTTAATGTCATTAAGGCGGAATGGTTGTTGTCGAGGACGCTGACGGTAGTCAGGGGATGACGAACTGTGGCTATTCAAATCATCTTCTGAGTGGTTTCTACGAGTTTCGAGCAAGGCTTGCTGTTCTGTTATAGTTGCCTCTAGTTCTTGAATCTTGTGTCTCATCTCTTCCATCTCAATCTCGTGCCTATTCCTGCGTCTTGGAGGCATTTTGTGGTTTGTTTGACTGGTTTATTAGGCAGAAGGGTAGGGGAAGGACTTGTATTTATGGAAAAATCAGGGGTAAAGCAGGAAATTTGGGCAACAATGTAAGTTCAGGTAGTTAAGGGGCCAAAAAAAAATGCAAATTTTGGCAGTTTATGGGGGTCAAAATGCAATTACAGGAAGTCCAGGGGCCTAAAGTGCAATTTTGGAAGATTCTAGGGGTCAAATTGAATTTACAGAAAGTTCAGGGGCCTAAAGTGTAATTTTGGAAAACTCTAGGGGTCAAATTGAAATTACAGAAAGTTCAGGGAACTAAAGTGTCGTTTTGGCAAATTTTAGGGGTCAAATTGAAATTACCGAAAGTTCAGGGGCCTAAAGTGTAATTTTGGCAAATTACTTGGGGTCAAATTGAAATTACCGAAAGTTTAGGGGCCTAAAGTGTAATTTTGGCAAAATCTAGGGATCAAATTGAAATTACCGAAAGTTCAGGGGCCTAAAGTGTAATTATCGCAGTATTTAGGGCACAAAACTGTAATTTAAACAAATTTCTGGCTGACCGTTACGCTGACGCGGCAGGAATGACACGTGGCAGTCACTGATTCGCTTGACCTGGCGTTGACTGCTGGCGTGGTCGCTGACTGGACTGGTGACGTGGCAAACACTGACGGTTCCGCTGACGTGACGCTTTCGACACGTGGCATGCTGTGATTGGTTTACGTGGCGTTGACTGGTCAGATTCTGCTGACGTGGGGCGATGACGTGGCAGTGACGTGGAGTCGTCTTCAACCTTCTGCAGCGCGTGGCCGGCGCGTGTAGCTCCGGTGACTGCGCGTGGGACACAGAAGTGGCGCGTGAGAGCGCGTGAAGGTGGTCTGAAGCGCGTGGCCGGCGCGTGTAGCTCCGTTGACGGCGCGTTGGACACAGGGACGGCGCGTGAGGGCGCGTGACGGTGGTTTACGGCGGCAGCCGAAGCTTGTCCTGGGTTTTGGGACGTTCTGAAGACGATGGCGGGGTCAGATTTCTGAAAATCCGTCGGTAGGATGGAATTTCGCACACCCTTTCTTTTCCAACGGTGTTTCTCTCAACCTATTCCTCACTCTCTCGTTTTCTCTCCCTCTGGAACAATGCTCTGGTACCAAAATGGTTCAGAAACCATACACACAATTTTCTTAATGAAACTCTGAATGCTTACAAGAGAATAGCTAGCTCCTATTTATACAATTAGAAAGGAAACACACTCATGAAAATAAACATAATGATGATAATAAAGCAAAAGGGTAATGAATAAAGGAAATAAACATCCACCAAACATTCCATTGCAACTACCGCCACCTCACTCTGTTTCTATCTGTTTCATTATGCTATGTTTGATGTTGCTTCAGTAGAAATGATCCTCCAAGATGTAGAGGCTATGTGGTCATGTTGTTGTTGTTGTAGTACTTTCTCTGTGCCTGATAACTTCCCAAGATATGTAGTCATTCTTGATTATGTCATCATAACTTCCTTCTTTATCTTTAAAATCTAAAGCTAAAAACTTGAACATGAAATATTTAATATATTATAAAAATTAAATGCTAAATCTTCTTACATACAGATGATAACTTAATAAATTTTCAATTAAGTATAATTCCCATACATACCGAATTTCCCTTTGGAAACTGGCTAGACGTGTTGTGTAAGATAGCCCATATTTATAAACACATTTGATGAAGTAGATAATCCCAATCAAAGAACAATTTTTCCAAAAAAGAAAAAAAACCACGATCAATGGCTTTTTTATGCGACACTTATAGTGAATAATTATATATTCACATATCACGCATAGTACTTTGTTTTGTGAGAAATAAAAGACTATGAAATATGCGATATACATTGTTTAATGGATTTGAATGAAAATTTGATAAGCTTTGTACCTTTTTATTCCCATGATTCGTTGTAGTTGTCTTCTCTATAGTTGTTCTTGCCGCTCGTGTTTTTTCTTCTGAAAGCCTATAGACTGTCAAATAAAAATAAAGATTTAGTATTTAGGGTAGAGTAGTAAATAAATTTTATTTATATATAAACTTTAATTTAAAAAATATTTTTGGAATCTTTTTAGAATATTCTTAATGAAGTTAATTGTTTGGACTTAAATGTATATTTTCAAAATAGAGGGGAGGTCTATGTAATTAAAGCAAAACATGAGGGTGGTGAGAGCTTTTTTACTCTAATTATTGTCAGTTATCTTATGTAATTATTAATTATATTATTGTATAATTAAAGCAAAACAGGAGGTTGCAACTAATTATTTATTTTTTATTCCATCTTTTGAAATATCACATGTGTATGCCCGCGTAATGCGCGGGTTTCTAAAGTCGTTATTAGAATAATGAGCCACGTGATTTTGTAAATGACGAGGCTTGCTATAAATTGTATAGATTTTATTGTATATATAATGATGATATAGTTTGAATGAAAATGCGAAACAGAAACATGCATGTGTGAGGAGAGAAAGATGTGATTGGCAAAAAAAAAAAAACAGAGAGAGAGAGAGAGAGAGAGAGAGAGAGAGAAGAGAAAGATGTGATACTAATAATACGAAAATCAAACGTGCTCTGCCCGGCCCATATATTTTAGTGTATATATAAGGATGATATATTATATATGAATAAGCGGGAAAAAAGAACCATAACGTCTGCAGAATTAGAAAGAATGGTTGAATTCAATTCAATGAAGAATACATATACATATACATATACATATACATATACATATACATATACATATACATACATACATACATACATACATACATATATATTATATGTATAAATATATGCCATAAAAATTTATATAATTAAATTACTATAGACTAATTCATGTGTATTCAGCCTGGAAATTTAAGACTAATATTGTTTTATTAGTCTTATAATATTTTATATTTCTCCATGCTTGTTTGCATTTTTCAGATAAATATTCTCTTAGAAAATCTTCTCTTTTTCCCATTTTATCTATAAACGGCATTAATTTTATATTTTGTCCAAGCTTTGTTATATTCATCCAATATCGTCTCTGATACTAATCTTGGTAATTTTCTATAAAATAATTCCATATAAAATTTTTGTCCTCTATAATCTTCTAATCTTGCTTCATAATAATATTTTTTTATATTCACAAATATATTGATTTAAGTATTTAGAGTCTAAAGAACATATTTTTATTTGTTGTAAATTTCTAAAGGCTTTTTGTATATTTGTTCTTTCATTGCTCCTACACTTCTTCCTAAAAATTCATTTCTTAATATTTTTTCATATCTTCGTATTAATAATGCATAAAATTATTTTCTATTTTGTCTTGCTTAACTGCTTTGTTTTTTGTTTTTTTATTTATGAGTGAATCATAATGCATGTATTGAACTAAATAATAGGATAGAGCTTTAACTGTGCTGTATGCATAAATTTAGCCTTATATTTGATGGATGATCCAGATTTATATATTATCGGTAATGATTTTCAATAACATACGTGAGAACTAGAAAGCTTTAGTGAATTAAGAAAAGCTAAAATATTTATCTACTGACCAAATTTAGTTGTCGCTTCTGCCAAGTCTTGTTCGTCTAATTGTAGAAGAAGGTACCTATTTACAAGTGTATAGTTTTGACATTACTCTGCATTGAACTTGTAGTAGTTTGTGTATATATAGAAAGAAAGGGCCTATTTTATCCATTCAATTCAATATTGTATTTTTATAAAAAGAAAAATAAATTCATGTGCGCGCGCGCGAGAGAGAGAGAGAGAGATAAAATCGTTGAAATTTCTCCCCTGTGGTGTAGATTAGCTGTTTTACAAGAATAGATGTAAGTTACAATTAATTAATAAAAGTAGTTGAATTAATTAATGGGTGCCTTTTTGACAAAAAAAAAATAATGAGTGCCAATATATTATTTACATTATATATTCTTGGTCTTTAGAGGTGGGCAAAATTTTTCTCTGGCCGCTTTTGAAATGTGTAAAGGATCAAAATTTAAACCGCAAAGAAAATCAAGCGCCCATCATAAAAGTAAAAAACAAGTTTTGCTCTGTTTCTTGCTCAACAAAACACAAAACAGAGCTGCAAAATCGTTATTTTCCGTTTCTCTTTAAGTAATAGTAGTTGATTAGTTTGCTGGCCAAAAACAAAAATAGTAGTTGATTAGTTGGCAATATAGGTGGAGAAATTAATGATGGCGAGTTGCATGAAATGCATGATTTTATTTAAGCTCTCACCATTAAATTACATAAAAGTTTCCCTCCTTAAATAGGACTCCACAATTGTTCTTTGTTTGCCAAAGTGCAAAAAACATCTCCTCAATTTAGTCATCAAAGTAAAGCATTTACTTCGTCAACAACAAAAAATACAAGTGTTAGGTAAATAGGTAGATGATCTCATTTGTTAGAAGAGACGAAAACCCTTTATACTCTAAGGGCCTGTTTGGTTTAAAGGGAGGGGAGGGGATGGGAGGGGCTCATTTTCCATCCCCTCCAAAACCCCCCAATTTGGGGGGAACAAAAATGAGGGGATGGGAGGGATTGGGAGCCCCTCCTTTAGAACCTCTCTCTCTATTTTTCAAACCAAACAAGGGAGGACCTTATTTTTCATCCCCTCCCCTCCAACCAAACAAACCCTAAATCTCAAAAAGGAGTAATCTCAAGTTCAAATTAAAAAAGAAAACAACAAAACAATGAGTAAATTTGTTAAATCATTGTTAAGCTTTTTACTTTTTTTGTTCTTTTTTAAATTGAGCATGCCTAATTAGAATATAATATTTTAGACAAAGGATCAAAGAGTAAGTGTGGAAATATATTTATTTATTGTAGGATATATCATGTAAAATTTGCCACTTCTATTATAAAATCAAAATGAGTCATGTAGCGGTGATTATTTTCAGTAATGTTGTGTCGATAGTGGATAAATAGTAATCTCAAAAAATAACAAACAAGGAAACAAAAATAAGAAAACAACTAAAAATTGTTTTTGTTTTTTTGTTTTTAAAAATAATTTATGAAAAACAATTTTCCAAATATTTTTTTTAAATAAAAAACAAAAAAAAAAACAGTTTTTAAAAACACAATCAAACAAGCCTATATGTCTCTCTTCTGCTTCATAAATTCTGTCCTCTGCTTGAGTATTGAGGCTTTAAATGGAAACATTAATTCCATATCATATCAGAGTATTGAAAGCACCCGAAAAATTACATTAGGGCGTTGCAAGTACTGTTAATAAAATTAGAGTGATGGCGTGGATGCTACTTTACCCTTTTTTAAACTCCAACTTTGAAATTTCCCTCTTAAATCTCTCATACGAAACCACCCCCAAATGCTGCAACCTAGAGAAAAACTTGGATTCTTCTCTTCCCTTTCCAACCCTGAATCCTCTTCAATTTCACACATTATAAGGGATATGATTTGGCTATGCTGCATTTGAAACACAACCATTTGAGAAGTAACAAGTTTTTGTGTGTTTGGGTAACCTCTAAACCACAGTTTCAAAAGCCATTTTCCGTAAATCGAGACAAAACTTTTCTCACATACTTACCTTGTAAATAGTAAAAGTTATTCTCCAAAAGCTAATCCAAACAAGTAAAGTAAGCTTCCCAACTAAAGACAATCTCTAACCCTTTCCGTCCACTCAGTTTCCTTTGAATCTTACCAATTAGAAACTGAAACTTGCTTCTGTTGTTTTCTAACTTGGGTGATATGAGCATATGTTTTGGAAAAAAACACGCACATGTTTTTTGAGCATTAACTTTTTGTCCAGGCATAACCCCAACCTTGTCCTCAATGATCTCCATTCCAAGAACAAACAATATAATTTAATAAGGTGAAACAGGTTCACCTTGCCTTATTCTACATGATGGCCATTTGCGCATCCTTCTGCTCCCACTACAAAAAACATTGAATTTTTAACGGAATTTGCCACGGAATCAGTTTTTCCGACGGACCGAGTTTCCGATGGAATCCATTTCGTTGCTAATAGGTGCGTTTCAAACAAATTTGAGACGGAATTTCAATTAAATTTTAGTAGAAAATTTTAAATATAATATTAATAAATAATAATATAATTTTAATAATTAAGGTTAAATAGAATTATTTAATAATTAATATTTTAATTTTATAAAAAAATAATAAATTTTAATTTTTCCGATGGAATTTTCTGTGGCAAATTGCCACGGAAATTTCCGTTGGAAATTCTATTAGAATTTGCCATGGAAAAAATTTTGTGGCTAAATTTGCCATGGGAAATTCCGTCGGAATTTGCCACGAAAAAGATTCCATTGCAAATTCTGTCAGAAATAAGGTGTTTTTTTTTTGTAGTGTCCTTAGAATGGGCTTGAATTAATCCCTTATTAGTTTTTAATCTAGAGCAGAAATTGTGATTTTTTTTTCATTGTCTTAATGGAATTTAACTTTTAAAATTAAGTTTTTGGGTAATTTATAACTTATAAAATTGGTATAGTTCTTCTAAATATTCTTTCTTTTCATCAACTACTTTACTCTTTTTTAAAATTAATTTTTCTTAGTTGGCAATATAGGTGGAGAAATTAATGATGGTGATAGTCGCATGAATTCATGATTTTATTCAAGCTCTCACCATTAAATTATATAAAACTTTCCCTCCTTAAATAGGATTCCCACAAATGCTCTTTGTTTGCCAGAGTGTGAAAAACCTCTCTTTAATTTACTCATCAAAGTAAAGCATTTACTTTGTCAACAACAAAAAATACAAGTGTTGGCTAAAGTGGTAACTAGTGTCATTTGTTAGAAGAGGCGAAAATCCTTTGTACTCTAAGCCTCAAAAGGAAGTAGTCCTAAGTTTAAAGTGACTTAAAAATACCTTGATCAGATTAAAAAAGAAAACAAAACAAGACGTAAATTCGTTAAATCATTTTTAAACCTTTTGCTTCATTGTACATTTTTAAATTGAGTATGCCTAGTTAGAATATTAAGGGTCTATTTAACAAGGCGTTGGGACAAAAAAAAAAAAAAGAAGAAGAAAGCCCAGTTGCCTCCCAAAAGCTGCCAAAAGCCCAGTGGCCACAAAAACCTTCGTTTGGGTTCGCATTCCTTGGAGCTATGCTTATAAAACAAAAAGTAGCTTCTCAGTGAAGCTAAAAAATGGAGCTTCTATAGGGAAAAAAGCTGATTCTATAGTGTGGCGACTGTTAGGCAGTAATAAATACCATTTGAAGTCCAGATCCTCTGCCTTTACTCCCTCCTATCTACCCCTCCCGAAACCATTACTCCTCTTAGCTGCATTACAAGAGTTGGTGGACTTGCTCTTCTTCATCCTTGCAGCTTCAACATTGTCGGTGCCATTAAGGGGAAAGGGTCATCGGAGGTGGCAAATCGAGATCGACGTTAGTGGGTTAGCCTAAGTTGAGAGGTCGTTAGCCTTTCGTCGATGAATGCAATGTGTTACACCCTTATTTTAATTTCACCTTTACTAGAGTATTCGCAAAAAATGATATGCGGTTCAGTGGGCAACACAGGAATAACATAAATATACTAATAGTATTGATACTTAATAATTACAAATGATGTGGCCACACAGGGCTACCAGGGTGTCTAGACCCGTTTCTGTGAAATGCGGGCGCCTTCCCGTCTTCATTTCCCCATTGCACTCCTCTTATACGGTGCTCCCCTTTATTGTCAGTATACCTTCCGTATATACCTGTCTAGATTGTTGGTAGGGGAGGGTGAGATTTGAGAGAATCTCAGTAGAAAACAGATACAAAAATGCATGCAAGATAAATGCTATGTATATGACATGTTAGCTTTAACTAGATGTATGCCCTATAATGACATTTCTGTATGCTCAATGTTTCATATAATAAAACTATGGCCACAGCGAAAACAGGAATAGAGCTTCATTTAATCAAATATACTCAACACAATCAAGTAAAGCAATCACATACATCACTACACAAGTAGAGATATCAAATACATGCAAATAAGGTAAGTCCCCTACCTTATGTACCTTTTTCTAAATAGAAATAGTTCCTCGATCTACTTGCAAATAGCTCAGGCTCCATATTCAATCCTACAATGACAAATGTATCGTTTATACACTTCCATAGTGTTTCTGGGGGTTATATGAGGCTACATTGAAAAATTACTAAAATACCCTCGGGACCCGGCCTGGCCCCGTTGTACCCGATCCGACTATACTTTTACTAAAATTTTGATATGGGCTATTCTGACATATTTTTGTCCAAGGAATCCATTTTTACCCTTGGAATTATTGAATTCAATGTCAAATTACAAAATTACCCTTGACAGCCCTACTTTAAAGGTTTCAGGGGCGTTTTCATAATTATGCTTTTTCGGGCTTTTTCGAAAATGTAACCGACTGTAACCCCCCTAATTTTCCCTTTTGAACTCAATAGAACCATCAAATCATTGAAAATCCAACTCTAAGACTCCTTTACAGCCCTGGACAAAATATATGGGTTTTCTAGGGAAAATCGGGGTTTTGCGATTTCAGCTCCGTAAACATGTTCCTTTCTACTCCTAACTACTTTATTAACTAGTACATTAGGTTATAACTACTCTTTGAACCAAGATTGGGCAGCATAACCCTTAGGTAACTTAATTTCCAAAATTTAACACTAAAGAAAATTCGACAAAATTTCACTGATTAAATTGCCCACAACATCCAGAATAGTTAATATTTGAAGGTTTGGACGATACCTCAAGCTCCCAATAGCTTTTCCTCAATATGGTTGAAAACCCTAAGTGCTCAACAATAGATTTTGAGCTTCCAAAACTTAAAGAACAAAGATGAGTAGCTTGAGTTATACGCGTTAGGAGCTAAATCGTTGGAGGAATCGGCTTACCTTGTGAGATTTCCTCTTCTCTCTCTCTCTCTCAAGAAGTTCAGCTGCTCTCTCTCTCTCTCTCTTCAGCCCTAGTTCACATCAGTTATGGGCTGAGCAAGAAGAAGATGATGGCTTTTATGATATATTTTATTGTATTTTATTCATTTATCCATTTTTCCAAAATTCGGATTAATGGGAAATTCTGGCAGATTTTTACCCAATCTTTGAAAAACCATAACTAATTCTAGAAAAATTTTATTGAGGTGATTCCAAAGGCTATAGAATTCTTATTGAGTCTAGCTTCATGGAAAAATATAACCTTTTGCTAGCTGGAAGGACAAGATTCCCATATTTTCAATCTTTGCATGTTGTTCCAAAAAAAAATCAATTTTACTGGGCAAATTTCAAAAATTCATAACTCTTTATATATAGCTCTAATTGATTCACATAACTATCAAATTAAAGCTTAGGATGTCTAATTTCACCCTGTAAAATTTCATAATTTGTGCTAATCATTTAGTCTTCCAAAACCTCATGACAAACTCACTGCTTCACTTGAAGCATTGAAACGACAAGCACTTACAATTTCACTAAATTCCATTGTTTTTCTTTAATGCCCCAAAGATATAAAAAATATTAGAGAATAAATTTGGGATGCCTACTAAACCAGGGCTTAGCAGTCTACTTAATTCAGGCTTATTCCTAAGCCTCCAATCCCAAAATTCAGGATATTACATTCTCCCCCATTCAATAAATTTCGTCCTCGAAATCTGCTATACATATATAGCCATAAATTCTGGGGAACGCTTTCTCATATTAAGTTCTTTATGATTATACCAATACTTCAAATCTTGGTGGTCGCAGCACAACACTTCAGTCGGACCATAATGGTACGTCTCCAGATTTTCAGTGCAACACAATTACTGCTAACTCAAGGTCATGTGTGGGATAATAATTAAACATTTTTCTCATGAGGCTTTCATTTTCTAAATTCATAAGCCAATAAATGGCCATGCTGCATTAAAACACTTCCTAATCCTGCCTACTAACATCAACAAGGACAACAAAGGTCCACAGTGGATCTAGGATTATCAATATCAGTGATAACGTTGAATTTCGTCTCAGCTCAGTGAAGCCATTTTCCCAGTTATGATCCCACAGATAATGTTGAGTTTTTCAGGTTAACCTTGTCAAAGGCAAAACTATTATAGAGAAATTCGGTATAAATTTTCGATAATATTCTGTTAAAACCTAGAAAACTGCATATTTCAAAGACAGTCTCTAGCCCCTTTATAATTCAGTACTGCTTCCACTTTGCAAGGATCCACCAAGACCCCTTGTTGCGAGACTATATGGCTCAGAAAATTAATTTCCAAAAGCTAGAACTCACATTTACATCAACCTGGCATGGAGTTGCTTAGGTTTCAGTATATTAAATACTATTCTCAACGGTCACCCTATTTAACTCCTTGTAATCAATACAGAGTCGTAGGCTTCTGCTGCGCACTCTGATGTTTCATACTGTCAAATGCAATATAGGTGGGGCTACACTGTTCACCCTCACTTGTTTTACCACCTTAGTTGGATCCCACTTGACCTTCATAGTAACACACAATCGTTCATAGAGAATGCGGTAATGTATATGCCTTACACCATGTAATGCAATATTATACTAACACATAACTCAGTTCAGTCTGAAATGTGTTCACACCACTATTGCAAACCCTACACATTTCATACTTCAGTCCTCAGCTGGGCATATTAGTGTACCCATAGGCATTATTCATCAGTGTACCCGAAGGAATTTCCCATAGGCATTATTCATCAGTGTACCCGAAGGCACTGCCTGAAGGCATTATTCATTAGTGTACCCGAAGGTACTACCGTAGGCACTATTCATCAGTGTACCTGAAAGCACTGCCTGTAGGCAATATTCATCAGTGTACCCGAAGGCACTGTGTATCATACATATTATAGAAGATGGCATACACAAAGCATATAAACATTCACATAGTGTATGAAGGATAAAGTTACTACATTGGCCTTTCCTGGATAATATTGGATTTCTATGCTTCCCATGATCTGTGTTTTGCTACATTTCTCGCAGCTCATTACTATGATCCTTGATCATTACATACCACTTATTATCAATCTGAATTAGAGTAACAATGCGCAGTTCAGTGTACCCGTAGGTACTCAGTTCAGTTCAATACAACGTATCTAGCATGTAACTAATTGAACCATATTTTTATATGAATTTTCCATGATTAATTTGGGATTTTAATGTATTTTCTAGGACATTATTGCATTCTTAAGCATTAATTTTGGTTAGGGATAATTATTTTCAATTAATGGGAATTAGGGACAAAATGGTCAAAATTCATTAATTATTATATTTTTTTATATTGTCCCTTGAACTTTTGATATTACCTTATGCTTAATATTGCATTTCAGGTGTTTTGGAAGAAAATTGTAGATTTTGGAGGTCAAATTAATATTTTTTTTGAAGACTAAGGAAAACTGCAGAAAAGGCCCCACAAATTCTGAAAATCTCAAATCTGTGGAGAAAAGGGATAGAAGAAATTACAGTAAAAAACGTAAATTATTCAGAAATTTTAGTCCGCCTCACAAATATTTCAAAATGTTGTATTGAAGTCCCTCCAATAAGGTTTTTGTCTTTGCACTTAAGTCCCTGGTCAAAACTTGCGTTTTGACCAGGGCACTGTAGCGGGCTTGCTTCATCTGGACTATGGAGCAAGAAACACACAACAAAGGCCCAACTGGAGAAGTTCAGCAGATGAGATACAAGCAGGCCCATTATTGAAGAAAAGAAAAGAGACAGATCCGTCAGTAGCAACGAGCCCAGGCCCAATTGGAGATTGAGAACGGAGGGAGACGCAGTTGGGCACGAAAAAGGAAGCAGAGCATATATTGAGGAGGCACCGCACAACGCGAGGGGACCATCGCACATTCATCCTCACCTTCCCACTACCGTCTTCTTCCTCTCTCGCCGGTGGCATCATCATCCACCACAGCCGTCGACGAGATGCACCATTCCACCTTCCAAGACTGAGCTGCAGACATAACGGAACAGAGTTGGAGTTCTAGACTAGAACCAGCAAGCTCAGTCGCGATAGTGAGCTGAGAACTAGAAAGCCAGAGCTACCGTAAGGGAGTTTCTGACCGCACCTCAACCACCACCATCACCTTTACCTTGAGCTCGTGTTTCAGCAACAGAGGAGAGCATTTCCAGATTGATTCTGGATCTTAAAACTTGGATTTCACCCACCGTTCCAGCGATCTCCGTCCCTTGTGTCTCATATTACTGTCATTGCTCTCATCCACCAAGCACCATCATCTCAGTTCCGTTGGCCACTTCTGTGTTATTCTAGCAGGCTTGTAATTCTCCGGAGAAATTTAGCATTTTCCGGCAAGAATTTCTAGATTCTGATGAGTTAATGCAGTTTTCTGGCGAGTTCAAATTCAGAGCTGTGGTTATTGTAAAGCAATGAGAGGCTAATATTTTGCTCCTTGGCAATGGGGATTTGTGCTTGAGCTCAATGAACTACATAGGGGAGTTCTTTTCTATCATTTCATTAGTCTAGAATTATATATTTAATTGCCTAGTTTTAGGAATTATTGTGTATGATTCTAGAACTGAGATTGATCTTAATTGTCTCTGTTGGTTTGATATTTGTGATTGAATTGGATTGTTATAGCTTGTGGGATTTTTATATATACATTTCCTTATTGATTCAAAGATATTGTGCTTTCTACGTGTTATTGTTAGATTGTATAATTGAATTATATCAATTGAGTGTCGTGTTATCGCATTCATATTAAGAGGAAACAAGTTATAGTTATCCATTTTAATTGCACTCTAAGTGGTTCTTAATAGTACCTTAAGAGATAGTTACTAGCTGCATTCGCAGGAGCAACATTAATTAAGAACACTAGACCAGAGCGATCGTTTGGGGTTTTGTTTTCAAGACTTAGAGAGAATTAACTCCCATAATCTTTTTGAGCAAGGATTGTCACTTCTTCATTACCAAGAGCATTCTTTATTCATATTTTCCACTCCATACCATTCCATTCACTTTTACTCATTCTCCATTTTCATAAGAAAAATACCAAAAACAATACCTTAGCATTTAATTAATTTTCATTTTCTTTTAGATATTAATTTGAAAATTCCAAAATCCATTTCTCCTTGTTTTAGTGTATTTGCATGATAATTAGATTACTTAGGTAGCTCAATAAAGGCTCCTCAAGAGAACAACCCGAGTGTTGCATTTTACTGTAATTCTTGGATTAAAAATATTTTATATTTGACCCCAAGGCGTAAAGACACGGTCAAATCAATAACCCAACTTTTAGGTTCATCATGAATCTAGAATCCTCAACATCACATAGATTGAAAATCATTTTCTTTAATTACACACAATAGGTTCACTAAGAATCAGGATCAATAGTACCTATTCTAACCTCCACGGTATTTGGATATTATCCTCAAAACATTACTGAAGGTTTTACACTATTTACAAGATTTAAACTTCCATCATGGAACAAAATCATAGTGCAACAAATTCACATTTTGACCTAAGCAGTGTTTCAGCTTAGATCAAATTCAAGCCTATCCTCAACCTTTAGTATCATCGATTCAGATCCTTTAGTATCTATATACGGCATAATCACCACTAATTATGCATCATCGTATATCATACCTACATATCTTTATCACCACAGTATTATTACAGATCATTACTTAGCATGGAGAAACCTCAAAACATTTACTATACCTCAAATTGCTATAACCCTATCAAATGGATGTTTTTGGGCAGTATTCACCGCAACAGAAATGTCCCGATTTAAAATCAATACTTATGTCATCATTATCTCCATTCGTCTAAGCACCCTTTAAATCATCTAACATAAATGATCATTAGTCATGGATAAACCTGAAGACAATTACTATTCCTCAAGTCTCCATGACCCTATCAGCTCAACTTCCTAAGGGTCACCCATCATGGCATTTCCCTGGGTTGAACATGTTAACTTTATCTGTACTTGTGCCAAAACGCAGATACCGACTCTATCCGCTCCTGACCACTGGTACTCTGAGACTACCATTATCTCAAACATCGTGCCAGCTGCCTCTAGTTGACTAAATACTGTGTATGTACCCTAGCCTTGGCTATACCTGCTTCCTCAGGTTTCACAATATCCTTGGACCATCCTCAGTCTGGTATTACACTACTTGCTACCCTTAAGTATTCCCTAACCTTTTGAGGCTAGTTCACAGTAGAGGGCTAGTTCACTTCTCTAGTACCCTATTCTGTGTGTATCTCCCTTTACCATATAATCAAGACCTTATCAGTATACTATCTTGTTGCCAGAACCACTGCTCTTCCAGAACCACTTTGGGCTCCTTCAGAACCACTTGGGCTTTGATACCAAATTGTTATGCCCTTTTTTTAATTTCACCTTTACTAGAGTATTCGTGAAAAACGATATGCGGTTCGGTGGGCAACACAGGAATAACATAAATATAATGATATATTGATACTTAATAATTACAAATGATGTAGCCACACAGGGCTACCAGGGTGTCTAGACTCATTTCCGTCAAACGAGGACACCTTCCCGTCTTCATTTCCCCATTGCATCCTCTCATACGGTGCTCTCCTCTATTGTCAGCATACCTTCCATATACACCTGTTGAAATTATTGGTAGGGGATGGTGAGATTCGAGAGAATCTTAGTAGGAAACAAATACCAAAATGCATGCATGATAGATGTTATATGTATGACATGTTAGTTTTAACTAGATGTATGCCCTATAATGACATTTTTGCATGCTCAATGTTTCATGTAACAAAACTATAGCCACAGCGAAAACAGAAACAGAGCTTCATTTATTCAAATATGCTCTACACAATCAAGTAAAGAAATTACATATATCACTACACAAGTAGAGATATCAAATACATGCAAATAAGGTGAGTCCCTTAACTTGTGTCCCTTTTGCTAAATAGAAATAGCTCCTCAATCTACGTGCAAATAGCTCAGGCTCCATATTCAATCCTACAATGACAAATGTATCATTTAGACACTTCCATAGTGTTTCGAGGGGTTATATAAGTCTATATTAAAAAATTACTAAAATACCCCAGGGGACTCGGCTTGGTCCCTCTGTACTTTGCGGATTTCATTATTATGTTTTTTCGGGCTTTTTTCTGAAAAAGTGACCAACTGTAACCCCACCTAATTTTCCCTTCTGAACCTAATAGAACTATCGGGGTTTTGCAATTTCAGCTCCGTAAACATGTTCCTTTCTACTCCTAACCACTTTATTAATTATTACATTAGGTTATAACTACCATTTGAATCTAAATTGGGCAGCATAATCCTTAGATAACTCAATTTCCAAAATTTAAAACCAAAGACAATCCGGCGAAATTTCGTCGATTAAATTGCTCACAGCAGCCAGAACAGTTAATATATGAAGGTTTGGACATTACCTCAAGCTCCCAGTAGCTTTTCCTCAATGTGGCTAAAAACCCTAAGTACTAAACAATATATTTTGAGCTTCAAAACCTCAAAGAACAAAGAGGAGTAGCTTAGGATCGAAGTTATATGCGTTAGGAGCTAAATCGTCGGAGGAATCGGTTTACTTTGTGAGATTTCCTCTTCTTTCTCTCTCAAGAAGTTCAGCTGCTCTCTCTCTCTCTCTCTCTCTCTCTTCAGCCTTGGTTCACGTCAGTTATGGGCTGAGCAAGAAGAAGATGATGGCTTTTTATGATATATTTTATTGTATTTTATTCATTTGTCCATTTTTCCAAAATTCGGATTAATTGGAAATTCTGGCAGATTTTTGCCCAATATTTGAAAAATCATAACTAATTCTAGAAAAATTGAATTGAGGTGATTTCAAAGGCTGTAGAATTCTTATTGAGTCTAGCTTCGTGAAAAAATATAGCCTTTTGCTAGCTGGAAGCACAAAATTTCCAGATTTTCAATCTTTGCATGTTGTTCCAGAAAATAATCAATTTTGCTGGGCAAACTTAAAAAATTCATAACCCTTTGTATATAGCTCTAATTGATTCATATGGCCTATCAAATTAAATTTTAGGATGTCTAACTTTTTGCTCATCATTTAGTCTTCTAAAATCTCATGACAAACTCACTACCTCACTTGAAGCATTGAAACGACAAGCACTTGCACTTCAATAAATTCCACGTTATTTTCTTTAATTCCCCAAAGATCTAAGAAATATTAGAGAATAGATTTGGGATATCTACTAAACCAGGACTTAGTAGTCCACTTAATTCAGTCTTATTACCAAGCCTCCAATCCCAAAATTCAGAATATTACATAATGAAGCTCAGCTCTAATTTCATTCTTGGTTTGGGTCCCTGTTCCAAGAAAGAAGAATAAGCTTTGGTCAAATTAGGATTTGACCAGGGATTTAATTGCAAACTTCAAAAGTTCTCGAGGAGGGATTAAAATTCAAATTTTTGAAATATTTGTCGGGTGAACTGTAATTTCCAAAACATCGAGGTCCTTTAATTTTCTGTGATTTTCCCAGTCCTTTTTCTTCATTTACTTGTAATTTCCATAAATTCTAGGGACTTTGTTTGTAATTTACTCCAGTCCTCAAAATATTAATTCTGACTCTCCAAAATCTCCAATTTCTTATTAAGCACCTACAAAGCAAGATTAAGCAAAAGGTAGTATCCAAAGTTCAAGAGATCATTTGTATGAATAATTAACAAATTTTGAATTAAATTAGTGCTTAATCATGTAATAATGTCCCAAAAAATGCAATAAAAATCTCAATTGAATTAAGTTCGTGAATTAAAAAATGCATCAAATATCATATAAAAATATGGTTTAATTATCGTGCTTCTCTTAGCTCTCCCTTCTTCAACACAAATGAATTAAGTTCGTGACAGAATCAGAAACCAACTTGTTAGGGATAACTAATCCAATACTGATCTGCTTCATGTATGCATTCTAATTTAAATATAAATTTATCCATTTTTAATTTAGTACTTTAGTGCATTTTTTATTTTTCTTTTTCAATAATAATTGAACTTATTTTTATTTTATCAACTTTTATTTACATTTTTTCACTTCAATTATCACAATATATACACATAATATGTGTGTGTGTAGTATTCAATAAGATTCATGCCCATTTAAGTCATTTCTCATCTAAACGAGGTTTTCAAACCAAGGTTCTAAAACTCGAACCGGTCACTGAATCGGTTAGGGTACTGGGTCAAGGGTCAGTGGGTCAGATCGGAGTCAAACCGGGGCTAGACCGGTGAGGAAGGGAAGATTTTAGAATTATTTATATGAAATTCTGAATAAAATATTAAAAAATAAAAAAATCGGTCAAATTGTGAGAAAACCGGTCAAACCTCTTGAAAGCTGGTTGAACCAGGGTTAGTTGGCAAACCGGACCGGTTGGACCATGGGTCCGACGGTTTTTGTGGTTAGACCGGACGGTCTGGTCCAAGCTTGAGAACACTGTTTCAAACACTAATCCAAACAGTTTTAAGGTTAGAAAAAAAGTCACTTTTGCCACCGTCAATTCAAACACAAATCACATTTACAATCTAACTTTTATCCTATCTGACTTTTATAAAAATAAGATTGAAAAAAAAAACTACTTCTCTACCGCTAATCTAAACAGGAATTAAATTTTATATAAAGGATCAAAGAGTGAGTATGACAATATATTTATTTATTGCAGGATATATCATATAAAGTTTGCCACTTGTATGGTAAAACCAAAACGAGTCACACCTAATATATTGACAAATAAGTTATTATTGTGTGTGACCGGCACATATTTTTTTGAAATATCATATCAAATCCGCAAGTGGACGTATAATAAAGCAAAAAGAAGCACTGAGTTTGGTTTAACTCACATATTGATGATAAATAAAATATCCAAAGAATTCATAAAAAAAAGAATAATAATATAAAGAAGACTCAAAAAGTTGACAGCCTGACCGAACATCTAAGAGTTGAAATCTCATAAATTTATGTTTTCAACAACTCTTCCACCTCTGTTTTCTCAATATTGTTAAGATTTTTTTTTTTTTTGATCAATCAATATTGTTAAGATTAATAATAAAATAGCTTAAGATTTTCTGTTTGTTACTAACTGCTTTCTTATTCTACAAATTGATGCATCATCTTTCATTTACATATTAACCATTCCATGCATGTCAAATTAAACAGCAAACTATGCATTTCAGTATGTCTGATAAAAAAAGAGGTAAATTTTAAGTTCTTATAACACACACATCTTTCTGACATAATTTAATCAATTCTTCTTTTAAGGTAAATACTTTAAAATCAATTACAGGCATTGAGCAACACAGTGTAAAAGTAAGGGATAATTGCCAGAAAATTTTCAAATAAGTACCCCTACCCATTTTTTTCCCCTAAAAATAATGCTATTGTATAGAAAACGCTTCCAAGCAGGGCAAACATTTTGATGTTTGATCGTAGTGTCACTTTAGGATTCTTTTTTGACAATCTGGGTGCAGGTCCGATCTCCAATGAATAGTTTATTTAAATAATTTCATTATTATATATTTTCTTAGCCAGTGGGTTTTCTTGAGATCCGAGAGTGCATATCATCATATTCAGACCTTGACTACCAATTTGACTGTAAAAATCTCAAATCTCAACTGAAAATTTCTCTGAGCTTTGTTTTGCTGGTAAATACGTTCGTTGATTCATGCTTTAAGTTTTCTCTCAATTTGTTAATTGCTTTGTTTTTCTTCAAATTTTCTTTTCAAAGTGACCTGATTTGAACGGAAGAACTGAAAAAGGAGAACTCTCTCTCTTATTGAAGGCATCCTCAAGCAATCTGCACCTGATTCCCTTTTTATCTCTGTGTTTATGTGATAACTATATGTCTCTCTTCTGCTTCAGTGCTGAGACTTTAAATGGAAACATTAATTCCATCATATTAGAGTATTGGAAGCACCCGAAAAATTACATTTGGGCGTGGATGCTACTTTACCCGTTTTCTCAAATCCCTATACCAAACAGCCCCCAAATGTTTTCAACAGTTCTTCCTTCACTGATTTCTCATAACCTCAAATCATCCTGTGTGCAGTGTGTGCGCTCTATTTTTCTGGTATGTACGTTCGTCGATTCATCCTGTATAAAGTTTTCTTTTAATTTGTTGATTTCTTTGTTATTCAAAGAGATCTGATTGGAACAGAAGAAGTGAGAAAGGACACAATGTACTCTTTTGTTGAAGGGTCCGTCAAGCAATTTGTAATCTGCAAAAACAGGTAACTAATCTATCAACTATTTACATAAAAATTTTAAGGAAAATGATAATTAAGCAATTTATTCAAAAATTTATTATGGATCATTGCTCATGAATATTGAAGTGATGATCGTGACTACTTACCAATAACTAGCGTAATATTTTAGACAATAATTGATCAAAAAGTGAATGCGACAGTACATTTAATTATTGTAAGTTGCTTGATTGCAGGCTGTAGGATCATATAAAATTTGCTACTTGTATAATAAAACCAAAACAAACCAGCTAATAACATATTGATGAAATAAGTTATTATTATGTATGGCCGGCACACATTTTTATTTGAAATATTATATTAAATTCGCAATTGGATGTAATGATGTATGGTAAGGCAAAAGGAAGTAGGTATTTGATTTAACCCACAAATTGATAATGAATAAAGTAGCTTAATAATTCATCAACAAAAGAATAATAATATAAAGGAAGACTTGGAAGTTGGAAAGTTGACTCCAATAACTCTCACATACTTATGTTTTCAGTAACTATTCCATCACTGTGTGCTCTGTATGTGCTTTATCATTCTGGTAAGTACGATGATTCATCTTTTGATGTTTTCTCTAAATTTGTTAATTGCTTTGTTATTCTCCAAGTTTTCTTTTCAAAACGATCTGATTTGAACAGAACAATTGATAAAGGAGACTACGCACTCTCTCTTGTTGAAGGCATCGTCAAGAAAATTTGCAATATGCAAAAATAGGTAATTAACTTCACCTTATTCCCTTTTTTGATCTCTTATTTACTTTTCGTTTGTCGCAGTGCTTATAAGTTTCTCTTCTGCTTTCTGAGACTTAAAGGGACGAAACATTAATTCCGCTACATATGTTACTCATACATGCAATTCTACGCTTCATATTGTGATAAATCATTTGTATGTAAACCCCATTTGTACTCATACATTCAAAGAGGGTGAGGGTATATCTTTCCAAATAGATGCTAAATTGAGTCTATCTTTCCAAATAGGAGCTCGTCTTCCATCTTTGATAAGGTGTCTGCCATCCACAATGCTAGACCAGCACCAAGAGGCCTTGTTTCCCTATTTTTCATCTAAGAACGAACCATTGTGAAAATAAATTCTTTTCGAAACTGTTGCCCACAGATCAGATGGATTTTGCATGAGAGTCTCCAGGCTGTCTTAGCGAGCAAAGCATTATTCAATTTGACAAAATCCCTCTATCTTTGGCTTAGTGGGAGTATTCCCCACCGCACAATGCATTTGGTGACAAGACTGTTCAAAGTCCCCTGCCCCTGGCATGTATATAGAAGCTATCTTTTTACCAGATATTAAGATGCACTGACTCAACACTATTCATCACAAGGTTAACCCATCTTTGAGAAAATCTAAACTCTAGCAAAATCTGTCTCGAAAACACTATCATATGCTTCGCTATTATCCATTTTTATTAGGGCAAAATCAATTTATTTTCCCTATTTTTTTCCTTCTAAGATAGTGGTGCACCTCACGAGCAATGATGATATCATCATGAATCAGTTGTTGGGTATAAAAGCTCCTTGATTAGGAGAAACACATCTATCAAGAAATAGTTTCATTCTATTGGCTAGAATTTCGGATATAATTTTATGTGAGAAATTACAAAGGCCAATCGGTCTAAAATGAGATACTTTTTCAGGTTTATCAACTTTTAGGATGAGGGTAATGTTTGTTCCATTAATAACATTTGGACTAGAATCCTGCTCGAAAAATTCTTTGACCAGTGCATGTAAAGAATCCCCCACCTCACCGCAAGACGTTTGATAGAATGTGCCTGAAAATCCATCCGGACCTGGGGATTAAGTCCCTCCTAGCTCGAAGGTTACCACTCAAACTTCCTCTTTGTTAATTGGTCCTAGAAGAATCTCATTGATATGGTCATCAATTTTGGGCTTAATGAATTCTAGAACCTGCGTGAATGATCATATCCCGTATCCAGGTGCCATTTTCATCCTTTATTCTCAATATGTTGTCACTTCTTCTTCTGATCGTAGTGGTCAAATGGAAGAAGCTGGAATTTTTGTCACCTGCTCTGAGCCAAGAAACTGGACTCCTTTGTAGCCAATACCTCTTTTCACAATCAATCAGATTTTCTATTTGCTGCAACGACTCAGCTACCATCTTTGCATTTTCTTCTGATCGAAATCCTCTTCTGCACTCACTTAGTTGAAGTGTCTGCTTCTCTATCAGGTTTTTGTTATAGTAATAGAACGTCTTCATTTCCTTTTGTTGCATTCTGTGTGGTTTCTTGGCTCTATTTCAGATACGTAAATGTTACACAATATTGAGAGAGTTACAGGGAAATAGTATTTTGATATATAATTTATTATATTTTCTATTCTATTGTCAAAATTTGCTAATAGGTGCAACTCTTGTACTTGTCATGAATCCAAAATTACCTTATCCCATTACTAACTTTATTTTTTATTTTCAGTTTGTGTGCGCCTGATTTGTTCTAATTTGGATTATTCATTGTAGCTTCCGCTTGTTTGATTGCTTTGTCTTTCTACAAATTAACAAACGCAAAAGTTAAAAACAAGGAGACTTCACCGCCCAAAACATCATCAAATGACGTTTAAATCTCAAATTACGATCCATGTATTTGAGTAAATTTTCCCTAAAAAATCGGTAAAAAACTCTATTTATAAAATTTATTGGTGAAAAAAACTTGTATTTGAGTATTAGTATAAAGCACAAAATAATTTAAGGTGCTAGAAAGTAGATACATTTGAAAATATACTTCAAGATCTTAGATGAACTAAAAAATATTTTTAATGTTTTGGGTATTAGATCAACTAAAATATTTGAGTATTAGATCAACTTTAACCCAGTAAAACTTTGAGAGAAAAAAAACTTTTCACCAATTTTTTTGATCTTCTTTTTTAATTAATTTTGACAAGTTAAATTATTTAACTCAAAGGCTAACAAATGGAGGGATAAACAAGGGAGGGGCATGGAATATGATTTTGGTTGATGATGGAACTTCAAGTGTATACCCTCACTCCTTCATTTCTATCATTACCCTGCAAACCTGCTCTCTGAAACACACACACACACTCTCTCTCTCTCTCTCTCTTCATTTTTGTACTTCTCTCCTTCCATGCTCTGCCATTTCTTTGCTTTTCCCAACACTCTCTCTTTAACGCAGCTTCATTCAGGTCCACCTTTCTTCTTCCTCTTTATGTTTTTTTAAAGAAACAAAGTAATTTATCACTGACTTTCCGCAAAATCATAAATAAATTTAGTTTTTTTATTTGCCTTTGGATAAATATATGTTAACATTTGCCTCCATTTGCTCCCCCACACACACAGCCTTCCCAATCTGCCTTTGAATCCATCAACCTATAACTAGGATTGGGAAAACGAGCCGGCCGGCCCTACGACGGGCTTGGCCCATTTAGGCTTGAGTCCAAAAAAGTACCAAAATCGAGTGGCCGGGCCCATTTATGTAAAGCCCGCAGGTTTTAGGTCCGTTTAGCTTTTGTTTTGTCCATGACTTTTTTTGTTTCTTATTTTTCTAAAGACTAAAATACTTAATTTAAAACATAAATGTCATCAAAACTAATTTAAAACATGAATATTATCCAAGTTTAATAAAACACAAACAATAAGAATTAAGTCCAAACCATAATTAATATCCACAACCAATCAAACAAGTCCACAACCACAATAAAACAAGTCTACAAGCTTCAAATGTTAGTAATAATATAACACCTGATTTGGATTTTGGCGTACACATACAAAAAAAAAATCAAAGAAAATGAGCTTCAAATGAGATCTGAGTCAGTGTGAAAGCGTCTCTGATCTGAGGGTTAGGTTAGGTTAACTCTACCCCCTGAGGATATTTTTGTCGTTGTATATTAATTTATACTTAATTATATATCAAAAAATATATTTTTCTAAAGTTTAATTAAACAAGCCTGTCATCAGTGAATTCAAAAGGTATCTTTTGTTTTGCCATTTGAATAATAAAGAAAGAAATTAAAGGTTAACCTGTAAATTAAAAATCAACAGAATTTTAGCTAGGAAAATGAAAAAGGGAAAGGGAAAACGAAGACAAAGAAATTACGAAAACGGATGCTTTCTTAAGATCAATAATAACATGGAACTGAAACTTTCCTAAAAAGTTAACTTCAAAATAAGCATTCTTACTTCAACCAAAAAAAAAAAAAAAAGCTTCTCACTTCTATTTTGTTGTGCCGCTAATTAATTGCTTTTGTTCATCAAATAAATTTCGCAAAAAAAAAAAATGGAAATAAAAAATAACAAAAAAACTGAGAGAGATTGGTACTTAAAAACTTGTCTCCTATATTACAGTTTGTGTGCGGTGATCTCTTGATGTTCATGGCAATTGAAGATCGGCTTCGCTTGCGTGTCCATTCCTCAAACAGTTGAATTGCATCCTATTTTGAGGTAAAGTGTTTGAAATTCCTTGTATCATTTATTAAATTCCGAATTTTGATTACGCTATATGGGTATTTATGTCTTTTGATTTGGAACTACATTTTCATCTTAAATTTATGTAGAGAAATTACATTTAAGAGTTCTGACAAAAAAAAAACCAATTTTAGTTTATAAATATAAAAGAAAAGTTGAAATTATTTCTCATCCCAAAATTACTAATCAAATTTTAAAAGAAAAATATTGTCAAATTATGTCTTACTAGACCTTCTCAGGCTTGTGACCATATATTTGAAATACTTTGACGAGGGCACTTCGACCCCTAAAACAACTCCATTACAATACTATGCTGAAGCTTGTGATATATAGCAGAGGAAAACTTTCCCCCATCTGCCACCTTCAGAAATTCTATAATACTACCTTTGGCCTTAAATATAAAACCCAACTGATTTTTTTGGGAAAATAAAGGAAGCTAATCAAATTATTTTAATGTATTTATATTTACTTTTTTTTTTTTTCAAACTAGTTTGTTTAACTTATAAATTGATATATAGTTTAATGATACATAACATATGATATAATTAAGTAACTTATTTAGCTTCTTTAATATCTTAAAAAAAAAAGTCTAATAAGTCTCATATTTAGGATTGGATGTAGTAGCATCTAACATGATCTTCTGTCACGTTAACTAAAATATGTTGGAAAAAAATCAGAAATAGCAAAGGGTTAATATCATCTTTGATCTATCAAATTTATTCTCATTTTGGTTTTGGTCCCTCAAGTTTTAAACCATTAGTTTTAGTCTCTATAGAAGGAAACTGTCATGCTCATATTTTGTAGTTTATCCTTTTATTTTGCAGTTTGTTCGCATTTAGATTCTTCATTGTTGCTTCTGCTTATTTGATTGCACATTGTCCTTCTACAACCAAAAAAGGGGGGGGGGGGGGCAAGACACTTCTCTCGCCAAGGCATCCTGAAACGGCTTTGAAATCTCCAGAGGGAAAAAGAAGTAAGTATATCCTTTGATTGGTTGTATTTTAATTACTGTTAATGCCCCTATTTGTCATTTGTCATTTGTCATTTGTTTTGTGTTCAATAAAAAAATAATATTGCTTTTTTAAGAAGGCCAGATACATTAAAATGAAAAAAAATAAAAGTCATTATACAATAAACACGAACTCAAACTCAAACTCATACAGACATAGAAGAATTCATTGCACCATATGATATCCCATGTTTGAAATACATGAAGAAATAGCGTTTAGTCATTGGAAGGATTATATCTCATAGTAATAATCCCAATAGTTTTAAGGGTTAAAGGCCACTTTTGTCCTAGAAGTATTGGTTCAGGGGTAATTTTGTTCCAGAAGTTTCATCTTGGACAATTTTGCCATGGAAGTTTTAATTGTGATGCAATTTTGCCCTGACCGTTATTTCAGTTAAGTTTGACCATTAGTTGACCAAATGTAGGGGTAAATTTGCTCTAAAGCAAAACCTTCCAGAGCAAATTTGCTCATAAGTTGAAACTTCTAAGGCAATTTTGTCATTCATGTCATTTTTGTTAAGGTGTAAATTTGTCCTGAAAGGTTTCACTTTGGAGCAAATTTGCCCTTACATTTGGTCAACTAACGGTCAAACTTAATTGCGATAACGGTCAGGACGAAATTGCCCTACATTTGAAACTTCTAGAACTTTTGGGGCAAAATGATCCTGAAGCAATACTTCCAGATTAAAAAAGGCCTTTAATCCTATTTTTAGTTGTCACGTAAATCCTGTTCCTATTATGGTGACTATCAATCTATAATTGCTTTTTTCATTAAATTATATATAACTACTACATATGATTATATATATATTTTTTGAAATTGGATTCCTTTCGGATTCACCTCTATTGATTGCTTTTATTCTTCCGCACTTTCAAGAAAAAGAAAATCAAAGGAAGCTTTCCATCATCCAAAGAAGTTGAGATCTCTAATAATTCTACAGTGGTAGCTGGTAAGTACAGTGAATGACTTTTTTTTCTGTTTGTTCTGTTTAGAGTAGCATTTCTAATTTATAATTCATGTGAAATCAAAATTTGTTTTTCAATTTTTTATTAAGCTATCAAAAAATAGCGTCAATTTAGATAATATGTATTAAATTAAAATCACTCGTGTTATATTAGAGAGAGAGAGAGAGTGTGTGTGTGAGATTTTTATTTCATTTTTCTTCATCTTTTTTTATTTTACTTATTTAATTTTATGTCGTTTTCCCTTTAACTATATAATTTAGCAACATATGGAAGACCTGGGCTAGCTTGCTAATGTTGGCTTTTCTTTTTTCTTGCTGTATTTTGAATTTCCAGTATAAAAAAAAATATATAATTTAGCAACATTTTCCTGCCATTTGTTCATAGGAGACACATTTCTTCGAGTAAAGCAAAAAGAGGGGGGGGGGATTCTTTCAATTATGCAGACTTTTTTTCCCTGTTTCTTCATATTGATTGTGTTCGTTATGCTTTATTTATTGATGGTTTGATTATTTAGACCAGATTTGTGAAAATTTTTCAGTTGACGAATTTTCCATTAAAAAAGCCGGACAATTTTATATTAGATGGATATTGATGGTAATGCAATCTTCACTTTCTTAATATTATACTTTTGCACCACTTCAAAATAAAGGAAGTTTTGGTCAAGCAATCTCCAAGTTTCTTAAGATTTATACTTTTGTACCACTTCAAAATAAAAGAAATTTTGGCTATAGCAAAAGCAAATAGAGAGTGACGTTGATTAAATGTTTTAGGTTCATTAGATGGCTTCAAGAAATTCATCTCTGTACTGTAAACAGTTCATCAAGTATTCCGATTGTTTTGAGTTATGCATTTTCTTTTTCTTTTTCTTTTAATCAGTGTTAAACAAATACTTTTAAGATGCAAATTTTGGAAGAGATCGAGAAATGACAAGCGCATTATCAATTTGAGAGGTTATTTTAATCTTTAGGAGAAGGCATGAGGCTGATCAAGATATACTCGGACACAACTTTGTGGCTTGAATGTATTTATTTACAGAAAACTTCATTTTAAATTATAAAACATGCTGATCAATGCATTTTTTTGCTGGGATCATTATTGATAACCATATGTTGCATCATTATGGATTTCAACTAGAGTTTAAATTATTTGGCCCAAAAAAAAAACTAGAGTTTAAATTATACTATCTTGGATCCGTACTACAGAGTTAGTTGGGGATGGATTTTATCTTAAATATAAAATTTTAATCTATTTTGTCTCTTGTATTTATTATTTTAAATTTTAGAAACTAGTTTACCCCATTTATAAATAAAGTGATATATAATCTAGTGTTGCACAAGAATATTTTAGGCTTTTAGGGAAACTCTGTCACATTTGTTCAAATTATCTAATTTATTTTATTTCCTTAATTTATCTAAATTAATTAACTACAATAAATAGATGGGAGCACCTTGTAGTTATTCTGTCGATCTCCGATATTATGTTGTCTTCAACAATTTGTCATCATTTTGTTATTTGAATTGCAGAGGAAGATAACAAGTTGAAAACGTATATAGTATCAGTGTTGCTCGAAAACAACTTGTGTGTTACCTGAGGACATAACGGAGGTAATCATTTTGTTATTTCTATAATATGTTCTCTTCGATCTATTAATTTGTAGTGGTTGTTATGAGTATCATTGCTTGCATATGCCTCTGCTTTATATTGTCTGTTTCGCAATGGAATATGGTACAAAACTAAAAACCGTGAGAATGATGCATCTGATAGTAATACTATTGAGGAAGAAACGAGTTGTTTTAAGAATTGCAATAGGACCTAATTAATTTACCTTTAGTTTTAGTTGTAAATATTTTTAGTTTTTAATAATATGAATCTTGCTCACTGCCTGGTAAAGTTTCTTTTATGGACTCATGTGCTGACTGCCTGTGGAAAATGGGAGAGGAACAAAGTTCTACCTTGATTGGATAGGAGAGGAACTGGGGGGTGTCCCACACCCCATTTTCCTCCCAAAATTTCTCTCAAAAAATGGAGAGATTTGAGGATAAAAATTTTATGGTCCAAGTTATCCTTGCAATCCTACACCCCGGCCACGCCTCTAGTGGTATGATGCCATGACCCTGTGTTGTTTCTTTTTTCCCCCCTTGATATTGAGTTCTTTCCTGCATAGTTCTATTTTAAAATAAACAAATAAATAATATTGAAAAGAGTTGTTTTTATTAATTTCTGTATGTTTAATATTTTTTTTTTCAAAAATGGGTTTTATTTTTTATATTACACTTTAATCTTTTCATTTTTATATTATATTTTTTATTATTTATCAATAATGTTGGATAGTGTAGAATTTATTTATTTTATTTTATTATATTTAATTTAAGTATAGTTATCCACTTTTTTATTTTTTCTTAAATAATAACTTTTTTTTAATTTTTTTTATTTTAAAATATATCTTTATCATTTTAAATTATTTTAAAATGATTTTTTCATTGTTGTATTTAATTTAATTTTAAATCTAATTATTTTATTATATGCTTGTGTAAGGGCATTTTAATCATCAAATACTTACTCATTTTCTTTTCTCCTAGTTTCCTCTCACTCATCCAATTAAGAAGGAAGAGTGATTACATTTTCTCTTCTCTTCATTTTATCTCCTATTTTCTTTCCTTCCAACTTTTCCTCTCCTCCAAGTAAAGGGTAATTCTCTTTCCCTGTTAAATTTGTATGATTTAAATCCGTAGTCATCGCTGTTCAAAAAAAAAAAAATCCTTAGTCATGGGGGGGGGGGGGGAGATCCTCTTATAATGTTTGTCATTGAAAAAAAAAAAAAGGTTGAAAAGGGGTAACTCGCACCTACTTTCAGTCAATATTTCAACAATTAATAAATTTTTTCTAAAGTTACAGAAATATAAAGTTTCATAATAATTTTTTTTAAGGATTAAGGTGTAAAAATATCTATAAATTTTTACTCAAAGTGCGCCTAACACTATATATATTTTTTGAAGGTATAAAAATACCTATAAACTTTAAAAATATGAGTAGAATTGCCATCCCGTTAATAAAAGCTGACATCCAGGTTGGTGCATAGGTGTATTTACAATATAAAAATATCAAAATACCTGACTTAAAAAAACCCCCTCTCCCTCAATATCATAGCCTGGAGTTCACAGGAGAGCTTAAGCTCCATCTTCTTGCAACTCCAAGTTAAGATATAGCTGAAAAACAAAAGCATATTCTCCTAAAAGCAACGATCAAACCATATTTACAGAAACCCAAAACAGAAGCAATGATCAATGAGAAAGGAACAAAGCAATCAAAACACCGAAAAAAAATAGGCTACAGTAACTGATGAACCCAGAAAATAGAAGGAAAAAAAGAAGAAAGAGAATTTGAGGAAAGATGTTCAGAGGCTATACTACCCACATGGTGATTTCGGACATAACAATCACCCCACCTTCTTCGTGACTATCCTCCGACCAAAACGGTAGACTATATTTATCGAACCATTTCGCAACATCGAACATGAGCCTGGCTCGGACGGGTTAGTTATCGGTCTCTAATTCTTGGATATGGCTTGCTACTAGCCACTAATGCTTGGATCTGGTTCACCACTGGTAACCGATGCTTGGATCTGTCAAACGTGAGAGAGTCGCCATTGGAGAGAGATGAAGACTAGAGGGTTCAAGAGTGAAAGAGGGACTGAGAGAGATGAAGGAAGAGTGATTGAGAACAAAGAGGGATCTAGGTAGAGGGATCTGAAAGAGATGAAGGGCATAAGGATGAAGAGAGGAACGTGATCGGGAAGATGAAGAAGGGTGGTAAGGAGTAATCAATTTTTAGCTTTTTTTAAGAAACTAATAAATTAATATTAATAGGTTGATAAAAATTTATGGGTATCTTTGTACCTAACTCTTTTTTTAAAATATATAATGGATCTTTGTATTTATTATTAATTTTTTTAAAAAATAATTATAGTTTTAAGTACTCTTTGGCAATACTTTTCAGAATTTGAATAACTATTAGATATATGATTGTTTCGTTTTAGCCATGCAAGTTTATAAAATTTCTTTTTATCGATAAAAAAATTGTCCAAGGTTGTCCTCTTTATTGCAACCGTTAATTTGAGTATGTGTGTAAATTTTAGAGTCAAATAAAAAAATTAAACTTCATCAAACCTACAAAACCAAGATTATTAAGTATATAGAGAGAACAAATTGAAAAGTTTAAATGTAATTTCTTACCTATGTACAATAGATCTGTTTTTCTAATACATTGCGATAATTGATTTTAATATTAAAAAAGATTTCAATGTTAAAATAAATTAATTAGCTAATAATCATAATATTAAGTTGGAGTTTTCTTTTTCTAAAAAACTGAATAATAATTTTTGTTAAGTTACAAGTGTTAGAGTAGACAAATGAAAATACTCTTAACTAATATGGTCTGATGTCCATTTTAGATGACAAGCATTTTAGAAAGTGTCGCAACTAATAGCGCCCAGAGATTGGTGGATAAAATTATCAAAGAAGTTAAGTATTTCCGCGATTTTGAGGATCACGTTCGCAACTTTGAGATAGAACACAACAATTTGGTTGCAAAACGAGACAAAGTGCGAAAAGATATTGAAGATGCTCGACGAAATGAGACTCAAATTGAAGATGACATTCGAAATTGGATCCAGGAAGCTGATATTGTAATTCAAAAGCACACTAAAATCAAGCAAACATGGTCTTACGCTTGGTGTCCTTATTGGCAATACCGACAAGGGAAAATGTTGGCACAAAGGATGCCAGCAATTAAAAATCACACAGAAAAATATAACTTTGAAAGATTGGCACGTCCAGCTGAACTTCCAGGTATAAAGTACCACGCTTCAAGAGACTTCATTGATTTTGAGAGTAGAAAGACAAAATTCACACAGCTTGTGAAAGCAATGGAAGATGGAAATCACTATATGATTGGATTGCAAGGGATGGGAGGAACGGGTAAAACCACATTGGCAACACTAGTGGGCAAACAAGTTGCGGAATCCAAAGCATTTGAGAAAGTCATCTTTGTTGCTGTGTCCAATCCTCCAGATGTCAACAAGATTCGAGTCGACATTGCAAGTCAATTAGGTTTGAAGTTAGAGGAAAGAGTTGAAGCAGATCATTCAAAGCTTTTGTGGTCTAGAATTTCTAATAGTGAAAAAAAATTACTTATAATATTAGATGATGTGTGGGAGGAGCTAAATCTTACAGAAATTGGGATTCCATCTGGACTTGATCACAAGAATTGTTATGTTTTGATAACCACTCGCCATTCAAAAGTTTGTCAAGCAACGAGATGCCAACAGATAGTTCACCTACACACATTGGATGATGAAGATGCATTGCGTCTTTTTCTGTTTCATGCTCGAAGTGGTGATGATGATTCTTCAAGAAATGAGTTGGAGGGTCTTGCACGAGATTTTTTGAAGGAGTGTGGAGGACTACCTGTTGCAATTGTAGCACTAGCTAGCACATTAAAAAGTTGTCATGTTGGAGAGTTGAATGCGGCTTTGATAGCCTTACAAAAGTCTAAGTCATTTGTTGATGTCGATGAAGATTTGGTGAAGGTTTATAATTGTTTGAAATTAAGCTATGATAATTTATATAATGAAAAGGCCCAAAAGCTTTTTTTATTGTGTTCTATTTTCCCAGAAGACTATGAATTTCCTGTAGACCTTATTAGTAGACTTGGTATAGGGTCGGGAATTTTCAAGGAAGCCGATGATTATTGTGTATCAAGAAGCCAAGCACTCACGGTAAAAAATAAACTCATAGACTCTTCTTTGCTACAAAAGGTTGGGGAGAAAGAATGTGTAAAAATGCACGACTTGGTTCGTGAAGTGGCCCAGTGGATTGCAAAGGAATATATTCAGGTGATTATGAATTCAAGAACAACTCTAAAACCAAACATGCGATTTGTGTTTTGGAGTGCTGGTGATTTTCCTGATCAATTTGACGGTATAAAACTTGAGGTTCTACTTCTTTGGATTAGTGGAAATGTTCCGGTCAAAGACCCAAATGCATTCTTTGCAGGGATGATAGAGCTCAAAATTCTGTTTTTGCGTGGTGAACATGTCAGAAAACTTCCATCTCCATCATTGTTGAAGTCCCTTCTTTCATTAAAGTATATTCAAACTCTTATCTTGGATGGTTGGGAATTAGGTGATATTTCTATTTTGAAAAATATACAAAGTCTAGTGACACTTGAGTTTAAGAATTGTCTAATTATTGAATTATCCAAAAATATCATGGAACTAAAGAAGTTGAGATGGTTGGGGTTAAGGAATTGTGAAATTCAAAAGAACAATCCTTTTGAAGTGATTAAAAGATGTTCACAATTGGAAGACTTGTATTTTGTTAAGAATTACAATGTCAAGGATTGGAACACAGAGGATGACAAAGATATTGAAGGTGAAATTGTTCATGATATATCTCCTACTGAGTTGCAAATATTTTCTATTGCTTATGATGGTTTTGAACGTTTTTCCAATGATGATAATGGCCTATTAAGATGCTTCAATCCAGAACATATAAAACATCTAATACCAGATGCCCTGTTTAAGTACCTTGTAAGAAGTGCAGAAGTTCTTGAGTTAGGGAAAATGGGACAAACAACATGGAAAAATCTTGCTCCTGACATTATTCCTTTTGAAAATGGAGGCATGGATAATTTGATCAAGCTTTACTCGTATGAATGGGATGACATTGAGTGCCTTATTGATAATAGTAAGTATCCTTATTCTAATACCACATTCTTCTCAAAGCTGGTTGAGCTGCATCTGTATGATGTGGGTGTAAAAAAATTATATTGGGGTGCTATGCCTTCTCGCTTTCTTTGGCAGTTACTGATTTTGAAGTTAGAGAAGTGTATGAAACTGCAAAACATATTCTTTGATGAAAATATCAAACTGCCTCATCTTAAGGTATTGACATTGATAAGTTGCCCAATGTTTCAACCATCAATTTTCCAACCCTCTATTGCTCATAGTCTAGAGCGATTGGAAGAATTAGTAGTAAAAGATTGCGAGGAGCTAAAAAGTTTAATTGCATATGAGAGTTTGAAACAAGAAATGATAGTTGTTGGTAGTCAAAAGAACTATGGCTTTTGGTTCCCAGCATTAAAATCTCTTCAAATTACAAGATGTGGCAAATTAGAAATGGTATTCTCACTACTTCTGCCTGGAGACCTTCCCAACTTGAAAGATTTATATATAAATGATTGTAAGGAGCTGAAATACATATTTGGTGAATATAGAGACGTGAGCCAAGTTTTGCAGCAAGAAATCATTCTCCCTTCACTAACACAAGTGGAACTTCGTTCTGTACCAAGTTTCATTGACATATTTCAAAACTCCAAGAAATGTGTGCTAAGGCCACCTCAAGTTTTTAAAGAAGATTCAAAGGAGAAACATGAAAACTCTAAGACAAGTGCTTTCTCATGGGCTTATGGATGTTGCTTTCTGACCCCAACCAAAGACACCAATATTGGAGTTTCCAATGCCACAATGGAACACCACACAATCGCACAGGTATGCTACTTTGGTCTTGCTTTCTTTATCTAACATATTTGTTTATGTTTTATAATTTTTTTGGGAAAAGTGATATTTGATTAATTAAACTTTCATTTTATTATATTGTACATGGATTGTTTATAGATATTTTTCTCTTTTAAAGTACGCAGATCTAATAATACAGGTCTGATAAGAAGTAATGATATAATTATGCTCACGTGATAGATTTTATTGAAAGTGTCACTTGATATTTTAAAAGTTGTAAAGAAGTATGAGAAGGGTTTAAAGAAATGGAGAGATAAAAATAATAAGTGCTATAGTTGGTTTTATTTATAATCTTCTTTTCTTTTAATAGTTCATAACAAGTCATATTCATTCAACGTAACAAATGTTCAAGCAAATCGTTAGAAATGAGTTAATTAAGACTTTTTTCCTCCGTAAATGAATATGATAATTAGGACATGAAATACTAGCTACCTTGTGTTCTTTTTAAGAGACTTTAGTCCCTATTAACTTATTAACTACTTTCATGAGATTAAAACAATTAGTTAAAATTAGTTAAACATCACAAACTTTTACAACTTTCAAAATTTACATTTGATTGGTGTGGTTTATAAGAAGAGGGAATTGAAATGGAGTAATCAATAAGTATGATTGGAGACGGTAGTTTATCAGCTGGAAAAAAAAAGTTTTTAATGCATTTTGTTAAGGAATTTATTGTTTTCCTTAACGGAATAATTGAATTGAATAAGATTAACATATTATTGTGTGGTGGATCCAAAATTAGAAGAGTGGAGACCAAATTATTTTTTTAAGAAAATAATAATAAACATATTTATATATATATTTTAAATCTGTTTTAATCATTTTTAATATTCATTATTCTTTTTAAAATTTTATTTAACCCAAAGTCTCAGACACACATTTTTAAAAATAAAATGTTCTATAATATTTCTTAAAGAAATAATTTTATAAAAAAAATAAAATGTAGAACAAAACACGTACCGTTTCGGTGTTGGAGTTCGGATATATATAAACACAGTACACTGCATTTATATGCACGCCATCCATTATGTGTTGTCTTGAAAATGTTAACAAAACCAAAAATTGTTAAAAAGAAATTATACGCTCTTTTCCAAATAGTTTTCTTCTAAAGTATACCCACATTCTCTTTTGGTTGATCGATGTTCTTAATAATATTGTTATATATTGAGATACATGATTAGATGATTGAAAATAGTTAGTTGCACAAGTTGAATATAAGTGATTGGTTGTAGGAATCAAGTAAAGGGATGGAAACAGTGGATACAGCTAAGTGTCTAATGAGGCATCCTTTGAGCCTACAAAATATAAGGGAGATGACACTTAGGGGATGTTCAAAATTAAAGTCATTGTTCAGTGTATCCATTGCCACAACCATCATGCTGGAGATGCTATATATAACGGAATATGAAGAATTGAAAGACATAATAACAAATGAGGCAGAGGATGATGACCATCTTGACTACACCTCCATATTTCCTAAACTACAATCACTCGATGTCTACGATTGTAATAAGTTGGAATTTATATTTCCATCCACTCTTTCTGGAGGTCTTCAAAAATTAAAATCTATATATATCAACGGAGCTCATGAGCTAAAATATGTTTTTGGAAAATACAATGAGGAAGAGTGTGTATCAAATGAGAATGAAGATAACGAGTCTCACATTCATCTTCCGGCACTGGAATCACTATATCTCTTATCTGTACCAAATATGATCAGCATTGGTATCAAGAAATATCAACAGAAATGCCCATCTTTGCAGATTGTGGAAGCACCAAAGGTACGTAATACTTTTTAACTTGTTATTTTATACCATTTCATTCTTGCCCTATTTTCTTCCATGAAAATGTGCATGTTTTTCTATTTATTCGCTCTTTAAATTTTTTACTTCTAAACTTTTATACATAATTAATGAGTTATGCAGATTGCAATTCATGTCAAAATGTAGTTTATTAATATTTTATATTGCCTAAAGTGTATATATAATGAATGATGATTGTTAACAAAATATTTATATTCATAGATTTTTCATACGTGGACTATACAATTATTTGTTTCAAAGCGATCCACCTAGCTTTATCAGATTTCATATTTATATGTATTGCACTTACAAAAGATGAAGATAGAACAAAATTTTAATTTTTTTCTCAAAATATATAAAATTAGTTCAAAATATTTTCATGTATATGTGCGTGTAATATGATGATGTTTAAATTTTAAAATTATTTAACTCATGTCAACACATGTTATATCATGTAATTTTTCATAGAATATATTTTTCCTGAAAAATCATCATTTGCCAGGTCAAATAGCTGCACTAGATACTGGAAAGTTAATTTTTGGATATTGTTATCATTGGATGAATTTCAATATTGTGGACAAGGTTTCACTAAAGTGGGATGTTGAATTTGCAGCGATATTAATTGGAATTAATGAATTACTTTTATTTAAAAACTTGTAGGAAATAAAAACGCTTATGCAAGATGTGAAAAGTGAAAGAGCAAAGGAATCTAAACTGCAAGAGATTGTTAATGTTGAAACACCACTGTCTCCAAGTTTGGGCTTCCAATATTTTCTCAACTTCCATAATCTGAAACAAATACAAATATGGGGAAACAAAAAGTTGAAGACTTTGTTCTCTATCTCTGCATGCAGAAACCTACCACAGTTGTCCGCATTGCATATATTTGAGTTTGAGGAATTAGTTAATGTGGTTGAAGATGATTCTAATGATCATCATCATATGAACTATAGCTCCATTTTCCCAAAACTGGAGAAACTATATATCTGGAAATGCAACAAGCTGGAGTATATATTTCCTCTCTCTTTTTTTAGTAGTCTTCAAAAATTAAAATCTTTGAACATTGAGGAAGCTGCTGAGTTGAAATACATTTTTGGGAATGAAAGTGATGAGCTTCATAGTCATCATCTCCCCGCTACTTTGGAAATACTATCATTTGTAAGTGTACCAAAGATTATGAACAAAATTCTTGCGAAAAAATATCACCTGAGCTTTCTGTCTCTACAATGCATTCACTTGGGGGATTTTCAAGAGTTCAACGGAAGATCTTTTCTAGATTTCATGGCATATTTACAAGAAATGCCCTTGAATGAAAAAGTTCCAAAGGTAACTCATTTGACTTATTATTTTATGATATGTGTTACTCTGTTTATTTAACTACTTTTTCTACTTGAAAATTTTCTTTTTGTTGCAATGGATTGCTTAACATTCAAACTTCAACAACATCAAGAACATATTTTTGTGCATAGCAATTCATCGTATAGACATGAAATTACTGAATTTTTCATGCATAGAAATATACAATTTAGTTTTCATTAATATAAATTTGGTTTAATTAAGTAATGACCTCAAAAGCTTAAAACTTTTTTGCTGAATAGCTTAGAAGAAAGACGAACCATATATATGGTTGTCAATAGGAGCAATTAGGAGGGGGGGGGGAGTCGACTGCAAATGTATATACACATTATATAAATTAAGGGGGGATCGACTTCGAATATATATATACATTATATGATTTCTGGTGGATATAATTAAGCATAACCCAACTCTCTATGTGTTTAATTTGTAAGCATTCCAGACATCAATGGATGAAGTATCTCTTTTTATAACTCTGCCTATTGAGAGATCCATTAACAATAGTATTGGGACTTTTCACAATTTGTGAATGTGATTATTTTAATTCATGCTGAAACTTTGAACTAATTTATTTTGATTAGGACTCGATGAAAATTATCAAGAATGTGCAGAAGTTGAAAAACATTGAATTAAAAGACTCCAAAATAGAAGAGGTATTTAATTTGGAAGCAGTGGAAATTGAAGGTACAGTATTGACATTCAGCTTAGAAGAAATGTGGTTGAAAGGTTTATGTGAGTTGAGGCATATATGTAAGGGTCCCAAATATATTTTGAGCCTCCCCAATCTTCGCAAACTAACCATCATAGCATGTAAAAAGCTAAGAGTAATCTTTTGTGTCTCAATAGTAAAAATCCTCCCACAATTGTCCAGTTTAAATATAGAATACTGTGACGAATTAGTTGACATCATTGAAGAGAGTGATGAGGATCATTTGCATCAAATATTGTTCCCAAAGTTAGAGCAAATTGACATCAAGGGTTGTAATAGCTTGAAATGCCTCTTCTCAATCTCAACATGTGGCTTGCTTCCAAAGCTGCAGTCATTGAAAATAGAAGAAGCCCCTGAGTTGCAGCAAGTATTTATACACAAACAAGATGATATGCAGAAGATGACAATAATGGAAGAAGTATTTCCAGATCTGTCACATGTAACACTAGAAAAGCTTCCAAGGCTTATTACTATTTGTGAGGGGATTGATTTTCAGAATGTGAGATGGTGTAGAGTGAATGACTGTCCCAAATATCAAGGTGCAAATCTATGAAAATTCCCTTCTAATAATTGCTAGCTAATTTTATCTATATTATATAATATTGAAAATTCAACTGCAGAAACTAATCATATCCAAGAAGGGTCTGAAAATGGGGATTCAAAAAATCAAGCTGCAACAAGTGCTTTGCCAGACTTTGCAGAGGTATATGAGACTAATCATCACAAGAAGAAAAAGAAATCAGTTTTTAGTATTTGCTTTTTCTAATGAATTTAACTTGTTCATATATTTGATTACTACATTTAACTAACTTATTAATTATGATGATATTTGTTAGAGCTCTAAGGAAGCAATGAAGACAAGTGTTGAAGAAGTTGCGTCATCAATGGTACCAACGGCATCTCATTCTACATTCATAGAACATATGCTTAGATGACTGCAACTTTCATTTTTCTTATTAGTCATTATTCGGTACTATACAACTAAAACATCTGATAAAGTTATGTTAATAACTTCACTAACCCTTCCAAAAATCTTAAGTTAGTGATGATTCTTGGGGGAACATCAGAACAAAAAGAGAAACTAATTAATGCATAAATAAACTGTATCTTTTGATGTTGTAGAGTAAGGAGGAAAGTGTAAGGGAAATTGAAGCAAAGGATGCTACTCTAGCATTAGAGGAACAAGCACTGAAAGGTCCAACAGCTGAGCCACAATGGAGGCCACCTTTACATGTAAGTTCATTGATTGATTGCCTATTTTCAACATGATTGCAAGTCCATTTCAACAAGTCTTGTGAATCAACCTGTTTATAAATTTGATTTCTACGTCTAACTAACTTATAAATTATGGTGTTGGTTAGAGCTCAGAGGAAGCAATGAAGAGTAACCAATGCCATCTAAAGTTAGCAAATCATTGAAGATTTTTTTCAAAAAAAGAATTCTGATATCTAATTAAGATATGTTGTTGAGTTGGAAGATCAAGACTTAAGTGCACATTATATATATATATATATGTATGTATGTATGTATATAAGCAAAACTAAGCCATGGATAAAATGTATCTTTTTGATGTTGTAGAGTACAGAGGAAATATTAAGAGAAGTTCAACCTGAAGATCCTAGTCATACCTCAAAGGTAGGGACTGAGGCATCTGATTTAGCTTCAACAAAATCATCATTAGCATTAGTCACTTCTCTCCATGAAGTGTTCCATTTGGTTCTTATTGATTAGTGTCTATTTCCCTTTTTTCAAATAAATGATTAGGAATATACTAATTAAATGGCTTAAATCTTCTATGCTTGAAATAGGAGTTGGAGGATGAACAGGCACCATGTGAAGCAACTTTCCCTGGGCAGAGTCTTGGAGAACCAGAGATATCCATTCAAGTTCCTCAGAAAACCAAAATACCATTTGATGATGATGTGAGTTATAATTAATGTATCCCAGTAGTGATTTTGAAGTTGTGTTATTACTAAAAGATATGATTGCTTACTAGTTACCACTCTTTTGTGCTCCACAGAGTATTGATGTTATTGTAAAAGAAAGAGTTCAAGAAAGTCCTTCCTCTACGGATGTTATGTCAAAAACTCTTTTAGCTGATTTAGCACCGAGCAACGTATTAGAGACATCAATCATTACTCTACAAGAGAAGTCTTTATTGGTTATTGATTTTTGTGCTATGCCTTTTCTTTATTTAGTACTACATTAGGAATGTGCTAGATGGCTAAAAGAAAATTTATCTTTTTTCCCCCACCTTCTTGTTTTAGGATCTGACAAAGAAAGAGTCAAGAAGTGGGACAATCATGACAAACCAGCAAGTACCATTAGAAAAGGCATGTTGTATGCTTGAACTCTTCACAAAACATTGAAGCTATAATCTAATTATTATAATTAAAAGACCTAACATATGATTTGGTACGTACGCAGATCATTGGAAATATTCAAGAGGACATGAAACCTAAGACAGATACATCCTTCATTTATTCACAGGCAGAGGGCTCAATATCTGGTCCCTCTACAAGGGCACGTTTAATTCATGTAAGTTTAAATGCAAAGTACCACTCGTTTACATATTCATAAATCAATATAAACATACCTACACCATATATAATGTCTCAAAATAATTTTCATTTTTTAATCAAGATAAAGGTAGATTTTAATCAGAGGACCTAACGCTTGTATATCTGTTGGTACGTAATTGTGCAGAGTGTTGAAAGCCATCAAGAAATGACTACAACAATGGAAGCTAAAATAGATACTTCCTCCTTTCATTCACATGATGAGTTATCACAAGCAAGTCCATCTATGATGGTAAGCTTTGTAACTTCTAAGTTCAAAGGCCAACTATCATTCATTACTTTTTTAGAGATCAATACCAACAAATCTATATATTTCTAAATGTTGCTAGAAAAGGAATTGAATAGTGAGAGCAAAAATAATTCTACCAATCAATGAAATTATCTTAATAGACTACTTATATCTTTTGGTGTAAATCAGACTTATAAAGAAACTGAGGAGAAGGTTGGCAAAACGGTTCTTGCAACATCAACTTTACTTAATCTTGAGGTGATGAGAATTACATACTTTATTGAAAGAGCTCATTTGTATGTGAAATTTCTGTGTTTACTAGGTTGCTGATATGAAAGAAACACATGTGCAAGGCTCTCAAGGGGATGATGCAACAGAGGAAGCTAGAATAGCAATTCAATCAATTGATTTAGAGTCAATAAAGCAAACTAGAGTATCATCCATTATTGCACAAGTAAACGTATTATAATTACCAGAAATATACCATATGAATTATGAAGTACTTAGATGTTTTTTGTTTTTTTGCTTTTTCTTTCACTTAGTTATAATTTGGAAATAATGTTAAAACAAATTTTATATTGTGATGTTATTCAGATCTCTAAAATAGAGAAAGAAGGTGTTAGAATACATGCTTCACAACTACCAATGGCTACAACTTCCACAAATGCAAAGGTGATCAAATTGTCATTTCCAGTTTCTAATTATTGCCAACATGAAATGATTTTAAGTGTACAGGTGAAGATCCTTTTAATGTATAAAAAGGTTATAAAAGTTAAGACTCACATGTCTTACATTTTAATGGTTTATCTACATCCAATGACTAGGCAACAAGCTTTTGGATTCTTGATTCTTTGAACATTGATAAATAGAACCACAATATATATTTTTTAAGTGTAATCTACAGGAAAAAAATTATCCAGATGATGATGATATGACAGCAATTCGATCATCTAATTCAGATTCAAGGAAGCAATCTACAGGACCAATTGATAATCTCTCTAAAAAAGATTCTGCACCAGTAAGTTTGTTACCTTTTTCCAATTATAGAAATTGATGCATCTTAGTATGCACAACTTAGTTTGCATGCTCACATGTTGATGCAAGTCACTTGTATGTTTTTTAAGCTCTAACATAGTCATAAGCAACAACTCATTTTAGAAGAAAACAAAATAAAGACAAGTACGTGCTCTTTTTCATTTTGTTCTATGCAGACCATTAAAGAAACAAGAGATCACTTAAGTGTTCAAGAGGAATTTGAATCAGAGAAGCCTATAAAAGCAATCCTTCCCCAAGTTATTTCTTCTCTCCATCACCGTAAGTGTTTTTATTTACCTGATGATTATACCTTTCTTTTTCTTTGAACCATCTGCTAGCTTCTTCTGCTGTGATAGAATCGCGAATTGCAGAAGATGATGTGACAACAGTTGGGTCAACTAATTCAGATTCAAGGAAGAAATCTGCAGGACCAATAAGACTTGTATGTCCTTTGATCTTTTTATGAACGTAGATTTAAACAAAAATTCATTTTAAAATGCAAACCCAAATGAAAGAACCTGCATAATTTTTCTTCTTTGTGTGTAGGTTACTAAAGAAGCAAGGGATTCAAGTATCGAAGAGGGACATAAATCAGATAATCCCAAAAAATTACCATGCCTTCCTGATGGTATTCCTTCTGTCCATCATCGCAAGTGTACTTTGACTTTACATGATTGATTCTATTTTATGGTAACTTTCTTGACTGTAACAGAAACACAAAGTGGTGATGCTGGCCCTTCTCCCATATCAAGGATCTGTGAAGTTTTCCAATTTGTGGAGTTGAATGATGGTGAAATGACTTTACTTGCACAAGCACTAAAGCAATATCCTCAACTATTGCTACCTCATGAACTGCTCACCAATCGAATCATAGCTTTCTCCTATAGAGTACTAGTTGACATTTTGGCCATGCTAGCTACTAAGACTCCAAATACCATTACAAGTTCAGAAAAGTCAACCTTGGAGTCTAACTTATGTGAAGCAGCTTTTGTTGGCTTCGACAAGAATTGGGTTGATTCAGTTCGAGCAAGAGTCTTAGGCGCTGACATGTCTGATGTGGTGGCAGCCGAAGAGGAAATTCAGGTGATGGAGGCTGAGCTTCAGACGTGTGACATTGCTTTGGAACAAGTTCGAAAGCAAAATGTAGAAGCCAAAGAGCTGCTTGCAATGACACGAAGACAGTTGGAGATGGCACAAACTAAGTTTGAAGCAATTGATTCTCAAATGTCGGGTCTCTTGGAAGATCGCAAGAAATTGATTTGCAGGATAGAAGAGTTTAGAGAAATAATAAGTGCCAAGGATAGACCCTTTGGCATTTAAGAGTGTTTGCTTAAGTGCTTTGTTATTTCATATAAGAGTGACCATAAGGCATATGACGAAGATCAATATTTTCCAATATTGAACTAGATAATAGGACACAGTTTACACTCTCATGCATATGGATAAATTTGACCTTATATTCGATGGATGATCCATATCTGTTATTGGTAATATATATGAGCAACTAAAAAGCTTCAGTGAATTAAGAAAAGCCAAAATATTTATCAACCGAGTAAATTTAGTTGTTGCTTATGCTAAGTCTTGTGTTAAAACAAAGTTGAGCCTCTTCACTTTATTTCCTTGCAATTTTGTTCTCTGTTCATCTGATCTACATTGAACTTCTTGTACTTTGTATGTCAAAAGAAAGCGTCTATTTTATTATTTCAATTCTGTTATTGTGTTTTTACTAAAAAAAATTAAATTTATACACACACAAACAAATGATTAAATTCGTTGAAATCTCCTATATGCACCATAGATTCGTGGTTTTAGGTAATAGATGTAACTGTAAGCCACAATTAATTAATAAAGCGGTTGAATTAATTAATGAGTCCCTATGTATAATTTACAATATATTCTTGAGATGTAGGCATAATTTTTGTCTACTTTTGATGAGATGTGTAATAAATGAACGAAATTTAAGCAGCAAAGAAAATTAAGCGCACTTTATCAAAATTTTTCTTTCTTTTTTTTTTTTTTTGGCCCGAATTCATCAAAATTTTTCACTCATCAAATTACCTTTTTTTACTGGAATCAAAGTTTATTAGAGACTATAAAGAAAAATTATATTCTATATATGAAAAATGAAATTGTTGATTAAACAAATTTTATCTTGTAATTTTGTTCAGAGCACAGAAAAAACAGAGAAAGAGGCTGTTAGAATCCAAGCTTCACAGTTGTCAATGGCTCCAACTTGGACAAATTTAGAGGTGCTCAAATTGACATTTCCAATCTCTTTATATTTATTATATCAACATGAATGATTTGAAGTGTGTTGATCAAGTTCATTTTGTGTTAGATTACTCAAAGCATCAAAGATACAATGGAACAAGGTCTTGAAGAAAAATGTGCAGAAGAAGATGCTGCAGCATCAATTGGATCAATTAATTCATTTCCAAGGAAAAAATCTATAGGACTCATTGATAAGCTCTCCAAAAAAAATTATGTACCGGTAAGTTTGTTACCCTTTTCTAATTATAGAAACCGAAGTATTCTATATGATATTTAGGTCATGCTTGCCACCAATATCCACAACTATTGCTGCCTCATGAAAATCAAACCGATCGTATAATAGCTTGATCCTATAGAGTGCTGGTTGATATTTAGGTCGTGCTTGCAACCAAGACTCCTAATACCATCACAACAGTTATGTTTGGGATCACTTAATTTTAGAGAATAAGTTCTTATTACGCAAGCCGAGATAAAACTCCTCTCACATACTTATCTCGCATCCCGTGAATCACGATTTATAAGCACTTATTAGTTAAAAATAAGCTATTCCAAACGAGCTATAGCTACTGTCTGTGGATGAAGAACAGGCTATATAAACGTTGTTTAAGTCCAAGATATTGATTAAACCATATTTTTTTATAATTTTTCATAACTAAATTGGGATTTTTTATGCATTTTTCTGGAGCATTATTGCATGATTAAGCATTAATTTTAACTAGGGACGATTGTATTGAATTAATTGCAATTAGGGGTAAAATTGTCATAATTTGTTAATTATTTTGTACAATTGTTTCTTGGACATTTGATGCTATCTTATACTTAAACTTGCATTATAGGTGTGAAGGAAGAAATTTTGAGATCTGGAGGGTCATAATTAATATTTTGAAGCTTAGGAAAAATTATAGAAAAGGGCCCAAGAAAGTCTGAAAATTATAAGTGAATGGAGAAAAAGGACAGTAGAAATTACAAAAAACCCATAAGTTTCAGAAATTGTTCTTCGGCCCACAAATATTTCAAAACTTTATACTTTAGTCCCTTCTCAAAACTTTTCAAGGTTTTAAGGAGGTCCCTGGTTAAAACTTGCGTTTTGACCAAGGACCTAGGTCACTGTGCATCTTCTTCAGCTGAGAACGCAGATCCGAAAGTGAAAACAGAGTGAGCGGCGCGAGGACCTTCATCGCATCTCATCATCATCTTCTTCCTTCCTCGCCGGCGACTACCTTCTCCACCACGGTCGCCGACGAGCACCGTTCCTCCGTAGTCCACCACGCTGCAACACAGATCCGGCGAGCTTTGCCTCTTAACCGTGCTACCACCAAGCCGGAGCTGTGAGGAAGAGAGACGCGAGCTGAGAGTTTCGGAGAGGAGAGTGCCGCGGAGGATTTGAAGGGGAGACCTTCACAGAACCGGAGAAGACAGACCAGCACCACCACCCTCTATGGAGTCAATCTCCGCCGTCATCACAGTCGGAACCAAAAACTACCAACGCCGACGCTTCTCTGCTCTGCATCACATCACCTCCGTCACCTTATTTTGTTCCAGAGTACCGTCGGTGGGAGCATTGAGTCACCACGCTTCTTCTCTGTTTCAAATTCAAGATTGCAAACAACACAGCCCTCCTTCATCTTCATCACTGTCACCTACATATTTCCCTTGTCCTTCCTCTGTTCTGAATTTCACCACTCTTCCATTATTTCCTCCACACCGACAGCCCACCACAATCACTGCCTTATCCCTTCTCATTCACCATTTGATTTAATAGCTACTATTTCCTTCAATCATTCTCCAAACCAACAGATCCCATTTATTCTTCTTTGCTGATTTGGTCCTTCAATTTCCTATGGGTTCTGTGAGTTTTGAACTTACTGTGATTACTGTTGGAGACATGAGTAGCTGATTTGGCTTGCTTCTTGGTGATGGGGATTTGTGCTTGAGTTTATTGGACTATATAGGGGAGTTTTTTTATCATTCTATTTAGCTAAAATTATATATTTAAATTGCCTAGTTTTAGGAATTGTTGTATATGATTCTGAAACTGAGATTGATGTTAATTGTCTCTGTTGGTTTGATATTTGTGATTGGAATGGATTTTTATAGCTTGTGGGATTTATATATATGCATTTCCTTATTGATTCAAAGATATTGTACTTTCTACGTGTTATTATTAGATTATATAATTGAATTGAATCAATTGAGTGTCGTGTTATCGCATTCATATCAAGATGAAGCAAATTGCATTTATCCATTTCAATTGCACATTAAGTGGTTTTAAACAATATTTCAAGAGATAGTAGTTAGCTATATTTGTAGGAGCCACTATTAATTGAGAATATTAAACTCAAGTGTTATCTTGAAGTTTTTTTCTTAAGACTTAATGAACCTAACTCCCATAATCTTTTTTAGCAAGGATTGTCATTTTCTTCATCACCAAGAGCATCCATTATACATATCTTCACTTTCAATTTGACATTTCTCATTATTTTCAAAAATACCAAAAAGATTAGAAATAGCTTTTATGTTTCATGAATTTTAATTTAAAAGAAAACTAATTTAAAACCTATTTTCTAACCATGTTTATAGTATTTAGTTTTACCTAGAGAATTCAAAGTAAATGGCTCCTTGATAAGAGAACGATCCCGAGTTATTTACACTATATTGCATTTAATTCGTGGTAAATTGTAATTTGACCCCTAAGCGGTTAAAGTTGTGTCAAATCAGATATTCTGATGCAATAATTTTATCAATGAGAATTTCAGCTTAATTCACTTCCTAGAAATAAATTGCAGAATCATTTTTGTAGATTAGAAAATATTATTGTTGACATGAGGAAACATTTCAATATAATTAAAAGATGAATTGTAAATTTAAAAATATTTCTACAAATAAAATATTTTATTAAATATTATACCATTTTTATTGAAAGATGTCAAAAAAATTTTCTAAAGTTAATAAAAATATGTTATATTTTTTATATTACGAGTTTATTGTATAATTAGACATAATTATCCATTCATTTTCTTTTTTTGGGCCAGAATCCATTCATTTTCATTACATTATCATCAAAAATTTCTATAAACCAAGCGAGTCCTAAATGAAATCTTGTTTGGGGTATGAATTTGAGAATTTCACACAAGGAATGAAATACCAAACTGCTATAATGCCCACCAATGTGAATAATCATTAAAATAAAGTATTACTAATGTGAATATTTAATTATTCAATCTTGCATTAACTAGCTAGCAAAAGCATCTTCTAGATGTTTTTTCATATTCAAGAGGAATGACCCTTCATCTATGGGATTAGCACTGTTTGCACCGAAGGACTGCCTACGTGTCACTGCACCACAAAGGGGCTGATGGTTGCTACTTGGAGGCATTTTCGTCTACTCAGCATCCGACACCTCTTCTATTTTTTTTTTTCAAGTTTTCATATAATTTCAGTTGTCTTTTATAAAAAAATTAATTTTAGCTTTCCTTTTTTTGTTTTGCCAACATTTTAGCTTTCCTATTAACTTAGACCCGCTATATATTATTATTTTTTTCATTGTATATTGTCACGCCCTTATCTCAATTTTAACCTTTCTTAGAGTATTTGCGGAAAACGATATGCGGTTCGGTAGGTAACACAGAAATAGCATAACTATACTGATAATATGTGCATGATTACATAAATTCTCCATAGGGGTTTGTACATGATACTTAGATTAAAGTAGTAGCACAAGGCTACCAGGGTGTCTAAATTCATCCCAGTGAAACGGAGACTTCTTCTCATCTTCGTTCCACTACTGTAATCCCCTCGTACGGTACTCTGCATTGTTGTTTGCATATCTTCTGCCGTCTCCTGTCTAAATTGTTGGTAGGGGAGGGTGAGATTCGAGAGAATCTTAATAGGAAACAAATACCATAATACATGCATGATTGATATCATAACAACTTGCCCATAAATCATTTTTATAAATTAGAAGTTATTTTTATTTAATCAATAAAAATACTTTTTTTTCTTATTGTCCTGTTTGTGCTTCTGCAGTGTAGATTCCTTTCATCCCACCTCCCATCTCCTGTGTTTTTAGCCCTTAATGCCATTGGCATTCATGACGTGTTGCACTGAATCCATTTACTTCACTCCCCACCCCCCATGTTTTTGGCCTTCAATGGTGACATGCTGAGAGTGTCCTCAGCCTCCTGTATGTGCTATAAATTATGTAAGTGATGAGCTTTCTTTTGCTGCATTCATTTGACTTTCTTAACTTTGTGTTTACTACTCTCTTGGCTTTTGTTACATTCATTCGGTTATCTTAACTGTGTATTTACAAATCTCTCTCTTGATATGCCTTATGCTATGTTTGATGTTGTGTATGCTGTCAACCATGTGAAATTGCACTAACACATTCGCGTTTGAGTTGTTCATCTTTTGGGGATGCCACATAAGGTTGCTCATGATGTTGCTTCATTAGATATGATCCTCCAAGATGTAGAGGCTATATGGCCATGTTGTTGTTGTTGTTGTAGTACTTTCTCTGTGCCTGATAACTTCCCAAGATATGTAGTCATTCTTGATTATGTCATCATAACTTCCTTCTTTATCTTTAAAATCTAAGGCTAAAAACTTGAAGATGAAATATTTAATCTACTATAAAAATTAAGAGAGTGTTTGGGTTCAATTATTTTAATTGATTCTAGACCCAAACCATGGTTTCACCTAAAAGTATCCAAACACTCATTTTTTTTGGATAATCCCGTTTCAGGCGAAACCAAGGTTTTGGATTGCAAAACCTTGGTTTCACCACAATCCAATTTTTTCTGCTTTTACACCCTGATTTTTTGACCGTTGAGCATTATTATTATCTCTCTCTCTCTCTCTCTCTCTCTTCTCTTTCCCTTTTCTCTTCCGTCGCTACTGGCCTCCATTTCTCTGGTCCGAGCTTCGATTTCTCGTCATCTCCTACCGTCGCTCCTCCCCTCATTCGCGTCGCAAGTTCCCTCTCACCGTGGCTCCTTCCCTTGTTCTTCTTCCGTCTTCCTTCTATTCCCAGATCCCGTCGAGCTTCGTCCGTCTCCCTCTCTTCCAGATCCCGTCGAAGATCACCATATTCGGCGTTCTCGGTCACTGATTTGGCCTTCTTCAAGTCCGGCGGTGGCTGGTGGTAGACGGTGGCAGTGTTTGGGGTGGGTACGGTCCCCCTTTTCTCCCCATTTTCCTGCTAAATCTCTGGTCCGATCTGAGGCGTTGGTGGCTGTCGGACCTTTGTCGGCGGTCGGTGCAGGAAGAACGGATTGCGGTCGGTGCCGGTGACACTCATAAGTGTTCAAAATCTCTGAAGTCCCTGTGTCCGGTGAGTGTTTCGATTCAGCTTGTTCTGGTATTTTTTTTTCCCGTTTTGCTTGTTCTGTCGAGGGAGACAATCTGGTGACATTGATAGATTTCAGTTTGGTTAGACATTGATATTGGTTTGATTGATGACGTTGACATTGATAGATTTCAGTTTGGTTAGACATTGATATTGGTTTGATTTCAATCTGTTGTGTTTCCTGTTTACACGAGAATCTCACATGGTTGAGGGAATCTAGCTTCAGGCTGATTCTCTCATATCTTCTCCGATCTCATGCGGATCTGTATTTTCATTTTCCTGATCATATCTCTAATTGAGTTTATGTTGATTTATGGTTCTCTCTGATTATATCTGGATATGTATGTTGATATGTTCTAGCTTAGTTTGTTGATCGGGTTTTTGTCTGATGTTATGTCTTTCTACAATTCTACTTGCTTGGGGTAATTTTGGGGATTATATATATATGTATTCAATTTATTAATTCATCTCATTTTCCATAACACATCAAACGTGGGCAATCTCTTCTTTCCGTCCTTTTTATTGCTCTTCCATTTTCTTCCCCATAAAAAACATTCTCCCTATGGGCTCTAATTTGACTTCTCTATAGAAGCCTCCTAGTCCCAAAAAAAAAACTTAGTTTTCATCAGTTATTGATCATCGTCAAGCATAGATTTGTGTTTGGTTAAAATGCAATGACTGGAAATCCTTGTAATATAATTCTGTTTGGTTATAATGCAATGTCTGTCATCATTTGCTTTATAATTCTGTTTGGTTAGAACGCAATGATTGGACTGTGAATGCCCGTGAAATCTAGATTTCTGTTTGTTTAAGGTGAAACCATAATGAGTAAGGGTAAGGAAAAAGCATCATGGGATGTGAAGAGCACAAAAGTCTTTATTGACCTATATATAGACCAAGTTGCGAAGGGAACACGCAAAAGCACTAGCTTTAACAAATTTGGGTGGAAAGAGATCTCAGAATCCTTCACCGCAAAGACGGGCAGAATATATGATAAGGGTCAATTTAAAAACAAATATGATGCTCTTAGAAAGGATTGGCAGCTATGGGATAGGTTGTTACACGAGACGGGTGTAGGATGGGATAGTGAGAAAAACACTGTTGTTGCCGACGACGATTGGTGGGACAAGAAAATTTCGGTTAGTAATTCATTTCAGTGAGCGAACATATTTATTTCTTTGACATCGTGCTTGTACGAACTTGTGTAACAAACTTTCATGATGAATGTACAGGAAGTTTCAGGATATGATAAATTCAGGACAAAAGGACTTCAGTTTCAAGAAGAATTGACCCAATTGTTTGCAAGTGTCGTGGCCACGGGACCACACACTTGGGCTCCTACATTCATGTCTCTTCTTGTCCCTCCGTCTACTGAGGCAATCCCAGAAGATGCAATCCCAGAATTTCAGATGCAAGAGGGATCAGGAGACAGCGATGAGGTGTTAGGGACACCTACTGGGTTGAGCGGGGAGATGCATTCATTCAATGTCAATGACTGCAGTGGAGGTAGTGCTGCCAACAATGACAAAGGGAAGGGAATCAGTGGTGGGGAGAGAACAAGCAGCGGTGGCAGAGGAGGTAGCTCGTTGGGGGTCAGGACGAGGGGTGCGGGGATGAAAAAGAAGGGGCCGGCCTCAGCTAAAATAGCTGATGCCCTATACAGGATTGCTGATGCAAATGACGTTGATGCTGAAGCTGTACGAGCAGAAAGGATTGCAGCAGAGGCCCGGGCTGAGAGGATGGCTGAAGAGGCACGTGCAGAAAGAATGGCGGCAGAGGCCCGGGCTGAGAGGATGGCTGCAGAGGCACATGCAGAAAGAATGGCAGCGGAGGCACGTGCTTACGAGATCTCAATTCCGGGCGTAATGAACCACCTTAGACAGGTTCCTGAAGTTGTCAACAATGATGACTTTTATGCACGTTGTGTACACCTCCTTATGAGCAATCCATCTGCAAGGGAGGTGTATGCAACAATGAAGGATATGCCACACCAACTTCTCATTTTCCTTAAGCATGAATGTTATGGAAGTGTGTGAAATGTATTGTTATATTTACCTTTTCAGTTGGAACTATGTTTAATGATGACATTGCTCAATTGTCTCTTAACTTTGTTAATTTACAAAATATTGGTTATGTCACTTGTCTGTTATCAGTATTGTTTTATAGTTAAATGTTATCTGTGTGCATATTATCACTATATAATTGTTGTCATTACCGTTTATAACATTTAATATATATGTCAACAGTTGGGTTAGATATGGACAATACATTGAAAATTATGGCAAACCATAGGGAACGGCGCAAACAAAGAGTACGAAAAGTGGTCGCATATGTTGGTGCATATGCTCAGTTATATTTATGTAAAGAACCGTGACACACAAGTGACTTCACAGGTGCTAAATGGGTGCGTGAAGTCTTAAGCGGTAATTCGAACCGTTGTTATGACATGTTTAGAATGCAACTTCATGTCTTTCACGAGCTTTGCTTTGAACTGCAACGACTTGGCTTGACGGAGACTCGAAATGTGGGTGTTCATGAAATGGTTGCAATATTTTTGAACACAGTTGGGTTTGCGGCATCGAGTAGGCTGCAACAGGAAAGGTTTCAGTGCTCAGGAGAGACAATTCATAGGGCTCTGCATCTTGTCTTAGATGCATGTTGTCGTCTTGCAATGACTAACATAAAACCACTGGATCGTAACTTTGAGAACATTCACTCAAAGATACGACTCAGCAATAGATACTGGCCTTTCTTTAAAAATGCTATTGGAGCAATTGATGGCACCCACATTCCATGCAAGGTCAGAGCAAATGAAAGAACAAAATATATTGGTAGAAAAGGATATACATCGCAAAATGTAATGGCAGTTTGTGATTGGGACATGTGTTTTACCTTCGTGTTGGCTGGATGGGAAGGAACAGCCCATGATGCGCGTGTATTTGATCATGCTCTGACAACGCCGTCGATGAATTTTCCACATCCCCCCAAAGGTATGCTTATAACTCCAACACTTTAATTATTATTAATTATATATATATATATATAGTTATTGACTTTAACCTATTTATTTTGTAAAGATAAATATTATTTGGTGGATTCTGGCTATCCCACCCCGACTGGATACCTTGGTCCATACAGATCCGAGCGTTATCATCTCCCGGACTTTCAGAGGTCATCTACGTTTCAAAACCACAATGAGACCTTCAATTACTTACATTCCAGTCTTAGGTTCACAATAGAAAGAACGTTTGGCGTTTGGAAGAATAAGTTTGAAATATTACAGAATATGCGTAGCTATAGCTTCCCCACACAGGTTAAAATTGTGTGTGCTACAATGGCTATACACAACTTCATTAGAAGAACGTCTATTTCTGATCCTGACTTCCGACGCCATGATCGAGAGGGTATTTTGTGTGATGTCGATGCGGATGACGATATAGAACCTTCAACACTACATTCATCAATTGCATCTTCATCTGACATGGCTTCTCTTCGTGATTCTATAAGAGATCAAATCGTTTATTATATGCACGAAGCTTAGTCATGTATAGTTTCCTTCTCATTATGTACGCTTTTATTGACAATCTGTTAAATGTTATTGTATTTACATTTTGACGTATTCTATTTTTGCCAATCAGTGAAATGTATGCGTATCTCTACTCTGAACTTGTACTTTGATATTTTGTAGTATATTATTTTATATCCTAACTACTTATAATTAATTTTTTGTTACACAAGTTATTACTATACATGTACACACACATATGTATATATATTTGACTAATTTTAAACCACATATGTTCACACACACATGTTATTACTATATTAAACCACATTATAGACTAATAATATAATTTATAAAATAATTTTATATATTTTTTGATATTGTATATTTGACTAATTTTATTATTATAATTTTTTTAAAATTTATTTCGAATTTTTTTGAATTTATTAAACATTTAATGTTTAATAATGCATATAATATAAATTTATCCCTTACATGTAATTATTCAAAAAACTATTGTCCTTTTTAGTATTTTGACAATGAAAAAAGCTATTCTGACTATAACATCCAAACACTCTTACTTTATCAAAATCACTTTTTTCTCATAATCTATTCTGCTCATAATCTATTCTCTAAAAGCTATTCTTCACTTTTCCCCCAGAAGCTATTAAAAAAAGCTTTGCCAAACACACACTTAGTATGAATTGAGAAGAGCCTTAACAATTATTGAATAAAAAGGAGAACCAGAGAGCTTGGACGATTTTCAAAGAGACAGCGCCATTGAACCTTGAGACCTCTCGCTTGGTCTCTCCAACGCATAAATGGTTGGGAATTCACATTCTCATCATCTTTGGTAAAATCAAGTCCACCACGGAGACATTCATAAACCGCTTTACCGTCATTGTCGCTGGCAACAATCATCCACCACCATAGTCGCCGGAGACATTTACCATCTACCATCATTGTCGTTGGCAACAATCATCCACCACCATAATCGCCGGCGACCTCCATCCTCCACCTTCGCCACTTTTGTTTTCATCTCCGGCGATCTGAGCGCGAGGAGACCAAAGAGCTGAGGCAGAGAGTAGAGAGAGGGAGATCGAGCTTGGGGGTCATCTTCCTTAAAGCTCTTACCTCCCCCGCTGCTGCACCACCACAGAACGCCGACGCTTTTCACTCTCTCACTCCACCAAGCTTCAGCTTCGACATCTTCATCCTAAGTCCAAGTTTCAACACTTATAGGGGAATGGGAAGAGAATTTCGAACAGAGTTTCTATGAGGCCAGTACTAGCCGTGGCTTCCTTAGCTTCCAATTCGAGCTTATTCTAGACTCCAATCTCTTCATTTTCTGGTCTTGTTTTCAATGGCTAGCTGTGCAAATCAGATTGAGGCTTTGTTCTTGAAGATGTATCATGAGTAACAGTGGCTAAATCACTTCAATGGATTGATTGTTGAGTTTGGAACTTTAAAGTGGAGTGTTTTATCATTTAATTTCTATCTTTAACCTTATGTATTAGTTGAATTCTAGATTTAGAGTCTAATTACTTATTGAACTGAGATTTTGTTTTGGGTTTCATACAATCTATGAGATTAAATGTGTATTTGGATATAATTGTGAGCATTTGACATTTTGGATTTTATTAATATCAATTTCATGTAACTAACTTGGTATAGTTTTTGCTTGAAATTGTTATGAACATTTAATTGTAATTGTCATGCAAGAGTTATTAGTTACTTATGTTATTACATTTCATTGATTCAAATTGTTAGTATTTAAATTGGATTTCAGTCAAATGGATTAATTTTTATCTGGTGTGGAGAAATTAATTCATCTAACTCAAGCTAGCTCAAAGGGTCTTTTGAACAAATTTATCAAACTAGCATACTCCCATTATCTTTCGAAGCAATGATTGATGAAATTTATTGTTCCAAAAAGTTTTTATCATAGCTTTCAAAATCAATTTCCATTCCATTCCACTTTTCGTTCAAAAATCCAAATATATTAGGTTTTAAAGCATTTTAGTTTAATTGCAATTTAGTTATTAGATAAAAAGCTCAAAATCATTTTTAATTTGTTTTAGGCCAATTATCACACATAGTTTCTAGGTAATTAATAAAAGGCCCTTTAAAAGACGATCCAGGATTACACCTTATATTGCAATCCTTAATTATTTTTGAAGATGTTATCGATGTGTCAACACCCGTTTCCATTTTGATATATACAGAGTAATAGAGACCAAATTTCACAGGCATATAAAAAAGTACATATATATTGATAAAAGTATTTGTTTACAAGCCAGAGTTAAAATACAGAATGCGATTGTATATTCAATATTTACAGGATATCCAAAAGCATTCTAAACATAGACTAACTATAACCACCAACTTTGACTTTGCCTCTAGACACATGCCAATTACTTCCCTGTGTCTACGCCTTTGCCTTTTGATCCATTGGCATCCACTAAGATGTTTGTTTAGAAAAAGAGGTGAGATTTCAAGAAATCCCAGTAGAAACATGCTATCATTTATATAAAATGTGAAATGTAAATATGATTTGCGCCATGTATGCACCAATTAATGAACAATATAAACTCATCATCATCATGTATACATAAGTAGGGTCCAGTCCCACTAATCATACATTGGTTGGATTCTTACCCAACTTCCAGTGTAAGTGCACCTCCAATACTAACTGACCATCTCTAGGCAAACCATGTTGATTAATAAAGCACATTTACAAATAATGGTATCCACACATGTAATATCCCAAATTTAGTGAAGGTTAAATTTTCTAAAAAGAAAATTTAAATGGGAATTTGATAATAAGTCAAATTATGGAACCTACGAAATTTAAGGAATCTTAAAGAAAAATTAGGGCCTAGTGTGTGTATCTAATAGGATAAAATTATACCTATATATATATATATTAAAACACACACAAGCATAAAGCAATATTCTTACCAGCTTACCGACACAAGAGACACACACATGGATAACACACACACTTTACACATTTCTCACTTTCATTCGGACAACACACACACACTCATCATCACACACCTATGCAATCAACATCCCACACACAATATCACTTATTAATTCCTCCAACTCCCATTTACGTCTGCAGCCAAAATAAAATAGAGAAAAAGAGAGTGAAAGCAAGAGAGAAAACATAATAGAAAAGAGAGGGAGAGACGTGAGAGAACCGGAGGAAGTTATGTTGGAGTAGAGGAAGAAGGAAGCTCTAAATCTTACATGAAACCACTAATCCTTGCATAGGTAAGTCTCCTACACATTTATCTTCACTTTCCCATTGGATTTGAGGTTGTTTTCTGGGTTGTTTAGTTGCTGAAATTGAGAATTCTCCGGAAAATTCTGTCACCGAAAAGTTGTTAAACCAGTGATTGTGTGACCATTTTGGGGGGTGAATTTTGGGGTTCTTTGGTTCTGAAATTTGATCATTAACCTCAGGACATATGTATAGGAGAGTATAGAGTTAAAATTCGTGAGGTTTAGAGTAAAAATTCATATATACATGTTAGTTTTCTCAATTCTGTTTTGCTGTCCGAAAAACAGAGTACATACCTGAAACTTGTAAAACCTTAAACAGAGGTTATAGATGGAATTTTTGAATGGGTCTTTTTGCATAGATATTTTAGGATGTTTAGTTGATGATAGAATCAATAAAAACACAATTTGAAGTAAAAATGGATGAGTTCTTGATTTTTGAAGTTAGACTGTCAAAACTGACGCTTTTGAGAGTCAGTCAGTATCATGTTGCGTTTTGACAAGACAAACCTTAATGAAAAATTATGATATTTTACAGGAATATATTAGACATACATATCTTTCCAATGAGTCTAAGAACGAATTATTTTGATATCTATAGAGAGAGTTATGATTTTTGAAAGTTAAGTCAGTAACAGAGAACATTCTGGACGTTCAAGTTTAGCAGTTATGATTTTCGATAATTCTGAAAAATATTAGATAATATCTAGTAGTTGTGGGTATTTTTTCATGAAACTGCACTTAAATAGCTTTCCATAGAATTTTATAACACTCCATTTCAATTTTTTTTAGAATTAGTTATGATTTTTGGAAGTTGAACTCTGTTTCTGAAATGCAATTTGGAACAGTAGTAGTTGGCTGAATTTTTGGGTGATATATGTAATCAGTAATTATATTTGAATATTTTTCCATGAAAGTAAATTTAAAGAGCTTCATTTAGGCTTTGGAATCAGTTAATTTAGAAATTTTTAGAATTAGTTATAAATTTTCAAAGTTGATTGAAAATCTGTTAGTTTTTGGAAAATTCTGAAACTATCGTTTGGTAGTGATTTTGCAAAAACTGAGGTAAAAAATGGATTCCTTGAGTAAAAATATGTCAGAATTGCTTGGGTCAAAATTTCTAAAAAAGTATAGTTGGACCGGGTACGGTGGGACTGAGACCGGGTCCCAGGGGCATTTTGATAAATTTTCAATATAGACTAATATAATCACCAAAAACACTATGGAAGTCTTTAAAGAGGTACATGAATGGATTTTAACCTAATTCTTGTACATTTGAAATTTTATGACCGAATTAATCGCCTGAGCCGTTGGTAAGTAGTTCGAGGAACTATTCTTGTGTAACAAAAAGGGACATAAGGTAGTAACTCTATCTCTCATACACTATGTGAATATTGATATGCTATATGTTGTTATATTCTGTTATATGAACACGTGCCTTGGGCATACTACCTAGCTGTGGTATGGGACTCAGCTGAGATACACTATGTGAATATTGATATTGATATGGGACTCAGCTGAGATACACTATGGGACTCAGCCGTTGGTATGTAGTTCGAGGAACTATTCTTGTGTAACAAAAAGGGACATAAGGTAGTAACTCTATCTCTCATACACTATGTGAATATTGATATGCTATATGTTGCTATATTCTGTTATATGAACACGTGCCTTGGGCATACTACCTAGCTGTGGTATGGGACTCAGCTGAGATACACGGATATGTAGGGGATCCAAACAGTCATTTTGCCCTGAGTATTGTGTACACACATGTTATAGTATGAATTTTCATTTACATTATATGGTGCATTATGTAATACCCCAAATTTTGAGACTTGAGGCTAGAGAATAAGCCTGAGATTAGTGGATTGCTAAGCCCCGATTTAGCAAGATCCCAAATTGTGATTAAGAGATAATGACTCCAAAAGTGGATGTGGTTAGTGATAAATAAACCCTTTTGGAGATTATGGTGTGAGTTGGCACCCGATGTGATTCGTATGTGCTGTGAGCAGCGCCAAAACCCTGTATTTAAGTTCAATTATGGATTAACATCTAAATTGACTTAAAATAGAGGAAATGCGCATATTGTGACTAAATGAAAAGATGTGAAGTGTTGGTGGTGATTCAATGAGAATTACCGTAATCAGGGGCAAAACGGTAAAGTTACCGACCAATTGGTCAGTTACCGAAGAGGAAACTCATTGGTAGCTTCAAGATCAATGGTTAGGATTGATTTGTGCAATAGATCAAAGGGTGGAATCAAGTATATGTGTGGGTTTGTGAGCTCATGTGAGGTTTGACAAGATCTTGACACTTGGCATCTTTTGAGCCATTGGATTGGGTCAACATGTCAAAGATCTTTCCTCTCTCCTCTCCCTCTCTTTAGGTCGGTTTTGGGGCTCTAAAAACTGACTTGCCTCATCTTCATCATCATCTCTCATCTCTCTCTTGTCCTCCATGATTGTCCAAGCTAAGGGAAGGAAGAGAAAAGAATAAGGTGAGATTTGACTTGTTTCTTGTCCTCTAATGCTCTAATACCCTTCTTTAATATTGTTCATAGTGATGAGAGCTTCATTGCTATGATTTTAGATTCTTGATTGAAGGTGTTTGATGGCTTGAGGAAATTTGGAAAGATGAAGAATCAAAGAATTGGGTTGGGAAAGAGGAAGAGGTGAGTATTTGAAGCCTTTTGATCTAAGTTTTGTGATTTGTGGATGAGTTTAGTGAATTTCGAATTTTGCCCTGATTTTCTTGTGATTTTGGATTGGATGAATTGGGTTGTGTTTTATGTTGGAAATGGTGCCATGTTGTGGTATTTGGTCATTGGAATTGATTTGGGAACTTGAATTGGAAGAGTTGTAATGTTGTGGTTTGACTGAAATATAGCTCAAGAAAGGGAAAATGGCACTTTTGTGTTTTAACCTCTATAGCTTATGCCTTTCCACTTCTAATCCATTATTAAGCCATTTAAACACATTCTAACCATGATTTAAAGAAATTTGGGCAGCATAACCCCTTAGAATTAGGACTTTCCAAATTTACAAATTCAATCAAAAATCACCAAATCCAACTATAAACATCATCATCAACAACAACATATTAGTATGTATTTGAGATTTATGAATTTACCTCTTGAGTTCTTGAACTTTCTCTCTCTAGGCGTCCTCCCCTCTCTCTCCTTGAGCTTAGGATGAGCTTGCTAAACCATGGATTTCATAGAAGAGGAGTTTAGAGAAGATTCTTATGTAAGATTAGAAGGTAAAACCTTAAGAAATCACGTCTTACCTTAAGCTTTCTCTTCTTTCTTCTCTCTAAACTTAAGATTTTCTTAAGCTCTCTCTCTCTTCTTTCTTGTTGCAAATGACGAAAATGGAGGGAAGAGAAAGAGGATGAGGCTTCATAAAATCTTGTACCTTTTTCTCTTATTTAATAAATGGTAGGAAATTTCTTGATGACATCACTTTGTACTTAAGCCTTATCTTCATCCAACTTATGCCATAATGTCCAATTGGGTTTGAACTAGTTTTCTTCTTTTTTTCCCTCTTGCCCAAATGTCCCCTAGGTCATTAAGAAACCAAATGGGCCTCCATTCCATTTGTCTTAAGCTTTCTTGTTCCCATAAATAATATCTTATTATTATTTTTTTTTGGTAAAACATAAATAATATCTTAAGGTAATTACACATGTGCTTATATACAATAATCATTGTTTATTCCTTTTGACTTAGATTAATGACACTTGGCATATCTTAATCTTAACAATTATTTTTCCCTCCCATTTACTTAAGCTAGGCGAAATTAATCAAGGAAAAATGGAAATAAAATTGTTCTAACATTTTCCATAATTCCCTAAATTGAATTATGCACAAGTTCCTTCCAATTTCACAAATCTTGATTTATTTAACCAAGAATATTTCAAATATACATTCTCCTTTATTTTCCTTAATTAATTGAAATTTAATTTAATTAATTGAAAAATAATTAATCTTGAGCTAAATTGGTAAAATTACGTTTTTGTCATTACCTTTGTAATATAATTTTCTTTCTTGAATTAATTTGCCTATTTTCTCATGAATTTGAACATTTCTAAAATTCATAAGTTCCAAATGCATGATATTTCTAAATATAAAAAGGCTCAAATAGTGAGTGTGACAATATATTTATTTATTGTAGGATATATCATATAAAATTTGCCACTTGTATAGTAAAACCATGGTATTAAAACCCGGACTGGACCGGCCGGGTTAGGCCGGAAACCGGTGACCCAGGCATTAGTCCGGTTCGGTTGATGGTCGGAATCAATAGAAAACTGGCCCAGGATAGCTCGGTGTAAACCGGCATAACCCGGGAGAAACTCGGCTAACCCGCGAGCTGAACGGGTCACCTAGGTCGCTTCTTTATTTGCTTGAAAATGGCATCACTCCGGAAAAAAAAAGGTTTTCGAGAGAGGAAGAACATGGAAAGAATAAATGATAAGATATTATAAAAAACTTACCGAAATCCTGAAAAATCACGATATAAAAGTGGCAGGGAGAAACTTTTTAGAATAGGATACACATAAACCAGAAGAAGAAGGCGTTGTGCGAGACGGTAACGGAAAAGTGGAAAACACAGAGAAAGGGAGCGAGAGAGATGGAGCCCCGATTGTAATTGCCAAAATTCATAATGGGGGAGAGAGAAGAAAAATGTCTAACTCATTTAATGCTTCCTGCTTATAACATGACATTGCGTGTACAAAATATTTCTTTCTTTCCATCTTTCAAAGCTTTGCTTAGATTCCCTCATTCACGTGATGGTCTTCAGTCTTCCACATAAAAAACATAATATAATATTATAATTGCTTTATTGATTATTATAATATGCAATATATGTTTATTAATTTTTTTTTATAATGGAATATTTTAAAAAATTAATTTTATTTAAATATTTTATAATTCAGTTAAAAATATTTTATAATTAAAATGTGAATATTTTGATATATTTTAAGTAAATTATGATATTTTAATTATAACCGGTTTGACTCCGATCTGACCTACTAACCCTTAAACCACCACCTCAACCGGTTCAATTACCGATCCAAATTTTAATAACTTGAGTAAAACCAAAACGAGTCAATCCTAACTATTGACAAATAAGTTATTATTATGTGTGGCCACTGGCCAATACACATTTTTTTGAAATATCATATCAAATCCGCAAGTGGACGTATAACAAAACAAAAAGAAGTACGAGTTTGGTTTAACTCATATTGATAGTATATAAAATAGCTAAAGAATTCATAAAAAAAGAATAATAATATAAGGAAGACTCGAAAAGTTAACTGCGTGACCGAACATGTAAAAGTTGAAATCTCGCATATTTATGTTTTCAACAACTCTTCCATTTCTGTTTTCTCAATATTATTAAGATTAATAATAAATAGTTTAAGATTTTCTCTCGGTTACTAACTGCTTTCTTATTCAGTTATTCTACATATTGATGCATGATATTTCGTTTACTTGTTAACCATTCCATGCATGTCAAATTAAACATCAAACCTTGCGTTTCAGTACATGTTTGTTTGGTTCAGCGTTTTCTTAAAAAATAAGTTTTTATTATGCAAGCCGAGATAAAATTCCTTTAACATACTTACCTCGTATACCATGAATCATAATTTATAAACACTTATTACCTAAAAATAAGCTATTTCAAACGAGTAAGTACTCTGATAAAAAAAAGAGGTAAACTTTAAGTTCTTAAAACACACACATCTTTCTAACATTATTTAATCAATTCTTCTTTTAAAGGAAATTATTTTAAAATAAATTACAGACATAGAATAGCACAGTGTAACGATTTCCAATAAAGTAAAATAAAAGTAAGGGATCTTTGATTATAAACAACTAAATTCGAATATTGGCGCTTTTTATATTCTTACAACGGCTAAAATTTTCAAATAAGTACCTCTACCCATTGTTTTTCTGAAAATAATGGTATTGTATAGAAAACGCTTCCAAGCAGGGCAAATATTTTGATGCTTGATCGTGGTGTCACTTTAGGATCCTTTTTTGACAATTTGGGTGCAGGTCCGATCTCCAATGAATAGTTTTATTTAAATAATGTCATTATTATATATTTTCTTAGCCAGTGGGTTTTCTTGAGATCCGAGAGTGCAAATCATCATATTCAGACCTTGACTACCAATTTGACTGTAAAAACCTCAAATCTCAACTGGAAATTTCTCTTAGCTCTGTTTTGCTGGTAAATACATTCGTTGATTCATGCTTTAAAGTTTACTCTCAATTTGTTAATTGCTTTGTTTTTCTTCAATTTTTCTTTTCAAAGCTATCTGATTTGAACGGAAGAACTGAAAAGGAGACTTCTCTCTCTTATTGAAGGCATCCTCAAGCAATCTGCAAAAAGAGGTAAGTTCACCTAATTCCCTTTTTATCTGTGTTTATGTGATAACTATATGTCTCTCTTCTGCTTCAGTGCTGAGACTTTAAATGGAAAAATTAATTCCATCGTATTAGAGTATTGGAAGCACCCGAAAAATTACATTAGGGCGTGGATGCTACTTTACCCGTTTTTTCAGATCCCTCATACCAAACAGCCCCCAAAGCTGCAACCCAGAGAAAAACCTGCATTTGAAACACAACCATTTGAGAAGTAACAGGTTTTAGTGAAGTAAGTCTCCCAACTAAAGACAATCCCTAATTCTTTCCTTTGAACCTTATCAATTAGAAACTGAAACTTGCTTCTGTTGTTTCTACCTTGGGTGATATGAGTTTTTTTTTTTTTTTTTTGAAAAGATCACGCACATGTTTTTCGAGCATTAATGTTTTGTCCAGGCATAACCCCAAACTTCTCCAAGCATTCTATCACCTAAGAGTTTTGTCAGAAATAGCTTCACAAAACATTATTCCATTATTCCTTCCAACCTAGCTATCCTCAGCGATCTCCATTTTTTGCTACATATGGCATCCGAAATACTATGGGATAACTTCCCCATCCCAAGAATAAACAAATAAGGTGAAATAGGATCACCTTGCCTTATTCCGCATAACGGCCATTTGCACGTCCTTCTCGTCCTAATGGGCTTGAATTGATCTCTTAATAGCATTTAATCTAGAGCAGAAATTTTGGTTTTTTTTTTCTGTCTTAATGGAATTTAACTTTTAAAATTAATTTTTTGGGCAATTTATAGCTTATTAAATTGGCATGGTTCTTCTAAATATTCCTTCCTTTCATCAACTACTTTACGCTCTTTTTTTCTTGGGTCTAATTTGGCTCTATAATAATATTGCATCAATTTGAAAGAATTTTACTTTTCATAGACCCAAAGTAAATTCAAGTTTAAAAATCCAATTTCTTGAGGAGTCTAATTTTTTAATTAATAAATGAGCCAACTGCAACTTGAGCAAAATGAAAATTGAATGAATTTGGCATCTTCATTTATATAAAACTCATAGGAGAGACTTATTTTTAATTATATTTTAGACGTTGGGGCAAAATTGAATTTTCGCAAGACATTTTTGCTAGGATTTTTCAGATTCACTTTCTTACCAGCCGGCTACAATAAAGTAACATATCAAACAGTGAAGGAAATGAAGAGACGACCTGAAATTTCAGACATAGTAGAAAAAAAGAAAATAAACCTTCTGAAAAAGGAAAAAAAACAGGGTATTTGGGTAGTGTTCCTCAAAAATCAAAGTAGGAAGACATCATGAATTAATATGATGTTATATCAAGTAAACAGAGACTAAGCAATAAAGAAAAAGAGTTCAGTCATTGGAAGGAATTATATAAAAATTTGCTACTTGTACAATAAAACCAAAACGAATCACCTAACACACACACACGCGCACACAGAGAGACAAATAACTTGTTATTATGTATGGCTGGCACACATTTTTATTTGAAATATTATATTGAATTCGCAAGTGGATGTATAATAGGCTGTCTTAGCGAGCAAAGCATTATTCGATTTAACCAAATCCCTCTTATGTTTGGATCAGTGAGAGTATTCCCCACCGCCCAATGCATTTGGTGACAAGACTGTTCAAAGTCCCCTACCCCTGGCATATATATAGAAGCTATCTTTTCACCAGCTATGTAGATATTAAGATGTACTGACTCAACATAATTCATCACAAGGTTAACCCATGTTTGAGAAAATCCAAACTCTTGTAAAATCTGTCTCAAAAACACTAGAATCCTGCTCTAAATAAGAGCCTCGTGTTGTTATTTTGAAGTGGGTGATAATGAGGGCTGAAGGGCAAAATCGTCTTTTGGTGCCACCTGTACTGTTCATCCATACTAACAGGGTATTGATCCAGAATTTTGAATTTCAGAGTACTAAATAGGGATTTTACTATTTTGAAGGTATTTTTCAGGGATTTTCCCTAAATTTAAAATCTGTTTAGATAATTATTTTTTAAAAAATTGTTTTTGAAATGACGTGGTGGCGGTGATGTGGCGGCAGCCATTGACCATGGGTGTCAATGGCAGGAAAAGAGAGTTTCTTCATTTTTTCAAAAAAAAAAATCACAAAACAAAAATAAGAAAACACTAAAAAAACAATTTTGATATTTTAGTTCTTAAAAACAAATTGCTATTGTTATTTTTTTAAAAAAACCAGGTTAAAAATAAATTTCCAAATAAGTTGTATTATTCTTTTCTTTAAAATAAAAAATTGTCCTTAAAACCAGAAATAAACCGGCCTGAAATTTTTCTAGAAGTTAACTTCAAAATAAGCATTCTTCTTTCTGTTTTGTGCCCCGGATTAATTGGTTTTGTTCATCAAATTTTGCAAAACAAAATTGGAAATAATAATTAAAAAGAAACAGAGAGAGATTGATATTTAAAAAAGTGTCTGCTTTATTACAGTTTGCGTGCAATGATGTCTTGATGTTCATGGCAATTGAAGATTGGCTTCACTTGCGTTTCTACTCTCCAAACAGTTGAATTGCATGCCATTTTGAGGTAAAGTGATCGTCAATCTTATATCAGTTTTTAAATTTTGAATTTTGATTCTGGTCTATGGGTATTTATCTCAAAAATATTTTCAAATTCTTATATAATGATTTTTTCCCATAATCTTTTAATATAATTCTTGAAAATCATAGTAAGAATTTGTTGGAAGTTAAACAAATTTCTAAACGTCAAAAAACACCATTAAGACTGGATAATCATGAGAAGAGGAATCCCTCTCGAATACGATCAAAATAAGACTTTCTAGTGTTTGAGTAGTTCGAAAGTATTCCTTCATGGCTTCTAGCATAAGCTTTTCCTAACTGTTACTTTCCATTGTTGTGAATTAATCATTTGCAGCCGAATGGTTTGAAATATCTGATGTTGGATTCCTTTCTATAATTCACGGGGGTTTTTCTTCATATGTCTGATTAAGCGCTTGTTGAGAATGTAGCATAATGCTATATTAAAAGTTTCTACCCAAAAGTAATAGGTAGGTTGCTTTCCTACAACATTCTTTTGCTATGTCTTCGAGTGTTATATTCTTTCCTTCGATTATACTATTTTGTTTGTTGAAGAGCTCTTGCCGCTGAAAAGTCATGTGAGGAGCCTTGATTTTCACACAATTCTTTGAGTTCTCTATTTTATAACTCTCTTCCATAGTCGCTTCTGATTTCAGAGATTATACATCCTTGTCCTCTTTGATAATTCTTGCAGACATCTTCAAAATCTTGGAATATGATGGAGACTTTGTAGTATAGGATATAAAGTCCCGCATTAGGTGGAATGAGATGCTCAAGGGGATATTTAAATGGGCTGGTTTTCCTATCTCAGCAGCTAACTTTATGACAAGGTTCCCTATTTCACTTAGGTATCTATTAGAATGCTTAATATGAACTAATAAGATCATCCACCCTTAGAAAGGGAGTCAAACTAGGTAGTCATGATGATATAAAAACAAAGGACAACAGTCAAAAATTGGGGTGTTCAGCAAATCATGAAGAATCTTCATTAATAACAAATGATTTTGTACAAGAGATAAATCAACCCATTTAGGTTTAACCATGATCATTCCTCACTTGAGGGTGATAAACCAACCCAACCTTGGAAGTATTTGAGAGATATTTCTCTATCTAGGGAGGGACTCAAGTTATTCTCTCCCTGTTACATTGGTGGGGATTAGTATCCCTTAGCATTGCTTTTATTTATAAAGCCCAATTAGGTGATTAACCCAACTAATTAACGGCTCAAGTTGACACTTCTTAACTCTAGGTGTTCAACTTGCCAACACAGGCTACAAGGGAGAAAAGTGAATTAAATTAGGTTAGTTTCAATTTACAACATCAACATTAAAATTTCTTGCAAACTCTCTAATCCATGTTAATCCTCTGAAAGCTTCATTGCTGCTTCAATATGCTTGTAACCTATAACTAAAAATGCCTCTGCTCTTGTAATTTTGACTGTCTTTCTTCCCATACTAGGAACTGTGATTGAAGATAGTTGAAATCCAATATAGTCTTCATTCTTCATATATTGGTTCACTCCCATGAATGCTTGAAGACAATATAATACTTCTTCAAAGGCATCAATTTGCTTTACTCTGCCACTAGATGATTCTGAATTTCGTTGGTTACAGACCCTAGTCAATATTAGTATCATTTGTTTAGAAACGGTTACCACGATGGCAAAGAATCTTGCACAAGCTCGTTCTATTAGGGTTAGTTGGAACTTTTTTTTTATTAATTGATCTTGCATGTCTTCTTCATCTTTGCTCCTTTTACCACAAGGAAGAACTCCAACATTAAATTTCCCATCCTTTCACTAGTAAGCACCTTGTTATATCAATCCTCTTAAACGATTGGCAGCCCTATGTGTCCCTTGTCTGTAGTTTCTATGGCGTGGAGAATGTAGCGTCAGTGTGGGTGGGTTGTTTCTGTTCTCTGTTTTGTGTAATGTTCTTGTATCACTGTTGTGGTATTGTTTCTGAGTCATGTATTTTTAGCTTGCTTTTCCATATCTTTTGAGAAAGTCTTTATTCTAAAAGTATTTGTGGAGGGCCATATCTTTTGAGAAAGTTTTTATTCTAAAAGTATTTGTGGAGGGCCATAACAAAATGCTAGTTTGTTTGTCTTCTTTACATGCATAGCAAATATGATATATATCTGACGTAGTTCAGCTGAGGAAATCCTCTAACAAGCTCAAGTTTTGAGAGCTTAGAACTCATACATATGCTAGAGAGTGTTCCAACTCTTTATGCCATATCCAAGAGTCATTGCAAACTGAGGCAAGACTCTGAAGTGCATTGAAGTCAAGAAGAGAGATTTTTTCATATCTTTGACCTTCAAGAATTACATTGTTGTTGCTGTCTAGAATAGTGCATTTTGATTTTTCAAAATGGCTTTGTAGTCTTTGTCACATTACTAAGTGATAGTCAATAAATTATGCTCGAATCTTTGCTCTAAGCAAGCATTTTTTGCATGACATTCTTCAGTTAACTGGTTAAATCTTGTTCCTATGATTTTTCTTTTTCGATTGTCTCCAAAAGTGACATATCATCCACTATGATAAATTAATGGAAATGAACATTGCTTTGTTTGTCATGTGTCTTGAGCAATCACTATCCAAAAACCACTTTCCTTCTATAATACTCCTTTGGTCCTTAATGTAGAGCCTAATTGAGAAGTTAATCTTGGTTCTAAATGTAATACTTTTTCCCATATTAATGCCCTTTCAACGATAATCAAATAAGAGAGGGACAGAGGGAATTAAGGAAGATCATTAAGGTGTTTTAGATATAATATGTAATATTAACTAACTTGTTTAATCTAATCAAGCTATATATATATGTCTTACTGTGAAAGAACAATGTGAAAGAACAAGCTCTTATCATTAAAACACACTCAGATGATTTATTCACATGTGAAGATCCTATTTATAGTCTCATAAGGAGACATTAGTGGAGGAAATTAAGATGGGAATCAAGGGATTTACAATCTTGACTTAATAAGAAAAGAATTCTAATAACCCACTCTAACAACCCACTAATTCCTATAATATTCTAACACTCCCCCTCAAGCTGGAGAATATATGTCAAACATTCCTAGCTTGCATTGAAAACCTTCATATATTGATCTGCCTAGTGGTTTGGTCATTATATATGTAATTTGATCTTCAGACCGTAGATAGGACAGTTTCATAATGCCTACTTCAACTTTCTCTTTAATAAAGTGCCTGTCTATCTTAACATGTTTCGTTCGATCATGATAAACAGGATTCTTCGTCATTTCGATGATTGACGTGTTATCACACCGGAGTTGCATAGGTCCTTTATATGGAATTGTTAATTCTTTCAATAGCCTTATAACCCAGAGTCCCTCACACACTCCTTCTTTAACAGCTCTCAGCTCTGCTTCTACACTACTTCTTGAGACCACCGTTTGTTTCTTGCTTCTCCATGTAACTAGGTTTCCTCATACATATATGCAGTATCCAGAAGTTGACCTCCTGGTTTCCCTATCTCTTGCATGAGTTGCATCAGTGTAGATCTCAATATTTCTGGCAGTGCCTTTCTTAAAGAAGAATCCTCTTCCAAGATTCAGTTTCAAATAACTCAGGATTTTGTATACTACCGCCATGTGCTCTTCCTGTGGCTGGTGCATGAATTGACTTGCTATTCCGACTGTATAGCTAATGTTTGGACATGTGTGGATTAAGTATATGAGTTTCCTGACTAATCTTCTGTATTGTTCTGAGTTAACTGGGACTTTATTTGGTTTGATCTCCAGGTGACAACCTTCTTCCATAGGTGTTCCTTCAGGTTATGCTCCTAACATACCTATTTCATATAGTAGATCTAGAGTATACTTTCGCTAGGACATATTGATGCCATTTTTGGTTCTTGCCACTTCCATACCTAAGAAGCATCTCATTTTCTCGAGATCTTTTACTTGGAACTTGCATGACAGGTTCTTCTTGAGTCGAGTAAAGGAATTTTCATCATCTCCTGTAATGACTATGTCATCTACATAGACAATCAGTATAGTGATTTTTCCATTATTTCGTTCGATAAACAGTGTATCATCTGCTTGTCCCTGTGTATACCCAAGTTTCTTTACTACTTTGGAGAATCGTTCAAACCATGCCCTAGGAGATTGTTTTAGCCTATACAAAGACTTGTTGAGCTTATATACAGAGTCACTTGGAGCTAGAACTCCATTAGGAATCTCCATGTAGACTTCTTCCTCTAAGTCACCATTCAGGAATGCATTCTTGATGTCTAATTGGTGTAGCGCCCAATCTAAGTTAGCTGCAATCGATAGCAGTACTTGGATTATATTGAATTTAGCTACTGGAGCAAATGTCTCCTGATAATCAATCCCATATATCTGAGTATATCCTTTTGCGACAAGTCGTGCCTTATATTTGTTGATACTGCCATCTGGATTTAACTTTGGAGTGAAGATCCATTTACATCCCACTTGTTTTTTTCCTTTGGGAAGTGTTGTAATCTCTCACGTTTTATTTCTCTTCAGTGCTTTCAACTCTTCCTCTGTAGCTTGTTTCCACTTTGGATCAGCCATGGCTTGCTGAAATGTGTTTGGAATTTTTATATGTGCACTGTGTATAACAAAGCTTTTCATTTTTGTAGACAAATTGCCATATGAAACAAACCGCTGAATTGGATGTTAAGTACAAGATCTTACCCCTTTTCTCAAAGCAATAGGCCAACTTAGTTCTTCAGGATTTACATCCGAATTGGAGTCATGGTCGTTCCTTTGAATGGTAGAGATTGTTCTACCAGTGTTTGGTTCTTCTTGAACTTGTTAACTGGACTCTTCTTGTCTTCTCTCAATATCCACCCCTATGTTGATTTCAACATTTATTTCCAGTTCATTAGGTGTGAGTTCAGATTTATGCTGATGTTGGGTAGGACTAGGCTGGTTTATGGGGACAAATTAGTCAAGGTTAGTTATAAGGTTACGTTGTGATGGCGATGATGTAGCTAGTGGGACTTTGGATTGAGGTTCTTCTGAAATTAGCCATTCAATATCATTGCACTCCCCTTGAATGGGAAATATAGGATAATAGGCTGTCTTTGGAGAAGACGGTATCTTGGGAAATAAACAGTTTCCTTTAAGTAGGACAATAGCATTTATACCCTTTTTTAGTAGGGGAGTAGCCAAGAAATATACATTTGCTAGCTCGAGTAGAAAATTTGTTGCCATCTTTGTTATGAACAAAGACAATACAATCAAACGCTTTTGGGGGTAAAGAATTGAGGAGTGGACAAGTTGTAAAATGTTCAAGTAGTTTTTGGATAGGAGTAATGTAACTGAGAACTTTAGAGGGCATGCGATTAATAAAATATGCGGCTGTTAAGATGGCATCACCCCAGAAAATGGTGCGAACATTCCTTGCCATTAATAGGGTTTGAATTACTTCCAACAAGTGACGGTTCTTAAGCTCGGCCACTCCATTCTGTTGAGGGGTATATGGACATGAAGTTTGGTGATGAATTCCTTGTTGATCAAGAAATTCCTTAAAGATTCCGCTCGTGTATTCCTTAGCATTATCACTTCATAATACCTGTGCACAAAGGTATAGAAGGTTTGGAAGATTTTGGCTACTTCGGACCTTTCCTTCATTAAGTAAACCCAAGTGGTTCTTGTGTGGTCATCTATAAAAGTAACAAACCGTCTAGTATTAGACAGGGTTTTTATTCGTGTTGGTCCCTAAATGTCACTGTGGATTAGTGTGAATGGTGCAGAAGGGGTATAGGGTTTTTTAGGATATGAGGATCATGTTTGTTTTGCAAGTTAGCAAGTTTCACAATGAAAAGGAACAAAGTTTTTATTGAATAAACTTAGAAACACACGTTTCATATAATCAAGACTAGGGTGGCCTGTGCGACATTGCCAGAACACTTCTTCATTATTTTGAGAATTAGAGCTAACCAGTGCTCTATTCGCTTTCCATGCATCTTTATTTTTCCACCTTGATCCTTCAAGATAGAATAATCCATCCCATTCTCTAGACGTTCCAATCGTCCTCCTCGATCTTAAATCTTGAAAGACACATAGATCATTATCAAAAACTGCTCAGCATATATGGTCTTTAGTCAATTTGCTCACAGATATTAAATTACAAGTAAGCGCAGGCACAAACAAGACATTATGGAGTTCCAAGTGATTAGATAATGTGACCGTGCCAATTCCCTCAACTCATGTGAAAACACCATTTACTACTTTTACTTTGAGGTTTTCATGACAGAGTTTAAGGTTGGGGACTAAGTTTTTGTTACCAGTCATGTAGTCTGTAGCTCCTGAGTCAACAATCCAAGTGTCATCATTAGTCATTATTGCATTAAGAGCTGTAATGGAAGTATCTGATTGTACCAGATTTGTACTAGGAATGGAGTTTGAATTATTTTTCTTCTCTAGTAGTTTGCGAAGTATTTGTAGTACTTCTTGGTTCAGGTGATCACCATGCTCAATTTCCTGCTCAGTTGTGGTAAGATGATTCTGGGAGATCTGTTTTCCGTTGGATGGCTTGCCATGTAGCTTCCAACATTCTTCTTTGATATGATCCTTCTTTTTGCAGTAGTTGCACCATTTGTTGTTTCTTCTATCGCCTTGTGGTCCTCTCGCAGTAAGTGCTGAACTTTCAATTTGACTTGGGCTACTTTGGTTTAGAAGTTTCCTGCTTTCCTAAAATTGTACGAAGTTAACAACATCAAATAGAAGTGGTAGTGGGCGTTGTCCCATGATTCTGCCCTTGATCTCCTCAAAAGAGTCATTTAGGCCCGTAAGAAATCATGTATCCTTCCGTTTTCTACTAATTTCTTGTATAGTTGAGCATCTTTGATGTTTTCCCATGGATGCACCTCAAACAAATCTTGTTGTTGCCACAATTTAGTAAAGCATTGTAATATTCAGTTACTGAAAGATTACCTTGCCTTAAATCATGAAGTTGCCTTTTAAATGAATCAAGGCAGCAGTGTTATCAAGGGAAGAGTAGGTTTGTTTGGCTGCATCCCAGATCTTTTTGGTGGTGTTCGTAAGGAGATAGCCTTCGCTGATGTCTAGAGTCATTGAGTTGCTCAACCAACTCATTACCTGATTATTTTTAGCAAACCATGTGTCAAAAACGGGATCATTGGGTTCCGGTTGAGGAGCTTCACCATTAATGTACTTTTCCTTCCTCTTGCCACGCAAATATCTCAGAACATATTGGGACCATTGAAGGTAATTTTTTCCATTAAGTTTATAATTGATAATCATTCCTTGAGTGCCTGTAAGATATGCACATTCTGATGTGACCTCAGAAATTTTAGAGGGCACAGTGGTGGTAGATGAAGAAGGAATAGTGCTCTCTTGTGTTGAAGCACTAGTACCGAACATAAGAATGGCTCCAAAATTTGTTGGGATGTGAGGAATAGATCCAAAAATAGGAGGAAAATCATGTGGATCCATGTTCTGGATGAAAAAATGACAGCAACACGTAGAGGAACAGTGGTGACGCCTGGCAATAGTGATAGCGCGTGAACTCACGTGCGGAGAAAGAGGTGGCACGTGAGGATCACTCGTAGCCTGGAATTGCATCGGACCGTCGGGGTTTTGTCGATCGTCGTCTGTTGGTCCCTGCGGTGGGGGCAGTGAGGCTTAACTTGCTCATCAGCAGGAGCCCTAGGTGGCACGTAAGCACGCGCAACCTAAATGATGTTGGACCATCAGGGTTTGGCCGGTTGGCATCTGTCAGTCCGTTTGGTGGTGGCAGTGAGGTTCAGTTCACTCTCCTATCAAACAACTCACTCCTGCCAGACGCCTTGTGGCGTCCTCCTCTGTAACTCACTCTCTCTCTCTCTCTCACTTTGTTGAACAAGCCCAGATCAGACTTGGCACTGGCTCTGATACCGTGTGAAAGAATAATGTGAAAGAACAAGCTCTTATCATTAAAACACACTCAGATGATTTATTCATATGTGAAGATCCTATTTATTGTCTCATGAGGAGACGTTAGTGGAGGAAATTAAGAAGGGAATCAAGGGATTTATAATCATGATTTAATAAGAAAAGAATTCTAATGACCTACTCTAACAATCCACTAATTCCTATAATATTCTAACACTTACATTAAGGATTAGAGGAGTGATACGTTCTTCAAGCATAGTTGTTACTAAAATTTCATTTTGCTTTGGAATACCGAAATCTTATTGAGTCCTTTCTTATTTGTTGCATCTCCTATACGTATATTAGTACCTTTGGCACCCAAAACGACTTTTGATATCTTTTTATCATAGAATCTTTTTGCTGACTTGGGATGAAATTCGCTTTTCCTAGTTCTTCCTAAAGTGAATTTTGACAATTATGATGTAGTTTCTCTTTTTCAGCATTTACCTTACTTTAAAAGTATTTTTCATAGGCAATTCAAAGGTATTTTTAAATGAAAAAAAAAACGAAGAATTTTGAGAAATATAGGGCTGTTGAGTGAATCAAAATCAACATCATTTGGTTGGGTTTAGTGAATAAGCTCCCCACTAAACCTCACAACGAGACAAATGAAGATTTTGATTCATATTTGGAGAAATGCTTATATTTGATACTTAACTCTCTCTCAAATGGGACCTTACCCAGTCTTAAACAAGATTGCCTAAATATTAGAACATGTCACACATTGAATAGTTAGACATTGAATTAAATATATATAAGAGCGTATGTATGTCGTATCAATTGACTTAAGTTATTTTGATAGAATGACAACCTCAACCTACTTATAAATCTAAAAATTTCAACAAGTTATCAGAGCTATTCGTGGGACACAAAAAATAAAAGACAAGAAAAATATATAGGCAAAAAAAAAAAAGGAAGATATAACTTGAAGCCTTTGGGACATGAAAAAATGATTAGTTTGGCATTGAATTAAAGGTATATAAAAAGATGAGGAATGTTTCTGTCTAATTGACTTGAGTCTTTTGATTAAAAGACAGCCTCAACCTATATATACCTATATATATATATATATATATATATATATATATATATATATATATATATATATATATTTAAATTTAAATGTTTCGACACTAAAATAGGAATGTTTCTGTCTAATTGACTTAAGCCTTTGTGTGTGTGTGTGTGTTTTTTTTTTTTTAACGATCAATTAAAAGGTATAGAGCGAGATATATATAATGGTCATAAAACATGAAGTTGATATTTTCCTGAAAGCACCTTACTAAATCTCATTATGTGTGAGTATGATTGCCTTGTCTTATTGATAAGTTTGCTGTCCATTTGTATTTAACTTCTTCATATATAGTAGATGCTACAAACAAGAGAAAAAAAGTCACTTCTCAAACAGGGGCATCATCGAACCGCTTTGACCTAAGGGATAAAAAAGGGTAAGTATGTGCTTTCATTGTTTGCCCTAAAAACGAACTATATGCTTTCATTGTGTCCATTTTACTGTTTATGTTCCTATTTATCATTTGTTTTTATTTTTATTTAATATGCATTTTTTCTTGTTTATGACTACAAATATTGAGAATTAATAGATATAAATTAAAGTATTAAACCGTAAAATTTTTATCTTATTAATGATCAAGTATATAAGACAACAAAAGGCTAGCAAGTTGATAAGGAGAATAAACTACTCATGCCTACTTGGCCTTTTGCTTTTATTACATAGACTTCTCTTATATTTCAAAAATATACACATTCCAAATCATTAACTCCATTAAGAATATTCTAAAAATTAATTTTTAATTAAAACTTATATCAGAATAAATTTTATTTACTAATTTACCCTTTATCATACTAATGAATCACTTTATTTGTTGTTACCTATGTATAGATAACCACTAGCTAGTGTAACAGCCTAAAAAGTTTAAGTGTAATTTTTTTATCTATGTACAATGAATCTGTTTTTTTCCACACTGTGATAATAGATTTTGATATTTTGAAGAACATTTCATATCAAAATTAATATTAAATTAGTAAATAAATAATCATAACAGTAAGTAGAATTGTTTTTAATAATAGATCTAGTTAGAATAATTGCGTATCATAATTTTTGTTAATTTACATTGTTAGGGTAGACAAAGATAAAGACAATTAATTATGACTATATGTCCATTTTAGATGGCATGCCCCGGGGAAGGTATTTTAACAGATCTTGTTGGAAGATTGGTGGATAAAACCATAAAGGAAGTCAATTATTTTTGTCATTTTGAGACTCATGATCGCGAGTTTAATGAAGACAAGCAACTTTTGATTAGAAAACTAGAAACAGTACAAAAGGATATTGAAGATGCCAAAAGAAATAATCAGTATCAAATTGAAGGTGAAGTTCGAGATTGGATTGAGGAAGCTGATAATCTAATTCAAAACAAGGCTGAAATTAGGCCGACAAGGTTTGACAGTTGGTGTCCTCTTAGGCAATACCGACAAGGCAAGAGTTTGGCACAAAGGACACTAGCCATTAAAGACCACATCCAAAAATGTAACTTTGAAAGAGTGGCACATCCAGCTGAACTTCTAGATATGAAGTACCATGCTTCAAGGGACTTCATTGATTTTGAGAGCAGAAAGACAAAATTCAAGCAACTTGTGGAAGCTTTAGAGGATGGAAATCATTACATGATCGGATTGCAAGGGATGGGGGGAACGGGCAAAACCACTTTGGCAACACAAGTCGGCAAACAAGTTGAAGAATCCAAAGCATTTGAGAAAGTCATTTTTATTGTTGTGTCCAATCCTCCAGATATCAAGAAGATTCGAGGCGACATTGCTAGGCAGTTAGGTTTGCGATTACAGGAAAGTGAGGAAGCAGATCACTCAAAGCTTTTGTGGTCTACAATTTATAAGAATGAAAAGAAATTACTTATAATACTAGATGATGTGTGGGGGGTGCTAAATCTTATGGACATTGGGATTCCATCTGGAGTTGATCACAAGAATTGCTATGTTTTGATAACCACTCGCCATTCAAAAGTTTGTCAAGCTATGAGATGCCAAGAAACTGTTCGCCTACACACATTGGGCGAAGAGGATGCAATGCATCTTTTTCTATTTCATGCAAGAAATGATGATGATGATTCTACAACTAATGAGTTGGAGGGTCTTGCACGAGATTTTTTGAAGGAGTGTGGAGGATTGCCAGTCGCAATTGTAGCATTAGCCAAAACATTAAGAAATTGGCATGTTGGAGAATTGAATGCAGCGTTGACAGCATTACAAAAGTCTAAGTCATTTGTTGATGTCGATGATGATTTGGTGGAGGTTTATAGTTGTTTGAGATTAAGCTATGATAATTTACATAATGAGAAGGCCCAAAAGCTTTTTTTATTGTGTTCTATTTTTCCAGAAGACTATGAATTTCCTATATACCTTATTAGTAGACTTGGTATAGGGTCAGGAATTTTTGAGGAAGCTGATGATTATTGTGCAGCAAGAAGCCAAGCACTCAGAGTGAAAAATAAACTCATAGAGTCTTCTTTGCTACAGAAGGTTGGGGAGAAAGAATGTGTAAAAATGCATGACTTGGTTCGTGAAGTGGCCCAATGGATTGCAAAAGAAGATATTCAGGTGATTAAGGATTCTCTAACAACTTTAAAAACAAAAAAGCGATTTGTGTTTTGGAGAACTGATGATTTTCCCGATCAGTTTGATGATACAAAAGTTGAGATTTTACTTCTTTGGATGAGTGGAAATGTTCTAGTGCAAGACCCAAATGCATTCTTTGCAAGGATGTCAAGGCTCAAAATTCTGTTTTTACTTGGTGAATATGATAGAAAAGTTCCCTCTCCATCATTGTCGAAGTCACTTCTTTCATTAAAGTATATTCAGACTCTTATCCTGGATGGTTGGGAATTAGGTGATATCTCTATTTTGAAAAATATACAGGGTCTTGTGACACTTGAGTTCAAAAATTGTCTAATTATTGAATTACCCAAAAATATCATGGAACTAAAGAAGTTGAGATGGTTGGGGTTAAGGAAATGTGAAATTCAAAGGAGCAATCCTTTTGAAGTGATTAAAAGATGTTCACAATTGGAAGAATTGTATTTTGTTGAGAATTACAATGTCAAGGATTGGAACATAGAGGATGACAAAGAAATTGAAGATGGAATTGCTCATGAGTTGAAAATATTTTCTATTGCTTATGATGGTTTTAAACGTTTCTCCATTGATGATAATGGCCTATTAAGATGCTTCAATCCAGAACATATAAAACATCTAATACCAGATGCCCTATTTAAGTGCCTTGTGAGAAGAGCAGAAGTTCTTGAGTTGGGGAAAATAGGACAAACAACATGGAAAAATCTTGCCCCTGACATTATTCCTTTGGAAAATGGAGGCATGGATAATTTGATCAAGCTGTACTTGTGTGAATGGGATGACATTGAGTGCCTTATTGATCATAGTAAGTATCATCATTCTAATACCACATTCTTCTCAAAGCTGGTTGAGCTACATCTGTATGGTGTGGGTGTGGAAAGATTATATTGGGGTACTATGCCTTCAAGCTTTCTTTGGCAGTTACGGATTTTGAAATTAGAGAAGTGTATGAAACTGCAAAACATGTTCTTCGATGAAAATATCAAGCTACCTCATCTTAAGGTATTGACATTGATAGGTTGCCCAATGTTTCAACCATCAATTTTCCAACCCTCTGTTGCTCAAAGCCTTGAGCGACTGGAAGAATTAGTAGTAGAAGATTGCGAGGAGTTAAAAAGTTTAATTGCATATGAGAGTTTGAAGCAAGAAATGAGAGTTGTTGGTAGTCAAAAGAACTGTAGCTTATTGTTCCCAGTGTTAAAATCTCTTCAAATTAAAGGATGTGGCAAATTAGAAATGGTATTCTCACTCCTTTTGCTTGGAGACCTTCCCAAGTTGAAAGATTTATATATAAATAATTGTAAGGAGCTGAAATACATATTTGGTGAATATAGAGACATGAGCCAAGTTTTGCAGCAAGAAATCATTCTCCCTTCACTAACAAAAGTGAAACTTTGTGTTGTACCAAGTTTCATTAGTACATTTCAAAACTCCAAGAAATGTGTGCTAAGGCCACCTCAAGTTTTTAAAGAAGATTCAAAGGAGAAACACAAAAGCTCTAAGACAAGTACTTTCTCATGGGCTTATGGATGTTGCTTTCTAGCCCCATCTAAAGACACCAGTATTGGAGTTCCTAATGCCACAATTGAAGACCACACAATCTCACAAGTATGCTACTTTGGTCTTGCTTTCTTTGTCCAATATGTTTTATAATTTTTTTTTCGAGAAAAGTGATATTTGATTAATTGAACTTACATGCACACAAATTGTTTATAGATATTTTTCTTTTTTAAAGTACGTAAATCTGATAAGAAGTAATGATATAACTATTCTTAAGTGACATATTTTATTGGAAGTGTGACTTGATATTTTAAAAGTTGTAAAGAAATATGACAAGGGTTTAGAGAAATGGTGAGATAAAAATAATGAGTGCTATATTTGTGTTTATTTATAATCTTCTTTTCTTTTAATATTTCATAATAAGTCATATTCGTTCAACGTTACAAACGATCAAGCGAATTGCTAGAAATGAGTTGGTTAAGACTTTTTTCCTCTATAAATGAATATAATAATTTGGACATGAAATACCAGCTGTCTTGTGTTCTTTTTATGAGACTTTATTCTCTTTTAACTTATACTTTCATGAGATTAAAACATTTAGTTAAAATTAGTTAAACGTTTTTACAACTTTCAAAATTTACTTTGATTGGTGTAGTTTATAAGAAGAGGGAGATGGAGTAATCAACAAGTAGGGTCTTATAAATGGGACTGGAGACCCTAGTTTATTAGCTGGGAAAAATTTTTTTGGAATGCACTTTGTTAAGGAATTTCTTTATCTGAATAATTGAGTTGAATAAGACTAACATATTATTGTGTGGCGGATCCAAAATTAGAAGAGTGTAGGCCAAATTATTTTTTTTAAGAAAATAATAATAAACATATTTATATTTATATTAAATCTATTTTAATCATTATTAATATTCATTATTCTTTTTTAAAAGTTTATTTGACCCAAAGTCTCAAAGAAACACATTTTTAAAAATTAAATGTTCTATAATATTCCTTAAAGAAATTGAAATTTAATTGGCATATCCCCGTACAACTTCCGTGTTGAGTTCGCTCCTGGATGTTGAAGGGCTGCTGCGTATATATCCACGCCATCCATTATGTGTTGTCTTGATAATGTTAATATATCATGCTAGACACATTTATTTTGTATTTCAATTTTATGGTTCATTAATTCTCTTTTGGTTGATCGATGTTTTGAATAATATTGTTATATATTGAGATACATGATTAGATGATTGAAAGTAGTTAATTATACAAGTTGAATATAAGAGAAGTGATTGGTTGTAGGGATCAAGTAAAGGGATAGAAACATTGCATATAGCTGAGTGTCTAATGTGGCAACCTTTGAGCCTTCAAAATATAAGGAAGATGACACTTTCACGATGTTCAAAATCAAAGTCATTGTTCAGTGTATCCATTGCCACAACCATGATCATGTTGGAGAAGCTAGAAATCTGGAATTGTGAAGAATTGAAGAACATAATAACAAATGAGACAGAGGATGATGACCATCTCAACTGCACCTCCATCTTCCCTAGTCTACAGTTACTCGAAGTTTACTATTGCAATAAGTTGGAATTTATATTTCTATCCACTCTTTCTGGAGGTCTTCAAAAATTAAAATATGTATTTATCAACAAAGCTTATGAACTGAAGTATGTTTTTGGAAAACACAATGAGGAAGTGTGTGCATCAAATGAGAATGAAAATGATGAGCCTCACATACATCTTCCGACATTGGAATCACTATGCCTTCTTGGCGTACCAAATATGATCAGCATTGGCATCAAGAAATATCAACAAAATGTGGAAGCACCAAAGGTACATAATACATTTTAATCTGTTACTTTATAGCACGTCTATCTTGCTCTGTTTTCTTTTGTAAAAACATGTTCCTCTATTTATTCTCTATAAAAATTTCAACTTCGAAAGATTTATATATAATTAATATGGGTTATGCGTATTGTAATTTATATAACAATGCAAATTTATTAATATTTGTTAACAAAACTACGAAGGCTTTTGTGGAATTTTTCAACGTGGACGGATAGAATTATTTATGTCAAAGTGATTAGGATTTATCTTTATACAGATTTCAAATTTAAATTTAAAATATTTCTCAAAATTAGTATGTTTGTGTCTTGGTGATTATGTGTATCTCTCACATGCACAAATGATACAAAAACCATGGCTTACATGTGTTTTTAATTAGTTATCCCCTTTTTTTCTTTTATTTAATAGTCGTAATATAAGTCTTATCTGTGAAACTAACGGTTAAGTAAAATGCCAAGAATGAGTTAGTTTTATACTCTATCTCATTGGCTAAATTAATTTGACAATTTGGACATGAAATTGATATGAGATTTTAGGAACTATTTCAATCAAATTAGTTATAAATAGTACCGAAGGAAGTAATTTATTAGTTGAATAAAATTTTTTGGATTAAAGCATTTTGTTGGGATGTGTGTCTCTACTAATTACACACTTCGCTGGATGTTGTGGGGCTGCATGTACCCCATTCATTGTGTTATTGTCTTGAAATGTTAAGAAAACTGATCAAAATGGTCAAAAAGAAATTATGCTAATTTTCAATTAGTTTTCTTTATAAATTATTTTAGCTGAAACCCTGAAAGAATCCAACTAAAACATCTCACTTATTTCAGATATTGCTAAACTATACCTAATTTGATCTTTAAAACTTTTGTAGTCTCAACTTAATATTAATTATTTTGGAATATTTACATATGTTTGATGCATATTTATATACTTTTATTCATAGTAGTCTATTTTTGTACCTCAGAGTTGTAGATAAACTGAAGTAGCATGTTAATTGCACTAGATTCAATGATAATTTTTCTAATTTTAATCTATTTATTCCAGTAAAAATCAAAGAGAAAGAATTCACACACACACACACACACACACACACACGAATGATGATGATATAGGTAGATAGTTAACATGAGTAGGTAATTATGGTTAAGTCAATGCTTTATTTATTTTTTATTTTTTTGTTTTTAACTTTCTATTATTTGAATAGCAGCACGGACATGGATAAATTGAATGCCTTATATATAAATCACAAATCAAATGACGACGGTCTTGCAACACTTTTATTTTGTATTTCATGTATTTAGTGTTACGATCCATTGATTCTTTCTTGTTTCATCTTTACAGATTGTGGAAGCACCAAAGGTACATAACACTTTTTAACTTGTTATTTTATACCATTTCATTCTTGCCCTATTTTCTTCCATGAAAACGTGCATGTTTTCCTACTTATTCGCTCTTTAAATTTTTTACTTCTAAACTTTTATACATAATTGTTATGAGTTATGCAGATTGCAATTCATGTCAAAATGCAGTTTATTTTATATTGCCTAAAGGGTATATATAATGAATGATTGTTAACAAAATATTTATATTCATAGAATTTTCATACGTGGACTATACAATTAATTGTTTCAAAGCGATTGACCCAGCTTTATCAAATTTCATATTTAAAAGGTAGTATGTGTGTACTGTGTGTGTGCCTTTGTTGTTGTGCGCGCCTATATGTCTCAGTTACAAAAGATGAAGACAGAACAAAATTTTAATTTTTTTCTCAAAATATATAAAATTAGTTCAAAATATTTTAATATATATGTACGTGTAATATGATGATGTTTAAATTTTAAAATTATTTAACTCATGTCAACACATGTTATATCATGTAATTTTTTTATAGAATATATTTTTCCTGAAAAATCATCATTTGCCAGGTCAAATTGCTGCACTAGATACTGGAAAGTTAATTTTTGGATATTGTTATCATTGGATGATTTTCAATATTGTGAATTTTTTTATTGCATATTTGCAAATGTTCGTATTATTCATATTCGTGTGGTCCTTTTTGATTAAAATATGACAATATGGGGACAAGGTTTCACTAAAGTGGGATGTTAAATTTGCAGTGATATTAATTGGAATTGATGAATTACTTTTATTTAAAAACGTGCAGGAAATAAAAAAGCATATGCAAGATGTGACAAGTGACAGAGCAAAGGAATCTGAACTGCAAGAGATTGTGAATGTTGAAACACCACTGACCCCAAGTGTGGGCTTCCAATATTTTCTCAACTTCCACAATATGAAACAAATAACAATATGGGAAAACAAAACGTTGAAAACTTTGTTCTCTGTCTCTGCCTGCAGAAACCTACCACAGTTGTCCGAATTATATATAAGAGGGTGTGAGGAATTAGTTAATGTGGTTGAAGATGATTCTAATGATCATCATGATATGAACTATAGCTCCATTTTCCCAAAACTGGAGGAACTATCTATCAAGAAATGCAACAAGCTAGAGTTTATATTTCCTCTCTCTCTTTTTGGAAGTCTTCAAAAATTAAAATCTTTGAGCATCAAGGAAGCTGCTGAGTTGAAATACATTTTTGGGAATGAAAGTGATGAGCTTCATATTCATCTCCCTACTTTGGAAAGACTATCATTTGTAGGCGTACCAAAGATTATGAACAAAATTCTTGCAAAAAAATATCACCTGAGCTTTCTGTCTCTACAAAGCATTAAATTGGGGGATTTTCAAGAGTTCTACGGAAGATCTTTTCTAGATTTGATGGCCTATTTTCAAGAAATGCAACTGAATATGAAAGTTCCAAAGGTAACTCATTTGACTTATTATTTTTTGATATGCGTTGCTCTGTTTATTTAACTACTATTTCTTCTTGAAAATTTTCTGTTACAATGGATTGCTTAACATTCAAACTTCAACAACATCAAGAACATATTTTGTTGCATAGCAATTCATCATATATAGACATGAAATTACTGAATTTTTCATACATAGAAATATACAATTCAGTTTTCATTAATATAAATTTGGTTTCATTAAGTAATGACCTCAAAAGCTTAAAAATTTCTGCTGAATAGTTTAGAAGAAAGACGAACCATATATATGGTTATCAATAGGAGCAATTAAGAGGGGGAGGGGGTCGACTTCTAATGTATATACTCATTATATATATACATTATATGATTTCAGGTGGATATAATAAAGCATAACCCAACTCTCTGTGTTTAATAATAGTATTGGGACTTTTCACAATTTGTGAATGTGATGATTTTAATTCATGCTGAAACTTAGAACTGATTTATTTTTATTAGGACTTGATAAAAATTATCAAGGATGTGCAGAAGTTGACAGAGCTTAGATTACGAGACTCCAAAATAGAAGAGGTACTTAATTTGGAAGGAGTGGAAATTGAAAGTACAGTATTGACATTGAGCTTAGAAAAAATGTGGTTGAAAGATCTATGTGAGTTCAGGCATATATGTAAGGGTCCCAAATATATTTTGAGCCTCCTCAATCTTCGTGATCTAGACATCATAGCATGTAAAAAGCTAAGAGTTATCTTTAGTGTCTCAATAGTAAAAAGCCTCCCACAATTGTGCTATTTAAGGATAGAAGACTGTGACGAATTAGCTGACATTATTGAAGAGAGTGATGAGGATCATTTGCATCAAATGTGCTTCCCAAAGTTAAGGGAAATTCACATCAAGCGTTGTAATAGCTTGAAATGCCTTTTCTCAATCTCAACATGTGGCATGTTTCCAAACCTGTGGTCATTGGAAATGGAAGAAGCCTCTGAGCTCGAGCAAGTATTTATACACAAGATGACAACAATGGAAGAAATATTTCCAAAGCTAACAAATGTAAAACTTAAAAAGCTTCCAGGGCTTATAACTATTTGTGAGGGGATTGATTTTCAGACTCGAGCACATTTTGAAATGGATGATTGTCCCAAATATCAAGGTATAAATCTATGAAAATTCACTTCTCATAACTGTTAGCTAGTTTTATCTATATTAATATAGGATTGAAAATTCAACTGCAGCAACTAATCATATCCAAGAAGGGCTTGATTCAGAAAATCAAGCTGCAACAAATGCTTCCCCATACTTTGCAGAGGTATGTTAGGCTAATCATCACAAGAACAAAAAAAAAATCATTTTTTGGTATTTTGTTTTGCTAATGAATTTAACTTGTTCATAAATTTGATTATTACATCTAACTAATTTAATAATCGTGGTGTTGTTTAGAGCTCTAAGGAAGCAATGAAGACAAGTGTTGAAGAAGCTGCATCATCATTTGTACGTACTAACGCCATCTCTTGCCACACTCATAGGAGGACTTTTGTGTGTGTAAATCAAGGGACCTTTATTATAGCAGCCAAAAGTAATGATTTTAAATAGAATGCACCAAATAGAACATAGGATATTCTATATGACTTCAAGTTTCTTTTTTTCTAATTAGTCATTATTTAGTACTATACAACTAATACATATGGTAAAACTATAACAATAACTTAACCAACCCCTTCTAAAATCTAGAGTTAGTGAAGGTTTTTTGGGGAACATATTAGAAATAGCAGGGTGTTTTTTAAAAGATTCAAATTTATCATGTGCACATCAAAGAATGAGAAAGTAATGAATAAATAAATTGTATCTTTTGATGTTGTAGAGTAAGAAGGTAACAGTAAAGCAAATTGAAGCTAAGGATCCTACTCCAGCATTATTAGAGAAACAAGTACTGGAAGGTCCAACAACTAAACCACAATTGAGAAGCACACCTCTTCATGTAAGTTTATTGATTGCTTGTCTATTTTCAAGATGATAGTAAGTTCATTTTAAACTTTAGGTGAAATATTGAACAAAGAAAAATATCCATGAACTAATGAAGTTCCCTTGGGTGAAATACTTAGTTCTATCTCTTGTTGTAATTTAGAATTATACAGAAACAGAGAAGGAAGATGGCAGAGTAGTTTCTGATCCTGCTTCAACTTCTTTTCAGGTGAAAAACATAACCCATTTATCCAAATGTTCTTTGAAAAAGGAATTGCTTACTGAAAGGAAAGATAAATTCAATCAATTGATTAAGTTGCTTTATTAAAAAAATGTCATCATTTGGTGTTCTTCAGAGATTAGAAACAAGGAAAGAAGTTGCAGGAATAGCTTCAGAGTCATCAGTGACTACATCATGTTCAAAGTCGAAGGTGATCAAAATGACACCTCCAAGCTATTCCCGTATTATTATTTTTTTTTTTTCAAAAAAAAGCTTTTTCATGTGCCTTGAGACCAATTCTTTTGTGAATTATGAGAATGATGCGAAAACAATTGCACATGTGATTTGACAAAGCTTGCTAATGACTTCATCATAGAAAATTGCTCATATATGTTGTATTTCTTAATTATTAAGGAAAGACCGAATGAAATTGTTGAATATTACCAATGCAACATTTTTATCTAATTTTATTGAACAAAATTTATCCTTTGATGTTTACTGAGAGCTTAGAAACAGAGAAAGAAACTGTTGAAATACTTCCAGCTTCAGAGTTGTAATACTTGGAGATGTAGGACAAAAACCGCATAGCTAAAGTTTGTACCTATTATTGACAAGATCTTGGATTCTTAGAGATGAAGGGAAAAAAGAGCAGTGATTTTTAGTAGTGCATATTAATTGGAAACTTATAACTTAGGAATTTCATATGTATATATAGTGAGGTTATTAGAAAAATGAATAGTGGTTTTAAATGAAACTTTTAATTAACAAGCTTCTATATATGAAGGTAAGATCATAACTTCTACTCATTCAGAAATCTAAAGTTAATTATTGAAGATTCGGAAGAGTTATGTGCCCATTACACACACGTGTGTGTGTAGTTACAAACATTCATATATAAGCAAAACTAATTGATCGATAAAGTGTATCTTTTTTTATGTTGTAGCTTATGGAGGAAACATTAATTGAAATTCAAGCTAAAGATCCTAATCGAGCTTCAGGGAAACAAGCATCAGAAACTTCAGCAGCTAAGTCACATTTGAGAGGGACATCTTTACCTGTAAGTTTAAAGATTACTTAAGTAAATTTCACATGATGAGAAGTTGCATTAGAAATTAGTCTAAATGATTTTGTACTGATTATTTAATATTTTAAATAGCAGTTGGAGGATGAACACAAAACAAGTAAATCAATTATGCAGCTGCAACAAGAGGGTCTTGTAGAAACTAAAACCACTAAAGCTTCTCATAAAACCAATATACCATTTCATGATAATGTACGTTATAGCATCAAAGATTAGTTTTTTTTAAGTTTGATCATTACAATATATGATACTTGATTATTGTTCTGTGTTATTTAGAGTATTGATGCCATATTAAAAGAAAGAGCTGAAGAAGGTTCTACCTCAGAGGATGTAGTGGCAGCAACTATGGTAGCTGATGTAGCACCAAGTAACTCATGGGTGAGTGTATTATGACCCTTTCTTAAATAAAGGATTAGGAATATATTCTAAATAAATGGCTTAAATTTGTACCTTTTTTCTGTATTCATTGCTTGATTTAGGATTTGACGCCATCAAAATCAAGAAGCGAAACGGGCATGGTACACAGCCAGGAGCTTGCAGCAGATATGATGATTGCTGTATACTTGAATCTTCATAAACTATCAAAGGACCTAAAGATTATAATTAAACAACATGATGCTTACATATCTTCTGGTACTTTTGCAGAATGTTACTTCCTCAATTGTTTCACAAGTAGAAGGCTCGAAATCTGGTCCATCTGCATCGGTAAGTCTAGTAAGTTCATTTAAACTTATATCATGTTTTTATGTACTTACCTTTTTGTATGATCTTTTTTGTATTTCTACAGAGTATGATTGAAAATATTCCAGAAAACACTACAACTATGATAGCTAAAATAAATACTTTCTCGATTCATTCACAAGCACAAGATTCACTTGCTCAAGTAGTTTTACTTCATTCATTCTAAACTTACAGAGCATTTCTTTATTGGAAGAGATCACATTTGAAAGAGAACTTTCTTTATGCTTAATAGGTTGCTAGTATAAAAGAAACACAAGAGCAAGCTTCTCAGGAGGATGATGCTATAGAGAAAGCTACAATAGCAATTCAATCAACTGAATTAGAGTCAAAGAAACAAACTAGAGTATCATCTATTATTGCTCAAGTATATGCATTATCCTTAGTAATATACCATATGAATTATGAAATAGCTAGATGGTTTTTATTTTACTTTCACTTAGTTAGAATTATGGAATAATGTTAAAACAATTACATTTAGGAAGATTTCCAATTCTAGAAATATTACTAATGGAAACATTGTTGTCACATTCAAAAGTTTACTCAAATGATGTTTATGAACTTTCACAATCATAATGAAAATAATAGCCTTTTATGGAAGCCTTACCAAAGAAAATATTTTACACAGCTTTTACTCAAATCAAATTACTTTTTTGTGAATGATATTCTATATTGAGAAAAATTTATTGGAATCAAAATTTACTATGGACTAAAGAGAAAAATTATATTCTATAGATGAAAATGAAGTTGTTGATTGAACAAATTTTATCTTGTGATGCTATTCAGAGCTCAGAAAAAATAGAGAAAGAGGCTGTTAGAATTCAAGCTTCACAACTATCAATGGATCCAACTTGGACAAATTCAGAGGTGATCAAATTGACATTTCCAATCTCTATATATTTGTTACCAACATGAATAAATTGAAGTGTGTTGATCAAGATCTTTTTGTGTTAGATTACTCAAAGCACCAAAGATGCAATGCAACAAGGTCTTGAAGAGAAATGTGCAGAAGAAAATGTTGAAGCACCAATTGGATCAACTAATTCATATTCAAGGCAGCAATCTATAGGACCAATTGATAATCTCTCGAGAAAATATTCTGCACTAGTAAGTTTGTTTTCTAATTAGAGAAATTGAAGTATTATGTATGATTATTTTTTGTCCTTATTCTGCATGCTTACATGTTGATGTTTGTTAGAGTGCTAAGGAAACAGCAAAAGCAATTCATGAAAAAGCTAGTCCTACATACAAACCACCAATGGCAACTCCGTTCATGAGAGAAAACGTATGTGTTTTGAGCTCTAACACAGTCATAAGCAACATCTCACCTTAAAAGAGAACAAATTAAGACAACTATATAGCTTTTTTGATTTTGCTCTATGCAGACGGTTAAAGAAACAAGAGATCACCCAAGTGTTCAAGAGGAAGCTGAACTAGAGAAGCCCATAAAAGCGATCCCTCCTCAAGTCATTCCTTCTCTCCATCACCGTAAGTGTCTTGTATTTACATGATCATTATAATTTTTTTTTGTTTGATCTATCAGCTAACTTTCTTGGCTGCGACAGAATCAAAAATTGCTGATATTGGCTCTGCTTTATCTCCTAAATTGGGAGTTTGTGAAGTTTTCCAACTTGTGGAGCTAAAAGATGGTGAAGCGGCTTTACTTGCTCAAGCACTCGAACGATATCCTCAACTATTGTTACCTCAAGAACATCGCTCACAACGTATGATAGCTTGGTCCTACCGAGTGCTAGTAGATATTCTGGTGGTGCTAGCCACCAAGACTCCTTATAGCTTCACAAGTTCAGAAAAGTCAACTTTGGAGGCTAACTTATGCGATGCAACATTGCTTGGGTTTGACAAGGAGTGGGTTAATTCAGTTCGGTCTAGAGTTTTCGGTGGTGACATGTCTGATGGGTTAGCAGCCAAAGAGGAAATTCAGGTGAAGGAGGCTGAGCTTGAGACGTGTGACACTGCCTTGAAACAAGTTCAAATGCAAAGAGTAGAAGTGAAAGAGCGACTTGCAGTGACACGAAGACAGTTGGAGATGGCAAAAAATGAGTTTGAAGCAATTGATTCTCAATTGTCGGGTCTCTTGAAAGATCGCATGAAATTGGTTACTGAGATAACAGAGTTTAGAGAAATAATAAGTGCCAAGGACAGGCCCTTTGGCATATAAGTGTGTGTTTGATTTGTAGTTTGCTATTTTATTTCTGTTTTTGTAGAGACTAGAAAGAGCAAACCATAATACATATGAAATAGATCGAGACTTGCCTATGCTCAAACAAATAATAGGATAGTTTAAACTCTCTGGTTATAGATGATCCATGTCTGTTATTGGCAATGATTTTCCATTATTGATGTGAAAAAGTGGAAAACCTGTATAAATTAAGAAAAGCATCCATCATATGTATATACACAGTTGTTTCTTTCTGCAATGTCTAGTGCAAGAATATAGCTGTGCCTCTTCATCTTGCTTGATCTATTTACAAATATGCAGTTTGGATTTTTTTTTTTTTTTTTTGGGATAAAGACAGGGAAAAGCCCCTGTGAAACTTTTATTCAACTAAAACTTCTCTTGGAGATGCAGTTTAAAATTAGAAGTTTTTTTTAAACTTCTAATTTTTCTATTTTTACCAAAGTCATTGTAAAAATGAAGTTGAAGGAAATAAAACTAAGGCCGTCTGAATTCAACATTCTTGAAGAGATCAGAGCAAAATAAGAAAGGTCAGAGCATATAAAGCATGAAGCAGAGCATCTGGATGTACAACATGTATGTGTATATATATATATATATATATAAGCTAAAATGCTTAACAGCCAAAAGTTAACAAAAAAACAAAAAGCAGTATGCGGAATAAAAGCGAATGAAATAGGCGTCTGTTATAAAAGTAAGAGAGAAGATTGATAGGATTCAGAGAAAATTGATAGAATTTCTAGAGAGATGTTAGAGAGAAGTTCTCATTCAGTTCAATTGAAACAATCGATTACAGCCCTTTATATAGAGTCAGAAATCTAACCCTGGTTGTATTACCATGGTTATATTTAAAAGACCATAGTTACTTTATATCGTCTTTATGTCCTTGTCTTCTTTTGCTTTTCTTTATGTCCTTGTCTTCTTTTGCTTTTGCTTTGTATCAAGTCATCTTTTCTTCTTTATGTCAAGTTGACTGGAAGAGTAATATGAGTCAATGGACATCCACATATTTAATATTCATAACACTCCCCCTTGGATGTCCATTATGAATGTGCCTCATTAAAAACTTTAACTAGGAAAAACCCAGTGGGATAAAAACCTAGTCAAAGAAAAGAGTACATCATTCATTGATACACCGTCGAGTGCTGCCTCATTAAAAACCTTTCTAGGAAAACCCAGTGGGACAAAACCTAGATAAGGGAAAAAGAGTACAGCGTGTATCGACTCCCCCTCTTGATAATATCAGTTGAAATCTTTGAATCTCCGAAGACCAATATCATGAACAAGTTTTTCAAAGATTGTACCTGGGAGTGACTTGGTGAATAAATCTGCTAGATTTTCACTTGAACTGATTTGTTGGATATCTATTTCACCATCCTTTTGAAGGTCGCGAGTGAAGAAGAATTTGGGTGAAATATGCTTCGTTCTATCGCCCTTGATATAGCCTTCTTTAAGTTGAGCGATACATGCAGCATTATCCTCATAGAGGATTGTTGGGATCATTTTGCCGGAAGATAAATGGCAAGTTGTACGTATATGATGTATTACTGACCTCAACCACATACATTCTCGACTTGCTTCATGTATTGCTAGAATTTCTGCATGATTAGATGATGTGGCTGATATAGTCTGTTTCATAGATCGCCATGAAATAGCTGCACCTCCACATGTAAATAGATAGCCCGTTTGTGATTTACCATTATGTGGATCAGATAAAAATCCAGCATCTGCATAACCAACCAGTTCATGCTTGGATACATTTGAGTAATATAACCCCATGTCTGTTGTACCTCTGAGATAACGGAAAATGTGCTTTATTCCATTCCAATGCCTTCGTGTTGGTGAAGAACTATATCTTGCTAGTAAATTAACAGCAAATGATATATCAGGACGTGTGTGATTAGCAAGATACATTAGTGCTCCAATAGCACTAAGATATGGTACTTCTGGACTAAGTAGTTCTTCATCACCTTCTTCACTAATTTCTCGAGGTCGGAATGGGTCTTTATCCACCTTCAAAGATCTTACAATCATTGGGGTACATAATGGATGAGATTTATCCATGTAAAATCGCTTTAGGACCTTCTTTGTATAAGTTTCTTGATATACAAAGATCCCTTTCTTAAAGTACTCAATCTGTAATCCAAGACAAAATTTTGTTCTTCCCAAGTCTTTCATTTCAAATTCTTTCTTCAAACAATTAATTGCCTTTTGAAGCTCTTCAGGAGTTCCAATGATGTTGATATCATCAACATAAACAGCAATTATAGCAAAATCACTATTAGATCTCTTCATAAAAATGCATGGGCATATCGGATCATTTTTGTATCCTTCTTTCAACAAATATTCATTAAGGCGATTATACCACATGCGCCCTGATTGCTTCAGGCCATACAGGGACTTATTTAACTTAACTGAGTATTGTTCTCGAGAACTTGAATTGGATGCTTCTGGCATCTTAAGTCCTTCAGGGACTTTCATATAAATATCACTATCTAGTGATCCATATAAATAGGCAGTCACAACATCCATGAGATGTAAATCAAGTCCTGCATCTACTGCTAGACTGATTAAATAACGAAAAGTAGTCGCATCCACTACTGGTGAATACGTTTCTTCAAAATCAATGCCAGGTCTTTGCGTAAAACCTTGGGCTACTAGACGTGCCTTATATCTAGTTATTTTGCCCTTTTCATTTCTTTTTCGTACAAAGACCCATTTGCATCCAACTGGTTTTACATCTTCAGGTGTAAGGACTACAGGTCCAAATACTTTTCGTTTTGCCAATGATTTTAATTCTGCATTAATGGCATCTTTCCATAGGGGCCAGTCTTTTCTTTGTTGGCTCTCACTAATGGATTTTGGCTCATGATCCTCATTATCATTCATTACATCATATGCTATATGATAAGCAAAGATGTCATTAACGTTGACTTCATTTCTATCCCATCGGATTCCATTCATAACATAATTTATTGAGATCTCATTATTTTCACATATATCAGGTACCTGGGTCTCTTCTGGGACTACAACATTCTCTTCTGGAGCTATTAATTTTTCTTCATTATCCTCGACTTGACCATCTATATTCTTTGCTCCTTTTCTTTTTCGAGGATTTTTATCTTTGGAACCGATAGGCCTGCCACGCTTCAGGCGTGCTTTGGATTCATTCATAGCAGGTTGTCCTTCAGGGACATCAATTTTAATAGGAGCATTAGCAGCTGGGATATGTGACTTTGTCACTTTCTTTGGGTCAGTAAATGCTTCTGGCATTTGATTAGCTAAATTCTGTAAATGAATTATCTTTTGAACTTCAAGTTCACATTGTTTTGTACGAGGATCAAAATGAGCCAATGATAATTCATTCCAACTAATTTCTTTACCCAGCTGTTTGTTTTCTCCCCCTAATGTTGGGAAAAATGATTCATCAAAATGACAATCGGCAAATCGTGCCGTAAATAAATCTCCTGTAGATGGTTCTAAATATTTTATAATTGATGGAGATTCATACCCAACATATATTCCCATCTTTCTTTGTGGGCCCTGTTAGAACAAGCGTTTCACCCAAGAGGGGGGGTGAATTGGGTGATACTAAAATTTCGTCGGAAATAAAAAACTTTAGCAGAGGAATTAAAAACAGTAATGAGTAAGGAGAAATATCACCGAAGTGTGCACCAGGAGTTATACTGGTTCGGTCACAACCACTTTGACCTACGTCCAGTCCTCAGATCTTCTCTGAGAGTTTCACTATAACTTCCAAGATTCAGTGGGTTCTTGGCACCTCAGTACAAGCAAGTTCCTATACCTGGACACTCGCTCCCCCTTACAAGTTGCAATTCAATCCCAACTCAAGGTTCCACAACCTTAAGTTATCTCAATAACAAATATTGAGTTTGAATGAAATATCTCTCTTACAGAGTGAATAAGGATCACTGAAGCATAGAAATATGATTTCAATGTGAAAACAGAGCAATAAGCTTGATAATACGTTTGTGTGTGTGCTTGTTGTTGTTCCTCTGTTTGGATGTTCCCATATATATAGATATGTTGGTGATGACCGTTGGAACATTTTCTTATGTCCGTTGGAGAGTGCGCAGCCACTATTGACTTTTCAAGTTTTTGAAAAATATCCGTTGGCGGTGGTTGGCATTTGAACGTTTCTTTTGACTTCAATCTCTTGAAGTGTTTTCTTCATTGTTTATCTGTAAATAGACTAAGAATACTAATACAATGAAAGGTTAATCATATAGGAAACAAATCTATGAACGTTTGAATGATTTCAGAATTTCTGGGCAAGCTTACTCGAGTACCTCCTCGAGTATTGCTTGAATATTACTCGAGTACCTACTCGAGTATCTTCGGGAATTCTGAAAGTCAATGAATAAAAATAAGAACACTCGGGTAGTGTATGGAATAACTTAATTTTAAACCTTTGGAAAAATCATTTACTCGGATACATACTCGAGTAATGCACTGTCAACTTTATATATTACTCGGGTACCTACTCGAGTAATTCACTCACAACTTTATGAGTTACTCGGGTACCTACTCGAGTAATGTTGCAGAATTTCAAAACCGAGAGCACTTATCATGTTATTCGAGTACTTACTTGAGTAATTGATTCATTTTTGCATGGGTTACTCGGGTATCACCTCGAGTAACTGTACTTTCTGAACATGGCTTACTCGGGTAGTGACTTGAGGTTTACCTTCAAAATAACTTATCATACTCGGGTACCAACTTCAAGTTTTTCACTTACCTTAGTGAGTTACTCGAGTACATACTCGAGTAAATTGTTGCAGTGGTACAAAGTGCCGAGAGCTCCATTTTTTTCAGAAACAGAGGTACTCGAGTAGCGCCTCGAGTATCGTTGGTAACCTGAAGGCAACTGGAAGTTTTCCATATGATTACTCGAGTAGCTCCTCGAGTAATGTTGCAGTAGTACTAAATGCCGAGAGCTGCACATTTTTAGAAACAGGGTTACCCGAGTAGCTCCTCGAGTATCAATGGCATCCTGAAAACTTTTACACGGTTACTCGAGTATCTCCTCGAGTAAAGTTGCCTGGTTACTGGAAGTTGTCTCTGGTTACTTCAAGTTTTGTCTCATTACTCGAGTACATACTCGAGTAATGCCTTAGGAAACTTGAATTTAATCAAGTTTCTCAGCATTATCTCCCTGTCCTTTCTTCATTACTTCCAAGCTTACTTCAAGTGATGCTTATTCCTGTAATTGCTTAGATCAAACTTGTTTAATAATTATTTCCTTTTCAAACCATTCTTTTGTTATCATCAAAACATGAGATCTAACATTCTCCCCCTTTTTGATGATGACAAAACTTGGTGATTTTGGATAGCTTTTCAAAAAAAAATATATCTCAGTTCACCTTACATTCACAAAAACTTCATTAGTTCAAACTTTAACATCATAACTTAAATATACTTGCATTAAACTTTAAAATTTCAAATTACAAGATAAAGTTCATAATGAAATGCTCCCTAAAACCCATATACACCCAATTATCCCAAAATAAACTAGGACATATCCACAAAATCACTCTCATCTCTTCTCCCCCTTTTTGGCTTCATCAATCAAGAGGAGGGCTAGGTGGCTTGACGACGGAAATGGGTGTCACTGGAAGGACCGGAGAACCATCTGAGCTCAAAGAGTCAAAAGAGCTAGATGGGACAGGGTCAGGTAAATGAACTGGAGGCACTTGGATGTCATCCCCTGGAGGAGTGGATTGGAAGACAACCATAGAAGATGTATCTCCTCCTGGAGTGGTCTGATTCTCAGGGGTGGTCTCAGCCGAGGGAGTAAGATGTTCAGAGGAGGATGTGGAAGAAGAGATTTCCTCTGTGGGAGCAGGTGATGGAGTTGGTTTAGGATTAGTTTCTGGTTGAGGCTTGGGAGGTGAATCATCAATGGTAATGTGAGTGGTTTCATGGGTTTCAGGATCATCCACTGTGAATAGAATTTCTTTGCCTTGGGGCTCAAGTGGATCAGAACCCAGAGGGGTAGATGATTCAGCCTCAGGAATGGGATCAATAATAGGAGGGTTCTCTGGAGGTGGTGGTGGTGCAGATGAGGAAGGACCAACAGAAGGTCCAGGGCCCAAAGAATCCAACCGTGCCAGAATTAATCTCAAAGTCTCTCCCTGGGCACGTTGCTCTGCTAGTAACTCCTCATGCCTTCTATCCATCCTTTCAACCATTTCCTCATGCCTTTTGTCGATTTTCTCAACCAGCTCTCCCATTTTGAAGTTCGTATTGGTGATTAACTCAGCGTTTGTATTGGCTATGTCCACATGGAAGCCTCTGAGCATATTCTCCATAAAGTGCTGGAGAGTGGCATTGAGGAAGGATGGTGATGATGTGGTACCAGCTGGAGCCGATGACTGAGTGTCATCCATCCTACTGGTTTCAGCCTCAGTAGCCTTCCGCTTCTTCATAGATCCAGACTCCAGAGGGCCTTTGAGAGGGATGTCAATTTTCAACTTCCCAATTTGATTTCTCCCCACTGGGGTCAACCTTTCAATCGGCTCCTTACTATCCAAGTACCATATCTTGTTTTCTTTCAAGATCAGTGACACAATCTGTGGATATGGCATTGGTGTAGTAGGCTTCCCTTCCACCTTGTACCTCTTCATCTCTGAGAAGATATACTCTCCCAGATCCTTTTGTTCCTTAAGAAGTAGTGAAGCAAACCACCTAAAGTCCCTATCAGAGAAGTGGGTATAATTGTTGGCTTTGTTTACTAGGGACCTAGAGTATATGTACCAAAGGACCCTATGATGATCACACATATCACTGGGCTTGAAATTTAGAGGGCCAACTATCTCACCGGGTTTGAGAATTGTGAAAATTTGGTTTGGCTCAAGCTCTGAATAGATATCATCAGGGGGGTTCTCTATCCCTAACCACAAGTTAATTCTGGAAGGTGAAATTAAGATCTCTTGACCTCTTACAAATGTGGTCATTTCTTCCTCTACTGAGGTTCGGTTAGGCTTACTTATAATTTCTAGGTTGCAATAGAAATGGGTAATTACTTTAGTACAAAATGGTAACCTAATAGAAAGCCAGGGCATAAAGGGTTCTAGATAAGAGCTTAGGTCATACTTCACTACCTCTTGAAGCAACTTCAGATCAACATAGTGTGTTTTGCACACTTTCCTTCTGGAAAATTGAGTTGAGTACTTCAGAGACTCCACCAATTTGCTCACATTGTATTCCTTTGGTGGGGAAGTGATCTCTGCTTCCGGAATCTTGGACTTCTTAGAAGATTGACCCTTCTCCATTTGGTCAATGATCCCAGCCATAGCACTTGCCACTTTCTTGTCATATTTTGGCTTTTTGAGTGGCTTAGGAGTGAAAGAAGGGGTAGAGGAATCAGAGTGAGGAGGTGAGGGAGATTTGGTACTCTTCCCTCTTCCGGTAGAGGTACTCTTCTTGGATTGAGCCCTAGTGACAATAGGTTCTTTAATCACAATACCTTTGGCTTTTGGTTGTGGTTGGAGAGGAATTTTGGCTTTTGATCTCGGAGTCAATTTTCTTCTCTTTTTGGGAGGAGAAGAAGGAGGATCAGAGTGAGGTTGGGAATCAGAGGAATTCATGGGAGTAAGATTTTTGGTTCTCATTGTTCAGAAAAATTGAAAAAACGAGAAACTCAGAAAAAAAATGAGAAAACTGTCGCACAGAGATTTTGAACAGAATAGGAAGTTTTGGAACTTGAAATCAGTTGGGTTTTGACGGAAATGAGGCAAGGAATCACTCAAGAAAAATTTTTGTGAGAGGAAATAGTGATTTACTCGAGGAGATTCTGTGGAAATGACCAAGTTCGCGACTGATAAAGCCCTAGAACCCGACGTTACTCGAGGCCTTACTCGAGTAATGTTCAAGTTTACTCGAGGCCTTACTCGAGTGTTCATACAGAAAATTTCTAAAAAAATTCATTTAAATTGCGTACCTGGCATGAATAATATTGTAATTATCCATGGATGTTCCCTCGATCATTTATAACCCATTCCGAACATATTTGAATCATTTTTCATCAATTTGAAAATCTGGACTCCGACGTTACTCGAGGCCTTACTCGAGTAACATTCAAGTTTACTCGAGGCACTCCTCGGGTAACCATCTTTTTAACTTCTGACTTTTCATTTCCTGAGCCGTTATGTTTGAAAATCAAGTAACTTGATCCGTTACTTCCAGTTTTGGTGTCCATTACTCGAGTACATACTCGAGTAACATGCTCCTTTACTTCAAGTTACTCCTCGGGTAACGTTTCTCATATAGCCAAAACTTCAAGTTGGTACTCCAGTAAATATGTCCTCTGATCACCTCTGTTTTTATTTCACAAAACAGAGTTTCAACCTTCCTGCAAAACAAATTTCTATATACTCCGATGCTTAAGTTAGTAATCATCAAAACTTTAACAAGTGACTTCATCTAATATTATGAAATGCTGAAATTACTTATAACTCATTGGGATTTACCATTCCCAATTCTCTTCTAATGTATAGAAATTGATCTTTTGCAAGGGGTTTTGTGAAGATATCTGCTAGTTGAAGATGAGTAGGAATGAATATTACTTTCACATCTTTCTTCTGTACATGGTCTCTGATGAAGTGATGCCTGACATCGATATGCTTGGTTCTAGAGTGTTGAACTGGATTCTTTGCCAAGCTTATCGTACTTGTATTGTCACAATAGATTGGTATTTCCTTGAGATAAATACCAAGATCTTGTAGTTGTTGTTTTAACCATATCACTTGTGCACAACAACTTGAGACTGCAACATATTCGGCTTCCGTTGACGAAAGAGACACTGTATTTTGTTTCTTGCTGAACCACGATACAAGAGATCCCCCAAGAAATTGTCCTTGTCCACTGGTGCTCTTTCTGTCTGTTTTGTATCCTCCATGATCTGAATCTGAATATGCAACAAGATATTCACTTCTTCCTTTGGGATACCACAGACCCAGTTCGGGTGTGTCAGCAAGGTATCTAAAGATTCGTTTGACTGTTTCAGCATGTGATTCTTTTGGTGCTGATTGATATCTTGCACATATGCCAATACTAAATTGGATGTCCGGTCTGCTTGCCGTGAGGTAGAGTAATGATCCAATCATTCCTCTATACTTTGTTATGTTGTAGTCTTTACCTTTGACATCAGCATCAAGCAATGTAGTTGAACTCATAGGCGTATCTGTCCCATTTGCTTCATCCATTCCATACTTCTTTAATAGCTCTTTTAAATACTTTGTTTGAGATATGAAGATTCCATTCTTTCTTTGTTTGATTTGTAAACCAAGAAAGAAATTCAATTCTCCCATCATTGACATCTCAAATTCTCCCTGCATTATCTCAGAAAATTCCTTACATAGAGATTCATTAGTAGCACCGAAAACAATGTCATCAACATATATTTGAACAATTAAAATATCATTGTGTTTTCGTTTTATAAAGAGTGTTGTATCAACTTTTCCTCGTACAAAACCTTGATCGATGAGAAACTTACTGAGCCTTTCATACCATGCTCTAGGAGCTTGTTTTAAACCGTATAAAGCCTTTTTGAGTTTGAAAACATGGTCAGGTTTAGTAACATCCTCAAAGCCTGGAGGTTGTTCTACATACACTTCTTCCATGATGTAACCATTTAGAAAAGCACTCTTTACATCCATTTGATAGAGTTTGAATCCCTTGATGCATGCAAAGGCTAAGAGTACACGTATAGCTTCCAATCTAGCCACTGGAGCATACGTTTCCTCATAATCAATTCCTTCTTCCTGATTATAGCCTTTGGCCACCAATCTTGCCTTGTTTCTGACAATAATTGCAGATTCATCAAGTTTGTTCTTGAATACCCATTTAGTACCAATGATTGGATGATCTTTGGGTCGGGGCACCAAATCCCAAACTTGATTTCTCTCAAATTGATTTAGTTCTTCTTGCATTGCTATAACCCAATCATTGTCTGATAAGGCTTCATCAATGTTAGAAGGTTCAATCTCAGAAATGAATGCAGAAAAACTTACTTCATTGAAAATTTTATTTCTAGTTTTGATCCCTTCATTCACATCTCCTAAGACTTGATCTAGGGGATGACTTTTATTGTATCTCCAAGCTCTAGGTTGACCTAGGGATTGCTCTTCTTCCTTAGTTTCATCAACCTCTGGAATAAGAGACTTAGAAATAGATTTTTCTTGATTTAAAACAATTTCCTGTTCTTCATCAATGGTTTTGTCAGAGGATTCAAATTCATCAAATACAATATGAATTGATTCTTCAACAACACATGTTCGTTTATTGAAAACTCTATATGCTTTACTTCGGTTAGAGTATCCTAGGAAAATTCCTTCATCAGTTTTAGAATCAAATTTTCCTAAGTTATCTTTACCATTATTATGAATGAAACACTTACAGCCGAAGATGTGTAGATGAGCAATGTTTGGCTTTCTTCCTTTGTACAGCTCGTATGGTGTCTTACCAAGTTTTGTTCTGATATAGGCTCTATTTGAAATGTAGCATGCTGTACACATGGCATCAGCCCAAAATACTTGAGACACGTTCTTTTCGTTCAACATTGCTCTAGCCATTTCTGTAAGCACTCTATTCTTGCGTTCTACAACTCCATTTTGTTGAGGCGTCCTTGGAGCAGAGAAATTGTGATCAATCCCATTAGTGTCACAATACTCTTCAAATGCTTGATTTTCAAATTCTCCGCCATGGTCGGTCCTAATACCTGCAATGGACATACCTTTCTCATTTTGCACTTTCTTAGCAAAGACAATAAATTCTTCAAACGTTTCATCTTTTGATGATAGAAAGATAACCCATGTAAATCTAGAGAAATCATCAACAATGACCAATGAATATAAGTTGCCACCAAGACTCTTTACTCTTGCTGGACCAACTAAATCCATATGCAATAGTTGAAGTGGTCTATTTGTTGAAATCTCATTTTTCAATTTAAAAGATGATTTAGTTTGTTTACCCTTTTGACATGCATCACAAATCAAATCATTTTTGAAAATCACTTTGGGCAATCCAAGAACTAAATCCTTTTTGAGTAGTTTGCCTAATTGATGCATATTAACATGTGCCAATCTCTTATGCCATAACCAACTTTCATCAGTATTACTCAGGAAACAATTTTCAGATTCATTTCTACTAATATCTAGAGTATAGCAGTTACCTTCCCTTTTTGCTCTGAGCTTAGCCTTGATATTCTTCTTATCAAGTTGTAAGTCATTTTTGTTGATAATTAAGCATTCTTCTGAGTCAAATATTACCCAGTTGTCTTTATCTGCACTTTGACTTACGCTCAGCAAATTATGACACAAGCCTTCAACATAATATACATCTTTGACTTGTATTCCTTTGTCATTTTGGATTTCACCAATTCCTGCTATTCTTCCGGTTTGATTTCCTCCAAATTTTACCTCTCCACCTTCTTTAGGTTGCAATTTGGTAAAACTTTCGAAATCACCGGTCATATGTCTAGAGCATCCACTATCAATATACCACTTGTTATTTTTGGATGCTTTGAGACATTCCTGCAATCGAATGACTAAGTCTTAGGTACCCACATCTTTTTGGGTCCTTTTGGATTAGTACAAATAATTTTCTGGATATATGAACCTTTAGGTACCCATTTGTAGGTTCCTATCGTTCCTTTCTTCTTATGAATGCATGAAGAAGTATAATGGCCTTTTCTATTACAGTAGTTACAAAATGCAAAAGGATTTGATGTATGCACAGAATGCTGGAAATAATTCAAATATGACTTACCTCCTGCTTTCTTTCTACCTTTCCTTTTATCTGATTTTGGATCGTATCCAATTCCAGATCGATCATTTACAAATCGTTGAACTTTTAAAATAACATTTAGCATCTCACTACCTTGTGTAAATTTTTCAAGAGTTTTTGTGAGATCAATGTTTTTCTTTTTCAAAGATGAACAATTTTCACAATCCTTTTCTTTAAGTTCAGTTTCAAGAGCTTTGTTTTTCTTTTTGTAAACAATCAATTCTTTAACTACTTTGATGAACTCAGAATGCAAAGCATTATATTCGGAAAGTAATTCATCATAGGTAGGTTCAGAATCATTTACCTCTCTTTCTGTTTCTTCTTGAGCAACGAGGCATATATTAGCTACTTCTTCCTCATCACTTTCTTCGTCAGAAGAGCTATCACCCCATATAGCGGATACGAAGGCCTTCTTTTTGTTGAAGAATTTGCCTTTTCTCTTTTCTTTGCTCTTTTGATTCAGTTCTGGACATTCTGATTTGATATGTCCTGGTTTTCCACATTCGTAGCAAATGATGTGATCTTTGTTGCTAGTTCCACCTTTTTGAAAGTGTTTGAATCCTTGTCCTTTCTTGTAGAACTTTCTGAATCGTTTTATGATTAGGCCCATTTCGTCATCGTCGAACTCTTCATTCTCATCTTGATTTTCTTCTTTTGCTTTTAGTGCTAGACCCTTCTTTTTCTTGTCACCAATGTCATCTAGTTCCCGTTTGAACTTTAGTTTGCTTTCATATTCCGAAAGACTTCCAAATAGAGAAGCAACTGATCTCATTGATTCTCCTTTTGCTTCTTCTATCGCAGTGACTTTGGCCTCCCATTCTTTAGAAAGAATATTCAAAATCTTTCGTACTTGGGTATGTTGATCATAAGATTTCCCAAGTGCTGCAAGTTGATTAACAAGATGAGTATATCTAAGTTCAAATTCAGAAATTGATTCACCTGATTTCATTCGAAGTAGATCGAATTCAGTGACCAAGGTGTTGATGCGATTCTCCTTTATTCCCGAAGTCCCTTCATGAGCTATTTCCAGAGCTTCCCACATTTCCTTTGCTGTTGGAAGTGTGCAGATTCTGAAGTATTCACTTTGGCTTAAGGCACTTTGTAACATCAGAATTGCCTTGCTGTTAAGAGTGATAAGTTTCTTGTCATTCTCATCATATTCCGCTGGTGTCTTGGGAATTTTCTGAGAATCTACAATCTTTGTAGGTTGATAATTTCCACTCTCAATTACATCCCATAGCCCATATTCGGTAGCCATCACGAACACTCTGAATTTTGCTTTCCAAAATGAAAAATGTTCTCCACTGAAACCAGGAGGTCTAGTGATGGATGCTCCGTCGGGAAGAATTCCTTCACCCATGCTTGCCATTGGATCCTTCTTAGGTTGTTATACCTTAACAAGAAGACCTACGCTCTGATACCAAATGTTAGAACAAGCGTTTCACCCAAGAGGGGGGGGTGAATTGGGTGATACTAAAATTTCGTCGGAAATAAAAAACTTTAGCAGAGGAATTAAAAACAGTAATGAGTAAGGAGAAATATCACCGAAGTGTGCACCAGGAGTTATACTGGTTCGGTCACAACCACTTTGACCTACGTCCAGTCCTCAGATCTTCTCTGAGAGTTTCACTATAACTTCCAAGATTCAGTGGGTTCTTGGCACCTCAGTACAAGCAAGTTCCTATACCTGGACACTCGCTCCCCCTTACAAGTTGCAATTCAATCCCAACTCAAGGTTCCACAACCTTAAGTTATCTCAATAACAAATATTGAGTTTGAATGAAATATCTCTCTTACAGAGTGAATAAGGATCACTGAAGCATAGAAATATGATTTCAATGTGAAAACAGAGCAATAAGCTTGATAATACGTTTGTGTGTGTGCTTGTTGTTGTTCCTCTGTTTGGATGTTCCCATATATATAGATATGTTGGTGATGACCGTTGGAACATTTTCTTATGTCCGTTGGAGAGTGCGCAGCCACTATTGACTTTTCAAGTTTTTGAAAAATATCCGTTGGCGGTGGTTGGCATTTGAACGTTTCTTTTGACTTCAATCTCTTGAAGTGTTTTCTTCATTGTTTATCTGTAAATAGACTAAGAATACTAATACAATGAAAGGTTAATCATATAGGAAACAAATCTATGAACGTTTGAATGATTTCAGAATTTCTGGGCAAGCTTACTCGAGTACCTCCTCGAGTATTGCTTGAATATTACTCGAGTACCTACTCGAGTATCTTCGGGAATTCTGAAAGTCAATGAATAAAAATAAGAACACTCGGGTAGTGCATGGAATAACTTAATTTTAAACCTTTGGAAAAATCATTTACTCGGATACATACTCGAGTAATGCACTGTCAACTTTATATATTACTCGGGTACCTACTCGAGTAATTCACTCACAACTTTATGAGTTACTCGGGTACCTACTCGAGTAATGTTGCAGAATTTCAAAACCGAGAGCACTTATCATGTTATTCGAGTACTTACTTGAGTAATTGATTCATTTTTGCATGGGTTACTCGGGTATCACCTCGAGTAACTGTACTTTCTGAACATGGCTTACTCGGGTAGTGACTTGAGGTTTACCTTCAAAATAACTTATCATACTCGGGTACCAACTTCAAGTTTTTCACTTACCTTAGTGAGTTACTCGAGTACATACTCGAGTAAATTGTTGCAGTGGTACAAAGTGCCGAGAGCTCCATTTTTTTTCAGAAACAGAGGTACTCGAGTAGCGCCTCGAGTATCGTTGGTAACCTGAAGGCAACTGGAAGTTTTCCATATGATTACTCGAGTAGCTCCTCGAGTAATGTTGCAGTAGTACTAAATGCCGAGAGCTGCACATTTTTAGAAACAGGGTTACCCGAGTAGCTCCTCGAGTATCAATGGCATCCTGAAAACTTTTACACGGTTACTCGAGTATCTCCTCGAGTAAAGTTGCCTGGTTACTGGAAGTTGTCTCTGGTTACTTCAAGTTTTGTCTCATTACTCGAGTACATACTCGAGTAATGCCTTAGGAAACTTGAATTTAATCAAGTTTCTCAGCATTATCTCCCTGTCCTTTCTTCATTACTTCCAAGCTTACTTCAAGTGATGCTTATTCCTGTAATTGCTTAGATCAAACTTGTTTAATAATTATTTCCTTTTCAAACCATTCTTTTGTTATCATCAAAACATGAGATCTAACAGGCCCATCTTAGTGCGTTGTGGTAGTGCTACAGGCACATATACTGCACACCCAAAAATTCTTATATGGGAAATATTAGGTTCCTGACCAAAAACCATTTGTAAGGAGGAAACCTTTAAATAACTTGTTGGCCTAATGCGAATTAACATTGCTGCATGGAAAATGGCATGGCCCCAAGCAGAAATTGGTAGATTGGATTTCATAAGTAAAGGTCTTGCAATTAGTTGCAACCTTTTAACCAATGATTCTGCAAGTCCATTTTGCGTGTGAACATAAGCTACAGGATGTTCAACATCAATTCCAAGGGACATACAATATTCATTAAAAGCTTGTGATGTAAATTCACCAGCATTATCAAGACATATTTTCTTGATAGGATAATCAGAGTAATGTGCTCTTAATCTAATCAATTGAGCAAGTAATCTCGCAAACGCCAGGTTGCGAGAAGATAATAAGCAAACATGTGACCATTTAGTTGATGCATCAATTAAAACCATATAGTACCTAAATGGTCCACATGGTGGGTGTATTGGCCCACAAATATCTCCCTGTATCCGTTCTAGAAATGTGAGAGACTCACTTTCTACTTTGCTTGGTGAGGGGCGAATAATTAATTTTCCCTTGGAACATGCAGCACATGAGAAATCATGGGATTGTGGTATTTGTTTACACTTCAGGGTATGTCCACATGAATTCCCAATTATTTGTCGCATCATTATTGAACCGGGATGGCCTAACCGGTCATGCCAAACATTAAATTCATTAGTAAACTTCTGGTTTACATTATCAAACTGCTGGTTTGTATTGGCAAACTTCTGGTCTGCATTATTGAACTTCTGGTTCACAATAGTATGTGTTTCAATTATGTTTATACATGTGTAATACAAACCAGAAGAAAAAATAGGAAAACTTTCTAATATGCATTTTCTACCAGCAATTATATTTGTAATGACAAGATATTCCTTATTATCTTTGGTTGTTGTTTCTAAATGATATCCATTTCTGCGGATATCTTTGAAACTCAGTAAGTTTCTTTTAGACTTGGTAGAATAAAATGCATTATCAATGCATAATTTTGTTCCTTCAGGTAACAAAATATTAGCTCTTCCGGAGCCTTCAATTAAATTTATACTACCAGATATAGTCTGAACATTGGCTTCTCGCATTACCAAGGAAGAAAAATATTTATCATGTCTGAGTATGGTGTGGGTTGTTGCACTATCAACGAGACATAAATCTTCAGGATTGATGCCAATAGAATTCATTCTTCATAAAAACATAAATAAAATTAATACATATGATAGAAACAACTTTAAATAAAATATAACAGTTTAAATTATATTAAGAAATCTGCAACATCCAAATAGTTATTATCTATATCGCCATACGCAGAATTCTCGCCCTGATCAACATGATTAACTTCAACATTTGATCTTTTACCAATATTTTTAATTGATTCTTGGTAAAGATCAACTAGGTGCCTTGGTGTACGACAGGTACGAGACCAATGGCCCTTTCCACCACATCGATAGCATGGATTATCAGCATATTTATTATGCCTATTGCTTTCCCCTTTTTGGTTCTTATCAGTCTTTTCCCACTTCTGGTAGGAATTTGAACCTCCATGATATCGACCACGACCACGCCCACGGCTGTAGCCACGCCCACGTCCACGTCCTTGTCCACGTCCACGGCCACGGCCACGGCCACAATAAAATTCATTTGTTACTACATTCACTTCAGGGAATGGAGTTGAGCCTGTTGGACGGGATTCATGATTTTTCAACAAAAGCTCATTATTTTGTTCAGCCACAAGGAGACAAGAAATTAACTCAGAATATTTCTTGAAACCTTTTTCACGATATTGCTGCTGCAGGAGCAAATTGGATGCATGAAATGTGGAGAATGTCTTTTCTAACATATCATCATCAGTAACATTTTCTCCACATAATTTCAATTTTGAAGTAATTCTGAACATAGCTGAGTTATATTCACTTATAGATTTAAAATCTTGTAAGCGTAAATGCATCCAATCAAAATGAGCTTTTGGAAGAATGACCATCTTCTGGTGATCATATCTTTCTTTCAAATTTTTCCAAAGGACAAGTGGGTCCATCACTGTCAAATATTCAGTTTTTAAATCTTCATGTAAGTGGTGGCGAAGAAAAATCATGGATCTAGCTTTATCTTTATTGGATGCCTCATTCCCTTCTTTAATCGTGTCTTCCAGACTTTTGGCATTTAGGTGAATTTCTGCATCCAATTTCCAAGATAAATAATTCTTTCCGGTAATATCAAGAGCCACAATTTCAAGTTTTGCCAGGTTTGCCATTGTTCAAACTAATTAAAGAAATAAATGAAAATAATTAAAATATGAAAATGTAAATATGCAATATAATAACTGTAAATAGAATAACTGTAAATTCATAAAGATAATTATTCATAAGGCAAGATAATAAAATTAAAACATGTATGGCTTCGGGCCATTTAATTTCATGACTTCAGGCCATGTATGGCTTCGGGCCATTTAATCTCAAGATGAGGAATTAACTATTATCTTCAGGATAAAAGTTGTACATGACTTCTGGTCATACAATAAGATAAAAGATAAAAATATATATAGCTTCTGGCCATATAATAAGATAAAATATATATAGCTTCTGGCTATATAATAAGATGAAAAATGTATATAGCTTCTGGCTATATAATAAGAATGGATATGGCTTCTGGCCATATTATAAGAAATTAAAACATTATGACTTCTGGTCATAATTTCAAGAATCATATGTGTATATGGCTTCTGGCCATAATAACAATAATAATAATAATAATAATAATAATAATAATAATAATAATAATAATAATAATAATAATATAATAAAAGAACTTGTATATAAAACAATAACGATCTCCAATCTTAACCATGGAACTCGATGTTATATAACAATCGGTAAAAGTATCTCTCTAATTCCATATAGTGGCTCAGATTATCCCAGATCTATAAATAAAACAGGATATATATAATCATTAAAGAAACCATAAGAAGATCATACCTTCTATTAGAGCTTCGTGCTGATAACGTGTTATAAAAGTAAGAGAGAAGATTGATAGGATTCAGAGAAAATTGATAGAATTTCTAGAGAGATGTTAGAGAGAAGTTCTCATTCAGTTCAATTGAAACAATCGATTACAGCCCTTTATATAGAGTCAGAAATCTAACCCTGGTTGTATTACCATGGTTATATTTAAATGACCATAGTTACTTTATATCGTCTTTATGTCCTTGTCTTCTTTTGCTTTTCTTTATGTCCTTGTCTTCTTTTGCTTTTGCTTTGTATCAAGTCATCTTTTCTTCTTTATGTCAAGTTGACTGGAAGAGTAATATGAGTCAATGGACATCCACATATTTAATATTCATAACAGCGTCGTATTATTATTATGACTTGTTTTCAAGTTAATAATCAATTCGCTACTTTACCTTTCTATTGTACATATAGAATGATTTAAGTATATATAATCAATAAATTAACTAATTAAAAGAAAATGAGAATACTAGATATCCAGAAAATTACGTGACAAAAAAATTAGATAGTTGAAAAATGAAAATATTCATGCAAAAATAAAATTACGTGCATAAATTAAATATTTATAACAGCCTAAGAATACAATTTGTTGTTACCTTTTTCTTAATGAAAAAACATTATTGAACTAAAAGATCATGCAAAATTATCACATTGCCACAACGACTCTTTTTTTTGTCCTCCCTATTTGACCTCAAAAATTTTTTAAAATGCCATTTTATTGCCAAAATTTGAATGGTATTAGGATGTCTACTTTTCTATTTTTAAAGAAGCATCCATGCTTTATAAATGTAAATAAGAATAGGATGTTAAACAAATCTGAAAAGCCCAATAGACGCGTCCCAGCCTGATGATCAACCTGATCTTTCCCAATCCTCAATTATATACGTACCCTTACACGTACCCTTACGAGGCGTATATATGATCCATTTAGGAAAATAAATAATCCTCTATTTTAAGATATAAAGTATAGTCTAATAAATTAGTGACAGATGGAAAAACAATGTGTAACGCTTTATGATAAAAATAAAAACAAGATTAAAGATTATCAAAATTATTACTTAGCTCTCTTTTGGGAAAACTTGAAGACCTCTGGGCTGTATTTTGAAAGTCATTATTTTCCTAATTGCTTGTTTTAAAATCAGGCCGCCATAACATAAACTCAACCGGCAATATAAATAACACTTAAAATCATCATCATCGGAATCTTTAATTATACATATATCCAACAACCACTAATATGTTATTCACATATAAGGCTGGCTAGATCTTCATCCCTCATGATGTCAATAATTATTTGGCAGAAAACATATACTTTTATGGAGATGATGCAAATATGATTCAATTTATATGTATTTAACTATTTGGGTCAAGACAACTTATGCTGAATTTAACCATTTCATGTTTTGAAAAAGCACGGTGGATTTGGAAGTGCCGTTAAAGTAAGGATGTGTTATGGAACATCAAACTTGATTATTATATTTTATATCGTGTAACATTTTAATTCATATAATACAAAATATATTATTTTAATTATGGCCAGTTCATCGCCTAAAAAATTTAGAGTTCGAAAACTACTCCAACTTGTGGAGTTGGAAGATGGTGAAATGGCTTTGCTTGCTCAAGCACTTGAATAACCTCTTCTATTATTGCTACCTCACGAACGTGGCTCACAACATATGATAGCCTAGTCCTACCAAGTGCTAGTAGATATTTTGGTGGTGCCAGCCACCAAGACTTTTTATAGAATTACAAGTTTACAAAAGTCAACCTTGGAGGCTAACTTATGTGATGTAACCTTGCTTAGGTTTGACAAAAAGTGAGTTGACTTAGTTCGATCTAAAGTTATTGGCGTTGACATGTTTGACGTGTTGACAGCTGAAGAGGAAATTCTTGTGAAAGATACCGAGCTTGAGACGCATGGCATTGCGTTGGAACAAGTTTGAGGTCAAAGAGTAGAAGCCAAAGAGTGACCTACAGTACTGGCACAAAGATGGTTGGATATGGCGCAAACTGAGTTTGAAGCAATTGATTCTCAATTGTTTTATTAAAATACTAAAGTTTTGTGAAATAATAAGTGTCAAGGACTGACCCTTTGGCATTTAAGTGTATGTTTGATTTGTAGTTTGTTATTTCATCTCTATTTCTAAAAGGATCAAAAAGAGCAAATCATAATGCATATGATATAAGATCAAGACTTGCCTATGCTCAAACAAATAACAGGACAGAGTATAAACTCTCTGGTAGTCTGGTATATGCATAAATTTGGTCTCATATTTGATGAATGATCTATATCAGTTGTCACACCCAAAAAAAAAAAAAATTAAGGACTTATTGGCATAGAATGTGAGAAAAATCATCCTATAGGCCAGTAATATATAAAATTATATAAATATATGTAGCATACACCCTAACTATAGTTTACATGGAGCTCCTAGAACATGATTTACAAAATGTAATACATAAGTTTAAATTTCACATTGAATAAAGGATTGTCCAGGACCACGTTTCAGTTCCAATTTAGCACAAAAGCCCCTCAATGATGAGCAGGAGGACAAACTCAGCTATGCTATTTAAGGCCAAAAAAATTTTCGATGAATAATGTCCCATTAATGAAATAAATAAAATGTTAGAAGAAATAATCTAAACAAACTCAACCTTAAATAATAAAACATGACAATAAATTTCAACTTCTAAAGTATAAAATCATAGACATAAATTGAAAACATATAAAAGGTAATCGAATGAATAAAGTTAGATACCTAATTAGACCGTCTGTTTAACAAAATCAGTTTCAAAACAGTAAATCTCAAATTCCATCTTTTTATAGGACCTCAACAGAACGGATAGCTAGCATGGACATAGTCCACAAGAGAAAGTAACCCAGCGCAACTGGAGGCCACAAAACAAGCACATGTACAAGACCCACGAATACCAAGCGTGAAAGCAAATCCCACAAATATCAAGCGTGAGCATTACGCACACGAATGTCAAGCGAGCTTGATGTAAACCATAGCGCGCTAAGGACTAACATTACTGTTGTTAGTAAACAGTGTTCTATATTTAATCCTTTCAAAAACCTTTTAAAATATGCGTGGGATCAATTTGCTATTTAAAAATGAGAAATAACTTCTCACAATCAAAATAGTAAGGAATAATTCATAACAAAAGATCCCAGCACGAAAGTTTACAAATAACATCTCAAAAACCATTTCCAAGCATGAACAAAGTTTACATTATCTAAATATCATTTCTTTTGCATCTTCAAGAATGATCACAGTAATCAAATCCCTCACTAGATCGTAAGTTCAATGCGGTAAAAATCGGCTATCGAATAAGTTTAACTTCCTTTAAAAACAACAAGCAAATGATACAATTCGGCCTGACTAACTTGGATAAATTCATGCTTGAGAAATTTGGTAAATAAATTTAAAATCTGAAAGGTAGTAGAAATGTCATTTATAAAATTAGAATGGGACGCTATTCACTCACCTGATGAGTCTTACTCTTATTTATCAGCTTCCAACTTATATTCACTCCTTAATCCCCTAGTATCCAAAACAAAATCATTGTTATTTCTTTTATATGCCATATAAAACTATAATCTTTTTTTTTATTACATCACTAGCACGGGTCGAACTCATGAGGGGGGAGGGGGTTCCACGCGTAAAATGCCATGGTGATTTTAATCAATAATCCAATAACAATTTCCATTTTTCAAGCCCATAAAGTTCCTTTCTTAGACATATTATCAAACAATTTTTAGGCAACTCAAAGTTTAACACGAAGTAAGTAAACTTGGTATCTTTAAGATTTCAAATCCACACTGTCAATCAACATCATGAAGTGATCATCCAAACACAGGCAGCTTCAACATTTCACTTAATTACACTCAATTACATTAAAAGGAAATTTACAACTAATGATTTCTTCAAAATAATATACTTAGTTCATATTCAATCCAACACAATATTGGATTTAAATCACAATTAACTCAAAATATAATCTAAATTCTTCTTTATCATCAAAAATACCATTAAAACACTGTTATCTTTTTGTAAAGAAAGAACAGAATTGAAGAGAAAGAATTGAGCAGAAGAAGGAAGACAAAGATATCAAACAGAGGAGAAAAGAGACAGAATTTCTGAAAGGGGAAGAGAGAAAACACGTGGCTGCTGAATAATTCTCTTTTATTCAATTAGTCAACAACAACGAATAATGGGAACATTAGCTCTTATATAGAGTCTTAGGATTCAAGGGCAGAACTGTAATTAGCTAATCCTAATCCTATCTAATTAGCTAAGGGACACAATTAAGGTGTGTTTGGCTAGTGCTATTCTAAAATAGCTAATGCCACTCTCACTTAGCATTGCTCTTCCCTTAACTAACTTAACTAACTAACCGAACATTCTAAAATTAGGGTTCACAATTAGGGATTAGGGATTTACATTACATATTCATATCAATACCCCCCATTTTGACATCCTTTCCCTCAAGGATGGACCACAATGAAATCTAGAAATTGTTCTTGGAAACGTGACAATGGTATCCAAGAAGCTTCTTCATCCGGCAATCCCTTCCATTGCACAAGAACTTCAGTAATCAACCTTCGTCGCCTCTTAATAGACCTTCTATTCAAAAGTTTCTCCAGAAACAAAGAAGGTGGAGGCTCAGGGAAGTCCGGAGGAGGATGTCTCGGCTGGACAGCAGGGTTAGGACACAATTTGAGTTGTGAGACATGAAATGTAGGATGAATTCGTGAATCAGGGGGCAACTCTATCTTGTATGCAACTTGACCCACCTTTTCTAGCACTTGATAAGGCCCAAAAAACCTTGGAGCTAACTTTTGAGAGCTCCTTACAGCAGCTGAAATCTGTCTATAGGGCTGCAATTTCAGAAATACCCATTGGCCAACCATAAATTCCCTATCAGACCGATGCAGATCAGCTTTTTGCTTCATTATATTGGAAGCATGGTGCAGATGGTATTTAAGCATAGCTAGTACCTGTTCCCTTGCTTCAAAGCTTCTATCAACAGCTTCCAAAACTGAGTTATGAGGCAAGTAGGGACAATGAATAGGTGGCTTTTGACCATACAAGAGCTCATAGGGAGAGGCATGAGTAGAGGTGTGAAAAGTTGTGTTGTACCACCATTCAGCTTGGGATAACCATTTACTCCAATCCTTGGGCTTCTCCCAACACATACACCTCAAATAAGTTTCTAGACACCTATTGAGTACTTCTGATTGCCCATCAGTTTGTGGGTGATAGGCGGTCGATAACTTTTGCTCAATCCCCAAAACTCTCAAGAACTCCTTCCAGAAATTACTTACAAAGAGCGGGTCCCGATCACTAATAATTTCAGTAGGAGCTCCATGAAGTTTGTAAATATGGTCCAAAAAGACTTGAGCTAGGGAGGATGCTGTATAAGGATGAGATAGGGCCACAAAATGGGAATATTTACTCATCCTATCAATTATGACCCAAATAACCTCCTTACCATTGGATTTAGGAAGACCCTCAATAAAGTCCATGGTAATAGATTCCCATACATGACTAGGAATAGGTAAAGGTTGTAGAAGACTGGGAGATGCAACGGTTTCATATTTACACCTTGCACATGTGTCACATGTCTTCACATAGGAAGTGACATCATCCATCATCTTTCTCCCCCAAAAAAGGGCCTTGATTCGGTAATAGGTGGCTTGGATGCCCGAATGGCCCCCTTGAGGGCTTGAATACAACCAATCAAGGATCTTCTTTTTCAAAGTGGCGTCATTGCCTACCACTAGCTTACCCTTCCTTCTTAAGAGTTCATCACTCCAGGTAAAGTGGTGGAGAGCTCCCTCCGTAGCTTGAATTTGAGGTAATAGTTGTTGCAAATACTCATCATGTGCCCAACTTTGCTTAATGTGCTGCAACAGATCAGGGGAGGAAGTATCAAATACCATATGTAGCAGCTGTAATTTAGGCATTCAAGAAAGTGCATCAGCTACTGAGTTGTCTTGCCCTTTCTTATACTGAATCTCATAATCAAAACCAGCTAACTTGGCCACCCATAGCATCTGAAATGAAGTCTTCAGTTGCTGGCCAAGTAGATATTTAAGGCTTTGTTGGTCTGTACGTATGACAAAATGGTTTCTTTCTAGATATTGATGCCAATGCAACACATCTAGAACAACCGCCATGAGTTCTTTCTCATAAACTGATAATTGTTGATGTTTAGGAGATAACCCCTTACTGAAATAAGCTAGAGGCCGCCCCTCTTGCATGAGAACAACCCCAATACCGGAGCCACAAGCATCAGCCTCAACCACGAATTGCTTTGAAAAGTTAGGTAGAGAAAGGACAGGAGCAGAAGTGAGTGCCCTTTTTAAGTTATGAAAAGTGTCAGTAGCCTCTTGTGAGGGGTCTTGCTATAGTACCAAAGTCACGAATGAAACATCGGTAGTAGCCGACAGGCCCAAAAAATGCCCTTACTTGCTTGATGGTAGTGGGTAGAGGCCAATCAGCAACCGCTTATATCTTCTTAGGGTCTGTAGACACTGTTCCAGCCCCAATTATGTGCCCAAAATATTCCACAGTGTCGGCTGCAAAGATGCATTTTGACATCTTGACATAGAATTGGTTGGCTCTCAATAGGGTCAACACCTCTTCTAAGTGTGTAGCATGATCTGTAAGAGTAGAACTATATATCAGAATGTCATCAAAAAATACTAACACGAACTTATGTAGGTGTGCCCGGAAGAGGTCATTCATGGCTCCTTGAAATGTAGTCGGTGCATTGGTCAAGCCAAATGGCATTACCAACCATTCATAATGACTGGAATGTGACTTAAATGCAGTCTTATGTACATCAGCATGCTCCATTCTGATCTGATGGTAACCAGGCCTCAAATCCAATTTAGTGAACCATCTAGCATCACCCAATTCCTCAAATAACTCTTCTATAAATGGTATAGGATATTGGTTCTTGACCGTTGCTTTATTAAGCTCACGAAAATCAATGCACATGCGCCATGTGCCATCCTTCTTCTTTAACAACACAATAGGGGCTGAGAAGGGTGAAGAACTTGGTTGAATAACCCTATCTTGCATCAGCTCATCTCAATAAACTTTTCAATTGTGTCTTGTTGGGCTGTTGGGTAGCGATAAGGCTTCAAGCTAATTGGGTTTGTGCCTTCCTTAAGGATTATAGGGTGATTATGGCCTTCCCTAAAGGGTGGAAGGCCCTTAGGTTCTTCAAAAAGGTCTTGAAACTTATTAAGAATCCACTGTATCTCTACTGGAATGTCAGTTTCAGAACCAGAATTAGCTAATACAGGGCCAGAGGAAGGCTGCTTTTGGACCAACTGCAGAAGGAATAATTGGTCTTGTTGAATAGAGTGAATTTCATATTTATTTAGGTGCATTACTTGCCAAGCATTTGGTGGTGCAGCCTGCAACTTCCTAAGATCCCCTTTGTACCAGAAATACTTGGTCAATGAATCATAATCCCAGAAAGCATATTTTATGCTTCTTAACCAGTGTAATCCCAGCACAATGTCGTAGGTGTGTAAATCTAATATCCTGAGGTCAAACACAAATTCTAGGCCCTGCATCTTCTATTTAAACCCCTTCCACACACCATGCACCTTTAATTTTCTACCACCAGCAACCTCAACCAAAGGAAAGTCAGAATTTTTGCCTTTCCAACCCAGTTTCTTAGCCAAACCCAGATCAAAAAAGTCATGGGTACTGCCACTATCAATTAGACTTGAATTAACTTCTTACCAATCTGTCCTGGCACTCTCATGGAGGTAGAATTGTCGACTCCAGCTGGTGTATGAAGAGATATATAAGAGGGCATGTCCTCACTTGGCAATATATCCGAACCATCTTCACCATGATCTTTAGGTTCAGAATCATACTCGATATAATGCAATTACACTCTTTGTCGCTGGGGACGTTTATGCTCATGCGAGAATGGTGCATGATAGTAGAAGCACAGGTTTTTCAATCGGTGCTCAATTTCTTCCTCTGGTGTAAGTGGTTTGTAAGGCTTATTTGAAATCTTGGGAATCAAAGGTTGAGTCTTGGGAATAGTCCCGATGGATTTATCGGTGCTGGTTGATTTATTGGCATCAGTGGGCTTGGCCGTTAATAGAGCCGACCGATAGGAGGAAGAAGAAATTGATGGATTAAGGTACCTGGTCGACGATGATGAAGAAGTAGATAACGCCCATGTTGTTGCCGAGGTTTGAGTATAACGGTCGACCGGTAATTTATCAATGTCACTGGTAGTAATAATCTCCTGCATCCTGGAAATCTTGCGTGCTTCTGTCAACGTTTTTGGACTGAGGAGGTGAACCGGACCTGCTAGTTCAATCTGTAACCCAGCCACATAAATATCGACTAAATAGTCTTCGGGCAAATCCAATTTGGCTGATATTAAGTCAAATTCGGCATTAAAGTATGCCAGGGACCCAGTCTACCATAAGTGTCCGAGATCACTCATTGGTGTCTCAAAGGGAGGACCGAAATTGTCCTGCAGTAATACCGCGTACTCCTTCCACAACAGTAGTCGTCCTCTCAGGCGGCGTTCCAAGGCACGATGCCATTAAAAGGTGCGATCGTTGAGACCCATCGATGCTTATTTAACCTTGTTGGCTTCTGGTGTCTCGTCGATCTCAAAATACTGTTCACAACGGAGGAGCCATGTAAGAATGTCGTCACCGTTAAATCTTGGAAATTCGAGTTTGGTGAACTGGGTCGGCCTTTGGTAGGGGTGATTATTCAGTTGTCGACGGTCACTATTTCTGGGGTTGTTCGGAGGATTATCGGCATGTTCTTGCATCTCTAGACGGAAGGTAGTGATGCTGGCATTAACTCCGGCGGCAAAGTCTTGAAAACTAGTTGTTAATGCCTGTAATTGTCTTTCCATCATTTAGAAACGTTTATCAGCCATTCTTGCTTGTTCTTGATTCCTTGTTTCAACCATGCAGTGTCAGGCGAGTCGGTAGAGGATGATTTCTCTGATACTAATGTTATCTTTTTGTAAAGAAAGAATTGAGTAGAAGAAGGAAGACAGAGATATCGAACAGAGGAGAAAAGAGACAGAATTTTTGAAAGGGGAAGAGAGAAAACACGTGGCTGCTGAATAATTCTCTTTTATTCAATTAGTCAACAACAAGGAATAATGGGAACAGTAGCTCTTATATAGAGAGCCGTAGGATTCAGGGGCAAAACTGTAATTAGCTAATCCTAATCCTATCTAATTAGCTAAGGGATACAATTAGGATGTGTTTGGCTAGTGCTATTCTAAAATAGCTAATGCCACTCTCACTTAGCATTGCTCTTCCCTTAACTAACTAACCTAACATTCTAAAATTAGGGTTCACAATTAGGGATTAGGGATTTACATTACATATTCATATCAAAGACATATAAATAAAACCTCTTTCCTATCAAACATTTTCTCAAACACCTTGGGGGAATTCAGATAAGTCATAAAGCATAACCATAATATATCAATTATTAGCAATACAAATTCAAATTATTTCTTGAAATATCTCAAGCAGCTCCTTCCCCAAAACTAGCCAACTAGAAATCCACAATTTAAATATATGAACTAACATAAAAGGACAAGGAACAAAAATTAGATTATAGCTCAAAATTATTTATCAAGAGACAGGTCATAAAGCACCCATCTATATCAACTCCCTTTCTTTGGGTTTTTTTCCCTTTTCCAATTGGCCCCATTAAGCAACCTTGTTTGTGACGCACAAGCACTGAGAAAGAGCAGAAATTTTTAATCTATCACACACACCATATGACAGCCAAGACAAGTAGAATAAAATGAGTATTTTTGAGCATACCCTAAACCAGCCACAAGGACCTTGCAGTAGCGAAAGTGAGGAAGAAGATGATAAAAACGCAGCCACACAGAGTGACAGTTGTAGGAAGAATTACAACAATGGGGATGAGCACCAGTACACTGGCAATGGACTGAAAAAAGACCACCGAAGAGAATAATAGAAAGAGTGATGGAGATGATGTTTCAAACCCTCAAAAGCTCTAGAGGATTCCTGTTCGATTTCTAGAGCTCTTGGGAGAAAAGAGAAGTGCACAAAAAATATCAGATGGATTTTTTCTTTTTCTTTTATTTTATTTATAACTCTCAGAAGGGCATTCTGGTCATTATAATGGTGCTGAAACAAATAATAAAATTCACATTTTAATGGAGTAAAGATTCGAACTCAAAACCCCTAAAGATTTTTAGTCATATCTAGATCCACCAGGCTACCAACTGTTCTTTGCTTTTAATTTACATCAAATAGATAAATATGGATATTTACATATTTCATTACTTTCAGGACAAACAACTTCACATTTATATAATATTTTCCTATTATTGACATAATTATCTTATTTAAATTCCTGGGTCTTTACAGTGTCGATTTTTTTTTTTTATAATTCTCAAATTCTTGAGTCATTACATTCCTTCCTCTTAAGAAATTTGGTCCTTCGAATTTAAATGTTTGGATGATATGCTAGAACCTTATCAGTATGATCAACATGCAATTTAGGAGTCATATGCACTCATCAGAGGAAGAAAATAAATCTCTTTCAACTTGAAATTTAATGTGAACTTAGGATTTAATACTAAAACAACAATGCTTTTAAACTAAAACCTAACCCAAAACAAATGAATGTTGAATGGAGATGCTAAATGCAAAGATCTTTGCCCAAGTTTAAATGTAAGCATTTCTTTAAATCAAACAACCAGCATAAATATACACAATAACTAACATGTAAACCTTTCTTAAATATATAATTTACACGACTTGAGTTTTAAGCTATTACCAAAATGACTTAAACTCACAAGCCTTGACATAAAACTTGGACAAAACAGGTACAGGTGTTTTTCTTAAAATTCAAAACAAGAGTGAGGCACTCACATCATAACTTGAACATAAATTTAAAGAAACTGATACACATCTTTATGATTTTTTTTTTTTGTTAGTTGAAATATCAATATACATGTGTAGCTATCAAAACAAGAACTCATTCAGATAAATCTTGCTCAAATGGTCAATTTCAACGTTAGCTATATCAACATTATTATCCAATAGCATGTCTTTATATATATATATACTAATATGGTCATATTTATAAATCCCTTTTAAAATCTCACATACCAAGGAGAGGTAGTTAACTCAATGATTATGGGGTAAATTTCCAACTATACCCTCATTAATAGGTACTTTTCAACTCTTTTTTCTCTATCTATCTTTAAATTATTTCTTCCTTGGTACAATAAATAAGGACGAAATTGTCACAATCTCATTTACTACATTGAAACTAGACTTATAAATAGAACCAAAGTTTTTGGTCAAAAAGGACTTATAAATAGGAAAAGAGTGGTATACATAGAGTACACTTCTTGATTAGCCTGCATAAAGTTGGAATTATTTTCATCATGTTAGTCTTGGTTACGTTATTCCTATGCCCATTATTTGCATTAGGTATATTCACATTATTTCCATTCAAACTAAGTACTGATCAATCAAATCACAGCCAATAAATTCAAAATCAAATGTAGAGGAATCGATAAAGTCACAAGAATTAAGAGAATGTTCAGTTGGTGCAATACTTGTGATGTAAAACAGATTAACACAATCTCACACGCTGATTTATTGCAAACTGAGATGATTTTAGGGGTGAAAATATAGAAACGGAGAGAGATGAGGGGAAGCATGACCAGAAAGTGAGGAGGAACATAACAGAAATTGAGGGGGAGAAGAGACTGATGAGGGGGTGCAGAATGGAGGAGGAAAGAATCAAAATTTGATGCAGAGAGAAAATAGACCAAGGGGGAAGAGAGAACTCATAGCAACAATAATTTCATTCATGAAGTCTGCCAAAAATAAGTGCTGCCAATCCTATTTATAAGCTAAGTTTTCCCCCACCCATGAAGAAATCTCATTGCTTCTCTATGAAGTAACCTCAACCCACTTGCTTCACAACTTGTCAAAAACCGCAACTCGCCAATACAAATTAATTTTAAAACACAAAAGAAAACAACCACTTGCCAATAAAAGTAATTAAAATATATAAACACAAAAGCAATAAAACATCAACTCATCTTTTTTAAGAGTATCTCTTCAGAATATACTTAAATCCCATATTCCATCAACTTGTTCCCCACTATTACCTTGGCATTCTTAAGCTCTCTAAGAGAATTATTAATCCCTTTGTTAAATGAAATTAAAAAAAAAAAAATTGAGGTGCAGAAGAACATGTCAAGTAAGTATTAGACAGTCAACAACACAACAAAATAGCAAGCATAATTTCAAGAATTCATGAAAGCATGAAGTTGGATGAAAATTGAAAATTCAGCAATGATTATGGCCAGCAAAAATTCCAGATTCAATGAATGAATGAGCGTGGCAATATTTCAGTTATACCAATGTCCTAGAAAGTGGAGTCAAGTATCAAGTTGTGACACAACATCTCGGCCTTTAGCAAAAAGATTTCTCTTCACAAAACCAACGTGTATGTCCAGTATGAATGTATGAGCCTGTGTGTATGCGTGTTCTGTCCAAAATTTCTTTTTCCCCTTAAATCTGGACACCTCTATGACTATTCCTAGTGTGAATGGTAATCTTAATGCCACAGTGTATCAATGATGCATCAACAGATGTACGACAGCAGTGTATGTTTGATACGAACAATGCCCACAATTAAAATATTCAAATTTCATAGTTGTTTTTCTAGATTACAGCATGCACAAATCACATGTGAATTTGGCCCATATGGTTGTGTGCAAAGAGATTTAGTACAAAAGTGAGTATGGGGTAGTAAGTGACAAAAATTTAAAGGAATATAGCTTAAAAATGCTAAGAAATTGGTATCTTTTATTTCAAGATTCAGCCTCCTGAAAGCTTCTGATCTACTTAGCAACAAAATTCCATAATTTGGAACCTAATCAATTTAGTGCAGTAAATGGTAGCAAAGATTCTCAAAATTTGCCAAGAATTTCAATAAAATTAGTGCAGGTCACCAGTGCCAATTAAGTGGATGTTCAAATTTTCGGCCAATCCACCATATATAACAGAAAGTTCGTTAGAGACAACAATGAATAATGCAGCAAGGTTCAGAAATTTCCAACAAGCTCAGAATTTATCAAAAACCAGTTAAGAGCGCCACCAGTCAGCTATACAATTCGAATCTTAGTGAAGTATACCCCCCAATTCAGAGATTCAAGATCTTTATTTAATCACAACCAGCAACCAAAAGATTACTTAAATTTAGCACTGCACCATACTAATAAAATAGATGAAAAATTCAGCAACTCAGTTCAAACCCAAAGGAAGATTCCGTCAAAAATCAATGAGTTCAATTCATCAGCTCAAATCAGATCAAGGGAAGAAAAAATACACTCAACGACTCATTAAAAAAAATCAGATAACTCTCGGAAGTTCAAAAGCATATTTGATCTAAAAGTGCAAAATGTTCCAATTTAAAGTAATGTACTCAATGCACAAAGGTCAATCAAGACTAAAAATAAACTTCAATGAGTAAGATTATTAAGTTGCTCCATCCTCAAACAATAAGCTACAACGAAAAGCGTGCAAAAGTTCAAGAATTTAGCTTAAGAATAATGAGCTTCTTTTAGTTGAATGGATACATTTCAACGCAAGTTTGAGGCTAATGACATAATTAATATCAATGCAAGAATATCTGTAATAGATTAGAATGCAATGTAGCAGCTACAGCAATGGGGAAATGTGAAGTGCAATGGTAAATTTGGACAAAATGATTTTTCTTTTTCAGCAGAATTTACCACCAAAATTTTCACTCATGTTTTTTTTTTTTTTTAAAGGCTAACCCAGGTAGTAACAGCAACTATTGAGATACAAGTGTACACACAAGCTTAGTTCAACCCAACCTTTTGCAATTTTAACAAAAAACAAACACCAAATTATCCAGCAGTTCAAACTCAAACCTAGAACTTGAGGTAAAGAATTTTCTTTCCCCCCCAACTTGCAATCAAGTTAGTGACAGAAGTACAAAAGTAGGAGAATTAACATGCACTTAAGAGGAAAAAAAACCTAACTAATGAGACAATACTTTTCTAAGGAATTAATGGTATTAAGCTGACAATGATGCAACTTCCTAAAAATTCAATTTCAAACAAACTAGGAATTAATTTTGACTTTGATTTTCCCCCCTTTAACTCTCAAGCACATGGTCAGTTAGTTAGAGCATGTCAATTTCAAAAGTAGTGGTCACCAACACAAGAGTATATAAGCTAGTTATTAAACGTGCAACAACAAAAACTAAGGAAATGCAAAACCAAGTAAATTCACAGCAAGACCATTTAAAGATAAATTCAGAGAATATGCATTCGGAATTCTAAAGCCAATGACTTCAGTAAAATTAAGTTCAGTGGCTCAAATTACTTCAGGAAACAGTTGAACGAATTGCATATGATCCCACATCCTGATTCAACTCAAATCTTTCTTTACTTCAGACAGATTTAAAGAAACATGCAATTCCACCCAAGTTTTTAAGTGCTAAGCTCAATTAAGTTGCAGCATCCCATAATTCCAATGAACTCAGTAGTGTTTAGTCGCAGCAGAAAAACTTTATTCAAACTAAGGACAGGTCAAATCAAGAAGATTACAGATGTTTCTTTCTCATTGTTTTCTTTCCTTTTCTTTTTTAAATATTATAAACAGCACGCACCACCAGCCTTAATGCATTATATTTTATACAATGCACTCTATGTGAAGGAACATACACTAAGACCAAAACAATCACTTAAGGTACCGGCTATGTTAAAGTGAAATGAAATTAAGGTTGTTAACATCACTAAGGAAACCCATACCCCCTATCACCCCACTCTTCCTCTTTTAAACTTCTATGAAGAACATAATCTTCTACAGTTCATTTTTTCTTCATCGAATAGATGCTCTACCAAAAATCATCCATTACTAGTCCTTCTGCTTAACACTTGAAATCTTCAGTAATCTTCGCTATACAAGCATATGTAAGACATGTTTAGATCAATTTCTAAAACTTGTGTGAATAAACAATGACTTATATGAGTATACATGCCAACATAGAAAAGAAAGACACAATTGGACACCTAAAAGGCCTTCTGTGATGCCTCAATTATGACTATGCCAGGGTTCATGATGACATTCGAGACCCCAAAAAAGAATCCTTGCTCTACTCACTACTACAGAATATACTTATAACTACCCTAAAGGACGTCCCTTTTTGAAAAAGGGACGTCCAAAATATTGGGCGGTGGCATAAGTGTAATTATAGATCAAAATTGAAAATGTTGGCTCGTCAAATAAAATTGAATCTCGCGCCTGAATGTGTTTTAGACGTCCCCATCTTCATTGGGGACGTGTAAAGACCCCCAGAAAATCGTATAAAAAAAAAAAGAACACACATAAGACGTCCCCAGATGGCCTGGGGACGTCTAAAGCTTCACATTAGACGTCCCCAGACCAGCTGGGGACGTCTAAAGCTTACATTAGACGTCCCCAGCTGGTCTGGGGACGTCTAAAGGGTCCCTTTAGACGTCCCCAGCCCAGCTGGGGACGTCTAAAGCTAGCTCACATGCACTGGTCGACATGACCAGTGCATGTTCAGTGTCAGAATTCTTACTTGCTTTATTACTTTACTCTTTCACTCTCCCATCTTCATCACTTCCGTCTCCTCTCCCCTGGGCTGCACTTCTTGTTTCTCCAAATCAAATATGGCTATTTCTCCTCTCCCCTGTTTCTTCTTGGTCCTTCTTAGCCTCTATTTCATCCAGAGCGTTCCTAGTCGCCGTCTTTGCTCTGCTGGGTCTGCACTGTTGTCTCTCATTCTCTCCACCGTCGGCCTCCTCTTACCACCGTGGGTCATCTGCCTCTAAAGTTGCAGCAACAGGTTAGCTAAAACTAAACTTGTGAATGATTAGCAAAATGCATTTGATTCTCTGCTAGAATTTAAGTGTGGTTTGTGCTTGAGCTTTATCTTTGCTATTTTGCTGAATTTAAGACGTACCACATCAAGTTTTAATCTTTTGCTTTTTTGCATTGTGATTGAGATCTTTATTTACCAAAAGATATTGGCTCATAACAGAAATATCAGCTTTAAATGGAGGAAATAACTATAAACAATGTAGAAACCCTGTCCTCCCACTCTAAACACACCGTTTGAGAAACATGAAATTCTCATTAACTCAAAAATATCAGTCCACAACTTGAAGCTGTGCAAGTACCTAATATTTATACAACTATGAGGGTCGTATTGAGCAATACGACAATACTAAACATTGAACACAGAAACACAAAATGACAACAAATAACACTAATGTCAATATCCTAATTACAATACATTATTGACACACTCTATTCTTCAAACAAAAAGGTCTGCCCAGCATATAATAAGCATGTGTTTATCTTGACATGTTCAATAGTTTTTTTTCATTATTTAAAATGGATTAGGATCAACATCAATAATGAACCACCATTAATTTTAAATCTGTTTGAGCAAGAAGGAAAATCTAGTTCAATTTAAAATCATAACAAGACAGTCAAAACTGAATTGTGTACGTTACTTTTACCTATTTAATGTGTCAAGTGCCTGACTTACAGAACAAAATCCACTTTTTACTAAAACGGATAGCCACATTGTATGAAGGCGCAAAAACAGAATTGTGTATGTTACTTGTCTTCACAACAAGGTGATGATTGCAATTTAAATTGCAATTTAAATTTTTTTTGGTTGATTTGAAGATTGAAGAATCATTATCTGATTGTTTTAAATAATTAATTTGATTTGAAACAAATTTGCATTTGCAATCTTAATTTTTATTAATTTGATTTGATTTGAATAATATACTAATATTTTGTACTTATTGAATTATTTGAATGTTTTATTTGAAATACAATTTTCAAGATGATGTTTTGTTTCAAATTTGGTGATGATTTTGTTTGCTTTTTATTAAAAGAAGTCCTCATCTCTCAGTTGATTTCAAGTTAATGGTGATGATTTTGTTTGCTTTTTATTAAAAGAAGTCAGTTGCAAAGAAAATTACAAGTTCTCTTTATAAAGAAAATTATTGTGAAAACATGACAAATTTGACACTTCAGTCACTAATCAATAAAATTATATAAGAATTCATAATCTTCTGGTATATTAAGTTGTAAGTTGTAATGCAACATTGTATTTAACTAGTAAGCAGCGCATTCATCAAGGAAGTTCTCAACTATAATTGCCAATAATGTTTGTGGACTTTTCAAGCATGTAAATAATAGGAGTAGACAAAAAGTTACGGTTAATGCAATGTAATCTTACCAATTAATGACTATTATACTATGAGCCCTCAATTCCTCAGCCCCAATTGCCCTTTATAAATTCCCAAAAATTCCCACATGTGTCTCTTGTAAATACACATAGTTGATTTGTAAATTCCCACATATCTCACTTATGGTACATATCTGATTTAATATTTTGATTTCTAAAATATAAGTGTATTCTGTTTGTGCTTGGTGCTAGAAGCTAAAGTTTAGTTTTGTTTAAATTAAGCTGAGATGGTTTGTTATTTTGATTTTGGGATGTCTCACTTTTAAGGGGAAATGCTGCCAAAATTTTGAAAAACATGCGTGTAAAAGGCAATTCCCCGTGTTGACAATTATTCTAAACTTGAGTGTAAATGGAAATGGCATAGGTGGTAATAAAATGGATCATAGTTGGATGAATGCTTTGAGAACAAGTGAAGAATATGAGAATGGGGTTGAAGACTTTATTGAATTTGCTAGGAGGAACGTTCCAGCCAAAAATGGGATGTATTTTTGTCCTTGTGTCAATTGTTTAAATGAGAGAAAACGGGATGTTGAAGTTATAAGGGATCACCTACTTTGTGATGGAATAAATCTTCGATACACAAGGTGGATATGGCATGGTGAGGAAGTAACTGATTGTCCGTCACACAAGAAGGAAGCTGTGGATGTCATAGTGAAGATAGAATGGAGAGAATGATTCACGATGTTGAGGTAGAATCCTTTGCACAGTCGCATGAATATGACAGCCTGCAGCGTGATGCAGAGACACCGTTGTACCCTGGGAGTAAGTACACACGGCTGACAGGAACATTACATTTTGTTAACTTAAAAGCAACTTGTGGGTGGACCGATAGTAGTTTCACATTGCTGCTTGAACTGTTGTGTGATATGTTTGCAGACGATAATGTACTTCCAAATTGTATGTATGAGGCCAAGAAAATCCTATCTATAATGGGTATGGAGAATAAAAAGATACACGCTTGCCCTAATGACTGTGTACTGTACAGAAAGGAGTATGAAGGTCTGAGTGAGTGCCCTAAGTGTCAAACCGCACGATACAAAGTGAAGAAAGATGGTGGTTATGGCAATGGGACAACTAAAAGGCAACCTGTAAAAGTTTTGTGGTATCTTCCAATAATACTGTGCTTTAAGCGTTTGTTTGGCACTGCAAAAAAGGCGAAGAAGTTGAGATGGCATTTGGATGACAGAATATCTAACGGAAAATATCTTCGGTACCCAGCTGACTCTCCACAGTGGAAGAAAATAGATGAAATGTTCCCTGAATTTGGCAGCGAGCCGAGAAACCTTCGGCTTGGGCTTTGTATAGATGGCATCAATCTGTATGGAACTCTTAATAGCACACACAGTGCGTGGCCAGTACTCCTTGTAATATACAACTTGCCTCCCTGGCTTTGTATGAAACGCAAGTATGTGATGCTTTCTATGATGATTTCTGGACCAAAACAACCACGAAACGATATCGATGTCTACTTGGCGCCTTTGATTGAGGACTTGAAGAAGTTGTAGGAGGAATGCGTAGATGTATTTGTTGCATATAAGAATAAGTCTTTCAAGCTACGTGCAATGATTTTCACCACCATAAATGACTTTCCTGCATACGGAAACCTCTCAGGATACAGTGTGAAGGGGCATAAAGCATGTCCGATCTGTAAAGCAGACACTCACTTCCACAAACTTAAACATGGAAGAAAAATGGTCTACCTCGGTCACAGGAGGTTCCTTCCTAGGTTCCACCCGTATCGTAGGTTAAGAAAGTGTTTTAACGGCTTGCCGGAGCATGGAATGGCTCCAAAGGTATTAACCGGAGAGGAAGTTTACAGTCGAGTTGAACGTATTAATGTCTTACTCGGTAAGAATCAGAAGACTGCGGGTGAGAAGAACATATGGAAGAAGAGATCAATTTTCTTTGATCTTCCATATTGGCGTAGACTTGACGTGAGACACAGTATTGATGTAATGCATGTGGAGAAAAACGTTTGTGATAGCCTTATCAGAACGCTTTTGCACATTCCAGGGAAGACCAAGGATAGGATTAATGCGAGACTAGACCTTGTTGATATGGGAATAAGAGAACGGTTACATCCACAGCTAAGAGATGATGGTAGGAGGGCATACATGGAGGCAGCAGCGCATACACTATCAAAAGCGGAGAAAAGAAGTTTGTGTGGGTGTTTGCATGAAATTAAGGTACCACAAGGATATTCTTCGAATATGAGAAGCTGTGTCTCAATGGACGATTTGAAGTTAGTGGGAATGAAGTCCCATGATTATCATGTGTTGATGCAACAACTGTTACCAGTAGCTATTAAAGGGATTATGAAAGATGAAGTTCGAAGCACTGTGACAAGATTGTGTGTTTTCTTTAATGCTATCTGTAACAAACTCATTGACACTGAAAAGCTAGATGAACTGGAAGCTGAGGGTTATATTATATTGTCTCAATTATAGATGCACTTTCCTCCTTCTTTTTTTGATATAATGGTGCATTTGATAGTTCATTTGGTAAGGGAGGTAAGGCTCTGCGGTCTAGTTTACCTGAGGTGGATGTACCCTTTCGAGCGATACATGAAGATCTTAAAAGGGTACTCTAAAAATCCCTATCGACCAGAAGCCTCAATAGTTGAAAGATATGTTGTTGAAGAGGCTATGGACTTCTGCAGCGATTATCTATCAGGGAAGAAGGAACAATCTCGGCATGAAGAGGGGAGGAGCAAGGGAACACGAGGACTGAAAGTGAAGACTATGCCTCATGAAAAGGTGTTGCAAGCACACCTTTATATCCTGAATAACATGGCAGAAGTTCAACCGTACATAGATGAACACAGAAAGAGATTGAAGAACATGAATCCGAGGAAGAATGACATGCAGATTACTATTGAGCAAAACAAGACATTCATTCAGTGGTTTGAGGAAAAGGTTTTGCATGAGACCAGTGTGTCTGAGACAATAGAGTGGCTAGCCTGGGGGCCTTCGTTTCAGATCATTACTTGAAGCAGTTATGATATAAACGGGTATTCTTTCTACACAAAAGACCAAGATGACAGGAGTACCATGCAAAATAGTGGGGTGATGGTAGAACTGAAGCCATGTACTTTTCCAGTTCGAAAGACAAAAACCCCATATTAGCATCCATGGCCTATTATGGAGTGATAGAAGAAATATGGGAAATTACTTACAACAAGTTCAAAGTTGCTTTATTCAAATGTAAGTGGGTTAGCAATAATGCTGTGGTAATAGATCAACAATTTGGATTTGTCTCAGTTGATCTTGAAAGAGTAGGTTATAGGGATGAGCCCTTCATTCTAGCAAGCCAGGCGAAACAAGTGTTTTATGTCACAGATCCCACAAATAAAAAATTTCCATTGTACTTCAAAGTAAAAAACAGAAGCATGGTGATCCGACCTTCAACCTTGACGACACACCACCTTTCACAATTAATCCACCTACAACAAGTGAAGTAGAATTGGTAGATGATGAAGAATATGCTGTAAGAAATGATCATGGTGAAGGAATATGGGAAACAATCTAGAGTAAGAGCTTAACTTAAAAAATAGTAATGTGTGCTGTTTGTTTTATAACTAGTTAGTTTATTCATTTACTTACAATTTATTCACCTATCTGACAATGATTTTTGTGCTTACAGGAATATGGACAATTCTGGTGACTCACAATTTACTTAGAATATGCTGTAAGAAATGATTTTTGTGCTTACAATTTACTCACAAAGTGATAGGGACAATGAAATGAATACGCCTGAACCTGATGCGAGACCTGAACCGGTTACGAGAAGAAGGGTTAGAGGCAGTACAAAAATGCCTGCATTGGTAGCACGTCATCATCATCAACAGGAGAGGTTGCATATTGACTTTGATAAAAATATGAAACCAATTGGTCCGGAGGAAGACCATTTCATTAGCTACGTAGGTTTTTTGACTCGAAGCAAAGTTCGCATTACCTATGATAATTGGAAGTTGGTTCCACCAAAAACCAAAGACTTGATTTGGCAACAACTTTTGGTATATAAGTTTCAATACATCTGCATATATATCTATATTCCTATTGGTTCAAATATAATTAACTTATGTTTTTACCTTGCAGCAAACCTATGATGTCCCTGACACCACGGAGATGTACAAGGAGTGGATGACGGAGGTTCATCTACGATGGAAAGATTTCAAGAACAGGCTCACACGAGAGTACATTCGAGGGGACCTGAGGCGTCAGGATCCATGTCATGAGTATACATTTTTGTCTCCAGAGGACTGGAGGTTGTTTATGGCATCACGAGAAGATCCAAACTTTTTGGTAAGATTTCTGTCATCATAGTGTTTTATTTGAATAAAGTTGACATTATTGATTTGGTGTTCGTTGTTTTCCTTTCACAGGCATTAAATGCAGCAAATGCAGAGAGGCAAGCAGCTAATAACTATCAACATTGCATGTCTTGTGGTGGTTATCGGAAGCTTGAGCGAAAGATGATGGCAGAAGAGTTGGAGAAATTGAAGGAAGCAGCCACATCAGATCCTACCGTTGTGGTCAAGCCCCCGCCACCTCCTCCACGTCACAAAAAATGGAAAGCAGGGAGGCTTAAGGGTGGGAAGTACGTAAATCCGACTGTTCCTGAGGTTTCCGCAAGAATTGTAAGTAGTTAGAGCATAAGTACAAAATTATTTTTCATATTGGGAGTGCTTAATTTTCATTTACGATAACTTTTGATTGACGGTCGTTTTAGATATGCCTTTATTGATTTTAACCATTTGCTTTTGATTTATAGTGACCTCGACAACCTGGCGGCTGGGAATATGGATACTATGTCTTACTTTATATGTTTAACATCATTCAGAGTGGTATTACGACAGATTTTGAACAAGTAATCGCTTCTTTATTCTCAGAGGATAATATTCTTGGTGTTGTAATTCAATGGCAATTCATTCACTTGATTCATTATTTCATCTAAGCTTATTTTCTAATTTACAGATTTTTGACAATGAAGATGCCTACTCATATGAAGACCTAAATATGATCAGAGACTTTTTGGCTGGACATCTTCTTCAACGTATACCAGAGTAAAGTCTTTAGTAGTTTGTGTAAGACATACTTTTGTGGTAGTTCTATATATTGTATATATAATTAGCGTTATTGTTGTTGGATATAGATTGGATTTAGTCTTGGTTATTATACAAACTGGGGACTTGGATATAGATTGTTGTGTAGTTCGTGTGGTTTGTTAGTTAATTAGTTTGCTACTCCTTAAAATTATTGCATGTAGTAGAGCCTTGGGTTGATCACTGTGTTTCAAGTTGTTGTTTCCATTCTGTTGAACTGCTGTTGTTTTATTCTGTTGTTGGAATCATATTTCTGCAGTTTACATTTTTCAGAAAGGCCATTTAAAAAAAAAACTTTCAACGTCCTTAAATAAAAAGGGACGTGGGAGGGTGGTAGGCGACACTTTAGACGTCCCCAGTTACAACTGGGGACGTCTAAAGTCTGCCTTTTGACGTCCCCCATTTACGGACGTTATTGACGTTTTTTTTCTACGACCCTCAGATAGACGTCCCCCATTTTTCAGACGTTAAAAGGCCAAAAAAAGGGACGTTAAAACCATTTTTTCTAGTAGTGACTAACTATTGGAAACCTAAACTCTGAAGCCATTATGTCATACCCACGAAAAAAAAATTAAGGAGTGACTGGCACAGAATGTGAGAAAACTCACATCCTATAAACCAATAATATATAAAGTCATATAAATATATATAACACTCAATGAAGGCAAGGACCCTAACAATAGTTTACGTGGAGCTCCTAGAACATGATTTACAAAATGTAATACATAAGTTTAAATTTTACATTGAATAGAGGATTGTCCAGGGTCATGCTTCAATTCCAGTTCAGCATAAAAGCCCCTCAATGATGAGCAGGAGTACAAATTCAGCTATGCTATCTGCGACCAAAATATTCTCCGGTGAATAATGTCCCATTAATGAAATAAATTAAATGTTAGAAGAAATAATCTAAACAAACTCAAACTTGAATAATAGAACATCACTATAAATTTCAACTTCTAAAGTATAAAATCATAGACATAAATTGAAAACATCTAAAAGGTAATTGAATGAATAAAACTAGATACCTGATTAGACCGTTTGTCTAACAAAATCAGTTTCAAAACAATAAATCTCAAATTCCATCTTTTTTTAGGACCTTAACAGAACGGATAGCTAGCGTGGACACACAGTCCACGAGAAAAGTAACCAAACATTGCCGGAGGCCACGAAACAAGCACAAGTACAAGACCCACAAATACCAAGCGTGAGAGCAAATCTCACGAATATCAAGCATGAGCATTGTGGCCACGAATGTCAAGTGAGCTCGATGTTAATGATGACACACTAAGGACTAACAGTATTGCTATTAGTAACCAGCATTCTGTATTCAGTCCTCTCAAAAACCTTTTGCAAACATTCGTGGGATCAATTTGCTATTTAAAAATGAGAAATAACTTCTCATAATCAAAATAGTAAGGAATAATTCATAACAAAAGATTCTAGCACGAAAGTTTATAAATAACATCTCAAAAACCATTTCCAAGCATGCACAAAGTTTACATTATCCAAATATCATTTCTTTTGCCGTCTTCAAGCATTATCACAGTAATCAAATCCCTCACTATATCATAAGTTCAACGTGGTAAAAATCAGCTATCGAATAAGTTTAACTTCCTTTAAAAACAACAAGCAAATGATATAATTCGGTCAAACTAACTTGGATGAATTCATGCTTGAGAAATTTGGCAAATAAATTTAAAATATGAAAGGTAGTAGAAATGTCATTTATAAAATTAGAATGGGGTACTATTCACTCTCACCTGATGAGTCTTACTCCTATTTATCAGCTTCCAACTTATATTCACTCCTTAATCCCCTAGTATCCAAAACAAAATCATTGTCATTCCTTTTATATGCCCTATAAAACTATAATCTTCCATCCAGTTTCATATTAACTATTCCATACCCAATCTTATTATTATAACATAAACTCATATTCCTTAAATTATTTAACAATAATCACCAACAACTCAAGAACCAAAACCATAATCCACAATATAATTTTGTTTAGAGAATTTCAAATATCTTAATTTCAACTTTCCACATGTAAACTGCCATGGTGATTTTAATCAATAATCCAATAACAATTTCCATTTTACAATCCCATAAAGTTCCTTTCTTAGACATATTGTCAAACAATTCATAGGCAACTCAAAGTTTAACACGAAGTAAGTAAACTTAGTATCTTTAAGATTTCAAATCCACACTAGCAGTCAACATCATGAAGTTACAAGACTTCCAAAGTAAATCTCATCACAATACATAAGTTAAAGAATCAAGTGATCATCCAAAGAGATGCAGCTTCAAAATTTCACTTAATTACACACAATTACATTAAAAGGAAACTTATAACTAATGATTGCTTCAAAATAATATACTTATTTCACATTCAATCGAACCCAAGATAGGATTTAAAACACAATTAACTCAAAATATAATCTAAATTCTTTTTCATCATCAAAAATACCATTAAAACACATAAATAAAACCTCTTTCCTATAAAAATTTTCTCAAACACCTTGGGGGCATTCAAATAAGTCATATAGCATAACCATAATATATCAATTATTAGCAATACAAATTCAAATTATTTCTTCTATAACATTAACAAAATATACTTCAAATATCTCAAGCAACTCCTTCCCAAAAACTAGCTAACTAGAAATCCAAAATTTACATATATGAATTAACATAGAAAAAAAAGGAAAAGAAATTAGATTATAGCTCAAAATTATTTATCAAGACACAGGCCATAAAGCACCCGTCTATATCAACTCCCTTTCTTTCGGTCTTTTTTTGTCTTTTCCAATTGGCCCAATTAAGCACCCCCTATTTGTGACGCACAAGCACCGAGAAAGAGCAGAAATTTTTAGTCTATCACACACCCCATATGACAGCGAAGACAAGGAGAATAAAATGAGCATTTTCGAACATACCCTAAACCAGCCACACAGACCTTGCAGTAGCGAAACTGAGGAAGAAGATGATAAAAATGCAGCTACACGGAGTGACAGTTGTAGGAAGAATTACAACAACGGCTATGAGCACCAGCACATTGGCAATGGACCGAAAAAAGACCACCGAAGAGACTAATAGAAAGAGAGATGGAAATGATGTTTCAAACTGCCTCTAGAAGCTTCCTCTTCGATTTCTTGAGCTCTTAGGATAAAAGAGGAGGGCAAAAAAAAATATCTGATGGGTTTCTTTTTTTTTTTTTAAGCTCTGGGCATTTTAGTCATTATAATGGTGATGAAACAAATAATAAAATCCATGTTTTAATAGAGTAAATATTCGAATTCAAAGCCCCAAAAGATTGTTATTCATATCTAGATCGACCATGCTACCAACTGTTCTTTATTTTTAATTTACACCAAGTAGATAAATATTGATATTTACATGTTTCATTATTTTTAAGACAAACAACTTCACATTTATATCATATTTTTCTATTATTGACATAATTATCTTATTTAAATTTATGAGTCTTTACAGTATCAATTTTTTTGTTTATAATTCTCAAATTCTTAGGTCATTACATTTCTCCCCTTTAAAAAATTCAGTCTTTCAATTTAAATGTTTAGATTGTATGCTAAGACCTTATCAATATGACAAACATACAATTTAGGAGTCATATGCATTCATCAGAGGAAGAAAATAAATCTCTTTCAACTTGAAATTTAATATGAACTTAGGATTTAATGCTAAAACGACTAGGCTTTTAAACTGAAACCTAACCCAAACCGAATGAATGTTGAATGGAGATGCTAAATGCAAAGGTCCCCATGTTTAAGTAAGAGAATCCTCTCAGGATCTTTTTTCTCTTTTTCTTCTCAGAATTTCATCTCCACCCTTAGATTAAAAAATGGATGGTAAAGATTTAATATTTTTTAAAAATATGATTATATTGTTTTGTAAATTAATTTTTTTTAATTAATTTTGTTTGTATTGCAATTATGAATTGTGTAGATCATATTTTAACAGTCTAAGTTTCCTTATTTATGTTTAAAATAATAGTTTTATAAAATATGAGATATGGACAATCTATTTTTTTAAACATGAGGGTGGAGATGAGATTCTGAAAGGAAAATGAGCAAAAGGATTCTGTGAGAACCCAGACTCCAAGTTTAAATGTAAGCATTTCTTTCAATCAAACAACCAACATAAATATACACAATAACTAACAAGTAAACCTTCCTTAAATATATAATTTACACGACTTGAGTCTTAAGCTATTACCCAAATGACTAAACTCCCAAGACTTGACACAAAACTTGGACAAAACTAGGACAGGTGTTTTTCTTAAAATTCAAAACAAGAGCGAGGCACTCACATCATAACTTGAACATAAGTTTAAAAAAACTTATACACATCTTTATGATTTTTTTTTCCTTAGTTGAAATATCAATATACATGTGTAGTTATCAAAACAAGAACTCATTCAGATAAATCTTGCTCAAATGGTCAATTTCAATTACATTTGGCCTCATATTTGATGAATGATCCATATCTGTCGTTGAAGCTGTCCAAAGAAACTAAATTAGATGGCTTAATCTTTTAATTAGCAGGCATAATTATTAATATATCATCCTCAGCTTTTGTTGTCCTTTAACTTCCTGAGGCAATTATTACAAGAATAAGAATGAATGTGATTCTCAGAGCAAGATAGAATAAGGTTCTGATTATGTGTCCAGTTATTCTATTTTACCCTGGCACCAAAAGTGCCAACAAAACTAATGACCATAATTATTTTTATTTATACAAATATATCAAGTCTGTTTGATTAAAGGGACTTGTGCTGACATTCTATCACCCCATATTCTCAACCTCTCCTAAAGTTGCTTCAGCCATAAATTAATATATTCAATGATTAATAATCGTGTGTCCTTCAAAACAGAAAATTAATATATAGTTTACGTTCTTGGCTTTTAGAGGCGGGCATAGTTTTTCTCAGCATTTGAAATATGTATAGGATCAAGACATAAACAGCAAAGGAAATCAAGTGCCCATCCACACAAATTAGAAAACAAGTTTTGCTCTGTTTCTAGTTCAATATAAAACAGAGCTGGTCAATCATATTTTTTTAAAAAAAATTCTTTTTCTCTTTGTGCGATGGCGACATAGGTGGACTAACTAAGGCCCCGTTTGATACACTGGAATTGGCCTCATGGAAATGGAATTGGAGACCAATTCTATGCTTTTATCCTATTTGGTACAAATCTAAGAGTATGGAATTAACTTCCATATGGAGGCCAATTCAATCAAGATCAATGGGAATGATTTCCATGTCAAAACCTTATATTTGTCAATTCCAACTCAAAAAAATCATTTTTACCCCTCTCATTTTTTATCATCCCCGACTCCATCGCATCATCATTCATCTTGATTGGTGGCAGAGACCTCCACAACTGACGATGGTGACCTTCTTTCCCACCCACCAGCGACCTTCTTCTCCACCCATCACCATTGCCGTTGTCGCCGCCGGCGACCTTCTACCCCATCCACCATCAACCTTCTCCTCCACCCACCATCGACCTTCTTCGACTTCGTCTTCTTCATCTTTTCCCCCAACCTCCATTGACAAACCATGGCAGACCTTCATCTTCAACCACACAAGATCAACGGCAAGATCGGCATCGTCTCCAACCAGATCTGCAACTTTGGTCATTGATTTCAGTGTGATTTGTGTTTGGTTTTTGTGATTTATACTTCCCATATTGTCATGATTTTTGTGGCTCCATAGTTTCAATTGATGAGCTTTTGTTCATGGTTTTGATTATCTGAGGTATGGTGTAAATCTATGTGGGTGGTTGGAAGTTTTGGAAGAGGAAGAGGGCTTTTTTTTGAAAAAATATATATATGGGCATTTTGGTCTTTTCATATAAAAATGAGGTATCATTTCCAATACATACCAAACATACTTGTAAACCTTATTTCTATATCTATCTTCATATCCATTTCCACATTTATCTTCATTTCTATATTCATCAAAACCAATTCCAACATACCAAACGGACCCTAAGGATTTAGGTTACAAGGAATGCATGATTATATTCAAACTCTCACTAGTAAATAATAATAATAATAATAAGCATACAAATAAATTTTGAGGGTGACCCTTTTAAAGATCGAGTTCTAACTTAATTTGATTTGATTAAAGATAATCTAAGTATCTTCAGGCATTACATGCATGTGGATATTACTGGGTTCCAACATCGTTTTCGTATTGACTTTTTTTTTTTTGTAATTAATATACGACAGTGAAATAATTTGAAATATTGAGCAAGTAATGAGTATCGGTCAGTTATTTGTACTTTCCTTCATTTTTAGACTTGGATAGATTGTTATTTGTTTGATCCTGCAAGAGGTTCACATTGACAATCTATAATATCAATAATTTTTGGATACTTGCGAATTTTTTATGTATATATGTTTTTTTTTAAAAAAAAGGAGAATTGTGAATAAATACCTTTTTGGCAAATTAATTACTAAATGCTACCTTGGAAGATCTGTTGCACATGAACGGAAGATATTTTACACACAACGGAAGATATTTTGCATACAACGGAAGATTGTTACACGTTTATATGGAAGATTTTTGCACACACGGAAGATTCTTTGCACACAACAGAAGATCGTTTTCATACTTGGTAGTATTCAACAATTAATTTGTCCCAAAGATATTTTTGGGTGATTTTCCCCAAAAAAAAAACACACGCAATACATCATAGATGTTAAAATTGGATTATATAAACCACGAAGGCAAGCACAGTAAACACTTAACAGAATTTTTTAAGCATTTAATCAGGGGTTCGATCCCTGATGATATTTATAGAGAGGATTTCATAGCCAACGTTAAAGCCCCTTTGGGAAGTCTATGGTACGGGGGGATTAGTCATTGCTACCAACAGTATATATCATGGGCCTCAAAAAAATGGATTATACAATCTATGAACATTGTTTCACTTTCAGGCAGAGTACAAAAAACCGGACCGGACCGGCCGCTTCGACCGGTTGAACCGGGAACCGGTCCCTGGTCCGGTCCCGTTTGATCAGTAAACCGGTCAGATTGGTTGAACCGGTCAGAACCAGTTAAAACCGATGGTCCAACCGGTTGACCTGGTTTCTTTCTTTCTTTTTTTTTTTAATTTTCCAAATTTTATTTTGGGTTTTTTGAGGGCAAAATGGAAAGTTGAAGACTAAAATGAAAAGAAAAATAGATAAAGAAAGAAAAAATCTAAAAAAATGAAGAAAATAATGAAAAAAATTATTTAAAAAGATATAATAATTATAGGAAATGAGATATCTTTGCATAAGTATAGGTATTATAACTAATACTAATAGATTTTAAACATTTTTTTTTCTAAAAATCTTTATTTTTATCTATAGAAGTTTAAAAATATATTAATATATATTATCACTAATAAATTATAATATTTTAATATGACCGGTTATGACCCGTTCAACTACCGGTTAGACCCAGGTTGACCCATTAACCCTTGAACCTGTGCTGTGACCGGTTCATTGCCCGATCCAGTTTTTCGTTCCTTGCTTTCAGGTTACCAATAGGCTTAGGTAAGGCTAACTTATACAAAACCTCTCTAAATTTTGGATTAGTTGCATATAACACTATGACATTTCAAAGTTTAAATTTAAGCCCCCGATCTTTTATCTTTTATTTTTTTACTATTAACTCCTTGCCGTTAACTAACTGTTATCTTTTTAACGGTAATCGCCACATCAGATTATGATATGACATGTGATATTCTACTTGACATCTTGTATAAATTACTAATTTTATAAATCCTCATGAACTTTAAACAGTTGCAGATAACCTCCAAAATTTTGATCAATTACAAATAATCCTCTTCACATTTCAAAATTTAAATATAACTCACTCAAAATTTATAATATTAAACCCCATGTCATTACTTATATCATTTTAAAAAAATTATTAAGATTTTTCCAATCACTTGTCAATTAAAATATATTTTTTGTATGGCAAAAACTAAAAGAATAATATTTAGAAAAATATAAAAATAAACGTTGAACCTCCGATTTAAGAAAAAAAATGAATTACTAATAAAAAAAATTAATGAGAGAACAAGCTATGCTATAATATAAATGTAATATTTAAACTATCAATACTCAATTATCCCAAGAAAATAAGTAAATATTATACCAATAATTACATTTTTATTATATATTTTTTAAATATTATTATTCTCGTTTTTGCCAATTTTCAGTACTTATGCTATTATTTTGAAAATAAAGTTTGAAAGGATGTTTTCTTTCTCTGATTTTCTTTAATAATATAAAGATAAGTCTGCACATGTGAAATAGAAAATGAGGAAGAAGATAAGGAGGGCAAGAAGATAAGGAAATGAAGATTTGAGGGCAGAAAGAGACGCTTGAAAAGAAAATTGAGAAAAAAAGAGGAAAATATCAGCTGGTGCGTGAATTATCCAAATGCATGGCGTGGCAAAAAAGAATAAAGAAAAATCAGGAGAGAATGGCTTGATATTTTTTATAATTAGATTGTCAATAGATCTATTTTTATTTTGGTTATATCTTGATTGTTTTCTAAAAGTAAATTTTTAATTAATTTATTTATTTTAAAAGTTACCTGTACATAATTGATTAGATATAAATAATAGCTATATCGTTATATAATCTAGTCTCAATCTTTTTAAACCTTTTGTCCAAAAACAAATCTTTTAAAATCTTAAAACTTTGCTAGTTATTATTTTCTTACTATAATATTATTTAATTAATTTGTGTAACGTAAATGTAAACAAATTCATTAAAAAATTAATTATTTCTTTTAATAAATATATGCAAACAAATGCGTTTACAAATTTTTGCAGTTAAAAATGTATTAAATTTTTTTTGAACGAAAAAAAAAAATGTATTAAAATTTTTTGCGGTTGTCAAATTTACACTTTAACGGCCTTAAACATTTACCATTCTTATAGAGTATCAAGCATAGGCCAGTATAGGTATAATTGATTTATGTAAACTTCAGGCATGATGTTTTGTCTTTGTAATTAAAAATAAAATTATATACTCCTTGCGGTCCAAAAATTAGTTTAACCTTAAATACTGTAATACATCAACGTCCTTTTATCTTCAAACTTTATAGTTTATTTTCAAACTATCCTTATTAATTTACACATATCAAATAAGTTTTCATCAAGTGATAATTTTAATACAGATAATTAAAGAGATGTTTTAGAAAAATCAGTTTACATTTTCTATTAATAAGAACTAAATTAATTAATTTTCTTAATATGTATAAATTAGTCATCTAGTTGTATATGATGAAAATTTCGCTGGCAAAAAGAAAAACATCATGAAAATTTCTATAATTAAGATCGCCACTCCATCATCATCATCAATATCAATATCATCATCAATATCAATCAATATATCAATAAAATCTCTTCCACTTCTACTATTCCTAAGCCACTTCTTTTCGTTGGCTTCAGACTGCTTTCACTGTTCATAAGCCGTTTTGTTCTTCCTCGGGCTGCTCACATTTGTTGCTTCTCGATCTTATGGAGGGAGGAATGAATTTGAATTTTGAACTTCAAAAGAAATTTTCAAAAAACTCCCGCCAATGACAACCTAACAACCTCCAACAACCATATATATCCTGGCTGCCCAGAATCGTTTGGAGTGTGTGGTCATCTGCAGAATCACTGGAAGGAAACAAAGCAAGAATTGCTCTAATAATATTCAAATATCGTATGTGTCCTAGGATCATCATCTATTTGCAATTCGTTGGCTTCAGACTGCTTTCACTGTTCATAAGCCGTTTTGTTCTTCCTCGGGCTGCTCACATTTGTTGCTTCTCGATCTTATGGAGGGAGGAATGAATTTGAATTTTGAACTTCAAAAGAAATTTTCAAAAAACTCCCGCCAATGACAACCTAACAACCTCCAACAACCATATATATCCTGGCTGCCCAGAATCGTTTGGAGTGTGTGGTCATCTGCAGAATCACTGGAAGGAAACAAAGCAAGAATTGCTCTAATAATATTCAAATATCGTATGTGTCCTAGGATCATCATCTATTTGCAATTCAAATGTCTTGTGCTTCTTATTATTCCCTTGCTTTCACATCTCTGCATCGTTTCATTCTTCTTTCATGTCTGTTGGTTTTGTTCTTCATTCTTCCTGCTTCACTTCATTATAGTCTATTAATGTTAATTTCACTTATTCTCTCCTGACTTTTACATATCTAATTACGCTTCTGCCTTTTACATATCTAATAACGCTTCTGGCTTTAATTTTATATTGTTGATTTGATGTTTAGGGAAGATAGACTGAGTTGGGGGAAGAAAGAGGGAAATGGAGAGAAACTATGCTGAATATAATGAACAGAGAGAACACGAGAGGAGATCTTGGTTTGGTTTACATGAATGCCCTGAAACGCAGATAGTACTCACCACATAAAGAAGTATTCATCTAAGGTAACATGAACACGAGGGGAGATCTTGCTTGGTCTTTGGGTTCTGTTATCGGAAGCTTGCTGTCGAGTAGCCATTCGTCTTTGGGGTAGCCCTTCAGCTTTAGGGGTTGTGGCAGGGGTCACTTTTTGGGTCGCTGCTTGGTCTTTCTGAATCGAGATCGGGAGATAAGGTTGAACAAGGAAACTCTTCAAAATGTCGTTATCCAAGATGAACAAATAGAGAAGTGAATGAAGAAGTTGGATCGCATTAAAAAATGAAACAGCAGAGGAGGGTTCCTCTGTTTCATGTTTTAGCTCCTCCGGCGAAGAACCCGACCCATGGTGAATATCAGGTGCTCTGTTTCACTGAGATGACCCTTGCCAGAAGAAGATCGGAACTGGGAACTGGGAACAGAAACTATTATCGCGGTTGAGAGCTTCTTCGAAAGTGATAAGCAGGTCTGATCTCAACACGTCATCCTTGACAGCCTCCACACATAACCCACATGACCACCAACCTTGAAACCTCTGAGGAACATGGAAGATGTAAGCAGGAGTGCAATCCTCGGAAATTAAGAGTGGGAATGATGATCAATGTTGTTGGAAATTAGTGATTCCAAGCTCTTCAAAGTGGTCAGAGATGAGAGATTTTTGCACCGAAGGTAAAGATCTGAAGGAAGGAAGAAGGTGTCGGTGATGATGGGGATGACGCTGGGCAAGAAGGGATGATGATGCTCCAGTTACATGAGCCAGAGATGAAAGCACCGAACTTCCTTCCTTCCTTCATCGCTGCAAAAATGGTGGAGAGATCTTCTACTATTCATTTGCCAGGAAGACAGATATTTTCGCCCAAAAAAAGATCTGCAAGGAAGAAGATAACTGAGGAAGACGGATACTTTCGCACAAAAAAGAGAAAAAAGAGAGAGATGGACAAAAATATCTGTAAAATAATTTATTGGGCTTTTGTTGGTTCAGTCGCACATTATCGATGATCACGATGACGTGGATGATGCCGCGAAGGTCGGGTATATCCGTATCGCAGCTTCTAGCAAGTGATAAATAACTGATAAACTCTAGAATCAATATATCATATAAATCATCATGTCACCTCTTTATCAATTAATTTGCCATTCCCCTTTAATTGATTCTAAAGAGAGATATTTCGTTGCCCATCCCCAATATGTGCTGTCTGCCGGTTTAGACTAATGATTAGTACTACAAATGAGATAAATATTACAATCCAGCAACTTTTTCAAGCATCATTTTTCAAACAACTTTTTAAATAGCACATGTAATAACTTTTTTGACCAACTTTTTATAAAAGCAATTATTTTGATTATAACTTGACATATGCTTAGTTTTCTTTTACTGTGTTGTTTTGTTTTTCTATTCATTCTCATGTAATTCCATTATCATGTCGTCTTGACTTTCAACCTACACATTTCTTCACTTCAAACTGTTCATTTCAACATTATTTATGTTGTCCAAATATTATTAGTATTGTTAATATACATATTTTCTAGAGGGCTAGATCATGACCCCATTAGAAACTATCTGGCCACCACTAATCATCACAAATTATGAAAATTAAATTTTGAAACATAAAATTGATCAATTTTTTTTTTCTCGAAACATACAATTCACCCACCCACCCCCCACGAAAAAAGAAGATAAAGTATAAGGGCAGAAAATTAACATGTCTAATTAAGTTGTATTTTCATGTTTAATATCATCATTATTTTTAATAGTTTCAAGAAATTTGGTTTTAATTTCTGTAATTTTTTGTTGTTAGTTTTTGTTCATATAGTTTTCTTGACATTTTGATCTGAGTTAAATGATCAATTCCTATATATTTAATGAGTTTTTATTTTAATCCCTATATTTAGACTAAATCCTGATGAAACTACATGGACTAAAACCAAATATTTAAAATTATATAAACCAAAATCAATATTCTATCAATTTGTAAGGATAATATTAACCCTTCCGTTAAATAGAATCACCTCTTAAGCCTCTGTTATGGAAAAGCAGGCATAAATATAGTATCTGCGTATTATATCTTCAAGTGACATAGCTGAAATTTATTTAAGATAAAATATTAAAAAAAACTTCATATTTTGTGATAAAACTTTCCTCTGTTTAATGAAGAAGAAAATTACATGTAGCTTTGATTGATATCTTATTTAGTACTATATGTGTCACTTTATGCAATGGTTGTTTTGGCAAAAGATTTCCAAGGGATTCACAGGTAGATAATGCAAAAAACTAAAGGACATGATGCTTTATAAAAGAATCAAGCTATTGGATAAAACAAAATGATGAGGGATGCAAATTATACTTCTTCATGCTTATTAGGATTCCAAATTGGATGCAGTGCACGATGTTGAAAGAATGGTGATATATCCTGATTTTATTATAATATTTAATATTTAATATCTTATTTAAGAATTTTATCATTAATTTTAGGTTAATAATATTTATTATGATTAAATTGAATTCAAAAAGTATTATGTAAAGATAATGCTTAAAAGTATATATTTATTATGATCTTAAAATTACTTTTTAAAATTTGAATTATGAAAAAAAATATTACAAGATATTGATTTGAATTGTAAGTTAATTTTGGGAAGTTTATAATTAAGGGACCAAAAAGTAAAGATGCACAAGAATTAAAGAAGAACATAACATTCTGCATGTGGCTGATGGGAATGTTTACAAAAGTGAGGGTATTTTAATGTCATATTATCTGCTACTTTCAGTAAAGAATATATCAACGAAAATTATAGAAAAGTACCCAGAATTTCCAAATTCAAAGTATAGTCCAAAAATCCAAAAAACACCGTCTTTAACCTCTGGAAATGATTTTTTTCCAAAAATCACCGCCTTAGCAGTTCGATTATATGAGGAAATTTTCAAACTCACATAATCCAACTGCCAAGGCATAGTCTTCACTCTTGATTGTCACTATTGGCATAAAGCATTTTAAACGGAGTCACGGGTGGGTGGAGTTCTATTTGTTTTGTCCATTAAAGTAGTCTCCTTTAGCATACTAAATTCACATTAGATTAATAGTTACTTTGAAGTTACTTTAAATATTTTATTCTGATATGATATATTGTCTTCTACTCCCAATGTGATTGCCCACATCTGCAATCCATTATGTTTTTCTTGGGAAACTTTATTAATTACCTCTGTTGTGATGTGTCTTCTCTAAATTTTGTATCTTTATCTCACATCATCAGTCCAGCCTCCCATTTGAAGGCAGTGATTTCCTGAGTTCATATTTATGTTGTGTATTGCTTTTGTTAACATCCCATGCTAATGCGACATCATCAATCCTCAACATCTCGACTCCAACCTCAGCTTCAATGACTTCTTGCGAAAGTATGCTATTTCATGCGGCTACTTTCATTAATAAATTTAGTTTTTTGGTTTGCCTTTGGATAAATATATGTTAATATCTGCCTCCTTTTGCGCCCACACATATAGCCTTCCCAATCTGCCTTTGAATCCATCAGCCTATAACTCTATTGTTTAGAGCCTTTTTCAGTTGGACTCCTGCGCAACACCCCCAACAAACTTGAATCATACTTTTTTTTTTTTTATGGTTTTCTTTTCTGAAAACTAAATTTAGAAGGAGATAGAAGACAATATCATGCCTTGCCATTATATTTTTGTCATTGTATATTAACTTATATATGTCAAACATATATTTTTCTAAAGTCATATTAAACATGCTCGCCATCAGTGAATTCAAAAGTTTTCTTTTTTTTTTCTTTGCCGTTTGAATAGTAAAAAAAGAAATAAAAGGTTAACCTGTAAATTAAAAATCAACAGAATTTTAGCTAGGAAAAGGAAAGAGGAAAGAGGAAAACGAAGACAGAGAAATTATGAAAACTGATGCTTTCTTAAGATCAATAATAATATGGAATTGAAAATTTCCTAAAAGTTAACTTCAAACTAAGCAGTTTACTTCGACAAAAAAAAAAAAAAAAAAGCGTTCTTACGTTCTTACTTCTATTATGTTGTGCCCCTAATAAATTACTTTTGTTCATTAAATAAATTTCGCAAAACAAAAATGGAAATAACAACAACAAAAAGAATAAAAAAACAGAGAGATTGGTACTTAAAAAATTGTCTCCTATATTATAGTCTGCGTGCGGTGATTTATTGATGTTCATGGGAATCATTGCAATTGAAGAGAAATACCATTCTTCAATTGCAATGTGATTGAAATACCCTGTATCATTTATTAAATTTCGAATTTTGATTATGCTCTATGGGTATTTATGTCTTTTGATTTTGAACTATTTTTTCATCTTAAATTTATTTAGAGAAATTACATTTAAAAGTTCTGACCCAAAAACCCAATTTTAGTTTATAAATCTAGAAAAAACGTTGAAATTATTTCTCACCCCCAAAATTATTAAACCAATTTTAAAAGAAAAATATTGTCAAATTATGTCTTAGTAGACCTTCTCACGCTCGTAACCACATATTTGAAATACTTTGTGAGTGTTTGGTTGAGCTTATTTTGCCTAAATAAGCACTTATTACGTAAATCGAGATAAAACTCCTCTCACATACTTACCTCGTATACCGTGAATCACGATTTATAAGCATTTATTGTCTAAAAATAAACTATTCCAAACAAGCACTTTGATGAGGGCACTGCCACCAGAAAAACAACTCATTTACAAAACTATGCTGAAGCTTGTGATATATAGCAGAGGAAAACCTTCCCCCATCTGCCACCTTCGGAAATTCTATAATACTACCTCTGGTCTCAAATATAAGACCTAACTAGTTTTTTTTAAAGAAATTAAGGAAATTAAATTATTTTAAAGTATCTATATTTACTTTTTTTTTATCCAAACTGATTTATTTGATTTATAAACTGATATATAGTTTAATAATACATAACATATAATATAATTAAGTAATTTATTTAATTTATTTAATCTCTTAAAAAAAAATCAACTAAGTTTCATATTTTGGATCGGAGGTAATAACATCTAACATGACCTTCAGTCATGTTATCCAAAATATGTTGGAAAAAATCAGAAATAACAAACAAAGCTTCTCCTTTATGAGAAAAAATGATATTTAGATACTCACCTTAAGTGTTTCATTGGATTGTGGGGATATAAAAATGCCAATGAGCGACTTAATTAAGTCATCGAACTTAAAACGGTTCTTTGGTTAAAAAAAAGCTTGAAATGGTCCAAACTCGGCATACCAGTTGGGGGTCATGGCTGGATAAGTTAAGGGAAGATGAAGATGAAGGATGGTCGGGGACGAGGGGAAGGAAGAACGATTAGAGAAAAGGGATTTGAGGACATAATTAGGAGGTAAAGCCTCGAGGTTTTTGATTCAGACCTACTATTTTCCTCTTCCGTTGGGATGTCATTGCAATGCTTGCTCGCTTATTGCTTAATAAGATCTTTTGATCGTTTCTTCAACCTGCTTTTGTTTTCCAAATATGAGGGGGCAACAATATCTTTTCACTGCTAAACTTAATTTCATTTTAACCCCAAGAGACTGCAGTGAAATTTCAAAATTATTTGAGGGCCAATAAATATTATGTTGTTATAGTGGTCTTTTAATGAAGTTTTTCCTATTTTTTATCCTGTAGCATTTGATAAATTCTTTCACTATTTATAATGCTTAGATAAAAATGCCACAATCATATACCAAGATCTGTCTCATTGCTCAATAGTCAAGTGAAGATCTTTCATTTCAACTCTTCTCTCTCTGTATGTATACACACTTTCTTTGCCCACATTTTCTTTCTTTTCTGCTTTTTTTTCAGCATCTCTGTGCTCCTTCTTTCTTCTTCTCACTGTCAGGTTTTGTGGCCGCCTTCTTCCTTTCACTACCATTGAATCATATAATATCTTCAAAAAGACCTCACATTTCCTAAGGATACTCCTCCTCCACCTCGAGCTGTTTTTGTTTCTTATGCATCATAAACAGTAGGATTTGGAGCTAAGGAAAAAGAGTATCACGAGTTGAGATTAGATAGATTATTATGGCAGCTATGAAGCCAAAAGAGATAAGCCACCAGCCAAAGGACGAACTTCAAGGCTTAGAGTAATGTATTGATTCAAAGTTCAAACCCATATTGGGTTATGCCAAGTTTGAATCTTTTCTATGATGCATTCTCATTTTTGCCTTTTTTTTAATTTTCTTCTCTCTCAATGTGAGTGATTCTTTGTCTGCTCTGTTCACAGGGGAGACAAATGGCTCTGGGTTTTCATTACATTTTGGGCTTCTCATGACTGACTGCAAGCATAAACTCTCACTCCTTTTTTTCTATCATTTCCTTCCAAACCTATTCACCTAAACACACACATACACACTCTTCATTTCTTTGCCTTCTCTCCTCTAGATCGGTTTTGGCACTTCTTCCTTGCTATCATTTATTTGCTTCCCAACACTTTCTCTTTCACGCAGCTTTAGGTAAATACCTCCTTCTAGTCATTTCTTTTGGTTTTGTTAATTATTTGGTAGCATCAAAGTGAAAGGATGGGAAGTGAAATCCAAATTTTGGTTGTTTGGTATCCTTGAAGTCACTTTCATGGAACTCTCAGTTCCATCAAAATTGATGGAATAGAGTTCCAAGGGCCCCCTATGACAACCCAATTCCACTGCCATGGAACTGGGACTCTGATTGTTTTACCCGTTCCCTTTTCTTCTTGAAAGCACCGAAACCACAATGAGGAGGAGGACGAGGATGGTGGAGTAACGACGGCCGACAATAGTTCTTCACTCTAGATTTGGTTTTCAAAGTGCATCTTCAATTGTCATCTGCGTCATGCTCTCCTCTAGATCCATTGCCATTATTTGCTATCGTTCTTAGGCGTGGTCACACCTCTGATCTCTGTTTTGCTCATAGTCTCTCATCGGCGTAGTTCAGATATAGTCGCTGGGATTCAGATTTGGCTGTCGTTGTCACCGTAGTTCAAATCTCGTCGCCGTCGGGATTCCTTTTCTCATCTTTGTGAATCAAGATTTTGTTTCTCCATTGTTTTGGTTGCCTTTTGATATGGTAAATAGTTCAGCATCTTGATATTTTTTCCCTTTTCTTTCTATTATTGCAGGTGCTCATGGTGACTGCCTGTGGTTTCTGTGGAGGTTGACGGTTGCTGGGGCTGGGTTGTTGGGGGGCCTTGGTTTTTTTGAGAAGGGTACATTGATCATTTTGAGGTAAATTGATCCTAATTTATTTTATCACTTTGAACTTTGATTATGCTCTATGGGTATTTATATCTTTTGATTTTGAACTACTTTTTGTTATCTTAAATTTAAGTAGAAAAATTACATTTAAGAGTTCTGATTAAAAACCAATTTAAGTTTATAAATCTTAAAAAAAAGTTGAAATTATTTCTGATCCCCTAAATTATTAATCAAATCTTACAAGAAAAATTTTGTCCAATTCTTATAAAATGATATATTTTTTTTCATAATCCTATAATATAATTCTTGAAAATCTGTAAGAATTTGTTGGAAGTTAAATAAATTTCAAAAGTTTTAACTAAACGTGAAAATCTACACTAATATATTAAGATATATATATATATATATATATATATATTATAAATACAATGTAATATTTTAATATTCTAAAATGTACAGGTGAAAAAAAGATTCTAAAATGGGGCTATCCCAAAGAAATAATATAGTGGAATCTTTTGATGATGATTTGTTTTTAATGCTACCAGTAACTCCGTGCTTTAAAAATGCGATTTAACATGGTATTCCCTCCGGTCCTAATTATAGGACATAGTTACCTAATTTTAGAGAAATTAAGGATAATAGTTAAATTAGTTAATTATATTTAATTTTCTAAAATACCCTTACCCACAACATTTACAATGGATAATTATGAGAAGGGGAATGAGTAATAAAAAGCATTCAGAATGGATAATTATGAGAAGAGGAATCCCTTCTCCAATACGATCAAAATAAGTTGTAAATTAGGCTCATTTTGGCCCGAGCACTTTAAAAATAATCTTTTTTTTGGGTAAAATTTAAAAATAATCTTTATAAAGTAAATAAACCCCATTGGAATCATTTTGTATCATCAAAACATTAAAACAAGGAAATGGTTGCTCTGTGTTGTTAGTTGTAGCAAAAGAGCACCATATGCTATGACTATATCAGTACCTTACACAAAGTAAGTCTACAACGTAATTGGAATGGTTCAAGTGCTAATATAAAGTTTACGGCGAAAACTATTGAGTAGTTTGACAATATTCTTTCATGACTTCTATCATAAAATTTTTCTAATTGTTCCTTTCCGTTGTAGTGAATTAAACATTTTCAGCCATTGGTTTGAAATATCTGATGTTGGGTTTCCTTTTCTAAAATTCATAGGGGGAATTCTTCTTTATATGTTAGATTAAGCACCTATTTAGAGTGTAGTGTTATGATCCTTGATATATGAAGATAGATTTACAAAGAGAAATACAATTTGAAGTTAAAATTCACTACATTAAGTGATAAACAAACATTACTACATTGATATAGGGGAGGCAACGATTACAAGCTTAAAAGACAAGAACAAAAGCTACAAAACACACGCCGACACAACTCTCACTGCAGGACTTGAACCCTAATGTAAAAACATATTAGGTTGCCACTCTTTTGAGAGGAATGGCGCTCTCTACCCAAAAGGCCCAAAAGCACTTCCAAGTTCTTCTATGCTCTTCCTGCTAAATCAAAGAGACATTTTGTAGACCCCAAAAAGTACCTCTCACATTCCCCAACTCAGAGACCTTGATTATAGCAGTCATATAGCCACTCTATTTCTCAATTCTTCCTCTAAAATAGCGTCAAACCTCTGACTAACAAAAGTATCCTTCATTTTTCATCTATTTTCCTCGATTCTCAAAAGTAGTCCTAATATTACCCTCCCCTTGAAGCTTCACCTTGTCCTCAAGGCGATAATTGGAATTAAGCTTCCTGCAAACATGTTTCTCCATTGCAAATGGTTGATTCGCTTCCCCCGAGTCGTCCTCAGTGTCCATCTCCAACAAAATCTTCTGCAAGTTTTTTGTTTTTATAGACATGATAGGGTCCAAACTTTTCTGCACATTCAAAAAAAAGCCCTAGCTCCCTCCTTCGAGCAATTTTGGTGTCTGACATATTTTCACCCAAGGAATCTATTTCTTGACTAAGAATTACCAAATTCACTACCAAAAGATGAAATTGCCCTTGGCAGCCCTGTTTTAAGGGTTTTAGGGGCGTTTTCGTAATTATGTTTTTTCAGACTTTTCCGAAAAAGTGACCAGCTGTAACCCATCTAATTTTCCCTCCTGAACACTATGGAATCATTAGATTTACGAAAATCCAACTCCTTCCCCCTGATTCCTACTTGGCTAAAACATGTCGAGGGAAAAGAAAAAAATGCAATTTTGTGTTTCCACACCTAAAACATACTTCTTTCCACTCTTAATCCCTTATTAAACCTTTTAAACACATAATAACCATGATTTGAGGAAATTTGGGCTGCATAACCCCTTAGAGTTTCCATTTCCCAAATTTATAAAAATCAACCAACAACCACAAATCAACACCCACAACATCACAATATCAAAGAGAAGGAGATTATGGAAGTTACCTCTTGATTCTCTACTTTCTCTCTCTAGAACACGTCCTCCCTCTCTCTCCTAAACCTTGAGATTTTGCTCGCTATACCATGTTTCCATGAAGAATGAAAGGTTAGAAGAGCTATTTCATGAGTTAGAGGAGTAAAATACTTAAGATCACAAACTTACCTTTGGATTTTTCTCCTCCTCTCTAGTTCTTTGAAGCTCTCACTCTCTCTCTATTTTTCTCTTGCTTGGCGTGTAATGGCTAGAGGAAAGATGAAGCATGGCTTCATAAAAATATCTCACGTTTTCCTCTTATTATTATTCAAAAATTCCAATTTATGACACCACATGTACTTGACTCAATTTTATGACACTTTCTCTTTCTTTCTTGGTGTGCCTAGGCCTGAAAATGGAAGAGGGAAACATGACTAGGGCTTTACAATATCCTACCATTTTTACTTAATTAATATTTAGTCATAAATCCAATTTATGACAACTCTTTGAACTTGGTCTTATCTACTTCCAATTAGTGTCTTAAACCCTCAATTGCAATTGAACTAACTCTTCTTTCCTTTGGTTAGCCCAAAATTATGCCATGCTCAAGCCCTCCCCAACCAAATGGGCTTTTCTCCATTTGCCTTAACTTCATGCACCAAATATTATTATTTTATGATAATAACACATGTGCTCAAGTTCAACAATTATTATATATTTCTCTTCGCTTGAAATAATGCCACTTGGCATAATTTATTGACCAACACTTATTTTCCCTTTTTATTTTCATGTATGGCGACAATATTAGGAGAAAAGGGAAATAATAATAATAATTATCCAATGCATTCCTCAAAATCTCCCTAACTGAGTTATGCACAAGTCTACTTTTACTTTCCAAACCTTGGTTCATTTGGCCAAGAATATTCCAAATATATATTTTCCCTTTATTTTCCTTAATTAATTGAAATTAATTGCAATTAATTAAAAAATAATTAATTTTGTGCTAAATTGGCAAAATTATGATTTTACTATTACCTTTGTAATCTAATTTCTTTTCTTGAATTAATTTGGTCAATTCCCATATATTTTTTGATCAAATACTTTCTCTATTATTTCTCCATTTTTGGACCTTAATATTGGGCTTTTTAAATTACCCAAACTAATTCCATAATTATTTTGCCCATCTCCTCATGAATATGAACATTTATAAAATTCATAAATTCTAAATTTATGAATATTCACTATTTTATTGAATTTCCCAAATAATTACAATATATTTAGTGAATGAGATTTGAGGTGTTACAATGTTAATGTGGAAGTATCTTTCCACTCGGAAGAATCACCCTAGAGGATCCTCTCCGCTAAACACAGGCAAAATCCAACTTACGGTACATCACTACTTCTCTTTCCACTTCTTCGTGACTCTCAGACTCCCATTTTGATGTGGTGTTCATTGGCTTCTAGCATGTGTGACGCTTTTGCCTTTCTCTACTTCATGCTTGAGCCAGTATCCAGATGCAGCAAGACCACCCTCACGATCACAACATTAGTCAACTCCTCAACCTTCTTTGTCAAGCCTGATAACTCATCTACCTTCTTGGTCAAATTTGCAATTGCCTCTATCAAGTCTTCCACTTCATCTGCCATTTCTCCCTGCACAGGATCTCGTCACTTTGATACCAGTTATTATGACCCCTGACATATGAAGACAAATTTACAAAGAGAAATACAATTTAAAGCTAAAACTTAACCGCATTAAGAGATAAAGCAAACATTAACACACTAATACAACGGAGGCAATGACTACAAACTCTAAAGACAAGAACAAAAGCTACAAAACACATAGGCACAACTCTCGCTGCAGGGCCTAAACCCTAACATAAACAACATATTATGTTGCCACTCTTTCGAGAGGAATGACACTCTCTACCCAAAGGTAATTGTTGTATAAGAATATGTGAGTCATGACTCTTCAGCCTAACAACCTTTCGAGCTTGCATGTCAATACATCATAAAATGTCTCTTGAATATCCATTAGAAACTTTTATTTTCTTTAAATTCGCGAGGAAGATTTCTTTGTTCGGTTTTTCCTCCAAAACTTCTGAGTTGGGTTAAATAATACCTTTATGCTAAAGTATTCATTAAGTAGTAACTAGTATACTAAAACTCAATAATATGGATGTCCCATGATTTACTGTCATTAATAAAAAAATGTTAATTTGTACTAATGATTAACTAATTAACGGTACTATTACAGGTCATACATGTTTGTATGATCACATGCTTTGTACGTATTCATCAATAAAAAAAGTGAACATAATAATTTGCCAAGATAAACATGTGACAACATAATCAATTGACAATTAGTGAGGGCTAACAAACTTATTTTAAGGGTTAATATACTTTTAGTCCTTAAAGTTTTAACCAATTTTGAGTTTGGTCCCTGAAGTTTAAAATTGATGGTTTTGGTCCTTTAAGTTTATGTAATTTAAAACTGTTGGTTCTTAAATTTTGAAAAGGACATGAAGCTGCATTTGACTGTGTTAATTTTGCCTATATGATACTAACTACGTTAAATTTGCTTATGTGGCATGTTGGTTGGGAAAACTGGCATGCTAATTATACCATGTGTGTTATTAGCTCGACATTTAATTAAAAAGTTAAAAAAAGCCTCAACCTAAAACGCAGGTACATTGGCAATAAAGGCAACCCACGAACTCAGAAGAAATCAGAAGAGAAGGGGGAAAGGGTTAGGTTAAGAGGACCTTCTTGTGCCGGCAAAGTGGTTGTCATCGGAGTAGTAGTCATCGTGGGCATGAATATATATAAATATGTATATAAATATATAGATATGAACTTTGGTGGGTTTTGTATAGAGGTGTGAAGCATGAACTCTGGTGGGTTCTGCATAGCGGTGTGAACAATAAATTGGAGGCATAAACTTTCAATTCAATCAAAATCGATAATATTATATATATATATATATATATATATATATATATATATATATATATATATATATATATATATATATATATATATATATATATATATATATATATAAATGAAAGAGCCCAACACTTGTCAACTGATTGAAAGCCCCTCTCCTCCCTGCTCTCACATAACGGTTCTTAAAATCCCATGCCTCCAAGCAACAACCCCTTATAAGATTAGTTCAAACCAAAGTTGCCAACCTGTAATTTTCCATAGTTTTTTTCCCTCGCAAATCCATTCTTATGAGGTCAGGTTTCAACCTCCTCTTAATCCGATTCTACAGGTGAACCTTCCTTGTTACTAGCACAAAGTCTCCTTCTCTTCCTCTTTTCTTCAAATGCCAAATCAGCCTCCTCATGAATTCCTCTGTTTTGCTTCTATTGGAATAAACTTGGCTCCATGGATAAGTTCCACTAAATTTCAATGGCTAACCCTGTAACATCCTCCATTTAATCAAGTTCCACTAAATTTCAATGGCTAACCCTGTAACAGCCTCTATTTAATCACATTTATGATGTATTTGGAAGTGCTATGGTTAAGATGAATTGTAAATTGAAGCCCATAAATTAAATTTTAATTTGCATTTCAATCATTGGGTTACTTTTCTTTGATAACTTACATATTCTGGTCGAACTTTAAAAATTCATAATTAAATATAAGAAAACCGTATGAGGGTGCTCTAAAATTATTTTGAAATCTCTTGAAGTCTTCAATATGTGAAAAATATTATTCTGGGCTGATCATACTTTTATCAGTATAGTTAATTCTATTTGTGAACTTGCTCTGTTTTTCGCCCAAAAATTATGCATTATCTACCAAAATTGATAACTCATATTATATACCTCCAGTTGACTTGATATAAGACTTGTTGGAAAGCTATATATGCCTAAGATACACATACCAATTCTCATGAGCGTTGAAATTCGTTTACCATACATTATACAGTGAAACATTGACATTGACCACACCCTGTAGCATGATGTCACATAATCAAATAAGCATACAAACATATCAATTCATGCAAGTAACAAGTAAACATATAAGAATAAGGTAAAGTTTGCTACCTTGAAACTTTATTATTTATTTTTTGTTTTCTTTACTTTCCATACTTTGAGCTTCATTGTCCAAGCCTCCAATTTTACATCTATAACATCCAATGGCCCTATGTAAATAACACATCAATTACAAAGCTTATTAGAACCGTTGAAACAATAAACATGTCAAAACTACTCTTGCTTGTTACTTAGACCTGAACTTTTCACTTTTAACTGGATAGGCTTAAAATTTAATCTAACATGCTTCTTCACCATAATCTTGCATGCGGATTTCATTTTTAAGCTCAAATAAATCAAAATAAACTTCCTTCCCCTTTATCCAGGCAAAAACCGAGATGTGGTATATATAGGGGCAAAATTTTCACTTTGATGTCTGATGCTTCCAAACTTGTTTTCTCGTTTATACCTTACACAATTTTTTGGGAATCACTAGAAGCATTGAAATGCTCAAAATCCATCTTTATGCCATGCCACTATTCTGGCCGTGGGTGTCAAAGGAAGAAGGAAAATAATTTTTACAACATCCCATTCCTTTAACCACTCTAACTCAATCTTAAAACAATTTTAATTATGGTCAAACCTTGATTAGTTCTTAAATCATGTTTTCTATGTTTTCCCTAAAAATTTGACAGCATCTCCTCTATCTTCCTTATATTCCAGATATCACCAAATTGCAAAAGCAACACAATCCATCATCAACAACATCTACACCTTCAAGGACATCAATAATCAATTCTTACCTCAGTCCAAGCTTGGTTTCTGAGAGTCGACGATGAACCAGTGAGTTAATTCTGTGCTCATATCTGTTTCTTACATGATATAGATAATTTATACACTCAGAGTTCCAGTAAACACCGAAAATCAAGGAAATATATCAACAATATTTTCAACAACTAAATCCTATTTAGATCCTATAATTACGGTAGGATTGGTCTTCTAATATTGCGGCTTCTAGTATGTCGGCTGCCTCCAACACTCCCCCTCAAGTTGGATTATAGATATTAATCATGTCTAACTTGCCAACAAAATTCTTAAACTTATCTTTGGCTAAACCTTTTGTCATCATGTTAGCAGTTTGTTCTCTGGAAGGAATATATTTAAGATAGATAATTCCATCATTAATCCTTTCTCTTATGAAGTGCCAATCTATCTCAACATGTTTGGTTCGATCATGTTGTACTGGATTGTGTGAAATGTTGATGGTAGCCATACTATCTGAATGAAGTTTGATTGGGAGATTTACACTCATATCGAGTTCTTCAAGTACTCATTTTATCCATATTCTTTCACAAATTCCAAGGGCTATGGCTTGGGATTCTGCCTCAACACTACTTCTCACTGCCACACTCTGCTTTTTACTTTTCCAGATGACAAGGTTACCCCAAACAAATGAGCAATAACCAGAGGTTGATCTCCTGTCCTCTTGATCACCTACCCAATCTACGTCTGTGAACCTTTCTATACCCCTTTGAGTAGATTTTTTAAATAGGAGTCCATGTTCCGAAGAACCCTTTAAATACCTGAGTATCCGGTAGACTTCGTTAAGGTGTTTCTGTTTAGGATTATGGGAGTTCTGGCTAACCACACTTACTGCAAAAGCTATGTCTAGTCTTGTATGCAAGAGATAAATCAATTTCCCCACCATACGTTGATATCTTACAAGATCAACAACTTTTCCTAGATCTTCGCCATCTCCAATCTTATCAACTCGAAAGGGAGTATTACTCGGTCGGCAAGCCAACATACCGTTTCTTTTAGAAGATCAAGGATGTATTTTCTCTGAGAGATATAAATACCCACTCTCGATCTGACCACTTCCATCCCGAGAAAATATTTCATTTCTCTAAGGTCTTTGTTTTGGAAGTCTTGATTTAGAGCTCGCTTAATCTTAATGATCTCATCTTCATCATCCCCTGTCAAAACTATGTCATCCACTTAGACTGCCAATATAGTTATTTTCCCATTGGTATGTTTGAAGAATATTATATGGTCACTCTGCCCCTGTTTATATCCTTGTTCTTTTAATACCTGAGAAAACCTTTCAAACTATGCCCGGGGAGACTGTTGTAATCCGTAAAGAGACTTCTTAAGCTTACAAACTTAGTTTGCCTTCTTTCTTTGAAACCCTAGAGGAGGTTTCATGTATGCTTCCCTTTTTAATTCACCATTAAGAAATGCATTCTTAACATCTAGTTGTTGCAAACACCAGTCAAGATTTACGGCTAAGGATAACAAGATTCTTATGGTATTTAATTTTGCTACAGGAGCTAATGTTTCATTATAATCCATACCCATTTGCTACAAGTCGTGCTTTGTACTTGTCAAGGCTTCCATCGGCTCTGTATTTTGGAATGAACACCCATTTGCATCCGACGGGCTTTTTCCCTTTAGGAAAGTCTACAAACTCCTAAGTTTAATTCTTCTCAAGTGCTTCCATCTCTGTATGAACAACCTGTTTCCATTAAGGATCATCTAGTGCTTCACTTATGTTCTTTGGTATTTTAATACCATCAAGTTGAGAAGTGAATGCACTATATTTGGAAGAAGGTGCTTTATATGAAACAATTTTTTCAATAGGATGTCTAGGGCATGTTCTGGTCTGTTTTCTTACCACAATTGGAAAATCAAGGTCGTTATACTCATCTGAAATGTTATCACCCACTATCTGTAGATCATTTTCTTCATCATGTTCTTCTTCTGGACCTATCACTGTTGTCATATTCTTATTTTAATTTCACCTTTACTAGAGTATTCGCGGAAAACGATATGTAGTTTGGTGGGTAACACAGAAATAACATAAATATACTGATAATATATGCATGATTACAGAAATTTCCCATAGGGGTTCGTACAAAATAATTACAAACCTTGTAGCCGCATAGGGCTCCAGGGTATCTAAACCTGTCCTAGTGAAACGGAGACATCTTTCCGTCTTCGTTCCACCATTGCATTCCTCCCGTGTAGTTCTCTTCTTTGCTTTCAGTACACCTCTTGTTTTCACCTGTTTAATTTGTTGGTAGGCAAGGGTGAGATTCGAGAGAATCTCAGTAGGAAAACAGTACGAATATACATGCAAGATAAGTGCTTAATGCATGATATACTTGCATTGTAACCCCCTTCCGTAATTATATCCGAAATATGAGATTAAAGTGAAATAGAGACCAATAATAAACATAACTCATTTAAAATCCCATATTCGCGATAGGGTTTTCACAAATACTTTTTGAAATCTAATTGACCTGGTCTCATATTCACATATCGAATATAACTACTTTGCGAAGATAAATCACATTCGTATAACTATCAGAGTGCACAATATAAATTTCTGACAATCCCGGATTCCTTACATTAATCCAAGCTTTACAAGGCACATTCGCCCATTATAATTACTCAAATGGGGATTACACAATCCAACTCGAATACATATACAAATATCCAATAACTCATTCCAAATACATAACCAAATATACTAATCCAAATACACATCATGTCCTATTCAACCATATATACATCAAAATATATACATAATCCCAACTATTGAATCGATAACCAACTACAAAAATGACAACCCGAAGGAGTCCTTGTCGCCCTTGGATGCTTGCTCCATCCTCGATCTACCTTTCCTGTCTAAAATGTTGGTGGGGGAGGGTGAGATTCTAGACAATCCCAGTAGGAAAACATTACCAATATGCATGCAAGATAAGTGTTTAATGCATGACATGCTTGCATCACAATAACACATGCTCACATAATGACATATCTGCGTGCTCAATGTTTCAACAACATACTCATGGCCATAGCATAAATAGAAATAGAGCTACAATCATTCATATGTGTTTCACATAATCAAGCAACGCAATACATGCATCAATACACCAACACAAATATCAAATACATGCAGAACAGGTAAGTTCCCTACCCTTATTCTTTCCACGTATGCTCCAGTACCGACTAATCGCAATCAGGACGAATATTGAACCACGTTCAGGGTGGATATCAAACCTATAGCCAAAGTAAGGACATATGTTTAATCTCTATTCCAAATCTTTAATTTCATTATACTTAAAGTTGGTTACCATTCATAACCTTTAGGTAGCTATAATAAGCTCAATGAAAGCCTAAAGGATTGGGAAGTACTAGGTTGGGAATCACCTTTCAAAATCACAAAATGCTGAAAAAATGGGGGTTGGTTGTAGCCAAGAATCCTCTGGCTACAGCCAAAACATGCACAGAAGGTTTTTGGCTGCAGCCAAGAATTTTTTGCTGCGGCCAAAACGCACACAAAAAATTTTGTGCTGCAACCAAGGCAACTTCAGAAATTCATAACTAATTCTATAAAAATCGAAATGAGGTGATCCCCATGGAAAGATATTTAAGTCCTCGTCATAGGAAAAATATGAGCCATTACTGGAAATCACCACAAAAATACAGAATTCCCCAAAATCCACTACTGCCCTAAAACAGTGTTCAGTTTCAATCCCAAATTTTGGACAGTCATATCTCCCAGTTACCAAAACGAAATGGCACAAATTATATATCCATTTTGAAGCTTAGGATGTGAAATTTAAGACTGAAAAATTTCATAATTTTCTGACGTCATTTGCCTATTCAAAACACCAACACAAATAAACTGCCCAGAGCAGACTTCCAAAAGACAGATTTTTCAGTTTTGCAACCAATATGTCCAATCCAATTCAAACCAATTCCAATGATTAAACACCACAACATGACACCATTTTCAACATAAAACAACATCCAGTTCCACCGTTTACATTCCATACAAAAATATCACAAAATCAGGGCAAAATTCACAATTCACAATACTCAACCAATAACCACAATAGTTAGTCAATAGTCATCAAATACTCACCTCTTCCCCTTTCCCAAACCAATTCCTTGATTCTTCATCTTTCCACTTTTTCTCAAGCTTTCAAAAACCTTCTTTCACAAATCTAAAACCATAGAGATGAAGTTCTCATCACTATGAACAACATTAAAGAAGGGTATTTGAACATTAAAGGACAAGAACAAGGCTAAAACATCACCTTTCTCTTTCTCTTTCCTTCCCAAGCTTGGCGAAAATGGAGATTTTGGAGAGAGAGGGATGAGATGAAGAAGAGATCAGATTTTTGGAGGCATAAAGACCACTTGGACGACCAAATAGAGAGGAGAGGAGAGAGGGAAAGCTTTTGACAAATTGACCAAGATCCAAGGGTCCAAAAAATGCCATGTGTCACACCCTTATCACATCTCTCATGAGTTCACATAGGCACACACACACACACGATTCCACCCCTTGATCTATTGCACAAATCAATCTCAACCATTGATCTTGAAATTACCAATGAGTTTCCTCTTCGATAACTGACCAATTGGTTGATAACTTTACTATTTTGCCCCTGATTGTGGCAAGTCCTCTTGAATCACCACCAAACTCCTCTTATCATTCCATATCACCACATTATACACCCTCCCTCTATTGAATCACCACCAAACTCCTCTTATCATTCCATATCACCACATTATACGCCCTCCCTCTATTTTAAGTCAATTTAGATGTTAATCCATAATTGAACTCAAATACAGGGTTTCAGCGCTGCTCACAACACTTACGAATCACATTCGAGTGCCAAATCACATCATAGTCTCCAAAAGGATTATTTATCACTAACCATATCCACTTTTAGAGTCATTAACCCTTAATCACAATTTGGGATCTTGCTAAACCGGGGCTTAGCAATCCACTTATTTCAGGCTTATTGTCTAGCCTCGAGTCTCAAAATTCGGGGTATTACATGCAGTATATAACTCATGCTCACACAATGACATATCTGCGTGCTCAATATTTCATGCAATAAAACTATGGCCACAGTAAAAACAGAAACAGAGCTTCAATCATTGATATATGTTTCACATAATCAAGCAAAACAATAACATACATTAATACAGCAGCACAAATATCAAATAAATGTAGGAGGGGTAAGTTCCCTACCTTGTGTCCCTTTTGCTAAACATAAATAGTTCCTCGATCTACATGCAAATAGCTCGGGTTCCATCTTCGATCCTACAATGCCAAATGAACCATTTAGACGTTTCCAAAGTGTTTCGAGGGGTTATATGAGTCTATATTGAAAAATTACTAAAATACCCCCAGGGACTCGGCCTGACCTCGCTGTACCCGGTCCGACTGTACTTTTCCCGAAATTTTGACATGGGTTATTCTGACATATTTTCGCCCAAGGAATCCATTTTTGGACTCGGAATTATCAAATTCAATGTTAAGTTACAAAATTATCCTTGTAGCCCCGCTTTAAGGGTTTCAGGGGTGTTTTCGTAATTTTGTTTTTTCGGGTTTTTCTGAAAAAGTGACCAATTATATCCCCACCTAATTTTCCCTTCTAAAATCAATAGAACCATTAAATCATTGAAAATCCAACTCTAGGACCCTCTAATAGTCCAGGCCTAAATTTATGAATACTCTGGGAAAAATTGGGGTTTTACGATTTCGGCTTCGTAGACTGTTCCTTTCTACTCCTAACCACTTTATTAACTATTCCATTAGGTTACAACTACCATTTAGGCCCAATTATGGCAGCATAACCCCTAAGGAAACTCATTTTCAAAAATTAAAAACAAAGACAATCCGGTAAAATTTCACCTATTAAATTGTCCACAACGGTTAGAATAGTCAATATATAAGAGTTTGGAAGTTATCTCAAGCTCCCACAAGCATTTCCTCAATGTGGCTGAACCCTAACTCACTTCAACACAAGAAATTGAGCTTCCAAATCTTTAAATTACATACAAGAGTAGCTTAGGAATGGAGTTATACGCGTTAGGTAAGGATTTATAGAAGAAATCAACCTACCGTACAAGTTTTTCTTCCCTTTCTCTCTCTAGAAAATGGCTGTACTTTCTCTCTCCTCCAAGCTGAAATGGCGTCAGTTTGTGTCCAAGAGGAAGGATATGAAGCTTATATTATAATATCTCATAATATTATAATAATTTGTTTAATTTTCCAAAATTGCTAAAATCCAATTTTATGTACATAACTCCTATGTACATATAATCATACCATTAAGCCAAACTAATATTTCCTTCTTTTTGCAACATGTAGGAGACACCTAGGGGTCCCTCCCTATGGTCTCAATTGGTTTCACAACTTGTTTTAGTTACGTATATACGCAAAGTCTCAAGTTTGGTCGAAATTGCACTTTTTGCTCAAATTTTCCATAAATTCATATTAAATTGACCAAAATATTCTAAATATATTTTTTCCTTTAATTTTCCTTAATTAATTGAAATTAACTTCAATTAATTGGAAAATAATTAATTTATCACTTGTTTGGCAAAATTACAACTTTGCCATTACATTTTTTTTTCTATTTTAGGATTTTCTAGCAGTTTTTCTGCCTAAACTTTGAAAAATCATAACTAATTCTAGAAAAATTGAATTGGAGTGATTCCAAAGGTTATAGTACCCTTATTGAGTGTAGTTTCAAGGAAAAATATAATTTTTTTTGCCAATTGGAAGCACAAGATTCCAACAATTAATTTCTTTGAATACTGTTCCAGAAACTTTCCAGTTTTTTTAAGCTAACTTCAACAATTCATAACTTTTTGTATATCGCTCTAATTGAGCCATATGACCTATCAAATTAAAGTTTAAGATGTCTACTTTCACCCTATAAAATTTCATAATTTTTGCTCATCATTTTGGGCTTCAAAAACCTTGTGACAAACTTACTGCCTCACTTAAAGCAATGAAACGACAAGCACTTGCAACTTCAATAAATTCTTTTTTGTATACAAGTTTCCTATACTCTTTAATTCACTATTATATTCCCTTTAATACCTCAAAGATGTAAGAAACATTAGGGAATAAATTTGGGACACCTACTAAACCAGGGCTTAGCAGTCCACTTAGTTCAAGCTTATTCCCAAACCTCCAATCCCAAAATTCGGGATATTACAACCGTATTCAACTCATGATGTGCTATGAACTTGAGCAACATCACTTGTTTTTGGTTGTCTTGTATAGGTTAGTTTCCATTTGTTAAGGTTATCTTCTTTATCTCCCCCCGAATTAGTTATTTCTTCATTTGGCACAGACGTTCCACATATGGGTCAAGGTATGTGTTAGGAATGAAAATTTTTAAAAAATTGTTTTCAGACTTAGATATGTTAGGATTTCCTAGGTCTCCCTCACTCAATGTTTGAAATTCACTCCAGTTCTCCCCCTGAATTGAGGACTGAGGGTAGAATGGTTCAGTTTCATGAAAGGTTAGAACACAGGAGACAAGAAGACGTTTAGTGATTGGATCATAGCATTTATAGCCTTTTTGAGATGCAGAATAACCTATGAAGATACTCCGTATATATTTTGGATCTAGTTTGGACACATGATGATCATGAACATAGGTAGTGCAACCAAAGACTTTGGGAATTTTCTTTATTTGAGCAAATAGAGGAGAACAATTTTGACATATGATCAAAATTAGGGTGACCTAAGCGGTTGTGCCACAATTCCAAATTACTAGTCCTAGGGAGAGATATTTTATTGCAAGAACTAACACTATGAAGATTTTGTTCGTCTAAATAATAGAGCCCATCAAATTCATTAGCAACGCCAATCATCGTCTTGGTGAATAGATTCTAAAAAATACAATGAGTAGAAAAGAAATCAACATGGTATCTTTCATCACGGGCTAACTGGCTAATAGATTGCAAGTTGCATTTCAGGTTTGGAACATGTAAAACATTCTGAAGTGTGAGAGTAGGTGAGACTTTAACACTCCCAAAACCAGCAACATTGGTTTCTGAGGCATCAACAATTTTAATTGTCATCTTGGTGTTCATTTGGGTATAGGACATAAAAAAATATGCATCCTCGGACATATGATCAGATGCCCCTGAGTCTACAATCCAAAAATTACCCATACTAATACCACTAATAGTAGCTAGGGCCTTAGAGAAATTACCTCGATTCACTACTGTGGCCGTTGGTTGCCTTTGAGAAGGTTGTAATTCAGAAAGTAATTCAATTATTTTTTCAAATTTGTCTTCCTATGGGTACGAAGCAGGAAGATTAGCATGCTCTTCTTTTGACGTTTTATCAACATATCCATGCCCCCGATGCTTCTTTGATTTCCATTCTAGTAGTTTTCCATGAATCTCCCAGCATGTATCTTTTGTATGGCCTACCTTTTTACAATGGTCACAAGTAGGCCGAATCTTATTGGGACGAAGTTCAGAAGATTTGACAGTAAGAGCATACAGTTCTAGTGTATTAATTTGAGGTTCCAAGACCGTTTTAAGCATAGCCTTCTTCTTGGAATCTTCATTCCTGAGAATAGCAAATGCTTCTCTAACAGTTGGTAGAGGTTTTTGACTAAGGATCCTCCCTCGTAGATCATCAAAGGATGTGTTTAGCCCTGCAAGAAGTTCAAAGAGTCATTCGTTTTTGACTCGCTTTGCATGGGCAGTAGCATGTGATGTGCAGCAGGGATTATCATCATGGAGGAGATCAAGTTCTTGCTAAAGAGTGCTCTTGGCAAGGTAGTAATCACCTAATGGAAGAGTTCCTTGTTTAAGATCCCATACCTTTGACTTTAGATCAAAAACATAAGATGAGTTGTCTGCGTCACTGTAGGCTTCCCAAACTGCATTCCACATTTCACTAGCTGATGACATAAACATAAAACGTCTTTTAATTGCTGGTACCATTGAATTCACCAACCACGAGCACACGAGAGCATCTTTAGCTTGCCACTGTTGCGTCGCTGTCAGGTCTGTCGACGCCAGAGGAGAAAAGGCACTGGTAACATACCCGACCTTGCTGCGACCTTTCACGGCGAACATGAAGGACTGAGCCTACTCCTGATAGTTATCTCCGGTCAGCTTCTCCGAAACAATCGAGACGGTCAAGCCTTCAATCCCTGCCGTTGCAAGGTGAGTAACACCATTAGCAGAGGAGTGCCTAGTCACCATCGTCATCATGGGAGTGTGCGACGCTAGCTGAGGAGTCGACCCCTATTCATACGTGGAGGAATCAGTTATCGTCTCTCCCTCGACTTGTCGATACCATAAGAGTCGACGATAAACAAGTGAGTTAATTCCTCACTCATGTATGTTTCTTACATGATATAGATAATATATACACTCAGAGTTCCAGCAAACACCGAAAATCAAGGAAATATATCAACAATATTTTCAACAACTAAATCCTATTTAGATCCTATAATTACGGCATGATTAGTCTTCTAATATTGCGGCTTCTAGTATGTCAGCTGCCTCCAACAGTTTCCCTATTGAAACCCTTGAGCCACAACTTTTCCTCTTGCTAGATACCACAACAAGAGAGATTTAGAGACTGAGAGTAGCTTTAATACAAGAACTAAAGATAAGAAATGAAGTTTAGAGCATTTACTTACCTAGTTTCAATTGATCTCCTTCCTTCTTCCTTTCTTTTTTTTTTCCGCTCCTTATTTCCTCTTCATTGTTAGTCTCCCACTCTTCATCCATGCTTCAATTGAAACTTAGAGAGAATGAGATCTTAACTGGTCTGAAAATCATTTATCAACTCAATTTAATAAATATTCACATCCACCTCCATCAAATATTATTTTATTAGCTTCTCTTGATCATATGGCCAAGATTTATTCTTCTATCCTCCTATGCTTATGATAGTGCCACATATGTACTTGCATAAGACTTTGGGTTGCTCTAGCACAACTAAGCTTGGTAACCTATTTAATCCATGCTAATTCTTGACCTTTTAGGCTAAAAAAAATATGGGATATGATAATTAAATCAGCCTCCTCTCGTCAAAGAGATCACTAGTTGATGACTATGCAGTAATGTGATTTCACAAGATATCACTCGAGTGATCTACATAGAGGTTAAATTCCAGTGATGAGCAAGAAGAACCAGTTCAAATCGTTGTCTTCCAAAAGTTATGATCAAACCCATAGCTGCTGATTTGGAACAAAGTGTGAATTTTCATCTGATGCTCGGAGTTTGCTATTGGTGTCCTTGAACGAAATTTCAAGTCTGGTTTCATATAAAGTAAGTTTCATATCAATCGGATATGTAGTTTGGGAGGCGTGGCCAAATCAATGAACCTCTGTCAAGCTGAATGAAAAACAAAGCTGAATAGAGTATATTGAGGAGAGGTTATCACTCGAGAAAATATATGTAACTCAATTGAAACATGTAGAAATCATCTTTAGGGGTGCAACTTGAGTGAAAGATAAAATAGATTCAAGATGAGGCATTTCAACTTAGAATTGAGTCATTTCAGCTTCTAATTTAGCATAGAGACTTCCAATATCAAATTTAAGAACATGAATCTTGATTTCCCATTTGATTTTGCAAATTCTTCCTTCTTCAACCTCTCTCTTCTTCTTCTTTGATCATTCACCATGATTGATTCTACCAAATTTGAAGTAGGCACCGCAAGCATATGGGCCGTAAAATAGTCAACTGGCAAATCAAGGTCCTCCACAGAGACTCAAAAATAATCTCTGACTAGGCATTAAATTTCCTATGTTTATTTAAGTTGAGAAAATCAAAGATAATGAGATTAACGAGAAATTTAAAGGTAAGAAAAGAAAAATAGTAAATTAGTGTTTCAAAGATTTCAATCGAGACGAACAACTTAGAGTGGCTAATCCTTTCTTCATGTTTTTGAGCATGTAATTACCCAAATAAGTTCACTTAATATTAACTTGTTAATCTAGAGTCTTAATAGATATAAGAATCTCCCGATCACTTACATATCTTTCTCAAATTAGAATTATTATTCCTAACAATCTATTCAAGAGGCAATAAATATCCGAATTTACTCTAACATGTTATATGGGTCTAATAGGTATATTCCTATCCTATTAGCAAATTAGAATAAATTCCAATCCCACATTACTTAATCCTATGGTTCAGTTAAGATCCCTTTCCCAAGTGTAGTCAAAATTCTCTAATTTCATACTTAGTGGTGATCAAACACTAAATAGATAATACATAACAAGATTAAATAAATAAGATAACATTAAACATAATTTAATAATTCAAACAAACTCTAATCCAAGAACCAATTTATAACTATTCTAGGTTCAAAAGCAAATTAGCCACACATGGTTATAATAAAATCTATAAAAGAAATAACAAACTCAAACTCTGATTGAAGAGAAAGAGATGGAAGAAGAACTGAGAGGTCACAATTCTAGGATCTTCAATTCTTTATCAATGCTGCTATCCGGATCTGAAGTTCCTATTCTTGCTGTTGTCAGAACGCCTCCTTCCTCTGGTTCGACAATCTTGCTCTTTTCTGAGGACGATCCAGAATTGCCGCCTCTTCCTTTTTCTTTCAACCTTGACTCTCGTTCCTATCGGCTTCCTCTCGACTCGATTCTCTCTCCTACTGCCCTTTATAATAGATAATAAATATAATTGTCAGTTCTTTCCTCTTGGGCTGCCAATTAATCTTTTAACCGTATATCGTATCCCTTTCTTGTTTTATTTGCAAATCTCCTTCTCAGATAATCAGAATGCTTTACCTTTTTCTTGTGCGGTTTTTTTTTTCCTTTTCTTGTGCCAAACTTTATCTCTTTCCAATATAATATTACATATGCAAACGGATATTGCCTATATTGCTGACACTACTCTCCTTTGTTTGGTTTTCATCTTCTCACGTGGGACCCGTAACTTTTCTTCAGCTCCTTTATTTACCTTCTCCTCCTCCTCCTCCTCCTCTTCTTGTTTTTTTTTTTTTTTTTTAACATTTTCAACATATTTGATGACTTGCATGCATGCTTTTTCATTTGTTATCTCTTTCTAATCTCCTGTAAAATAGGATTGAATATGAGTAGATTTTCTGTTAAAATTTCTTATTATCATATCATTTGACGTAACGATGGAAAAGTATATAAAAGATAATTAAATAGGCATAAAATATTAATATATCTAGTAAATATATCCAAAATATATACCTATTAATTATAAAATATATACTTATTAATGATCCAATTTGATAACTTATTTTTTTTTCTTTATTAATCTACAAGGTATTTCACGTTCAATATAGTAGTTAGTTAAAAGTATAAGATAAATGCATGATATAAACTTTTTTCTCTTAATATTTGGCTTGTATATTTGACATCATCAAAACTAATAATATCTAACAAGAAAAATACAAATAATTCTACCAAAAACAGTTCCCCGCTAGATCTTACAACAAGGCAAATCAAGATTTTTATTTGCACTTGGTGAAATGCTCATATTTAGTGCTTAACTTTTTTGTCTTAAATAGGACTTGAACTTTCTTAAATAGGATTGTCTAAAATAGGAAGATACATATGCGTGAGAAAAAAGATCAACATTTTTGTACAAAACCAAAATGAATAAGAAAGAGAGCTTAGCAATTTCATTGTCTCATCTTTGTTATATGTCGGTATAGTTTCTTCTTCTTCTTGGGTTATTGATATGGGTGCTGAAGTTTCTCTCTGTTTTTTCCTTGCAGTTTGTGTGCATTGGTATTTATGGCAGATTGACTTCACTTGTATTTCCATTCCGCAAATTTTTTTGCTTCCAAACAGTTTACATGCCATTTTGAGGTAAAGTAATGCTATATATATATATATATTTCATATGATGTGTGGTATTTATTGCTTTTGAGTTTGAACTATTTTGCTATCTTAAATTTTAGGCGAAAAGTTATATTTAAGGACTCTAATCTGAACAGATTGAAGTTCAAAGAAGTCTTTAAAAAACTGGAATTATTTCTAATCACAAAAATTACTGCCAATCCTTTCATATTAGAAACATTTTTGTTTTTATTTTCAATTTTTTTGTTCAGTTGTCAGAAAACAGTGAAAACTAAACTATATTCTAATGACATAAGATCTCTTGCCATGTGTTATATGCATATATCTATCTATAAATATATATATATATATATATATATATATATATATATATATATATATATATATATATATATATATATATATATATATATATATATATATATATATATATATATATATATATATTATCTTTTGTCCTGCTTTCTTGACATTTTTTCTTTAGTTAATTTTCTATTAGACTTCTTGTCCTAGTTCCATAGTATACTAAAAACGAATTTATATTATCCTGTTAAATCGTTTTTCCCTTCATTATTCTAAACTGATGAATGATATATATCATTTCCTTTCAATCTTTAGAAAAAATTGTCATTAAGTACCCCACTGGCTCTTTTCACTGGCATGTCTTTCATTTATCCTTTTTTTTTTTTTTTTTTTTTTGTAAAATGGGGATAAGACCCTTATCAATCTTTATTCAGCTAGAAAATCTCTTGGAAGTCTTTCCTTTATCCTTTGTTTTCGTCTATTCTATTACCTTCACTCAAGTGCACCCTTTTTGAGTTTCTTTTCCATTCTTCTTCAGTTCTTTCGTTTTCTTATTAAACAAATAAATTTTGATTTTAATAAAATTGATTTAAGATATATTTAAACAAAATTGAAGTCATTTTTTGTTTTTTTAATTATTTAGTTATATACTATTAATAGTTATTTATTAATGAGGTAAACTATTACAAGTTTAAGATTTGAGTTCGCAATTCGAGTTTTTGTCACTCTCACAAGTTTGCTTAAACCCGTGAGTTTGACAGGCTTATTTGTAAGAGTTAGTTAACACACCATTAAAGATGGTTCACTAATCACTCTTGGCGTTTTTCCTATGGAAAAACTACATTTTAGGAGGCGTATATTAAATTACGTACATATTGAGAATAAAATTAAGTTTTCCATTAAGAAATGTTATGCCTTTTAAATTTAATACAACCTTCTCAAGACATTTTTTTGTTTGCAGAACTATTAATTATAAGTTTATATAATTAATTATTAAAATTTGGAATTTAGATCGTCAAAAAAAATTTAGAGTTAGATTTTTTTTACCATCAAATAGTTAGACTTTGACTTCATGAGAAATGATAGTTTAGATTGCGTTACATATTTGTCAAATATTATATATCATTAATTCATCAGTGTAGATTTTAATGTCATATCCGTTATTAGATGGCATGTCCAGGGGAAGGTATTTTAACAAATCTTGCCAAGAGTTTGGAGGATAAAACCATCAAGGAATATAAGTATTTTCGTGATTTTGAGAATCACGTTTGGGACTTTGTAATTGAACACAACTGTTTGGTTGCAAAACGAGAGATAGTAAGAAAAGACATTGAAGATGCCAAAAAAAGAAATGAGAATCAAATTGAAGACGATGTTCAAAACTGGATGGAGGAAGTTGATATTGTAATTCAAGGGAACACTAAAATCAAGCAAACATGGTCTTATGGTTGGTGTCCTTATTGGCAATACCAACAAGGGAAGATGTTGGCAAAGAGGATGCCAGCCATTAGAGATCTCATACAGAAATGTAATTTTGAAAGAGTGACGCGTCCAACTCGACTTTCTGGTAGTAATTTCCATGCTTCAAGAGACTACATTGATTTTGAGGGTAGAAAGACAAAACTCAATCAGCTTGTGGAAGCATTGAAAGATGGAAAGCATTACATGATTGGATTGCAAGGGATGGGGGGAACGGGTAAAACCACAATGGCAACACAATTGGGCAAAGAACTTGAAGAATCCAAAGCATTTGAGAAAGTTATTCTTGTTGTTGTGTCCAATCCTCCGGATGTCAACAAGATTCGAGGTGAAATTGCAAGGCCATTAGGTTTGGATTTAGAGAAAAAGGACCAAGCAGAACACTCACAGCATTTGCGGACTAGGATTTCTAATAATGAAGGGGAATTACTTATAATACTAGATGATGTGTGGGGGGAGCTAAAGCTTGAAGAAATTGGAATTCCATTTGGACTTGATCACAAAAATTGCTATGTTTTGATAACTACTCGCCATTCTCGAGTTTGTCAAGCAATGAGATGCCAACCAATAGTTTGCCTACAAATATTGGCCTATGAGGATGCATTGGCTCTTTTTCTATTTCACATTGGAAATAATGATTCAAAGGGTATTGCAGGAGATTTTGTGAAGGAGTGTGGAGGCTTACCAATCGCAATTGTAGCACTAGCCAAGGCATTAAGAAATTGGCCTGAAATTGAGTGGAATGTACCTTTGACAACCCTACGAAATTCTAAGCCATTGGTTGATGTTGATGAAGATTTGGTGACGGTGTATAAATGCTTGAAATTAAGCTATGATCATTTAAATGATGAGAAGGCCCAACAACTTTTCTTATTGTGTTCTATTTTCCCAGAAGACTATGAAATTCCTACAAGCCTTATTACTAGACTTGCTGTAGGGTCAGGAATTTTTGGGGAAGTTGATGGATATTATGCAGCAAAATGTCTAGCACTTAAAGTGAAAAATAACCTCATAGGATGTTCTTTGCTACTGAAGGCTGAGGAGACAGAATGTGTAAAAATGCATGACTTGGTTCGTGAAGTGGCCCAATGGATAGCAAAGGAAGATATTCAAACGATTATGGATAGGAGAACAACTTTAAAAGAGCGATTTGTTTTTTGGAATGCTGATGGTTTTCCTAATCAGTTTGATGGTGCAAAAATTGAGATTCTATTTCTTTTTATAAGCGAAAAGTTTCCAGTGAAAGACATAGAAGCATTCTTTGCAGGGATGATAAGACTCAGGGTTTTGTTTTTACAATGTGGATATGATAGAAAATTTTGCATCCCATTATTGTCACAATCACTTCTTTCATTAAATAATATTCATACTCTTATCTTGGGTGATTGGGATTTAGGTGACATCTCCGGTTTGAAGAATCTACAAAGTCTTGTTACACTTGAGTTGAAAAATTGTCTAATTATTGAATTACCCAAAGACATCAAACAACTAAAGAAGTTGAGATGGTTGGGGTTATGGAGGTGTATAATTCAAAAGAACAATCCTTTTGAAGTGATTGAAAGATGTTTACAATTGGAAGAATTGTATTTTGTTGGGAATGAGAGTGTCGAGAATTGGAAGCCAGAGGACGACAAAGAAATTGGTGATGAAATTGTGCATGATATATCTCCTTCTGCATTGCAAATTTTTTCTATTGCTATTGATGGTTTCAAATGTTTTGCTGCTGATGATAATGGCCTATCAAACTGCTTCAATCCACAACACATGGAACATTTAATATCAGAAGCCATGTTTAAGGACTTTATGCAAAGAGCACAAGTTCTTGAGTTGGGGAAGATAGGACAAACAAGACAGAACTGTCTTGTCCCTGACATTATTCTTGTAGAAGATGGAGGCATGGATAATTTAATGAAGCTTCGCTTGTATGAAAGGGCTGACATTGAGTGCCTTATTGATAATAGCAATAATCGTTTTTCTAATATCACAGTCTTCTCGAAGTTGGTTGAACTGCATCTCTATGGCGTGGGTGTGAAAGAATTATATTGGGGTGCTATGCCTTCTGGCTTTCTTAGACAGTTAGCGATTTTGAAGTTAGAAAAGTGTGTGAAACTACAAAGCTTATTCTTAGATGAAAATCTCCAACTGCTCCATCTACAAGTAATGGAATTGAAAGAATGCCCAATGTTGCAACCATCAATCTTCCAACCCTCTATTGCTAAAAGTCTATTGCAATCAAAAAAGGAGCCTAAAAGTTTAATTGCATATGAGAGTTCACAAGAGGAACCTGATAGTCAAAAGAACTATGGCTTATTTATCCCAGAGTTAAAATGTCTTCAAATTGAAGGATGTGGCAAATTAGAAATGTTATGGCCACTCATTGTCTCTAAAGACCTTCCCAAGTTGAAAGATTTACATATAAGCGATTGTACGGAGCTAAAATACATATTTGGTGAATATAGAGATGTGGGCCAAGTTTTGCAACAGGAAGTCATGCTACTTGAAGGAGTACCAAGTTTCATCAGCATATTTCAAAAATTCAAGAAATTTATACCACAGCCACCTCAAGTTTTGAAAGAAGATCCAAAGGAGAAACATGAAACCTCCAAGACAAGTGCCTTCTCATGGGCACATGGGTGTTGTTTTTTGGCCCCAACAAAAGATACTAAAGTTAGATTTTCCACTACCTCACCGGAACACCGCATAATCTTACAGGTATGCAACTCTAATCTTGCCCTTTTTGTTCAATGTTTATGTCTATGTTTCATTTTTTTGGGGGCAAAAGTAATATCGGATTAGTTAAACTTCCGTTTCAGCATATGATACATGAATGCCTTATACATATTTTTCTTAAGCTATGAAGATCTGCTATATAGAGGGGAGACGTAATATAGAAATATTCTCAAATGTTGATTGATTTTATTGAAAATGTGACTTGATATTTTTAAAGTTACAAAGAAGTATGAGAAGGCTTTAATGGTGATGTAGAAATGATAGCTGATATGTGTTTTTAGTTATCACTTCTTTTTCCCTTTTAATAGTCATAATAGAGGTCTTATCTGTGCAACTAAAGGTTAACTAAAATGCCAGGGATGAGTTAGTTCAAGACACTATCTCCTTTGTTAGCTAAATTCAATTTGATAATTTGGGCATGAAATTAATATGAGATTTAATAAAATATTTCGCTCAAATTAGTTATATCACAAATCCTTACAAATTTCCCAATTTACTTTTGATTGGTATATATAGTTTATTAAGGAGACGGAGAGAGGTCAATGAAAAATCAATTGTTGAAAGCTAAGAGAAAAAGAGACATGATTATTTTTTTGAACAAGTCATAAATATTTCAATAAATTTTAAAAGATGTTTTATTTTAAAAACCAATAATTAGGGTGTTATAAATAGAACCGAAGGGAGTGTCTTATTAGTTGAATAAAACTTCTTGGATTAAAGAATTTTGTTGGGATGTGTGTGTCTCTA